>CM035417.1:171390824-171430824 GCA_020310875.1 Ceratopteris richardii | reverse complement strand
TGACACACGCTCATGTAAAACGTTGATTGAGTATCTGCAGCACTATTTGAACTATGTACACACAATTTCCATCACATTTTTGGTTTGGGATCAACCATAGTATTTTATGACCGAGTATGGAATGCCTTTGATACTTTCTTCACATGCATTCGACACTACCATTCTCTAATGCAGTATAGAATACTCCAATTGGAGTTCAAAGGAACATCCAACCAACTATCTAAAGATAGGCTACCCATTCACTCAAGTTATACATAGAATAGAGGTTCAATAGAATTGCTTTTTGTAACTAGTAGAGAAGAATCTAGCACATATATTTGAACCACACAATGGATCCCTCAAGATCACAAAAGTATTGAGTTATTTCTCAATAAGGACACCAACAAAGCTTTTTGGAGGCATAGGATGGAACAACCAAATGAAATAAGATCAATCACCATTTATGAATTCGAGGACCCTGACTCGCTTGGAAAGGTGATATACATAGACAACACATCTAAACGAGTGTTTGTAGTATCCGATCATGCAAGACATGCATATACATGGAGAGACGAGTTCATATTCCCCTCATCACGAGTGAATGCAAACATAAGCCACCAAGGCATCAAGACATCCATGGCCCCTAGTTCCCAACGAGAGAAAAACAAGGAAATGCAAGAAGTGAGTTTCACTCACCCCATAAGGAGAGATAGATCAACCATGGAGAGACCAAGAGAACCAAGACTACAAGGTGGTAGGGATGAATTCCCCTACCTAGACCCCATAAGCATCCAAGAATATTGAGATCTACTTAGTTAGTGAAGTCGATGAAAAATGTCTTTGAGAGGATAAGAGATCTGTATGACCATGTTGTTGAGTTTAAGCAAGTGGTGTGAGCAGAGGAGGTGGAAGATATGTTCATGCAATACAATGCATTTGGACTCACCCTAAAGAACAATGCCTTAACCTAGTTAAAAACTCTACAACAAAGGCAATTTAGGGGCATTCATCACTTGCTAGAGTCATTCATCATTGAGTTCTCAAAACGTGGAATCAGCCACAACACTTCCTCAGTAATCCACAGTTTCAAATGGACCCCCAGGAAACAATTAGACTTGCAGGATGTTGTTTTAGATAATATATCAAGAGATGCCCAATGACAAAACTTCCTACACAAGCCTAGCAAGTGTCTTTGTTTTTGGACTACATCTTGAGCTCTAAACTATGATCTTATCTATATTTGAAGGAACCTAGAACTCTAGAGCCATGTGTGTGGACTTGTATAGATATCGAAGAAAATTTAGGAGATGAATTGGAACTTTCAAAGGTCTACAAAGATTCAGATAGCTCCTCTTAACTATCCTCAAAACATTCTAGTTCCATAGAAGACCTAGCCGAGAAGGTGGCTCAAAAGTTAGGAGTCTCTAGTAAACAAATGCCTAGGTTAACAACAAATAAACGATGTTACACGTGTGGTTGTGATCATATGGAAAATATGTATCCCAATGTAACACAGCCCTCAGCCAATCCTAGTGTCCATTAATGCACAATTGAAAGGTGGTACATTAATTAACCACATAGCACAAGACTGGCCATACAACAAACAAGTGGTCTGATAGAAGTGCCCACAAGCATATTCCCAACCATGTAGATACCAAGGTTAGTAGAATGCTCAACCTCATTACTACAAGCCCCCATAGAATTATCCCTATCAGACTCAGCTGAGACCACAACCAGTTTTGGCTTTGTAGCCACCCGCTCGAACCAATGTAATCTCGGTCAAATAAATAGCTATAGAAGAGAACCTTAGTAGGGATTTAGTATGTAGATAATCCATCTGCATACTACACTAAGTCGCCAAAACACATGGAAACATACCACTATGATAGTCCACCATTGAAACCCCACTCGGAGCCTAACTATGCCAATATAATGTATGCCAACCCTAACCGACGGCCCTAGTTGAGACAACCAAGACCACATGGCACGAAAGGACCATGCCTTAAGGTGCCAAGAAGATCATTACATAAAGGAGTGCCCACATCCTTCCAATGCAGGGCAGTCATAATATTACAACATTGAAGGTTTTTGCGTAGAATGTGGTAAAGAGCATGAATTAAGAGATTGTCCTAAGAACCCCACTAATACCTCTAAGGTGACACCCATAAATGTGATAGGTATTGTGCACACCTTAGATGGATCTAAACCAGCATTCGTACCTATCCAAGCTATAATGAGAGCCCAAGCACTATTACAAAATCAACAACCAAACCCACCTAAAGTAGTGGAGAGTAGCAAAGTCAGAGAGTCTAATGAAAGAAAACTATATCCTAGGACTTACTAGAAAGTATCTAGAGGAAACAGAGTAATAAAATCGATGCATTCGAAGGAATTCTAAAGGAAACTAGAGTTAAAATCTTAGAATTGATGTGGCAAGAGTCGAATCAGTAGAGCCCAACTTAGAGACTAGGATCAGCTCTAGGTGAACCCATACCTGAAAACTTAGACATGATGTTTCAAGCATACCAAGCAAGGCTACAAGAAGGACCCCACATAGCTAAATTGAGTAAGAACTATCTAAGGGTAGACCTAGAAATTGAGAGAACTAAGCTTTGCATGAAGATGGTAGAATTAGCCCAAACCATGTTTGAAGCCTCTTGATACATTAATTGGAGTAATATAGCAAAACCAAAGTTACACTTTCAAAGACTATTGGAGAGGCTAGAATACTTGATTTCTAGTAATGAAAAGAAGAGTCTACAAAAGAACTCTAATGCCCAAGACGAACAGGAAGGTAATGTATCATCATTGTCTCAAGTGTCGAACACTGAGGGTGAAGAAAATCTTTCTTCCATACATAAGTACTCACATGGAGTTTTGAGGGAAATCCAAAAAGAGAATTGGAGACGAGGGTAAGAAACCCATCCCCCTATTCAAGAGATAGATGATTTACAGGAACAATTTCCCCAAGACATGCCCTCTATATATCACAATGTAGAGGAAGAGCTACATAGTGAAAAAATGGATTTTGTATCTAATTCCTTACAAGAATTACCATAGTTCATAGGACCATGGGAAGCTAAGTCTATCAATATGAGAGCACCCATCATAATAGTTATAGATGAGGAATGAGTAGTTCCTGAGAATACTGATGTAAAAAAGAACACTAAAGTGCAGTGTCATCTCACTCTAGAAGAATTACTAAAGGTTAAACCAGAATTGTGAAAGCATGTAGCAAACAAATTCCTAGAGATAACTACTACCCACTCTCAAGAAGGTTTACACAAGAAGGTACTAGAAATACTAGTGGAAAGAATTGGAGATATGAGAAAAGAAGAAGAAGAAGGTAATACCTATCTTCCAATATCCCACCAAGGATACACCACCGAAGCCATCTTAGATTCAAGTGCTAGAGCTACCACTACCTTATGGAAACATTGGGGTCAACCAACACTAAGACCCATAAGAATGAAGGTACAAATGGTTGATGGATACATTGAGAAACCATTAGACTTATTGGAAGGCATATCTCTCACCACTTGTGGTGTAGAATTTGAGCGCACCTTCACCATTTGTGAGTTTGGAAGGAACCATTCATATGAGATGATTTTAAGACGACCATTTATGTGATAGTTGCAAATTGTACAAGATTGGGGAACCAAATCCTTATACCTACAACACTTAGGAGTGACCACCAAAGTCAACATCAAGGATTATTCCCATCGTGATGTCCCCCCAATCTAATGGAATACCCTCCATAGGATACTTGAAGACGTCAATGCAATCTATAGAATCACACCCTTCATGGTTGCATGAGGACACTGATTTGTGAATGTGTAAGGTAGCAAAACAAGAGGAAGAATGATTAGAAGCTGGAGCTTTAGGTTCAGAACGACATCCTTGAACCCTTCAAGATCTAGCTTATGCACCGATAGTGTGTCAAGACAAAGAATTTGAGCCTCATGGTTGGGCAGAGATCTTATCCACCATGGATATAGCAGTGAATGAAGAACAATGGACCCCTCATTGTGATGAGGATGGATATGAAATTTCCATCTTTATCATAGAACCCTTAGAGGAAGCACATATCCTAGAAGAATGCATAGATTCAACCCAAGAGCGAGACCATACATGTGAGAGGACTTGGAGTCCATTATCATGGAGTCCTTCTACTTAACAAAAGAAGAATATATGTACTTTGTAGAGGCCATCACTCCTCAAGTAGGAAAGGAAAATCAAACTGAACAGCCCCAGCCACTCATAGAATGTGAAGAAAGTAAGGTAAAAAAGAAGAAAGAGAAATCACTTAAGATAGAAGAAGAACCCCTCATGGAAGTACTAGAGAAATTTAAGAAACATCAAATAGAAGACTGAAAAATCATGATGCAAATGCCTAAATGAGAAACACACATTGGAGAAGTGTATGATAATCAAGAGAAAACCAAAAAAATAATAGTCGTGATAGAAGAAGGAGAAGAAAAATGTACATACATAGGGCATGATTTGATAGAAGAAGAAGAAGAAGAAGAAGAAGAGCTAACTTCCTTATTGCGAGAGTATAGAGATGTGTTGATATGGAGCTACAAGGATTTGAAAGCAGTGGACCCAGCTATATGTTCCCATAGAATTCCTATGACCCTAGAGGCCATGGCTTCCAAACACAAACCATACATTTATAATGATAATTACACCATTAAGATTAAAGAGGAGATAGATCATTTGATCGAAGCATGATTTATTTACGAAATTGAACATACCAAATGGGTATCCCCCATTGTGGTTGTGCCCAAGAAAAATGGGAAATTGTGTGTGTGTATTAACCTTAAAAAAGTTATTCCCACCATGATTAAGACAATTATCCTCTTCCTATCAAGGAGCATTTATTGGAAGGATTTGTGGGCAAAGAAGTCTATAACTTCCTTGAGAGATTCTCAGGCTATAACCAACTAGCCATCGCCATTGAAGATCAATACAAGATGGTGTTTGCCACAAAGTGGGGCATATTTGCATTTCATGTAATGCCATTTGGGCTGACAAATGCACCCTGCATGTTTCAATGACTAATGTGTCATGTTTTTAAGGATTTCTTGAGGAAAAACGTAGAAGTTTATGTGGACAATTTATCTGCTCATTCTAACATGAGACACACCCACATCCCTGAATTAAGGCAAGTGTTTGACAAATGTCGAGAATATCACGTCTGTCTGAACCCAACAAAATGTGTTCTCATGGTTAGACAAGGCAAGATTCTATGACACATTTTGTCAAAGAATTGAATATCTACGGATAAAGAAAAGGTTAGAGTGACTGCAAAACTACCTAGGCTAAAAATCAGAAGGAGGTAGAGGCTTTCATGGGACATTGTGGTTATTATCGATGATTTATACACATGTACACTATCATCACAAAGCCTTTATACTCTCTTCTGACCAAGTTCAAATGGATGGATGAATGTGAGAAATCATTCAACGAACTCAAGCAACGTTTGTGTTCAACACCTATTTTAACAACACTAGATTACAGTAAGCCATTCCATGTACATGTGGATGCATCCAACTATGCTATAGGGTGCATGCTAACACAACCCACAAATGAAAGCATTATAGATCTTCACATATCTTATGCAACTAGATAATTAAATGTAGTAGAAAGAAATTACACCACTACAAAGTGCGAAGGATTATGAATTTTTTATGCAGTTAAAAAAAGTCAAGCATTATTTGTTGGCGAATAAGTGCAATTTCTTCACAAATCATTAGGCATTGTTGTACTTAGTTAATAAACCATGTAACACCAAAGAATTGATACATTGCTTTGTATTATTAATGGAGTACAACTTTGAAGTAGTAGTCAAGAAAGGTAAGACCCATCTGAGAATCGATCACCTTTCACAGTTAACCACTAGAGAAGCTCCTCAAGGAAGAGTAGATGAATTTCCAGCTACATACCTGTTTAATCTTGATTTAATACCTCAATGGGCCAAGCATACATAAACAAGATAACTAGCGAATTCTTGTTTGTTGCATGGAAAAGTCAGAATACAAAAATTGATTGCAATTAGCACATGTAGGTATATTAAAGCAACATCATTCGAAACATTGTACATTGTAGACTGTGCATAGACTTGGAGTTTATTGGCCATTTATGGAGGCATATGTCTATAGGATATGTAAAGAATGTCCATCTTGTTGTGATAGACTAGTTGTGGAGCATTCCACGCTATACAATATGTCTCTTACACCTGATTGAAGTGAACCCATGGTAACCTAGTTGAGGAGGAAAACATTCCCTCAAGGAATGAATTTAGCAAGACAATGAAGTCTAAAGAAGGAAGCTCAAGACTATATACTTATTGGTGATAACCTGTACACGCGAGGGAGAGATGGATATCTGAGATAGTGTGTTCATAAGAGTGATTATTTGAACATATTAGATATTGCACACCAACGTATTGTAGTAGGTCATTTTGGCCTTGACAAAATAATCAAAGCCATACTATTTGTAGGATTATGGTGGCTCACTCTTCAGATGGATGCACATAGCTATGTTAAGAGATGTGATGTGTGCCAAAGAAACTAGTTTCCTACTTGCAGAGATGAAATGCCACTCAAACCCATGATGGGAGGATGTGCATTCTCTAAGTAGGGTATAGACTTTGTAGGACCAATTAAGCCCCCAAATTATCTCACCAAATGGGTAGAGGCTAAGGCCACAAAAAAGAATGATGCAGACATGATTGCAAAATTCTTATTTGGAAATGTTTTTATGAGGTATGGATTACCTATAGAACTAGTGAGCGATTGAGCAGCCCACTTTCTAAGTCAAGTTATTGAATATTTGGTATAGGATTTTATGGTGATTCATAAGAAATCTGCACCATATCATCCTCAAGCCAATGCACAAGCAAAAAGTACTAACAAGGTCCTTTGTAATGTATTGACAAAACTAGTAAACACCAAATGTTTAGATTGGGACAAACACTCACATCACACTATTTGGGCATATCGAGAAGCCTACAAGACCGTACTCAGTGCAACCCCCTTTCAGATGGTTCTTCGTCAAAATGCAGTACTTCCTTTGGATTATTAGTGGATTGTTCACGAATTATCACCAAGAATAATGGATTTGCAACGATTAGGAGAAATCAGGTTCCAAGCAAGAGCATGCATATATGCAGCTAAGAAGCGATAGAAAGCATGTTTCAATGCATATGTGAAAGATAAAGGCTTGAGAGAAGATGACTTAGTCCTAGTGTATACACAGAAACAACATGCATGAAAGCTAGAGGAACACGGTTATGGACCCATGATAATTGAGAGACTTTTGATGAGTGGAGCAGTACAATTGGACACATTCAAAGGAGAGATAATGACTAATTACATTAGTGGATGTAGAGTCAAGCTTTATCAAGAACCTCTTATAGAGCATATGCTTAGATGAATCACATTCGCTAAGAAGCACAAGGAGGAAGAAAAGAGAATATGAGAGGAAGCTCACGAAGAAGCTTTGGAATGCATTAAACACATAAAACTGAGAAGAAAAGGACTAGGGAGAGAATACTATCACCATTTCAGAAGCTCAAGGATAGATACGAGCACTGACAAAGAGACACCAAGATACCCTATGGCCATGTTTCAAATAAAGTCAATTGTTCATCCTAGCATAGTGGATAGGAGACCATTCATTACAATCATGCTAAAATAAGGCAACACCCACTATGAGATTAGGGCATTAATTGATAGAGGTGTTGCAACTAGTGCAATTGGGTGGTCTCATTATAAGGGCCCATAGCTAAAAATGTGGTGGATTGAGGCATACCTCATAGGGCTAGGAGGCATGGAAACCACTTGCATGGGTGAGGTGCATCTTCCTATCCTCATACACAAGATCACCCTAACAGTGAAACTCCTAGTGTGCCATGATGACGATCTCATAGAGCCACTAATTCTTGGCCAAGATTGGTTATATGATCATTGAGTGGAACTAAATCTTAGAAAATGCTCCATGTGGCTTAGGTCCTTAGACCAATAGCAAGTGATACCACTTGACTTCCCTAATTGCACTCCCCCTAAGGAATGTAACCCCATACCATATGAAATGAATGTGAAGGAGGACTAGAAGATCTTTGGATAGATAAGTCAGATTACTTCAACATCAACCCAAGAGGGGCTAGCGATGCATAGCCTTTGCTCAAGAAGACATGAAGAGATTTACCCCTCGTCTTCCTTTAAACAAGAAGAGATGAACACCCACTAGATGGGTTAGGGACAAATGGGGATACATCAATGGACAAATGGGGACCATAGTCTCCTCTGACCCATCATCCACCCTTCTGGTGGACCTTCCTAGATCTATTGTGTAGAATGCCTCGCTTCATGATGGGTAGGTCATGCAATTGTTGGACCTCACTTCTTTTCCAAAATAGAGTGTCGACTAGGCCTCTCAACCTCAACCACAGAAAACTCAACTATGACTTGGGAACCCAAATTGGAAACAATCCTAGATGACCCTAGGGTGGAAGCAGCATCAACATGACAAAGCAACTGACAGAAAGAAAGCATGGGTGTCAAAAGGTCAAAAAGCACCAATTATTTCTAGAAGTATAGGCCATGATGAGAAGAAGTCAAGGTAGAATCGGACTCTGCATCCAACATCCCCTCGACCTTCTCCTCCATCAATGAGACCCCGACAGATTCAGATCACCAAGAAGTACTTGATGAACCAACCCAACTCCATGCAGATCTGGGTACCCAAAGACTGTCTTCTAGCTCAACACCCAAGCCATGTAATACACATCCCTCCACAATCACTCTACTCATCAACACCACCATTACCAAAATCATCCTTTGTACCTCAGTTGAAGAAACCAACCGACTCATCAACTCTTGGGAAATGGATGCCAAAAATGCATCGAAAAACCTCTACACAATCCTTTGTATGCCATAACACCTCTCACGACTAACCCTTATCCTTTCTCCCACAACTAAACCTTGTATAAATTCATCCACACTATTCCACTATCACTTGTAATAAAATCTCACCATAAGCAATGTATACACTATCTATAACATGTAGGTTGTCTAGCGATCTGCATTAGTTTTTGAGAAATCATTACATAAACGACCTCACCTCAACAATAGCTTCCTCCATTCCACGTAATCTTTTTTTGAACCCTTCCCTTTCTTCCTTTCCCCTTCCTACATGACCTATTTTTCCATTTCCTCCACTGATGAACTTCTCACTTCTATGATCCCCTCCCAATCCTGGTACATCACTTCTCCCTTCCCCCCTACATCAATCAATCCTGAAACTCAATCTATAATATATTCATCCACATTCGCGAATCCAGAATTTACACCCACACAGTCCCAACGATCACTTCACCATTAGCTCACTAGATATGACTTCAAGACACATGGATATTTCACCACCCACTACACCACCTCTCACATTCACCACTTCAACACACAATCTCACCACAGCTCCATACTCACCATAGCATTCACCATCCCATCCCCATTTGTCTCTCTCTCTGCATCATCCACCACTACACCAACGTCATCTTCAAACACCACATCATTATTATTATCATCTGTCATAGATAATACATTTAGTTAGATGTTCACATGTATGAATCAAGTGAGGGATGAATTTGTTTTCCTGGGACACAATTATCGGGCCTTGCAAGAGACTACGATGCAACTATAGATCCAACACAATTCATTAACCATAGAGAATGCATCCCTAAAAAAAAATACAAAAGAGGCTCTTACAAAAATAGAGGAACATCTACGAGTCCAAATTTTATGAAATGCAACACTGAAAAGAAACATGGGACTCTTGACATGACACCTCATAGCAACAAAGGAGGAGAAGCAAGGACTACAAGAAAAAAATTGTGAAAATTTTGAAGCGGCCATGGACAGACCAGATGAACCACTTAGTCCGAGCCAATTTAAGGCGGTCCCCTCCGAGACCATGCAATTGCTATTTTATGACCATGCATGTCTACTGGAAGATTATGATTGGGTCAATGAAGATTATCAGTGCTTAAAGAGTGAAAATGCTACCTTACGCCTATAAGCACTTGAGCAACCACAAAGTATTCAAGAGGTCACACAACTAGAGATCATGGAAGAATTAATCAGATTATGGGCATGCATACTCGACCTACAAGCTCAGGTTGTAGCTCAATCAAAAACTCCTTGACCTAAATCCCCATCGGAGATCCCCATGGATGAAGGGACAATTTCTATTCCAATGGAGGCAACTTATGAAGAAGAATACGAGCCACAATCGGCCCCAGGTGGATGCATCACCGATGAGGGATAGGATACATTTGAAATTTCCACTCTAGCCTAGTTAAAATCAGTTGAAGAGCTCTATCAAACTCACTCAACATGGGTAGAAGCCCAAATCTAGGAAATGGCCCTCATAGAAGAGCGGATCCTTCAATCATCTTTTTTTGCACAACTAGATCCTTGAAGGTACATATCGATTAATGAGCTTCAATATAGACCCTAATTTTTGTACATGGTGGAATATCACTTGGCAAATAAAAAGGAAACTAGGAAGAAACTCACTCGCACCACCCACTTCAAACCAAATGAACTACCCCTAGAGGCTCAGAAAGGCAAAATATCTCAACCCAATTGGTGCAAGGAGATTTTGCAAGAATATCCAAAATTTGATGCATACTTGGACCAATGCTCCTCTCAATCTCAAGTACAATCCGTGCTATGGTCCAGTGCCACGACGTCGCACCTAGACTACCTTTGCCATTAAAGTCCAAAACAACAAGCAGTGCTAGGATTGTCTAAATTATCCTTATTTTGCACCACCTCATGGTCCACGTACTATGGGTTACATTATGGAAACAATACGACACTGGCTTCCCCGATTGCACCACATGACTGATGTAGCCACGCAGATGACCATCAAAATTTTTGACTTGATGCAAACGACATTCAAAATCTTTCACCGAGGCAAAGCACCTCATGTTAACACCCCTAGATTCTAGCATGGCAATAGAGAGAACTCGCCTATGATATGAGCACAACGCCATCACTCAGGGTATGTTACACATGGCATTGTCGGACTAAATATTTGCCTGCCTATTACAAAATGACATGTGAAGAGATGTTCATCACTAGTTTTTGGGAATACCATTATGAAGTCTTCATGAGCCAAACAACACATATGGTAAAGTTGTTCACGTGCAAACAACTAATGTATTCTACACACTACGAGCTCCCACCACCAAAAGAACCTCATGATATCAATTGGGAGAAATTAGAAAATGATCTCGCATGAGGTATTCACATAGAAAATCACACCCTAGCCCATGACCTCTTGCAAACTTATATCACAGAGATCCTACAACAAGGATCTTTCGAGGATGACAGATGCGAGAGCAAGGGGGTGTTGGCAATGCATCTGACAGCAGCCACAAACATCGACATGGAGGTAGCATGTAAAGGTGCGAATGCAGTGAGTTGCGGGGAGCTAGACATTTCATTTTTTCAAGAAATATGCTTTACGATATTTTCTTTAAAACTTCAACTAGTGATTTTCATGACTCTTGTAATATATGTACCATAGAACACTCTATTTTGTATCAAGCAACTCTATTTTTTTGCAAGCCAAGGAGTCATCAAGCTTGAGGAGCTTAATTAGAACAATCATAACAATTTTGGGCATTTTTAGACCTGATTTGGACACGCAAATGACTCAAAGAACTTAATTTTAACTATGCCGGACACTAGGTTTGAGATCGGTCAAAAGTTGTGTAGAAACTATAAAAAGAGCTAGAGAGCTCATTTTTGAGGTTACCTTGTGTTGGCTCATGAGAGATTAGGGCTAGTTTGACCTTAGAAGAGTATTCTTGAGTAATAGAGATTATCTTTCACCTTCCATTTCTTTTTGCTTGTCTCTCCGGTGTGTGTGTGTGTGTTAGTGTATGTGTGTGTGCATTTACATGCTTCTCATCTTCATCATCACTCATCTCAATCATTCACAATCTTCATATCAACCTATCTCTTCTGCGGATTGAAAATTATGAGGTGGATCTCCTCACATTGGTACTTGCCATTGTGCTAGAGCAACACATGCTTTTATGTTTTTTAACATCCATTCTTGTTTGTGCATCTTGGAATTCATAGTTTGTGCTTGTCTCTAGGATCCATGCTTGTTTATGCATCACCTTTGTCTTTGATTTACATTCCTTTTAGGGTGAAAAAAATCTTTTTACATTTACATAGCCCAAGTAGATACATTTTTCATCTTTAGGCCTAAGTCTATGTCTAAGATTATAACATGCATATACCATCCACATCCAAGTATTTTCAAATAGTAAAAATGCTTTCTAAACCCATGCCATTTTTGCATAAGGTTTTAGAGTCTAAATCCATTATCTATGTTTCCTATTCATCAAATAAACAACCATACTAGCTACATCTCGTGAAGGCTAACGTGGCATATACATCTCATTTTAGAGGGCTCTTGCTCATTTAGCTACATACATGTTCTTTATACTAGCCATCCCTATGTCTTGAGGTTCATATTCAACTAACCTAACTTTGAGGCCTTGATCCTATTCAAATCTAAAATCTTTTGTTAATTACTCCTCCACTCTGTCTAGCATCAAAGCCTTTGCATACTTGATTAATTCCATCTCTTCATATCAGTTGGACTATTTCAAATATGAAAGTATATGAACGTGAAAGCTTTGTGCTATCTAGAATTCATTTTCCCTTTATTGAACTTCACTTGTTCTACTATTGACCATCTGATTGATTGATGTCAATTTCTTAGCGATTGAATGTAATAGTTTCAAGTTCATGAAGTATTTGAAGTTACTGAAGTACTTCCCTTTGGTGTTGAAAATTTATACCTATATTTTTGTGCTTTTCAATTTCCCTTCTAGTATTATTACCACCTTTCCACATATTCTAGAATCCATCGTTACTTGTGTCTCTTCTATATCCACCTCTTACTCCTCTTTTTCTTGTATTTGAACTTCGCTTTGAGTTCAAGTATCCATTACTTTGGCCTTGGTCACCTTGTTGTGTTCAATTTTGAAAAAAAATCCTCTACCCTTGTTTTATCATCCTCTTGTACCTTTTCCCTTTGATCTCCTACATTGAAAACTTGGGTTTGATTAGAGTTTTGAGTTCCTCCACCCATGTTCATTTAAGGAATCACCATTGGTGCAATATGATTTCTCACTTCTCAGCATCCCTTCGCCCATTGAGGGTATGTTCCACAATGCTATTGTCACCAATACAGAACTCGGTATATCTTCATGCATGAAAGAAATCTTTGATGTAAAAAAGTGATCAAATTTTTTTTTTAACTCGCTTTATATTAAAGTATAAGAAATAAATAAAAGAAAGCTAGAGAGAATTACAAAGAAGGTTCAAAAACGTTTCTTCCTCCTCATCAAGGGCTGCTTACCCTTTAGCTTGTCATTCTCAAAGATGAACACTCTATGGCATCTAACAAGGCAGGGGGGATATTTCTTACAATTTGGAATTCTTCTACCTAAGCCAGGGTATTTTTCAATTGACCACTCTCTAGGAGGATGATTAAATTCTACTACACATCTTCCCTTCTAAATCTTTCAAAAAGTGGTCCTTATGTGGCGAATTCTCCACAAAGGAACTTGAACTAATGTCAAAAGCAATCAAGATTCTAATCATTGATGGAGATACTTGAGGTCTTCTTAATGTTTTTAATATCATTTTTTTCAACAATATTTCCTTTCTTTTGTTTAAGTAAATTGGATCCTTTCCAAGGACTCCCAAAATTTCATGTGTATATCAAAGTGTAATACTCTTTTTGTTGTGTCTTTTGGTTATGTAAACAATACCTTCTTGTGCCTCTCATTCCATCCCCTATAGGATTTTAACTAATATTATTTGGAATTTTTTTTTATAATTTAGGCCTCAGAATCATTTCCACTAATCATTCATTGTATTCCCTAACCCATTAGGTATCTAAGAAGGTTAAACCTCCATTAGCTGTCTAGCTTCATACCTTACTAAAATGTTAATTTTACCTTGGATGATGATTTTTTATAAGAAATGTATCTATTTATGATCAATCCCTTTGAATTGTCCCTTTCGACTCCTCTTTCTCTAAAATTAGCAAACAATATCCACTATAATGATTGTAACAAATCATTTTATTTGATTGTTTTAGCTCTAAATGGATAAAAACACTTGATAGAATTGATGCAAAAATGGTCAATCCCTATGCAGCTTTTAAAGCTAGCAATTGCATCATAGATTACTATCAATATACCTCGACAACAAAAGTCTAGATTTTCTTATAGATTGTCCAAAATAAAAAGAGAAGCGTTTTGAAGTGGGGATGCACTCATATGCTTGTGAACAAAGGACAGGATGTAAATTTAAATCCTAATTACAACCATCATCCATGCTAATCCCTTGATCTTCTATAATATCCATGCCTATTTGTGCATCTTGGAGTCCATAGCTTGCATCATCCATGTCTTCTACCTATAATGATCTAATCCTACTACATTAAGATAATAATTCATCAAGTAAAATATATCTACACTATAATAAAATGTAAGAGATTTGAACTCACAACCTCTTGATTAGGAGTCTGATAGACTAACCACTTGCCCCAAAACACATGGTTGAGGATTAGTTCCTAATCCTTCCTCTTAGGTTGTAGTTCAACCATCTCTTATCATTCAAGGTTGTGGTTCAACCATCTCCAACCTATCACTTTATTACACAGACTCTTTCATTTATATTCGTTTTAGGGTTAAAGAACATGTGACCCTTTTTACATTGTCATAGCCCCAAGTAGGTACGTTTTTCTTGTTTAGATTCTATGTCTAAGCTCGCTTGCAATATGCATATAACATCCACATCCAAGTGTTTTCAAACAGAAGAGATTTGGTTACAACCCATGCCATTTTTGCAAAATGTTTGAGACTAAGAATCCATGATTTAGGCTTCCAATTCATCAAATAAATAACCATTGTAGCTACATCTCCCTAAGACTAACTTGGCATGTTCATTTCATTTTAGATGGCTCTTGCTCATTTAGCTACACACTATACTGGCCATTCCCAATATTTTGAGCTTTATATATTCAAGTAATCTGACTTTGATGCTTTCAAAATCTGGGCGTAAGTACTCTACCTCATCGAGCTTCAAAACCTTTGAATACCTTATACGCTCCTTCCTTCTTTGCATATCAGTTGGACTATTTGAAACATGAAAATACATTTTGCTTACACCATTAAAAACTCCATACTATTATAGTGAAATCATCTATAAATGTGAAAACATATTTTCTAGCTCCAACGTTGTCCCCTTGTATGTCACCATACATTGCTATAATTGTATGTCGCCACGCAGAGAGATATATATATATGGATCGATAGATAGATAGATAGATAGATAGATAGATAGATAGATAGATAGATACTCCATATATATACTCCATATATATATAGATAGATCAGATACTCCATATATATACTCCATCAACAAAGTACATTAATATTGGATCTTGTTGTATGTGATCATCATTAAGTCGAAGTAATCATGTGGGATTGTAGGAGTATGAACCTCTAGTTTCTTACCCTTAGCCAAGACGAGTTATGTTATTTTATGTAATACGTCATGCATATACATATAATTGATTAAGAAAAACAACACAATGGAATGGTAATTTTCTATTGTAATATAAAATACCAATTTCAAACAATATTCATAACAATTGTACATGTCAGCACACTTAGCATCCGTGGGACCCCGTAAATTCCACAAAGTAGGGATTGCTTAAAACTTGATAGAAAACATTACAAAGAAGTTTGGTAATCGTTTCGTCCCCCTCATGGGGGGAATTTGCTTTTAATCTTGTTGCTCTCAAGAAAAAGCACTCTCTGATGCTAAAAGCTGGGGACTTCTTACAATTGGAAACTCTTTTGCCTAAAAGGAAAAGAGATTTTTCAATCAACCATTCTTTTGGAGGGCTACCAAAGTTGGTGCCACACCTCTCTTTTTCGATCTTCCAAATGTTCTCCCCTCTTATAGAATTCCACAGTACTAAGGATTAACCAATCACGTCACTCAATAGTGCTACTTCCAATTGATTTGTCTCTATAGCAACATGCTTTTCCCAAGCCCTCATTGCCATGAAAGCAACATTTACACCATGGAATAACCAATCATTTCACTCGATAGTGCTACTTCCAATTGATTTGTCCCGCAACATGATTTTCCCAAGTCCTCATTACCATGAAAGCAACATTTATAGCATGGAGGGCTCCACAAATTCTTTTAGATTTTACATTGGTTCATATTCTCTGATATAGGATTTTCCACATAAGAACTGATTTTTTATCTCAATGAGGGGATGCCAAAAGGATTGAACTTTTGAATTTCAACCAATCCAAACACCATCTCCTATTTAGCATGACATGAAAGTCCACATTATTTTTGAATCTCAGAAGTTTATCAAGACTATTGATGTTGTTCCACATAAGATCCTCAAGGTTAGGGGAGTGATGCCCAATAAAGAGGCATGCCTTTGAGCACTGCCAAGCATTGAATTCGCTATGCAACAAGCACCATTCTTCATAGTCCACCCTCTTAACCGAATAAATGACCTCCAATCTAATCAATTGGCATGTTTCGTATTTCTTAAATTACATCTTCATACAAGCACGTGCTTATGTCATAAGTTCTTATGAAAGGTGGTGTTAAGGATTTGCTCACGTGTTGTATGGAAGAATAATAAACAAACGAATGACCGAATGATATGAAGGATTCTAGAGTTGTACCCACAATTAGTATGCATTATCTTGGCTCATGTCCTTTCTGATTTTGAGAATTTATATAGGCTCTTGAACTTAAAAAGAAAAGGGATCTAATGGAGAATTTTTGCTACTATCTCGCAATTGAGATATGAAAATCCAAAGATAACATTAAGGGAAACCCTCTAGCAAAAAAATTTAAAGGAGGCTCCATTTGTATCTCTATGTTAAAACTTTGATGATGCCTCATAGACCTCTAGACTATGTGTAAAGAGACAATATTACACCAAGTCTGATTCTTACAACAGGTTCTTCTATTGGAGTCATGAGCAATTTCTAAGCATCACGGATGCACAAACTTCACATCATGGATCGATGCACAAACTTCACAAACCTCAACGATGGCTTTCTTGAAAATAATTATTAAGTTTCTTTTATAGGATCGTGCAATTGATAAGTTTCCAAATGCTCATTAGAGCATATTGATCAAGTTTGTGCCTATCTTTTCTAGCATATGGACATATCACTCTCATAGATTTGAAAAATATTTCATTTATGGTTTTCGGCCATAATAAAAAATTTTGAGAAGTGCATATATAAAACCTTGATTGAGTGTCTGCACCACTATGTGAACTATATGCACACAATCTCCATCACATTTTTGGTTTGAGTTCAGCTATACTATTTTATGATCGAGTACGGAATGCCTTTGAGATTTTGTCCACACGCATTCAAAAGTACTAGTTCTCTAACAAGCTATAGAACACTCCAATCAGAGTTCAAATGGCCAGCCAATCAATGATCTAAAGATAGAATACTTGCTCACGAAGGTTAAACATAGAATAGAGCCTCAATAGAATTGCTCTCAATAACTACTAGAGAAGAATCCAACATAGATATTTGAACCATAGAAAGAAGAAGAAGAAATAAACTCTAAAAGAAGATATTATATGCATTAAATAGATATCTACATAGAGAGAAATGTACAAAAGAGGTAGGTGATGTCGGCCAAATACTCTTCCTACAAGGGATATGAGCTTTATAGCTCTTGATATGACGTTTTCTCTTCTTGGATAGGTCTTGAAACTCCTTGGACTAGCTCCAAAAGTCAGTAGAGTAAATCCTTGAGAGAGTCTTCTCACTCTTTCTCTCTCTATATATATACCTATTTCTTTATGATATATTGGCCTATTGGTTCATGGTGTTGCCCAAATAACCAATCTATGCTAACTTATAGACAAAATTGTCATAGCTTCAAGTATCTATTGAATCTTTTGGATTAAGAATGGAGGATATAAGATCATTCCTAAATTAATCCCCATAATTCCCAATAGATTATGTCACAAGTAACTGTGAATGGATGTGAACCAAGTTTGATGATGAAGAGCTATCAAGATTATTTTGTAAACGTTTATACAAATTAGATATATGTCATCCATAAGTAGATGAAGATTCCAACAAAAGAAGTTATGCCATCAAGAAGAAGATGAAGAATATGGAGATGATGAAGCTTCAACTTGCAGTGAGGTGCCACCAACCATGATGGTAAATAAATCACAAGAGTCCAAGAAGATGAGATGCACCACGAATACCATGAAAATGGCCTTCTAAGTGGAGTTCATCCACTAAGAATCACCAAGAGAGTGGGAGGATGGGAAAGAAGAGGTGGTACGATGATGGGTAGGAAAATGGGCTAATAGAATTAAGAAAATGCTTCAAATTCATCATCATCATCATCATCATCATCATGAAAATAATACTCATTGATGATGAAGAAGCACAACTATGAGTACCATCACCGCCTTTAAGAGCACAACCACATTAAAAAACAACCACAAAATCTTAGAGCTTTTATATCATGTAAATATTTTAGGTGTGATAGCCAAAATGAAAATTGTATTTACAAGAAAACAGTATTAGGATCAGAGAGTGAGTTGACCATGAAAACAAAAAAGTCACATATGGATTATAGTGAGCTTTCCAAGAGCATAGATTGAGCTCAATATCAGCTATATGAATTATACTTAGACAGCCCAAGTAGATACATTTTTCCTTTTTAAGTTGGAGTCTATGCCTAAGATAGAAATATGCATACACCATCCACATCCAAGTATTTTCAAATAGTAAAATTGTTTTCTAAACCCATGCCATTTTTTCATAATGTTTTAGAGTTTAAATCCATTATTTATGTTTCCTATTCATCAAATAAACAAGCATACTGGCGACATCTCCCTAAGACTAACTTGGCTTATACATCTCATTTTGGATGGCTCTTGCTCATTTAGCTACATATTCTTTATACTAACCATCCCTATGTCTTGAGGTTCATATTCAAATAACCTAACTTTGAGGCCTTGATCCTATTCAAATTTAAAATCTTGGGATAATTACTACTCCAATCCATCTTTGCATACTCGATAAAATCCTTCTCTGCATATCAATTGGACTATTTCAAATATCAAAGTACATTTAGCTTACACTTTCTTAAAATATCCATACTGTTATATTGAAATCATATATGAACGTGAAAGCTTTGGGCTATCTAGAACTCATTCTCCCTTATTAAACTTCACTTGGTCTACTATTCACCATCTGATTGATTGATGCCAAGTTCTTAGTGATTGAAACTAATATTTTGAACTTTATGAAGTGTTTGATGTTAATGGAGTATTGCCCTTTGGTGTTGAAAATTTATACCTATATTTTTGTGCTATTCAATTTCCTTTGTAGGATTCTTACCAATCTTCCACATATTGTAGAATCCATCCTTACTTGTGTCTCTTGTATATCCACCTCTTACTCTTCTTTTTCTTGTTTTTGAACTTCCCCTTGAGTTGAAATATCCATAACTTTGACCTTTTCCACTTCTTGTGTTTGATTTTGAAATAAAAAATCCTCTACCCTTGTTTTATAATCCTCGTGTACCTTTTCCCTTTGATCTCCTACATTGAAAACTTGGGCTTGTTTGGACTTTTCGGTTCCTCCACACATGTTCATTTATGCAATCACCATTGGTGCAATTTGGTTTTTCACTTCTCAGCATCCCTAAGCCCATTGAGAGTGTGTGCCACAATGATATTGTCATCATAAAACTCGGTATATATATCTTCATGCATGAAAGCAATCTTTGGTGTAAAAATGTGATCAATTTTTTTAACAAAATTCCCTTTATATTAAATTATAAGAAATAAATAAAAGAAAGTTAGAGAGAGTTACAAAGAACATTCAAAAGCTTTTCATCCTCCTAGTGGAGGGCCGCTTACTTTTTAGCTTGTCATTCTCAAAGATGAGCACTCTATGGCCTCTAACAAGGGGGGCTGTGGTATTTCTTACAATTTGGAATTCTTCTACCTAAGCCTGGGTATTTTTCAATTGACCACTCTCTAGGAGGATGACTGAAGTTGATTGCACATCTTCCCTTCCAAATCTTCGAAAAACTGGTCCTTATGTTGCAAATTCTTCACAAAGAAACGTGGACCAATGTCAAAGCAGCCAAGAATGTGATCATTGATGGAGATACTTGAGATCTTCTTAATGTTTTTAATATCATTTTTTCAACAACATTTCCCTTCTCTTTGTTTAAGTAAATTACATTCTTTCCAAGGACTCCCAAAAACTCATATTCTTTGAAGAAGTTCATGTATATATCAAATTGTACTACTCTTTTTGTTGTTTCTTTTGATTGTGTAAGCAACACCTTCTTGTGCCTCTCATTCCATACCCTATAGGATTTTAACTAATATTATTTGGATTTTTTTTATAAGTTAGGCCTTGGAATCATTTCCACTAATCATTCATTGTATTCCCTTAGACGTTACGTATCTAAGTAGGCTAAACCTCTATTAGTTATCTAACTTCATACCTTAATAAAATGTTACTTTTACTTTGGCTGATGATTATCTTTTTTATAAGAAAAGTATCTATTTATGTTCAATCCCGTTGACCGGTACCCTTTTACTGCTCTTTGTTTAGAATTAGCAAATAGTATTTACTATAATAACTGCGACAAATTATTTTCTTTGATTGTGGTAGCTCTAAATGGATAAAAGTACTTGATAGAATTGATGCCAAAATGTTCAATCCCTATGGAACTTTTAAATCTAGTGATTGCATCATAGATTACTATCACTATACCTCCACAAGAAAAGTCTAATTTTCTTATAGATGGTCCAAAATACAAAGAGAAGTCTTTTGAACATGGGATGCACTCATATGCATGTGAAAATAGGATAGGATGTAAAAGTTAAATCCTAATTACAACTATCATCCATGCTAATCCTTTGATGTCCTCTAATATCCATGCTTGTTTGTGCATCTTGGAAAACATAGCTTGCATCGTCCATGTCTTCTACCTATAATGATTTAATGCTACTACAATAAGATAATAATTCATCAAGTAACACATATCAAGAATATAATAAACTTAAAGAGATTTGAACTCACAATCTCTTGATTAGGAGTGTGATGGACTAACCACTTGGCCCAAAAGACATGGTTGAGGATTACTTCCTAATCCTTCTTCTTAGGGTGTAGTTCAACTATCTCTTGTCAATCAAGGGTGTTGTTCAACCATCTGCTACCTATCACTTATTACATAGGCTCTTTTATTTACATTGATTTCAGAGTTAAAAAACATGTAACCCTTTTTACGTTGCCATAGGGACAAGTAGAAACGTTTTTCTTGTTCAGAGGGTATGTCTAAGCTCAGTTGCAATGTGCATATAAAACCCACATGCGTTGTAGCATATTTATTTCATTTTAGATGGTTCTTGCTCATTTAGCTACACACATGTTATTTATCTCGAGGTTTACATATTCAAGTAATCTGACTTTGATGCTTTTATCCTAGTCATTTGAACTATTTGAAACATGAAAAAGCATTTTGCTTACACTTCATTAAAAACACCATACTATTAAAGTGAAATCATCTATAAATGGAAAACATATTTTCTGGCTCCAATGATGTCCCCTTGTATGTCCCCATGCATTGCTATACACAAGCTCTAAAGGTTGTTGGCTTTATGTAGCCACGCTTATGTCTTTACTCGAAAATTTGACAAGAGATTTATAAATGCATTAGATTGTTCATAATTGAAAAGGTATAGATGTCCTTTTGACCTTCTACCCTTCCCAAGAGAAAAACAAAATGAAAGAGAATGGAAAAGAAAGGGAAGAGGCGAAAAAAGAAGGAGCTAGCAAAAAAGAGATAGCGAAAAGAGAGGAAAAAATAAAATAAAGAGCATAGAAAAGGAAGAATCGCCTTGTGTGGAATCCAGCCAGAGTAGTGCCATGCACACAAGCCAATTCTTCTTGGAAGTTGGTGGGAAGACTTTTGTCACCTGCTCAAGAGTCTTATTAATGATTACCATTAAAAATGAATTATGTGAAATGATTCTAAGGCATTTAACTATCACTCACATGGTCCAAGCCACTTGTTCGGGTGGTTGGGCCTCTCTATTGGAACATCAATCTTACACTATGCTTGAAGCGGATTTGATCTACATCAAAGGCTATAGCGTCAAAAGAATATCCGTCGGAGAGTTCTTTTTCTTATGCTCATTTATTGTATTTTTTTGAGAGATTTTTGATGGTTCATTTACCGTTGTAAAAGCCTTGAGCTTTACACATGTAAAGGTAGAAAGATAGAGCCCAAATCCCAAGAATATTTGGTGGTTGAAGTTGCATTCAATCAAGCAATCAATCACCTAAAAGTAGATCAAAGTAGATCTTCACTTTTCCTAGATTGTAGGAAAGTGAATTGATTCCCTCCAACAACCATTCCCACCTTCATTTGAATTCAAACTTCACATGTAGAAGTTGTGGAACACTCCTAGAGTCTATATAAAGACTTGAAATCACTTGTACATTACATGGAAACAATACACATACACTTCTGACCATCATTGTCTTGCTCCTTCAATTCTCTGCATCATCTTCTTCGCCAACAGTAATCTTGCAGAGCCTGATGTTCTCTCTCTAGAGCTCCAAGTTGAGTGAAAAATAGCTCATTGGAAAGGTATTAGTGTGTTTTTAATGCTTATACAATTTTATAGCATTCGGTTTAGAAGATTGGGAGAAATCTGAGTTTTTCTATCTCGGGGTCAATCTCTGCATATTCCTAAAAACTAGGAAGTACCACCGGTGAATGTCCCATTCATTCCTATAGCATATTTTTCTTATTCCTTATACTTTTGTGCATTCTATACACTCAACCCTTTTTGTATCACCCCCATAAAAGGATATTTTCTAATTGTAATCACGCTGGTCGCTATGGGCATTTGAAGTTCATTGTCTCTTCCATAATAGTAAGTTTTTTGAGCTAGTCGACCCGCGAACCTATCTGGTTTGTATCGACTTTCTCCTTGATGCTCCAAAGTACATAGTGTGTTTCTTTGCACTTATCACATGCTTATAAGGTCTATTTGAGTCAATATAAGCTCAAGGGCTGGTCTTGTGCTGGTTGGCTAGACCAAACTTCACTGCTTCGAAACGCATTTTTCTACCTTCTACAAGCTTCTCCAAGTTCTTTCAGTGGTATCAGAGCTAGATCAAGATGGGTGACGGCTTTTCCTCAATGATCAAGAAGCTTGATCGACACAACTACACGGCTTGGAAAATTAGGATGGAGGATTATTTGCAAGGTGTTGAGCCCATAAAAGTCATGTTGGTCAAAGTGAGCATAGTCTAAGTGAGGCAAGTGAGAGAAGTGCAAGAGACACACAGTGTGTGATGCAGAGAAGTGAAGTGCAAGGTGTGGATGAAGAGTGACTAAAGAAGTGTGCAGAGAAGTGTTAAGCTATTCTCCCCAAGGATCCCAAGGTCACATGGCAGCGTGCGCGTACCGACAGAAGGTGTCCAATCCCTCCCCCGTATTGGAAGCTTGGTGCAAGGTGTGCACAAGTGCAGGCTTGGAGAAGGTGGAGGTCTGGTGCAAAGGAGGCCGGCATCAACAAGACCTTGGGTATTTGGTATTTTGTAATTGCGCACTCTGTGGGATTTTGCACAGAAGTATTGGATTATGTTGTGCATCACCATCGTATTTGTCTTATTATAATCAATCAAAAGAGGCTTCCAGTGTACCTATTTCTTCTTGTCTTCCCCTTTCTCCTACAAACACTCAAACCCCTTCTTGTCCAAGAATCCCCCAACAAAATTTGGCATGCATGGTGGGACTCCAAGGAGATTTGAACATAGGAGAAGCCAAGTGCAAAGGGTAGAAGAGTTCAAGTGCCAATAGTACTACTTCAGTGGACTAAGAGGTAAATTTTCTTATCAATTATCTCATTCTAAGAGGGCTCTGGACAGCTCATGACCACAACCCAGTCCCAAAAATTGAGGGTCACCTACAAGCAAACAAGAAGGAAGGCTATTAGAAGATCCTCTAGTCCACTTTTGTCAACTTCATCAGTAAAGAGCATGGCTGGTCAGGTAGACTTACCCTAATGTTTTTCTTGTTGTGGAAAAAAAATTCGAGAGAAGGAATGGGAAGAAGAGAACAAGAAACAATGAATGAGAGTGTTGAGTTATCCATGCATGTGAAAGTGGATGCACTCTTCCCATGGATTGTACATAGATGTTTACAAAAAATACACAAAAACAATTTCAACATCATATAAAGGATAAACAAAAGGAAAAAAGAAATATGAAAGAGAATGACAAGATAAAAATCAACTGAGAAGCTATCTATAAATTTAGATAAGATGGTCATAAATTTGGATTACTCAAATGAATTTACTGAAATGGAAGGCTCACAACATTCCCACATGGATATATCCTAGAATGGCTACTTTATTAGCAAAAAGGATACTCCAAAAGATGAGCTCTACTATGAGCTAAACAATCCTATATACCGTCACTATGAAAGTGGGGGTTGATAAGAATAGATAGTGTGACAAAGTACTAAAACTCACTCCTCACCACCTCACTCTTGGAGGTGGTCACTCTTGGTCAAACTCCACCTCATCAACGATAACTAAAGGGGCTAAAATAAGAAAGATAAGAAAAAGGCACATAAGGAGTGAGAAAAAATCCCCCCAAAAAATTTGAACGTATAGTTTTTAATATTTTCAAATTTTTAGATCAAAATAGGATCTTAATTATCAATCAATGGTTGAGCGAGACCATATACTCATTTGGACATAAGAGGTAAAAGTTCATGGAGAATACATGATGATTACACTAGAGAAAGTTTCCTAGTATCATAGGTGGTTCCCTATGGAATATCTTATGCGTAATAAAAAGACACTCATTAACACTAGTGCGTGATGGGTGCCTCTTCTTAGTCATATTGACACGAAATGTCAAAATCATCACTAGTTGCACGATTAAGGACCCTTCACTATCACTTTCATTTGTGCTCCCAAAGCTGCCTTTGGAGTGTTGGCATTCCGTTAAGGTGTTACCTTTCTTGTGATCCTGATGGGAAACTTAGAAATGGTGGGAAATTGAAATAATCAACAAGAGAAAAAGTTCATGAAACTTTAATGGATCAATGATCACCTTGATAGGTTCTACCCAACTTTGAAGGAGGTGGGACACTTGGAGGTCTCCAGCCTCTTCCATTGTGACTCGAATGGGGATTTCTAAGATAAAATGGTACATCTTTTGTCTTCCTAGATCAAGAGGAGTTTAGGTACAATTGGCATGATTTCCATGTATGTTAAAGTAGTATGTGAGTGGTATGTGCGCTCAACAAGCACACTTATAAAATTGCGAACCAGACTTCAAAGGAAACAAACCAGTGCTTGATGAGGGCATAGCAAATACGCCTTAGCGGCCTGTGTAGACATTTTCGTAGCACGCTAAAATAAAGCAATGAAATAACGTAGGCTGCACAAAGGAATATTGGCATAGAGGAAGGTCGTGACTTGAAAGGAAAAAGAATGCTAAACTGTTGGCTGGAGAAACAAGTGAACCTAGTAGATGTTGTTCTCCACAAACTGAACAAGAGATAGTCCATCCAGTGGGGCAATAAACAATGTAAGCACGTTTTGTGGCATTTGGGCTTTTCCCTTCTCCAGCAAACAAGTTCATTCTTCATAGAGGTGTCTGGACTCGTAGTGAAGCAAGGAACTCTCATATTGATGTAGACAATTGCTCCTTTTGTGGCAGTGTGGAGGATCTTTCCCATGTATTCATTGACTGTTGGCATGCTTAGAAATTTTGCAGAATCTTGGAAAGATACTATAGCTCTTATGGAATTCACAAACTTGGATGTCAAGATACCCTCTTGGATGTGTGTTCTAGAATGGATGTCCCTCTCTGGCATATTTGGAGAGCAATCATTCTTTGGAATATCTGGCCTAGGAGAAACCAAAAACTCTTCAAGTCTCATTAGAAAGACTTTGTTTACTCATGTATCTCTGAGATGAAAAAGGTTGCTAAAATTTGTATTAGCTCCATTAGGGATACTCCTTCTGAAAGTGTTTGAGTACCTATGTTCATATTTGTAATCTCAACTTCCATAAGTGGAGGAATAAATTGATTTCCCTTTACTCTATCCCAAGATTCCTCATGTTGTATTCGTTGGGTTAATTTTTTCTTCTTAACCCAGGTCTTGGAGCTTGCCCTTTGCACAAGTTGTACTTTGCCTCTATTAATATATTTATTTCTTGCTTTGTTCAGAAACAAAAACCTCCCATGACAGACACTAGCACCTCTATGATAGAATGTCAATACACCAATTATATATATATATATATATATATATATATTTTGAAATGGAGGTTGAGCCGAAGCTTTAACTTTGGAATTACAACTACGTAGGGTGAATGGGCATAGTACCCATGGGACCTCCCAAATCCCATTTGAGCAAGGGTTAAAATAGTTTAACATGGACTTACAATTTCCCGAAGGCAATGACACAATTGGTTTAGACTCATTACACATGTGCCAAGGCCTAATTTAGATGTCTTACTGATGGTGTGGGTGGGTTGAGCCCTTGCATCTCTCAAAAGAGGAGAGGGACTCAATCGTCTGACCTAGGGTGCGTGGATGATATAGAGATATATCACTACAACGAATGTGGGTGCATAGCCACGGTTAATGTGACACAATTACATCGCTACAAAATTGCATAAAGCATCCCAAGAAGCATCGAGCACGGAACGTCGGTTAAACGAGGAGAAATATGATGTTTTTATCAATGTGTTGTATGATGAGATGTGTGATACTTACATTGAACATCGTTAAAGCGACGATTGAAAAAAGCATCGCATAAGCGAGACTAGTTTGTGTCGCATAAGTGATGCAAGTTTGCATCGCATAAGCGACACTAATTAATGTCACTTATGTGATGCTAATTGGACGGGCCTTTATGATGCCTTAACACCCCTTACATGATGGGTTTTTGAAGAAAAAAAATTTGGAGGCTCTTTGATCGGCATCTTCACGCATTTGATTGAAGAGTTCTTCAACGTTCGCAATTGCGCTATGCTTATGAGCTGAAACAATCGCTTGCAAAACTGTTGTTTTGTCTAATCTGTATCTTATTGTCTCTCTATCTCTGTTTCACTCTTTCTACCTCTTTCTCTCTTTGAATTCTCTCTCTCTCTCTCTCTCTCTCTCTCTCTCTATTATAGGTTATTCAAGAAGCTAACCAAGCAAAAAATATGGCTAACTATTCTAAGTACAATTTCCATTCTTTGTATATCATTTGAATTGTGTTATTTTCATTAGTTAGCATAATCACACTTATTGATATGCATATATACACTCATACATGATGAAGATGAAGATTCACACATATACACATACACACATGCACATACACATACATATACACACATATATATACACACACATACATGTGCACATACACTTACACATACACACACATACACATGCATATGCACAAACATTTCTACAACAACATAGAAAGACTTGCATGCATATGTTATTGCATATATACATACAAATACACACATTAACATATACTTAAATACATGTATATGCACATCCACATGCATGCACATGGATGCAAATGGAAATGCATCCACACGCACATGCATGTTTCATACATATACACATGCATATACATAGACTTGTATATGTTTATACACATACACATTCATATGCACATAAGTATATATACACACACATACACATATATACACATATATATGTGCATATGTACACACACATATACACATACACACACATGCACATACATACATATACACATATACATTCACATGCACACATATACACATACACTGACACATATACATGCACATACACACATACACATGCACATGCACATACACATACACATATCCACACATATACACTTACACATGCACATGCACATGCACATGCATACATATACACACATATACACATGCACATAGACATACACATACATACACACATACACTTACACATGCGCATACATGCATATACACATATACATATGTACATACATTCATACACACGCACATATTACACACATATACATGCACATATTTACACACACATATTATGTTGGAGCAAGTCTATGACAAGCCTAAGTATTGGCTTGAGTCTCACAAAGTCTTAGAAGAAGCTTTAAAAAGAAGACTATGTAAAGTTCACTTGTGAACTACCTCTTGTAACTTTTGAAGAGTTTACTTAATGTAAAAGTAAGAGAATCTTAAGTGGTTGAGTCCACTTGATCAAGAATGGAAAGAGGAGCCACGAATTCGTGATTTGTGGTAGGTAGAGAATCAAATCAATCATTGATTGATTGGAGAGTGATTGAGGGAAGTTAGCCTCCCAAACTCAACTATAAATAGATGGCAGTTTTAGTCGTGGTTAGAGAGACCTATGTGAAGACCTCCAAGAGCTGAGCTTTATGCCATATCAAGGTGTGATTACAAGGCACACATATGTATCAGTAATTCATTGTATTGTACAAGCAATATACTTTCATTTTCATGATTATTTGAGTTCATCTTTCCAAGTTCTTGTGAAGTGTACTACTCACTGCCATTACTCTCAGTTTTCTCAGTCAGCTTGTAGAGATGTTTTCTCTGAGCTTGGTGCATCATTTTCAGTGATTTAACTTGGTAAAGTTAGCTCTATAAGTCTACTATATGCTCATAAATTTTCATGTCATTTGGATGTTGCAATCTTCAGTTATGTTCATTTGAAGTCAACAGGGTCTGTTCATCTTCACCTCTCTGTCAGGTACCCGACTTTTTCACTCATCTTGTCAGAGGTGTTTCTCAGTGGTTACTTATCCAAATTCAGTGATTTAAAGCTTGTTAGATTCAGCTTAACCATACAAATTTTCATAATCATTGGATTTCTACATTTTGAGTTATGGTGATTTTTCTGCTCACTGGTCTATTTCTGTAGCAGCCCGTGAAAATCGGGATGATGTCATCACTTGTTAAAACTCATTCTCAGTGTGTGCTTTGTTATTTTTGATGAGATTACTCTTGAAAGTTAGCTCTTTAAGCTAACTAGACTTCCCCAAGAGGAATTAAGCTAATTGCTGTTGTGCTCAGAGAATTATGTAAAACACTGGACAGGTGTATGAACCAAGAATAGCAAGTTTTCACCTCTGAGCTAACTCCAACTTATCTGTTTTGATCTATCTTTTTGAGAGTGATCTTCGAAGGTACATAGGGTGTCTAATACATCCATTGGCAAGTTAAAAGGGCCCACCATCTACTCATGGAGTTCATTTGGCTGGTGTAGATCAAGGATTTTGCAACACCTCTTCATCTTCAAACACATACTTATCCATCTCTTCACAGTGGTATCAGAGCAAGGTTGGACAACATGGTAGATGGATTTCCTTCATCAATTGAAAAATTGGACAGAGGTAACTACTCAGCTTGGTCATTAAGAATGGAAGCTTATCTCCAAGGTAGAAGTTTATATGTTTATGTGGCTGGAGATGAAGTTATGCCAAGTTTCAGGAACAAAATTCAACCAACACAAGAAGAGCAAGAAAGATTGAGCACATGGTGCTCCAAGGATGCACTTGCAAGGTCTTATCTCCTCAACTCTATCTCAGATTTTTTGTTGCCTCACATTAGAAGTTGTAAGACATCTCAGGAAGTGTGGGATGCACTTGAAGCTTTCTTTTCTTCAAGTATCAAAGCTAGGAAGCATCAACTATGGCTGGAGTTCACAACTCTCAAGAAGGCTCCCAAACAAAATGTGACTGATTTTGTCACAAAGCTCAAGGACATAGCAGATCACTTGGGAAGCATTGGAGAGGTAATAGATGAAGAGCAAATTGTAAGGCAGGTCATCAATGGCTTGAAGGCAGATGACAAGTGGGAAGCATTCACCACAGCTATGGATTTGTACATGGACATGCATGTACCTGATTTCAACACACTCATTGGACAACTACTTACTCAAGAGGCAAAGCTTATCAAAAATGGAGAAAGCTCTAAAGGTAATCAATGTTCAGCTTTATACACGGATAAAAGCAAGTCTAAAGATAACAAAGGAAAGGCAAAGAAAGTGGATGATGAAGCAGGTACATATCAAGCTAACTATGCAGGTAGAGGAAGACATGGCAGAGGTAGAGGAAGAGGAGGTAGACAAGGCAGGGGGAGATCCCAAGACTCCAACTCATGTTCTATTTGTGGATTAACTAATCATACAACTGAAAATTGCTTTAGGAATTCCAGGAATCAAAGAGGCAGAGGATACAATAGAGGAAGTTATGGCTACTCAAGAGGAAGGTTCAACAACTACCATGGCAACTACAACAACTACAATCATTCAAACTATCAAGGAGGCTACAAAGGAAGGAGAGACTACAATAACTACACAGAAGACTCAAACAAAGAGGATTCATTATTGATCATGAACATGGCTATGCCACAAGGTAAATCTGATGAGCATGTTTTCTACATAGATTCAGGTTGTTCAAATCATGTGGCAGGAAATGTGGCACTCCTATCAGATTTAGAAGATCCAAGGAATAAGCATGAGGTACAAACAGGAGATGATACAAAACATCCTGTGGAGAAAATAGGCAATGTCAAAGCACCTGATGGAAACATCAACCTACTCAGTAAGGTACTCTATGTCCCTACCATTACAAAGAATTTGATAAGTGTTGGGCAGATAGTAGAGAAAGGGTTGCAAGTCAGGTTCACAAAAGCAGGAGCATTTGTTGAAGATCCAAGTCAAGGATTCAGAAGAATTGCAAAAGGTGAAAAGACAGGTACATTGTTCACATTTGAATTACAGGACACTAGAAACATTGCTCTCTTTAATTATGGTAGTCAGACACTCACAGAATTGGAAGTATGGCACAAAAGGTTAGCACATATTGGTGAAAGGTCATTAAAGCAAATCTGCAGGGACCAAAGTGTACTTGGACTTCCTAATTTGTCAAAACAACATATGATTTATAAGTGTAGTGCATGTCAATTTGGAAAGTCTCACAGGTTACCATTCATGAAGAAAGGTTATATGCATGGAGATCTCTTGGAGTTGGTTCATACAGATGTATGGGGACCTAGCAAGGAAGCTTCAATATCTGGATCAAGGTATTATGTTTCCTTTATTGATGATTGCAGCAGATGGACTATCCTATTCTTTATGAAACACAAAGATGAAGTTTTTTCATGTTTCAAAAGATATTTGGCTCTTGTGGAGAATCAAACAGGTAAATCACTAAAAAGGCTAAGGTCAGATGGAGGGGGAGAATACTTCTCCCATGATTTTGATTCTTTTCTTCAAGAAAGAGGAATCAAAAGAGAGGTAACTACAAGGTACACTCCTGAGCAAAATGGAGTGGTAGAAAGGAGGAATAGGACAATTGTTGAAGCTGCAAGGTGTATGTTAAATGAAAAGCATTTACCTAATTACTTATGGGCCGAGGCTGTATCTACAGCCACTTACTTGATTAATAGGTTGCCTTCAAAATCCCTTGATGGGATGACTCCATATGAGGCTTGGAATGGAAGAAGACCAAGCTTAGATCATTGTAAAATTTTTGGATGTATTGCTTTTGCTCATGTTTCTTCACAGGTTAGAGGCAAGATGGATCCAAAGGCAGAAAGGTGTGTATTTATTGGATATGACAACAATCAAAAGGGCTACAGGTTATACAACCCTACCAACAAAGGATTCTTGGTAAGCAGAGATGTAGTTTTTTATGAGAACAATTCATGGTATGAAGATTCATGCAGGAAGATCAATTTACCATATGATCTTGAAGAAGATTTTCCAAAGCTTGGTAGAGAACAATCAAAGATTGAAGAACAAGACACCTCAGAGGATGATGAAGAATCTCACATGGAAAAGATCAAAGCATGGAAGTCTAAAGGTAAAGCAAAATTGCAGGAACTTGGACATGAAGTAGAATCATCACATCATGGCCTAAGAAGATCTATGAGGGAAAAGAAAAAACCAGAAAGGTATGGGTTTGACACTCATTAGTAACTAAACATTCTATCTACATAGCACAGGACATAAACCAAGAGGATCCATCATCATTTGAAGAGGCCAAAGCAAAAACAGAATGGAAGCATGCAATGAAGGAAGAGATTGAAGCACTTGAGGAAAACAACACTTGGTATTTGGTGCCCAAGACTTCATCCATGAAGGTAATAGGCTCAAGATGGGTCTATAAACTCAAGAAGAATTCTGATGGTTCCATTAACAGGTATAAGGCAAGGCTTGTAGCAAAAGGCTTTGCACAAACTCAGGGAATTGATTATGAGGAGACCTTCTCTCCTGTGGCAAAGATGCCTACTATTAGGGTTTTGCTTAGTATTGCCTCTTCCAAGAATTGGAAGATACTTCAACTAGATGTAAAGAATGCATTCTTGAATGGTTGGATAACAGAAGAGGTATATATGGCACAAACACCTGGTTTTGAGAATCAAGTTTATCCTGATTATGTGTGTAAACTTAACAAAGAATTGTATGGTCTCAAGCAAGCTCCAAGAGCTTGGAATTTCAGGCTTGTTTCATTCTTGCAAGACAAAGGCTTTCAACCAAGCAAGGCAGATCCTTCACTCTTTATTAAAAAGAGTAATTCTGAGGTCATCTATCTATGTGTATATGTAGATGACATTATATTGACAGGAAATGATGCAGATGGTATGAAGAAGATCAAAGATCAGATGAGAGAAGAGTTCAAGATAAGTGATTTGGGTTCACTTACCTACTTCCTAGGTTTGGAAGTTGTCTACAAAGATCATGGTTTGTTTCTCACTCAAAGGAAGTACATTAAGGACATGTTGGCAAAATTCAAGATGCAAGATTGTAAGATTGCAGGTACTCCAATGGAGGTCAATCACAAATTGATCTCACATGAAGGTGAACTCATAGAGGACATCACATCATATCAAAGTCTAGTGGGTAGTCTCAACTATGCCACATTGACAAGAGTAGATATATGTTACAGTGTGAGTGTGCTAAGCCAATTTATGCACACACCAAGGAAACCACATATGGATGCTACCAAAAGGATTCTCAAGTATCTCAAAGGAACCATAAATGAAGGACTTTATTATCCTTATGTATCTGATTTAGGTTTGAAGCTATTTTCTGATGTAGATTGGGCTGGCTCCAAGGAAGATAGAAGGAGCACTTCAGGTTATCTTACCTTTGCAGGTTCAAAGCTTATTTCATGGTCATCCAAGAAGCAACCCACAGTTGCTCTCTCTTCTACTGAAGCTGAATATAGAGGTCTTGCCATAGCTACACAAGAAGCTATGTGGATGAAGACATTATTCAAAGATCTTGGATTGGAGTTTGGAACTCCAACTATTTTTGGTGACAATATGAGTTCTATTCACTTGGCTGCTAATCCTATTTTTCATGCAAGGACTAAACATATTGAAGTTCATTATCACTATGTACGAGAAAAGGTTCTAAGCAAAGAGATTCAAATATCATATGTGTCCACTCATCAACAATGTGCAGATATTCTAACCAAAGCATTGGATGGTACAAAGCTTTGCAAATTCAAGGCTATGATTGGTTTGCAGGTAATCTTGGAAGATTGAAGACCTCAAGCATACTTGGCTTGAGGGGGAGCTATTGGAGCAAGTCCATGACAAGCCTAAGTATTGGCTTGAGTCTCACAAAGTCTTAGAAGAAGCTTTAAAAAGAAGACTATGTAAAGTTCACTTGTGAACTACCTCTTGTAACTTTTGAAGAGTTTACTTAATGTAAAAGTAAGAGAATCTTAAGTGGTTGAGTCCACTTGATCAAGAATGGAAAGAGGAGCCACAAATTCGTGATTTGTGGTAGGTAGAGAATCAAATCAATCATTGATTGATTGGAGAGTGATTGAGGGAAGTTAGCCTCCCAAACTCAACTATAAATAGATGGCAGTTTTAGTCGTGGTTAGAGAGACCTATGTGAAGACCTCCAAGAGCTGAGCTTTATGCCATATCAAGGTGTGATTACAAGGCAAACATATGTATCAGTAAGTCATTGTATTGTACAAGCAATATACTTGTTGATATATTTAGGTAGTGATGTGTGTGAACACTCTAGGACCGCCGGGGCACTTTTTTCCCTCGTTAGGAGGTTTTTTTCCCCCGGCTTGTATATACGCCTATTGCCCTAATGGGCTATTCATCTTTGTACATTCTCTAGTAATACATTCAGTCTAGTGTGTTGTGCTCCAAGCTTCTTCTTCTTCCTTGTGCTGTTCGCGTGCTTCCGCAGAAGTCTAACTCCAACAATTGGTATCAGAGCAGGTCGTTGCTTCTTCTAGGGCGCCGTCGACACTCCTCCGTTTGCAGTCTCAGATTCGCACAAAATTTGGTGAGCTCGTTTCGGCCTCCGAACGCACTATCGTAGTGCTTGTGCAGGCTATTTCGTCCTTTTGTGCCAAAGGTATATACCAGTTTCTGTTCGCCAGTTTAAGCGTCTCGAAGTCTGCTACAGGTCTAGCAGAACTCGTCTGGGAAGTTCTGTTCAACTTTTTGAGATACAGTCAATTTTCTGCATCAAGGTATTTTAGTCACCGGCCATGGCTGAAAGCAGTGATGTATTCCGTATGTTGGCTGTTGAGGATAAGTTGGATGGTACCAACTACCCATTATGGGCTTATATGATGCGACATGTACTGGTTGCAAAAGGATTGTGGAACATTGTGCAGGGTGTTGAAAGACGTCCTGTTACACCTGTAACGACAGGTACTACAAATACAGGTGTTGGAGCTGATGAAGATGGTGTCGAAGATGATATTCCGCAGATTCCTGTTCGTGCTGCTGTTTCTGTTGCACCTACTGCAGAGCAGATTCGTTGGGATGGCAGAGATGCCCAGGCACATGCATTGATAGCTTTGTCTGTCAAACGTGCCATTATTCCTCACATTCGCTCTTGCAGAACAGCAAAGGATGCTTGGGATACACTTACCACTTTGTACCAGGCTAGGAATGAGGCTCGTGTTGCTTACCTCCGAAAACAGTTGGAGAGTGAGCACATGAATGAAGGTGATTCTATGGACAGTTTTCTTACAAAGATCAAAGACCTGAAGGAACAATTGATTTCTGCTGATGAGGTTATACCAGATAGCTCACTTGTGCAGACCGTTCTGAATGGTCTTCCTGATTCATATCAGAGTTTTGCCTCTACTCTTCGGTTGATGATGAAAGGCAATCCGAATGCCTTGTCATTTGAGGAATTAGTGTCTGTTCTGTTGCAGGAAGATCAGTCCAGGCAGAACAGGTCCATTATGCGTGTTGCAGATCAAGCTTTCCTGGCTAGTCAGAAGGGCAAAGGAAAATGGAGCTCTTCTACTAGTAAGCAGAAATCTGCAAATGCTGCACAATCGAAGAACCAGGATAAAGATGAAAAGAAATCAGAAAAGCAGAAATTGTTCTGCAAGTACTGTAAAGGAAATGATCATATTATAAAGAACTGTCCAAAACTGGCTGCTAAAGAGGCAAAGAAGAAAGAGGCTGGAATGGTTGTTGCAGAGGCCTCTACACCAAAAACAGAGTCTGCAAATCTTGTGCAGGAAGAAGAATGGGCGTTTACTACTGTCTGCAGTTTTGACCCATCTTCTCATGATCAGTGCATGTCTGCAGTAGACTCAGATGTTTGGTACTTTGACAGTGGGGCGACCAAACATATTACCTCGCAGCGCAGTTTCTTCTCTTCACTTGAGCCTGCTCCTATAGGGAATACTGTCACATGCGCCAATAACTCCTCTTATCCTGTTATGGGAGTTGGTAAGATCATTCTGACTACTGCTGATGGTAGTTCTTTCACTTTGTCAGATGCTTTATTTGTGCCAGGGATCAAAAAGAATCTGTTATCAGTTTCTGCATTAGCCAAGATTGGCTTGGTTGTGAAATTTGTTGATGACAGGTGTACAGTCCATGATCTCTCAAATGGCGATGTGATTATTGCTTCTGGCATTTTATGTCGTGGGCTGTATAAGCTCATAGACTATGAAAGATCTGTGAATGATTCGGCATGTGCAGTTCATGATTCTCAGGCTATGTCAGATGCAAAGCTTTGGCATGCACGCTTTGGTCATCTGAATTTTGCTAGTTTGTTACGCCTGCAGAAATCTGAAATGGTGTCCTCTTTGCCCAAACTTGAGGCACCTGGAAAACATGTTTGTGAAGGTTGTATTTTGGGCAAAATGCAGCGTTCTTCCTTTCCAAAAGATGGTTCAGTTCGGGCTACGCAGAAATTGCAGCTTGTACATAGTGATGTCTGTGGTCCTATGCAGACACCCTCTTTTGGAAATTACCTTTACTTCGTGACTTTCATTGATGATTTTTCCAGGCATGCATGGGTATATCCACTCAAAGCAAAGTCCGAAGTGTTCATGTGCTTCAAACAGTTTTTGGTTTTGGCTGAAAATCTGTCAGCATGTAAAATGGGCACCCTCCGTTCTGATCGAGGGGGGGAATATATGTCTTCAGATTTTAATGCATTTTTGGCTGAACATGGGATAAAACACCAGTGTACAGTGCCGTATACACCTCAACAGAATGGAGTTGCTGAACGAAAGAACAGGTCACTCATGGAGATGGCGAGGTGCATGGTCAAAAGTCAGGCTTTACCACATAGTTTCTGGCTTGAGGCTGTCATGTGTGCAGCATATGTACTGAACAGGTGTCCCACCAAAGCGTTGCAGTCTATCACTCCATATGAGGCTTGGCATGACCGCAAGCCATCTGTTGCTCATCTGCGTGTTTTTGGTTGTTTGGCATATGCATTAGTGCCTGAACAACATCGCAGAAAATTGGATGATAAGGCAGTAAAATGTATTTTTGTTGGGTACAGTTCTGAAAGTAAAGGCTATCGTCTGTATCATCCACAGACCAAACGCATTCTGGTTAGCCGTGATGTTGTCTTTGTGGAAGATGCTATTCAGCCATTGCTTTCATGTACTAAGGAGACATCTGTTAGCTCCAAAGACATGTATGATACTTTGATGCCTCTTTTTACAGGTGGATAGGCTAGCGCCGGTCCTAATGAGGCAACTTCTCAGCCTTTGCAGGTTTCATATGATGATGCAGATCATTCCATTTCTGATGCAGATTTACATGATGCACTTGTTGATGAGAGAGCTGATATTGAACAGGCAAAAACTATGCCAAAATGGCTGGTGCAGACTTTGCGTGACAGCAAATTAGATGCACCTTTGTCATATCGTACTCGTTCAGGCTCTCATAGTACCTCCTTTGCATCAGATTGCTATGCTATGGCTGCATCTAGTCTCTGTGATGAGAATGAGCCTGTTTCTTTTGATGAAGCACAAAATTCAGAAAATTGGATGGCTGCTATGCAATCTGAATATGATGCTATAATGAAGAATGGTACATGGTCTTTATGTGACTTGCCTCCTGGCAAGAAGGCCATTGGCACTAAGTGGGTATACAAGCTGAAGCGTAAACCTGATGGTACAGTTGACAGGTATAAGGCTAGGCTTGTTGCAAAGGGTTATGCGCAGGAAAGAGGCATTGATTTTGATGAGACCTTTGCACCTACATGCCGTATGACTACTGTTCGGAGCATTTGTGCACTTGCAGCCCATCATGGTTGGAATGTACATCAGTTGGACATTAAAACAGCATTTCTGAATGGTGACTTGCATGAAGAAGTGTATGTTTTTCAGCCCCGTGGCTTTGTGCAGAAAGGGCATGAAAACCAGGTGTGCAGGTTAAAGAAGGCGTTATATGGTTTAAAGCAAGCACCACGTGCTTGGTATGAGAAGATACATGCCTATTTGATTGCACATGGTTTTGAGAACAGTCCAACTGAAAGCACCTTATATGTTAAACGTGCTAATGATGTGCTTCTGATCATTGTTGTCTATGTTGATGACATGCTGCTCACTGGTCCTATTGAGACACATATTGCTGATTTTAAGGCTGATTTGCATGCCTCATTTGAGATGTCTGATTTGGGGCATTTGCATCACTATTTGGGCATTCAGTTTATGCACGTTGATGGTGGAATGGCTTTGTGTCAAACGAAATATATTGACACATTATTGCAGCGTTTTGGCCTTGAAGACTGTAAGCCTATTGCCACTCCTATGGAGACAGGTTTACGATTGAGTCTTCATGATGCTGGAGATGCATTTGATGCTGTTCTCTATCAGCAGGCTGTTGGATGCTTGATTTACTTATGCATTACTCGGCCAGATATTCAGTTTGCTGTCTCACAGATGAGCAGGTTTATGCATTGCCCAGGAGTCACGCATTGGAAAGCGGTTAAGCGCATCTTTCGCTACTTGAGTGGTACTCGGCTACTTGGGTTGTTTTATCCCAAGGGGGGATCACTACCGCCAGATTTGCATGCTTTTTCTGACTCAGATTGGGCTGGTTGCTATGACACTCGTGTGTCCACCAGTGGTTTTTGCTTCATGCTTGGTAGCTCATGTATATCTTGGTTGAGCAAGAAGCAGCCTACTGTGGCCACTTCCAGTTGTGAGGCTGAGTATAGGGCAGCTTTCACAGCGACTGTTGAGTGTGTGTGGCTCAGACGCCTTATGGCTGATTTGGGTGTTGGCCAGTCTTCTGCCACCACCATCTTCACTGACAGTCAGAGCGCATTGGCAGTTGCGAGGAACCCTGTGTTCCATGCTCGCACTAAGCACATTGAGGTGCATTATCACTATGTCAGGGAGAGGTTCTCTGCTGGGGAGATCAGCTTGGCATATGTGCCCACGCAGGAGAACATTGCAGACCTTTTCACGAAGGCTCTGCCTAGGGAGAAGTTTGAAGCTTTCCGCAAAGCTTTGGGCTTACTTCCTTTTGTGGAGTGATTTCCACATAGCTCGGCACTTCCTTATACATGAGTGCCAGCTCCTTGTTCACCGCATCACTCCCAGGGGGGATTTGTTGATATATTTAGGTAGTGATGTGTGTGAACACTCTAGGACCGCCGGGGCACTTTTTTCCCTCGTTAGGAGGTTTTTTTCCCCCGGCTTGTATATACGCCTATTGCCCTAATGGGCTATTCATCTTTGTACATTCTCTAGTAATACATTCAGTCTAGTGTGTTGTGCTCCAAGCTTCTTCTTCTTCCTTGTGCTGTTCGCGTGCTTCCGCAGAAGTCTAACTCCAACAATACTTTCATTTTCATGATTATTTGAGTTCATCTTTCCATGTTCTTGTGAAGTGTACTACTCACTGCCATTACTCTCAGTTTTCTCAGTCAGCTTGCAGAGATGTTTTCTCTGAGCTTGGTGCATCATTTTCAATGATTTAACTTGGTAAAGTTAGCTCTATAAGTCTACTATATGCTCATAAATTTTCATGTCATTTGGATGTTGCAATCTTTAGTTATGTTCATTTGAAGTCAACAGGGTCTGTTCATCTTCACCTCTCTGTCAGGTACCCGACTTTTTCACTCATCTTGTCAGAGGTGTTTCTCAGTGGTTACTTATCCAAATTCAGTGATTTAAATGTTTTTGGATTCAGCTTTCTGTCTAATATAACCATACAAATTTTCATAATCATTGGATTTCTACATTTTGAGTTATGGTGATTTTTCTGCTCACTGGTCTATTTTTGTAGCAGCCCGTGAAAATCGGGATGATGTCATCACTTGTTAAAACTCATTCTCAGTGTGTGCTTTGTTATTTTTGATGAGATTACTCTTGAAAGTTAGCTCTTTAAGCTAACTAGACTTCCCCAAGAGGAATTAAGCTAATTGCTGCTGTGCTCAGAGAATTATGTAAAACACTGGACAGGTGTATGAACCAAGAATAGCAAGTTTTCACCTCTGAGCTAACTCCAACTTATCTGTTTTGATCTATCTTTTTGA
>CM035417.1:171303324-171385824 GCA_020310875.1 Ceratopteris richardii | reverse complement strand
GTGTGAATGTGTGTGTAAGTGTGTATGTGTCTATGTGTGTATGTGTGTGTGTCTATGTGTGTATATATATGTGTATCTATATATATGTGTCTATATGCATGTGTATGTGTGGATGTGTGTGTGTAAGTGTGTATGTGTCTATGTTTGTATGTGTGTGTTTATATGTGTGTGTGTATTTGTGTTTGTGTGTAAGTGTGTATGCGTGTATGTCTGTATGTGTGTGTGTGTTTCTATGTGTGTAAGTGTGTGTGTGTCTATGTTTGTATGTGTGTATGTCTGTGTGTATGCATGTGTAGGTGTGTCTGTGTATGTGTGTAAGTGTGTGTGTCTATGTGTGTATGTGTGTCTGTCTATGTGTGTGTGTCGATGTGTGTAAGTGTGTGTGTGTGTCTATGTGTGTATGTGTGTATGTGTGTGTATGTATGTGTATGTGTGTGTGTAAATCTGTGTGCCAACTTGGCCTCTAGATGTTTGCTAATGACACTAACATGATGACCAATGTTGATGATTTGTATACTTCTATTTTTTTGGATTGTTTGCATATTTTTTGAGTTGTTAGTGGATCTTGGGTTAACGACAGGAAAACAGGTTTTAAAGCCTCCAATAACATTATTCTTGATTGTGTTACTTAGTTGTATTTTGAGCTTAATAAAGATGGTGAAATTTTAAGATTGTTACGTATTCCTATGGGTTTTAACATTTCCTTTTAGGAAAGGTGGGATTCAGTCCTAGAAAGATTTAAAGGTAAACTCTTTTCTTGGTATCATTCTCAGTTCTCATTGGCTCCTAGAACCTTTTTCTTGAATCATTATGTGTGCACCATTCTCACCTATTTTTTGTCTTGTTTGGAGCCCTAAGAAAAGAAAGTGAATCAAGTTATTACTCTTTCCAAGAGGTTTTTATGGGGAGGAAGCTTCCAAAATAAGAATACTAAGGATGCTTGGTCCATTTGTTGCTTGCCTAAGTCTGAGGGGGGTTGGGGAATATTATGTCATTCTAAAATGGTTGCCAATATGTTTTTTTTAATGGATTTATAGGTCTCTAACTAGCTCTAACATCTGATCTTTTTTGCGGATGAGGAACATTCACTTATTTCATGTCAAAAGTTATAAGTCATGGTAGAATAATTCCTTATGGGTCTCCCCTAAAGTTTCTGTTCCTATTGGAAGTGTATTTACTTACAGATTCTAGAATACTTGGATGCAGGTTAAATAACGTTGTAACCCCAAAGTTGATTTTTCTAACAAAATTTTGTTTTTTCTTCAGGAATCCCCATGGCATGGGTGCCTTTCCCTCTAGAATGGAAATTCCCTCTCCATTAGGGAACATATATGTTTTAAAGAGGGTTCAAAACTTGGGAAGACTTTATTAATGGAGGTGAGTTTAAGCCTAATGATTACTTCTATCCCTTGACTAACTTTTCTTCTCCCAGCCAATAGGCCTTGTGCAACCAATAAAATATTTTGAAAAGAAGAATGGATACATGCTGCAACAAGAACCCAAAACTAGAGGACATTGCAAAGGATATGCTATTCAAATTCAAAAAGAACAAAGGTTCTATGACCAAGGTTGCTGCTAATCTGAACCAAGATGGAAGTTGAATTGGTCCAATGAAAAATGGAGATACATGTTTAAAAGTGTTTAGGCATTCCCTTTCAACATCAAACACTCATATTTCTAGTGGCTCATACTCCACAATGGCCTATGGATAGGCAGTATGTTAAGTATGGTCAAAATTAATGAAGGGATTTGTTCGTATTGTGGCAGGTTGGAGGATTTGAACTACCTTTTTGCTAATTGTCTTCATGCCAAGAGGTTTTGGCAAGCAACCTGTGCAATAGTTTCAAAAAATGAATATTTTATTCATTATTCAATATCGAGTAGTGATATGTATTCATAGTTCTCTATTATTATATATGTTGCACATAGTGTTCTATCATATATGTTGCACATAGTGTTCAAAGAAGGCGGTACCACCATTTTTTACAATTATAGTTCCATTCTCTTATCTGAACACATAAGAGGTGGCAACACTATTGTTTGCATTGTTCCACTCAGAATATGGCCAAAAGAGCTCTAAACTTTACGGGGCCTGTGTGAACCGGGGCTTAGTACCACCTCACGAGACAAAGTGATAAACATTGTACCGAATCTCCTCCTATGCCCTTAGCGGCACTTTTCGATGAGTCAACGATAAATATTGCTTTTAGACTACAACGAATTGGAAAGACACACACACCCGACCTTGTAAGGTAGAGGCATCTATCTTGAGGAACTTCATGGACATCCATCTTTGGGAACTCATAGATATGTTCAGCCAGGATTTAAACCCAAGACTTCCTCCTAAAAATTCAAAGCATCAACCACTAACCTATGGAGGCTTGGACTAAATATTAAAAATCATAGTGCTTTTTTAATCACAAAACAATTGATGTTTGTTCAGCACAAAATTCTATTTCCTCGGTTCCACCTTCTTGTGTGAACAAATAAATAGCAGAACTGTTTTTTCTCATTGTTCCACCTGGAACAACAGCCTTTTGGATGTTTATTCCGTAGGCTTAGCGTGAAGGCAAGAAGACGACTAAAAAGGAGTAGGATTCACAAGTTCACAACAAAGAATTGTGATTCTGCATCCATTGCGAACGTGCTCCTGCGGCTCGGAGCTGAGAGACATCCACGTTGCGCGTGAAAAATTCCCTGTTCGAGGAAATGTCAAAGATGAACACATCGAGAGATCAAAGAGAGCAATCTGGAATGTTGCACAATTAATTTTATCTGATAAAATTATTCGCATGCTATCTGGAATATTGCGCAATTAATTTTATCTATGATTTGATTCATATCTGGCAGAGAGCTCTCCGAGGCCGCTGTCTTGGTCGTTGCGCCTCTCGCCTCTTGAGGCGGGGGCAAGAGTTCAACCCCTGCTGGCAGCACTTGTGAGGGACATGCTATCCTGAAATGATGTACCATGTGGCTGATGTGTTACTGTCTATTTTTCCCTGTGGTAGATGTGACTGCCGATTAACCCAGTTGTGTAAACCCCTGTTCTTGTAGGATAATGGGGTGCCATGGATACTATGCTCTTCCTTGTACATGCAGAGAGCTCTCAATAGCAGCTATGTAAACCCCTTTTCTTGTAGGATAAGGGGGTGCCATGGATACTATGCCCTTCCTTGTACATGTCCTTCCTTGTAGGATAAGGGGTGCCATGGATACTATGCCCTTCCTTGTACATGCTGAGAGCTCTCAATAGCAGTAAAAATATTTTAATTGATACAGAGTCGCGAATATATTTCAGCTCATAAGTAATTTTCACAAGTCTTCAACAATATGAGAAGTAGCGCCCTATAGCTATGGAAGAAGAAGCATGTCGAATTTCTATGGAGATGTCTGGTAGAACATAAGTAATATTCACAAGTCTTCAACAATATGAGAAGTAGCGCCCTATAGCTATGGAAGAAGAAGCATGTCGAATTTCTATGGAGATGTCTGGTAGAACAGGTATGGAAGAAGCATGTCAAATTTCTACGGAGATGTTCGGTACAACTCTGAAGGTGCCAATGAATTGGAGGAGATGCTTATTTTACGGCTTGAGCAGAGCTTCAATGGACTTAATATCTTCATCAGACTCTCCTTTGCATATTTGTGGAAGAGCTGCTTGCATCCTCCTCATAAAATCAGCTGCCAGTTTAGTTTGCTCTGAGGTCTGTAGACGATCTGTTTTAGCTATGCACGTGCCAAACTTGCACAGGAACCAAAAAGGAAGAACAGGCAGATTAGTGTTATTGCTGATGGTGGGCAGCGTGGCGAGGGCCTGTACAACCCCCGATTCGAGAAGGAGCTCAATCCAGGCACTTGTTCTTCTCTTGACATGCAGAGGGGAGAAGACGATGTAGAAGAGCACCTTCTCCTGCAACTTGGGGCGTAGCTCGTCCCGCGACAAGATTATCTCGAACATCAACTCAATGATGCCCTTCTCGATTATCTCATCTTGCCGGGCGCTGTTGTTGAGAAGGTACTCCAGGGCCTCGAATAGCTGGCACGACACCTCCTCTTCTACTTGCAGGTAGGCGATACAACGAAGAAATTCATCGAGGGCCTCAGACGTGAGGATTTCCATGAGGATGTTGGTCGAGGAAGGATGGTGATTGATCTCACATAGACAATCCGCTGCCAAATGTCGGAGTTTTGCTGGCATCGGGGGAGCGCACACAAGCTTCAGCACGCTACTCGCGATTTCCGTAGACCTCATGATCTCCTCCCATGGCTTCGCCGGAGCTCCTCGTAAACTCTTGAAACTCGTCTTCGCCACAGACAACGAAAGAATGGCCTCCTGCTCCAGATCTTCCAGCTTTTGTTGTTCCTCTCCAGCGGTCTGTTCTATGTTCCTCCCTACCCTAACAAGAGCGCCCGACACTCTTTCTAGCTTACCATGAACTTCAGCAAAGCAATCCTCCTCCAAGCTCTTCGAAACACTCCACTCCTCATCCTCATCATTCTGTGAGCGATCGCTGAGCAGCCGCAAGAACCTATCCTTGATGATGGACCTCTCTCTTCTTGGCCACAGCAACCCGAGCTGGTCTCTGCAGTCATTAGCCAGCTTTTCCCAAAGCCCTGCCTCAAATATTTCCTGGACCACGCTCTCCCCGCCGAGCTCGCAGAGCCTTTCAAGGGTATCCATCGCCAAGCCCACGTAGTACAATCCAACGAGTTCTTTCACTGGCGCGTTACGCAGAAGCACCTCAGAGTTGTTGGCATCTCCGAACTTCACTAACTCGTACACAACTCCCAACGCTTCATACATGGTCTCCGTGACTTTCCCTGATTCAGAACCCTGCAATATGGAACTCAGAACATTCACAGCACCTGCATTTATTAGATCATTTGCTCGACGTTTGTAATCCTCCGAGCTATACAGATTGCTTATGTAGTGGGAGATGGCGATTGCAGTAAGTGGGTGAACTTCGCCACACGAAATCACATTGATGATCTCCTCATCAAGCATCTTCTTGAACTTGTCTGTTGTGATAGACAGTTCTGACGTTATTGATACCTCCGTAATCGAGCATACCAAATCGAGGAGCTCAACGACAGTGTGCAAGACGGTGACTTGGAAGACATACACTCCAGAGCGGAGGGCTGCTTTGATGTAGGAAGCGGAGGCTTCTTTCACCTCGGGTTTTCCATAGCGGAAGAGCCAGACAGCGGCGACAACCCAGCTCAAGCCACGGTGGTCTGCGGAGAGCTCACTTAGCTGAAGCATGGACAATGCTTGAGAGATTTCGTTGTTCAGAAATAGCGAAACCATACCATGCATCCGGTAGCAGAACTTTGAATCAGGTTTCGCAATGAGAGAGCCCTTCACAAGTTTGCCGACCTCGAGTCTGAAGAGACTATGAGGCCTGAGGGCCCCCCAGAGCTTCTCGAGACAGATCTCAGGTATGGGCTCCGTCCATAGAATCAGCGCGAAGGAGGTGAAGAGGTCTCGAGCATCACGAGGAAGGGCTCGTAGGGAGAACTGGAAGGAGCCAAAAACTGTGCTCGAGGCGTTATCAAGGGGAGTACTCTGGTAGGTGGCTGGAACGATCGCATTCGCTGCATACATTGACAAATTGTCCATAGCCTTCAGCCACTCCTCTTGTCTTGTCTCGCCGCTGAGAGCTTCGCCCATCACTGATATGGTAAGCGGATGATAGGCACAGCGCTCCAAAAGATCATCCCAAAGGTCCTGTTCTCCGAATAAACAATATAATTTTCAGCCACAGAGATAGATGTTCCTAATTGAAGTTAATTTTGCTGTCCATAGCTCATTATACTTAACGAAGGTGAGATGAAGCATGGCGATATGCAGTATCTTTTTAATAATGCACAACGGAATGATCTGCATAGACATATTTTGAGCGGAAGAACGCTTGCATTTCAATGATATGCTTCCATCGAAACTTTTTTTTATGTCATTAACATTGCTCTCCTGCGTTCACACAGAACAGTAAAAATCCTAAGATGCATAACATGTTAGCGATGATCAATTTCTGATCGAAAAGAGCTTATTTCTGTTGCTAATTTTGTCATACCTCTCTAATTTTGGCAACTTTAGAGTCTGGCTCCAAACAAATGCTGCAGTATTTCACTATGCTTTGTCCTACGTGTATATTTATCTCAAGATTTTCCATCCATATGCGCTCATTTGGTTGGGTAAAAGATTTGCCTATTTAAACGGGGATTGATATGTAATGGGTCTTACACCAGTTTCAAATCCCGTCTTGTTCTTCTACTATTATAAAAAAAAAATCCGCAAGGTTTTCTGTGTTTTTGTGTCTTGTTTTGCGTGTGTGCTTGTGCTTTGAGTGTGTTTATGTGCGCGGGTGCTGTGTGAATATATGCTATAGTCAAAGTGCGCATGAGCGAGATACTCACGGGCAGCTTGCTGAGCTTGGTGTGATACATGAGTATGGCCTTCCCTACTTCCTTCACGTCGGGCTCTCGAATCTCCACTTTGTCTGCGCCAGCGATGGCGTACACAGACTCGTTGCGAGTTGTGACGAGAATCTTGCAGTCATTGCCAGTCAGACGGCTGAACCGAGTGGTAATATCAAGTTCCCACACGTCGTCGAGAACGATCAGATACCTCTTGCCTTCCAGAACCTCCTGCAACAGCATCCAGGAGCTCTCGAGCGTAAGCCCCTCCAGCTGGTCCTTCTTGCAGCCGAGCATCCGAAGTATGGAGGACAGCTTCGCCGTAAGGAGCTTCTGATACTCGAGGGGGTCGTCACTGGAGCCAGTGATTGAGCAGGCTTGGCCGACAACGAGCTCGAGGGCGCCATCTGTAAAGCGTCTAGGAGGTTCAGCAGCCACAAAACGGGCGAGGCTTGATTTTCCGATTCCCGACATGCCGTGGAGAAGCAGAACCTTGTTCTCGCTGTTCTCCAGGAGGTCACGCACTTTGTGTGCCTTCGCACGAAGCGGCATGTAGCCATGGTTGGACTGCACTTCCAGATACACGGGCAATGATCCCGCAGACCGCTGAAGGGCCTCCCGTATCTCTGCTGGAACATTCTGCAGCTTCATCCACGACGTTATCAGGGTCTCCATCATCGTCGCCACGCTGGAAAGACCGCTTGCACCGAACAACGCGCCGCGGAGGTTATACAGCCGCAGCCGCAGCCCCTTCTTGGCGGCTATCTTCTTTGCCTTGGCGACCTGCTGCTCCAGCTGGTGGCACAAATTCTCGAGGCTCTCCAGCGCGGCCCCTTGCTCAGCATGATGCTTGCGTCCGCGCAGCCGTGCTTGTTCTCGCCCCTGTAGATCTACCAGCTGGCGAACCGTCGCCTCTAGTAGCTCGATCTTTGGGATAGCTTCTTTGTGGTTACGCGCGGACTCGCCCAATGAGCGCACGCCCTGCAACATCATGGTTGCCACCTGACATACTTCACCGATGGGCACAAACGGGCTCATGGTTACGGTCTGTGAACGGCCAAGAGATCTCCTCGAGGCTGTTGTTGAGAATGGAGAACTATACGGTGCTAGAGCATAGACAGGAAGCAATTGTGGGTGCTTCTGCTAATACTGTTCGGCTTCGATCCTTGCATTGTATCGTAACAACCGAGGAATGGCTATGACATCCGATTCATCGACCCACGGATCATATAGTCGTTGCAGAAATATCATCGAGAATCTCTCTCTCTCTCTCTCTCTCTCTCTCTCTCACACACACACACAGAGTTCGTCTAACGGATACAGAGCCATGGATGTCGTGTGCACTTGCCTCTCCATTCAAATATCTTCTCATGGGGAGCATGCGTTCTACCTGTTGATATTATCTACGACCAAGCTGGATCTCAGGAGTGCCTTAAGACGAAAACATATTCGTAGTCCTACGTAAGTCCATGCAGCGACAAATATGGTAGTTTATTTTTGATAATGCAGCTACGTGCTCCAGTGCTCCACCATCAGAACCTAAATTTATTTCTAAACATCATATATTTCAAAGGAAAATGGAAAACATCTGGCAAAGATCGTAGAATTAGCAAAAGATTAAACTCAATTATACGCACATTTAAGATGTACGATCCTTCAATAGCTAACTCACAGCAATAGATTCACAGCGCCAAAATCCGCACCATTCAAGCTAATCTCTGGATAACCGTTGCATTTCTAGAATCTAATATCTGCTTTACCGGGTTATTGTGAATTTGTAATCATATTTCCTTTCTATGATTTTGTAAGTTTCCGACAAAATTTATCAAGACGGCCTATCAGAACTCGACCTCGCTTCAAACTGAATCTTTTGAAAATGAGCGCATTTGGCGATCCTGCAAGTGTTGCATTTAAAATAATCGAAGCATCACGCACATTTATTTGTTTAGCTTAATTTTTTCTCTCTCTCTCTGTGTTGTGTGTGTGTGCGTGTAATATGTGCATGCACATATGTATGTCTTTGTGTACGTGGGTCTTCTTTCTTAACGTGGCACAAACCAGACTCACACGTTCATTCAAGTAAACGAGACTATCAGCCCTCATCATCAACCAAAGGGGTAGATTTCTATTGACTCTGTCAAATGACTTTGACCAAATTTCACCATACATTTTGATTTAACTTTCGCATCCCTATATTTGAACAAGCAGCTACTGATTTAGGTCACAATATTGGAGGATAAAATTAAAGTCCTTCCTGAATGGAGTGTAGATAGAACTCAAGTTTCATTGTCATAGCTCAAGAACTATTTGATACTAGAGTTTACACATAACCTATTTGCCATTCATATTCCTTCCTCTACTACAATGTATTGCACATGCCAAATTAAATGAAAGATGTAGAACTTTTTAATCTCAATATGATGTACTAATTATCAAATGTTTGATTTTTGCCACGGCAATATATATTACAATTTTAGAATTCGAAGAATTTTATTTTCTCTACTGTGTAGATGTGGTATGTCTTATTATTTTAAATGATTATCTATTCAATCTTTTTTATGAGCCTTTTCTTTTAGAGTTCTGTGCATGAATCTTTTACTTTTAGGTATTAGTTTTAGCTTTAAATGGCTCCCATTCACTTGAAAATATTGAAACTACTATAAAAGCAAGTCTCATTCTCTCATTTCTCACTTTTGTAACCAAGAAGAGCTAGAACCACTCAAAGAGTATGCACCCCATAGCAATCACGCTACCCTTACAAGCAATGGCTGCCTCAACCTCTACTACCCCTAGTCCAAATGTCCTCGAGAACTCTTCGATGAGTTCTTGGAATCAACTCAGTACAAAGTTCAAACACACTTGTATGACTTTGTCTCTTGAGTCCTTGATCTGGACAAGTCAATTCAACTCAACTATGATGTGCTCAAGGAAATCATAGAGTTCCTTGAGCTCTACATCTTGTGCTATTCCATAGATATTCCACCTTATGAAGGCATGTGGGTCTCGTGTGACCTTTTGCTCTACATTCATAAAGGTGATGAAGCTTTCATGAAGCGCCTTAAGCGCTTCATGGAAATTGTTGACCATATAGGGCATTTGTTGGATGAAATAGTGCCTTTGATAAAAAATACTTAACAAAAAGAAGAGGATGGGTACCAGGTACCTTTCTTACATCTCCATAATAAAATTTATCACCAATGAGGAACCAAAGCCTACACCCATGGATCTCCCCAACCTTGTCATGGGGGGATTTGTTCATGAAAAAAATGAGTCCCAACCAGAGGTCATAGGTTTAGCCAGAGAGAGTGGCATAATCCACAGAGAGTTGTCTGGTGGTTTGGATGACAAACTGTCTGAGAAATCAATCATGGAAGAGCCCCCACCATCAAATCTCAACCGCTCTGAGCCCACATTACCAGAGGTGGAAATTGAATATCTCTCCATCATCATTGTTGATGGAGACGAGTTTAGTTTCCTTCATGACATTGAGAATGCATTCAGACTTCGTCTAGATGAGTGACTAAGTCTTTTCTCCACTATGTCAGATGTTCCACTTGATAATACATCTCATATACTTGAAAAGAAAGCTATCCCACTCGGTAATTCTTTGGTAGACACCATAACGATGGTGTGCGATGATATTTTGACAAATGATAACAATTATACAATGGAAGAAAAGTTCAGTGCAGCGGGAGGGAGAATTATGAAGAGTAGAGTACCTACATCCCCAATAGCAGAGCAGAGTGGGATGACCCATTCTAACATAGATCTTGATGCCCCTAGAAGAGGGGAGGAAGAAGACAAGCTTCATGATGTAGTGCTTAGTAAAGAAATTGAATAATTTAATTTAATAAGATTGGAGCTTGAATTATCATTTTCTTTCTTAATAGGAAGCCATTGAAGTGGACAAGTTTGCGGCAAGGTCCAGTGGGGATCGATCTTCTCGCAGAAGTGGTTGATCCTTAGCAAACTACATTGGAAAGTTGCCAAAGGATGATTTTATAATTAATCATAAAGGTTATAGTCCTGATGGGCACTTCATGACATGGTGCTTGAAGGCCGTGAGCAAAGTTTTGTGTTTGATTACAATACCCAAGGCATTGGTTAGAAAATCTTTAGTTGCAACTACTCTAGGAGTTAACTTTAGAGGAAAGGTAGTAAGACAAATAGGTATTGCCATGGGTCTTGGAATGCAAGACCCCAATGTAATTTCTCGATCCGTATGAACCTATCAGTTGCCACAATCTCTCCAATGGAGAAAGAAAATTGTTGAGAAACTGAAAGCAACTATGAACTAATGTAACATTTTGGATAAATAAAATTTGTATTTTTCATATGTTGTATTTTCCATTGTATGTTATGAAATGTTATCCACTTTCTGTATTTAATCAAGATCTTTTTTATCTTCTCTATGTGCATGTTATGGCATATGTATGCTCAAATAGTCTTATAAATGGCAAAAAAGCCCCAACCACAAAAATGCAGGATCCTGAATCCCGCGTTTCTGTGGCTGGGCCTTTTTTGCCATTTTTAACACTAATTGGAGGCTATTTGATGGTATTTACACTCATCTGGAGACAAACTATAGGAGGTAATGAAGGCAGCAAGTACACACTGAAAACCTAGGCAGTCCATATGATGAGTTTGCTTGCATATGTGCCCACTTTACCATGGCCATTATTAACTTTCCATTGTAAGTTATGAAATGTTCTCCACACTTTGTATTTAATCAAGACCATTTTTATCCTCTTTATGTGAATCTAATGGCTTATGTGTGCTCAAAATGTCTTAAAAATGGAAAAAACTCCCCAACCATAGAAATGTGGGATTTAGGCCTGCAAAAATTTTGCAGGCTTGAATCTTGCGTTTTTGTGGCTAGGGATTTTTTGCCATTTTTAAGAAAATTGAATGCTATTTATGTTATATACATTAATTAGCAAAAGACAATCTATGCTAGTTATGGTATGTACATGCTATTTATGCCTGGTTTACCATGAACAAGTCATGAACTTACCTTACCCAAGTCATGAAAAGTGGTGAATGTGCTTAACCAGGCTAAACAATGCAAAAAAAGCCCCATCCACAGAAAACGCGGGACTCAGGCTTGCAAATTTTTGCACGCCTAAATCCCATGTTCCTATGGCTGGGGTTTTTTTTGCATTTTTTAGCCTATTTGAGGACTTTCCTAGGTAAATACATTCATATGGAGTCAAGAACAAGAGCTAATGAGGCCAAGAAGTATCCAATGGATGCAAAAGTAATAATACTCAAACACTTATGGTAGAGAGCTTGGGGAGAGAAAGAGATTAAAAGATAGACAATAAATGAAGAAAAAACATTTCATTAATCATTGAAGTACATTGCAAAATATTCTTCGTAGAAGCTAGAAGATACATATGTTATGAGTTATTTCCTCGAATTCTTCTTGCTCGCTGAATCTCTTTGGGTTGTATGGTCACTCTCTTGGCATGGATAGCACATAGGTTAGAATCTTCAAGCATGGAGATGAGGTAGGCCTCTGCTGCCTCTTGAAGTGCCTCAAGTGCTATCCCTTGTATTCATAAACCTTGACAATAGCTTTGTAGTTCTTATTTTATCACTCTTCGTGGTATTAGAAGATCAATTGATTTCTGATAGTGTCTTATCTTTGCAAATGTCCTACAGTGTCTCCCTCATCTTTGTGGAGCTCTTGCATTGGGAGGTATGTTAGGCTGTCATTGAGGTCTATGCCGTGGTTGATAATCCTTTTTCCTCCTATATGCTCAATGTGAGGGTCCAGCTTCATCTGCAACATTCTCTTGCTGATGTGCATATTGACTTTGCTCCCTTTCCTCCTCTCTTGGTATTTGGCCTTTTCCTTGTGTTAGTGTTTGGCCTCCATGTGTTACCCTATGGCTTGTTGGAATGTGCACTTGATTCCATTGTGGTCGAGTGCTGCTTTCCTCATTAGTCGATGGTTCTCCATCGAAAGTACTCTCTGATATAATTGTCCTCTTCGCCACTTGCCTGGGTCTTGCCTTGATGGGTGTCCTCTGTGGTGGCTCATCATTAGAATCTGAATCTAAGTGTCCTTAAGACCAATCCTTTTGTTTATTAGAAACTTCATCTTCTCCTGATAGACTACTCCCAGATGGTGTGCCATCATGTGAATGAGGCCTGGAAATGGTGTGGGAACCACTTCACGGTCTTTGGGGGGGTTGCAACCATGGTGGGCATGCATGGCTAAGATAGACCATGCAATCTATCGTTGCATTTTGCTTGGTGCGTGCCATTCTCTTGAGTTGCAAAAGTGTGAAATGGAGTGAGTTCTCTCTACTTATAGAGTTTCTTTTAAAACTTTATATTCACACTAGAATGGACAAAACCGATTTAGAAACAAATATAGTATAATAATACAAATAGCAACACATTGATATCAAGATTATATTAATCCTATGATTTAACACATAATGGGATATATTAATTTCAGTTCACTTCCAAGCCGAGCCTTCTCGTTGTCTTTTAGCACGCCATTGAGCATGATGGAGAGGTCCTTATGATGACTTCCATTTCTCACTAGCAATGTTGTGTTGTATCCATCTCGCAACTTTTACCAAATGTGACCCCCTAACTCATTCCACAAAAAACTTTTCTTGCGAATGTAGTGTGATAAAACCAATGAATCATCTTCTCCACATAGTTTGATTGTACTGGACCACCACCATGTCGCGTGTTTTTGAAGTACACACCTCTCGCTTTGTAGTGTGACTTCTCCATTCCTTGGGTACTCAAAATCTCCAATGACCCATATCGATGCATGAAAAATGCTCCATGTGCAAATAAAATATGCTAAAACTTGTTAAGTACATTAGAAAAAAGTAAGTGCAATGAACAATTTTAAAGATCATATAGACCTACAATGTAGTGTGTTATATTTCTCTCTTCCCAAGATTGAATGAAACACTTCGTGAACTCCACTAATGTCTCTTGAAACAATTGACATTGAATATCACTAGAGATAGTAAGACCCATTAAGCCTACAAACTTATCTAAGCATGACCAAACCTTCTTTCCCTTATTACAAAGATCAACTTGAGAATCATTGCCCATTGTGATCATGCATAGGTCTTTCCACAACTCATAATGTTGATTATTTTGAGTGCTAGTACCTCTTCTAAAAAAATGTATTGCTTTATTCCCTGTCATTGACACTTGTTGTAAGCTGTCTTGAGATTCTCTAACATTTTTAACAACTAGGGTTACGTTTCCACCATGACAACCAATTGAATTAAGGAGTTCCTCCAATTTTTTTATAGCTTGTACAAATTTATCAACTGGCTTCATGGAAAATGCATATTCTATATGGAGCTTCAATAGTCAATCAAAAATTCTCATGAAGACATGCAATGTGCAAAAGTGAACATTAACTAAAGGAAATGGAATAATGGGATTCCAATCCTTATCCGATATGTCACGATTAGATGTATCTAACATGGAACACCTAATTAAAGGTATATTCCATTCACTAGATGGAGATCCATCTGTGTCATCACTTAACTCCTCTATGCTATTTTGTTTTCTCTTTGTTTGTTTATAACCTCGTGTGCAATATGGACAAGGATATAGAGCAGATGCACGTTGAATGCACCCTAACATGCATTTGATAGTCTTTAAGTCTCCACCCAAGTGCCACTCTACCTCAAAATCACCTAGGCCTTCAACACTGATTTTTGCACCATGAATTTGAGAAGTTATCACCTCTGTGATCCATGGGTTCCTACTAAAAACCCATGCAAGAACATCATTGAATTTTTTAGGTACCTCAATAGCACCTAACCACCATATATCTTTCTCGGATTGAACATTGTAAAGTGATGGGTAGAGTTTTCACTTTCATCAATAATGGCATGGGCCATAGCTTCATTCATGAGTGTCACGCTAAGTCTCTCCATACGTCGTGCCTTTATGATTTGAAATTCATCTAGCTTCAATATAAACTTGAGTATGGAACCACAATCTACATCACATAACAAACGTTATGTTAATAAAAATACTATGAATCTCATTATTACAGAAATAGATATACCTTGAATTGTAGATTCGTAAAATTTAACCATTTCCTTTTGAAGCCTCTCTGAATTTACAAATATGTTGTTGTACTTCGTGTACATGAATCCCTTCCTAGATGATTTTTTCAACTCTTTCTTTGATGTAGCCGAATGATAAATGGATGCAGACATAACATCTTCTATATGCAAGCAATTGCCAAGAGTATTAGCTACGTCCTCATTGGTCATCTTCTTCCTTAGAGATACCTTGTAAGGGCATGGAAAAATACTTTGCAAAATGCCTTTGTTTTGTAGTGCCTGCTTCAAAAGATTATACAATGTAGTGTATGCTCTAGTACTAACACTTGCTTCATCGCATACCATATGTACCTCCCTAGGAGTAATTATATCTTATAAGTTTCCTGCAAAATCTTTAATCACTTGATCTTGATGTGATTTCCTATTGGTGACTCCAAAATCATAAGCACATGTTTGTTGCTTAAACAAGAATTTAGAAACTTGTTGCAAATTCTGTAGGAATACGAACATGTACACTCATTGAATGAGGAGCACGCATTGGTGTTGGTTTCATGTTCATAATACATGTGAGCACCATGATGTTCCTAAAATCAAGCGCGAAATATAAAGAAGTGCAGAGATGGTTGGAATGGCATGTACAGTAGTTGTATTGTAGGAAAAAAGTGTGTTTTGGTATGTGGATAGGTCAAAATGACTTTTTCCAGTGTTTAAAAGTGAAAGAAAGGTTTTTTTTTTCAAAAAATTATGTTTCAAGGCAACCAAAGTTACGAGTTTGATTATGTGGCACTTAACTTTTGGAGCAATTTTGAAAAGCATGTTTCTTTAAGTGTTTTTTATGAAAATTAGACTAAAAAAAGTAACTTTTGACATATGCATAAAAGTATGGGACATTTTGAATAAAGAATAAATGGGACTTTTTAGAAAATTCATTTTTTAATTCATATAGATGGATGGATTTGATGAGGTGGAAAGTGGCTTTCCTCTCTCTCTTTGTGCAAATGAGAGAGATGATCCTAGCTCAGCCCAAAAAAAGCCTACTTCATCCTACTAAAAAGTGCTTTATTAAATGCACTTTGTCCCCTTAACAAAGAACAAGAGTAAGCTTAATCTCTAAAATTAGGAATCCTTACAAGACCCATGCATGGTTCACTTTTTTCCCTAATGGTTGCTCACATCATAATGAAATTTCGACTTGTAAATTCTTAGTTGCACTCATAACTTGAAAAGAAATAATCTTAGAGATTGGTTTTTCACTGATTCCTTTGTTCATATATAATCTAAAAGATGTTTTCTTATGTCAATTGATAATAGGGCCAGTTTATAATTGAACTAGGTATTATCTCCGGATATGATCAAGATTTTGAAGTGTAAAGGAGTAATTCATTAGCCAATCATATTGTTCGTACAAAGAAGATAGAAAAAGTTTTTACCATTTGAAAAGTTATCATTTTATGCATAGGAAATGATAGTATCTAGGGTATATTACAACCCCCTAGTTTATCTTATTCTTATTTTCCCTTTACTTGGAAAAATTATGTAAAGCTCCAAATAGTTCTTAATTATCCCAAATAAAGAACTTATGTGAAAGGAAAAATTGATACTTCCATCTTCCAAATTATTTGGATTCTCTTATTTCTTCTTCATTAGAGCTTGATAATAGACATCTAAGTTACCACCATTGCATCATGGTAATAAGAAAAGAGAAACTTTTGACCGATCACCTTAGGTCCTTGGCCTTGCTAATCAGGCATGCCATGTATTATGAATTTAACATTAAATAAATAAGATTTTAAGGTTAAAATATTTTATTAATGTACTATTACTTGGCTTATAATAAGCCAATCATATAGGAAGTGAATGGTAATTTTAATATGGCCAATTGGCTCTACTACCATTATTCCTTTACTCGAAGTTATGAACAGAGTGAAGCTTGAACAAAAAGAGTCTCCATATAATCCCACAAACCCATGTAATACATTTAACATGTATGATGAAATGTTTACACCTTGATTGGAAGACGGGAAGCATGCATAATGTTCATAAATTGAACCCCTCCTTAAAGCATGCAAAACTTCCAATTTGGATTTTTTTTTGTTCAAAGGATGGTGCGAAATTTCGATTCATCTTTGTATATGCAAGTTGCAACAATGCAATAGATGCATACAAACATACTTACACACACACATACATACACATACACACACACTTGCACACACATACATACACATGCGCACACATACACATACACATAGACACACATGCACAAACACACACATACACACACATATACATGCACACACATACACATACACATACACATACACGTAAACATAAACATACACATACACATGCACATACACATACACATACACATACACATACACAGACACAGACATAGACACATACACATGCACATGCACATACACATACACATACACGTACACATACACCTACACATACACGTACACATACATGTACACATACACGTACACATACACGTACACATACACGTACACATAACGTACACATACACGTACACATACATGTACACATATAGGTACACATACACGTACACATACACATACACATACACGTACACATACACGTACACATACACATACAAATACACATTCACATACACATACACATATGCATACAGATACAAATACACATACACATACACATACAGATACACATACAGATACAGATACAGATACAGATATAGATACACATACACATACACACACATACACATACACCTACACATACACATACACATACACATACACATACACATACACATACACATACACATACACATACACATACTCATATGCATACACATACACATACATGTTGAGATATCAAGCTCGACATGTGATGATCCTAGATGACATGTATCACTGTTTCATTTCTCTAACATGTATGGTGGTCACTTTGCTATATGTTAGGGATACTTCATTGCTTTGTACTAGATTTATCTACCGAGAGTGATGGACCATTTGTTTCTTGCAAGCTCACTCATCGGCAAAGATTAGGTTTTCCTTATGAAGTGTTCTTTATATATTGCACTAGTTGTATTGTTCTATTAGGTCATTCTTTTACTTTTTATTTATGTAATAAAAGAAGAAGAAGAAGATCATTCTTCCTTGCCTCAATATGTGTGTGCTCCTCTTTGAGTGTGAGAGTGTGTGAGTGAGCTCTCCTCGTTATCTCCTTTCTTTTGACATGGTTTCAGAGCCACTGTGGTATTAGAGAGCTCATAGACAAGGCCAATCATGAAGAGTGTGAGAGAATGCATGGAGAAAGCATGATTCACAAACAACCTCATATTGTTATAGAATTTAGTGTGAAGGTAGAAGGTGTCAAAATATCTATGTGAGTTAACTTTTTAGGGTCACTCCTTTTGTTCAATTTTCTATTTCGAAGCCATTTTGACCTTCATCTCCAAACTAGAAGGTGGGGCCCATAGAAAAACTGGGTCAATTTGTAAAACTATAACTTGTGTTCTATTTAGCAAGACTCCAATATTCCAGATCCAAAATGTCAAGCAATTCTATATACTATTGATACATGAAAACTATGTTCGTTTGCGATTGAATTGTCACAATAGAAATCCCAAAATAGAGAAATCACCCAAGATATTCCATAAAATATGGATACTATATTGATGGAAAATTTCTTGCATACATCATTGGAAGGTATTGGGTGTGTTTCACAATCCAAACCACATATGTTTACAGGCATAGAATCCCTAGTTGGTAATGAAAGTTAGTTTGGCTATGTCATATTCTACCGTTCATACCTATAATAGCCACTAAATCCATCCATAAAAGTGTAAATTTCTCAAACAACAATATGATCTAGAACATTGTTAAAGAAAGGGAGGGGGAAAGGGTTGAGGATAGTAATAACATTGAGTTTCTTGTAATCTATGCAAATATGTAATTGTTTTTCTTTCTTGGTACAATCACAATAGCTGATGATCTTTCAACATTTCTCATAGGAATTATGAATCCTACTTTCAATAATCAATCAATTTAACTAGTTTTGAATAGTTCGGATTCATCCAATATCTCTATCGTAGTACTAGGTTGGCATTTATTTTGAGAAGAATATGATGTTTATTGAATCAATCCCAAGTAAAAGAAACTTGGAACTATGTGAGAAGCTTGATCAATTGAATCCATAATTGTTGAAGTAATCGAACACAAATCCAAATAGAAAGGGGATTTGATAATGTTCCTAAGTTGTAGATTTCAATCTAATACTCATTAACACATGCAAGTAGTTTGATGATCATCATCATTTTCCATAGTCTATTAAACTAATTCGCTCATAGTGATATTGGCAACAGAGGGATGTGCTTGGGATTGAAAATACCTAGTCGAAATGTGGTAGTCATTGATGTACTAGATGAGTGGTTCTATAAAATCAAGAGTACCGCATTGTTGGTGTTTATTAACTTCATCAAAGGTGATGTAATTGTAATTAGCTTGTGAGAAATATAGTCGATTACTAGAATAATCATGTACTACTTTTTCTTGTTTGAGCCATGGATGCCAAGTTAGCATATTATAATTTGCTTCTAACGGTGAGATTCTAAACAACAAAAGTTAATTTAAAAGTAGCTCCTTGCATAGTGATTGGGATATCTCTAATAATACCTAATGGTTGCACTTTGTATTGATCTACTATATGAATGAAGAAGGATGATGGTTTTGGATTCTTCCATATAAGCTGATTACATATGTTAAGAGTGGTGATATTGACATCGGATCCTCCATCGACTTTGTTGATCAATTTGTTTGGTACTAGATTGTGATACGTGGAACATCATCGCCAACAAAACCAATCTCTGTATATGTGACATTATTTATGGGCATCAGAGAAATCCTATCTTCTAAATCTCTTAGGGGTTCTTGACTACAAATTGGGCACAAAGAAAGGAGTTTATCCAAAGGAATCTAAATGGGTACCTAAAGTGTAGTAGTGATAGTTTTTGTGACTAGTTCTAGCTTAGCTTGGGGTCATTTGGTGCATTCTAGAGTAATTTGTGGTTGCAGTTTAGTGTCCTCTAGAACAAACTCTCAGGTATCTCTAGTAGATTCCAAAACAATAGTGGGAAGTAATTTGTGATTTTTCTAAAGAGGATCCGTGGTTGATTTGGGGTTAACTAGATTTAAGATTTTTAGAACTACTTCTTGGTCATCTATGCGTCTTTGCTAAGAGTGTTCTCTAAGCACCAAATATCCTCTAAGTGAATTGTGTAGATTCGTCCTATAAACGTTTTTCCACTTTCTCCCTAAACTATTCTTGCTCTGGTAATGAAGGTCTTAATTGTTGTTTCTCTGATTGAATAATCCTATGCCATCGACTTTATACTATGTTGACTTTAGGGTCCAGATAAGTTAGTCTTACCTTATTGGCAATAGGGGTCGTTTGTTGTCCCCTCTTATAAAATCCATGATCATGATGATAATTGGCTTGGATATGAACTTCCTTCAAAAAGCTTGGCATTGTAGGGGTGGTGGGTGTTGGAACAAGTCAATGGCAAGTCTAAGTGGTGGCTCGAGTCATCCAAAGACATATAAACTTAAAGGGAATGTCAATCCTTTGTCGAGTTCACTTGTGAACACACTCTTGTAATTTTTGAGGCTCTACTTGATGTAAAAGTAAAAGAATCTAAAGTGGTTGAGTCCACTTGATGAGTAGGAATGAGAAAAGCCACGAATTTGTAAAAGATTGGAGATTAATTTTAGGAGAGATTCAAATTCAAAATTAGGCTCCAAACATCACTATATATACATGACCTTCTAGTCATGGTTTTTGTACCTCCATGCACAAGGCTTCATGCCAATTCAGAGTGTGTTCTCGGATAACCCTCCTTGTCATTGTACCCTCCTAGTCACCTCACTACAAGGAATACTGGCATATAGCAACTCTTAAGGTGACAGAATTTCATCGCTATAAAATTGAAAAATGCATCGTAATCAGCATCACGCACGCATCGTTGATAAAACGACGAACCAAACGACTTTTTTTGCGACTTCTGGTACGACGAGGTCTACGGCACTCCCATAGAGCGTCTCTAACACAGCAGTTTTAAATAGCGTCACAAAAGCGACGCTTTGTTACGTCGCATAAACGACATTTTTTGGCGTCGCATAAGTGATGCTAAAAACATGTCGCTTATGCGACGCCAACTCGACGTGTAGCATCGCTTACACGACGGTCTGTTGTCGACAGAAAAAAAGTAAAATGTTGGAGGCTCTTCGATCGGCATTTTCACTTCTTCACTTGTGATATAGTCTATTAGATCTTTACTCATGAGATGAGGTTCCATCCTCATTGACCAAGCTAGATAGTTTTCTCTATCCAATTTCTCTATCTAAAGAGAATCTCCCATCCTTTCTTCACCTGTGTATTACATTCTTCAAGTTTTATGAGGAATAAGTGTACCTTTAATTCGAATGAAGTTGCTTTTGATCTTCTTGATAGCTTTAGGCCTCCTTCTCAAGATTTCCTTTTAAGCTTTCACCTTTTGAACCTTCAAATTTTGATTTATGTATGACTGCAATAGATGGGGTCCTCCTTTCTTCTATTTCCATGATTCCTACTCTGATACCACTGAACGAGAGTGTTAATCTCCAAAAGAAAAGGATATCCTTGATGTTAGAACACTTCTATATCAAGAATAACTCAAAACCTTGATCAAGTTTGGAAGAACAATGCCAAGCCATCAAGATTTACACTAACTATGAAGACAGTCACTACACACAAAAGTCTATTGCACATAACTCACAAAAGTCACCTCAGTACAAGGAATACGGGCATATAGCGACGATTAAGGCGACAGAATTTCATCACTATAAAATTGCAAAATGCATCATAATCAGCGTCTCACGCGCACCGTCGATAAAACGATGAAGCAAACGACTTTTTTTGCGACTTGTGGTGCGACGAGGTCTGTGACGCTCCCATACAGCATCTTTAACACAACAGTTTTAAATAACCTCACATAAGCGACACTTCGTTACATCGCATAAGCAACGCTTTTTGGTGTCGCATAAGTGACGCTCAAAACATGTCGCTTATGCGATGCCAACTCGACGTGTAGCATCGCTTACACGATGGTCTATTGACAGAAAAAAAGTTAAATGTTGGAGGCTCTTCAATCGGCATTTTCATTTCTTCACCTGTGATATAGTCTATTAGATCTTTACTCATGAGATGAGCTTCCATCCTCATTGACCAAGCTAGATAGTTTTCTCTATCCATCTAAAGAGAATCTCCCATCCTTTCTTCACCTGTGTATTAAATTCTTCAAGTTTTATGAGGAATAAGTGTACCTTTAATTCGAATGAAGTTCCTTTTGATCTTCTTGATAGCTTCAGGCCTCCTTCTCAAGATTTCCTTTTAAGCTTTCACCTTTTGAACCTTCAAATTTTGATTTCTGTATGACTGCAGTAGACGGAGTCCTCCTTTCTTCTATTTCGATGATTCCTACTCTGATACCACTGAACGAGAGTGTTAATCTCCAAAAGAAAAGGATATCCTTGATGTTAGAACACTTCTATATCAAGAATAACTCAAAACCTTGATCAAGTTTGGAAGCACAATGCCAAACCATCAAGATTTACACTAATTGTGAAGACAGTCACTACACACAAAAGTCTATTGCACATAACTCACTCATTGCCTAACCAAATGTGTAACTTTTTTTATGAAAATTTGTAGGAGTTATTGAATAATGTTTCTCCACATTCTCCAAGTTAAATCTTCTCAAATGATTTAGTAGATCTTGAGAAATGATCCAAACAATCTACTTATGTCTGAAACTATTCTCCTGTCCAAACTATTCTCCTGTACAGTCAACTTTGACACCTGCAACTTCTAATGCATGGCTCTCCAAAATTACAACCCATTTAATCAAATGCTTTTATCCATAGATGGCTTACCTTCCAACTTAAATTTTGACTCCCCTGTTTACAATTAGGCTCTCAATTCTTAATCATAGAAGCATTAACTATGGAATTAGACACCTACAAAAGGATTCTGGAAATGATCAAACACAAAAAAATATCTGGCGCAATTTTTCTTCTACTCAGAATAATTTACATCTTAATGATGAGAGAGATCATCCTCACTTCTAAAGTGTCTAATGCCTCTTACAACATCTAATTCTTCTCATCTCATTCTCTCTCATAATTTCCCTGAATTTTTACTTGCATGTGGTGTCCGTAATTCACATTCTCTTGCAAGTGGGTTAAGCTCTTGCCTTTTTAGATGAGGGTGGGGGTTCAACCCTTTTTGGTCATGATTTACATGCATTAGACCTTAGACCAATCTTGAAATTTAGCTTACCTACTATCTTCAGGCCCTTATCATTGTATCACCTTCAAGCCATCTTAACCCTTGTTTTGTAGGATATGGCATCCTAGAGGTATTATGTTCATTCACTTGCATAGTGGCTCTTTCAATTAATTCAAGAAAGGGAGATTAATTCAAGGAAGGGAGATTAAATTTCTTCCATAGTTGTGAAAGCTGCATATAGGCAGATGTACAGAGTGTTGGCTTACAATTGTTCAAAATCCTATAGGTAATATGGAAAAATAGCATTAGGAAAAGAAGTCAAGTAGGAAATAACTATAGAAAACTTATGAGACTTCCATAAGTCCCAGATCAATAGATGCACATAAACCAAGAAATAAGATTGGATCTACATGACTCCCAGAGCAGATGCGAATGAACCACATATGTAGGTGAGGAATATCAGCATGATGATTTGTATTAGAGTTTTGGTGAACATGGCTATCATAGGAACATCTTCTTCAACACTATCTACAGTCCAGTCCGCATCACCTTCGGCATCTATCACATTATCCTCACCTCTAATTCTATCCTCATGAGGAGGGTTCTTGGCTGCACTATCAACATCTGTGATTTTATCCTCCGTAGAGTTTTCTATGATTCCTCCATCATATGTAGCATTATCTGCGAGTGGCACGATGGAGCCCATCGAATAGAAAGAACCGTCAGCTTGATGAGAAAGAACACCACAAACTATGCTCTCCATAGTCCCCTCTGCTATGCTCTCCATAGTCCCCTTCCACAATTAGTCCCCTCCACTATGCTCTCCATAGTCCCCTCCATTATGCTCTCCATAGTCCCCTCCACTATGCTCTCCATAGTCCCCTCCATAATCAAACTAGGTAAGTCCAATGTAGCAAGGGTGGTCGCCACCGAAGCGATCATTCCTAGCCTTCTTGTAGTTCTTTCACTAAATCCAATTTTCTTGGAAGCCCTGCACACGGCACGCTTCGCAAGAAAACTAGGTCCTGGAATGAAGATCATGTTTGCGATTGTCTATTTGTGACTCTAGACTGGGCTTATGTCAATTTGTGACTCCAGAATGGGCGATTAAGCTATTAATTCACATCTTCTTATGAAGAGATCTTTTTTTATCAAGATTGTTGCCATTATGCCATTTTAGACCCTCAAGGTGAGGGGAGACAAGCCCAATAAGGAGGTGAGTCCTTGAGCACTCCCAAGCATTTCATATCCTCCACAATAGGCATCATTCTTCATAGTTCACTCTGCTAGTCCAGTCAATGTCCTCAAATTTTATTCAAGCATGTTTCTTGATTAAAGAGGTGTTTTCACAAACGAAAACCTTTGCACCAAAGCTTCCTAGATTTTTGGAGGTTCCAAGACTCAACACCTTTGATGCCCTTTATAGGGAACCTGATCAAATCATTTTTTCTAATATGCACTACCCATTTCCATCCGTCATTGATCTTGACAAACTGTTTCACCTTGTTCCAACTCTTCCATAGTGAGAAAACTGAGCTCAAGCATATGGAAGTCACTTGATAGGGGGAAAACAAAGGACTGAGAAGATCAAGACCCTTCCACCCTGGAAAGCCCACAAGCCTAAGAGCACTCTTGTTTATAAAAATTAGTTTGGCCCAAGAGGCATCCCTATTGCTCTATGCTTTAATTGACCATTTGGCCACCAACTTATTGGCCATTCCTTGAATGTCTAGAATACCCAAACCACCTTGATTTTTTTGTCTTATGCAAGTAGCCCACTTTATTTTGGGCACACCCCTTCTGTTAGGGTCTCCTTTCTAGAGCAAGTTTCTGCAAATTCTTTCCGATTTGACAATCTCTTGCTCCTTCAATCTCCAATAAGAGAGAAAGTAAATAATCAAAGAAAGAAGGAATGTGTTAACCACCATAGTCTAGCCCCACTAGGTTGATCTACATACCTTTCCAGAATGCCAACTTGTTATCGAGCTTAAGAAAGAGGCTAGTTCCAATGGTGACACATTGAAATGTGAAATCCCATCAAAACACCTAATAAGTGGAATATTTCTCCCCTGAGGATCAACTGACAACCATGGTCAACCAAATTTTGAGGTGGATTCCCAATAATGGCCCCTAAAAGCGATTTTAGAGTGGTTTATTTTGGATTCTTATGCCTCACAAAATGTATTGAGGCAACACCAATAGGTATCAATGCTGGCTAGATCGTTATGCACAAAAGCATTCGTGTCATCGGCAAAGAGTCTCATGATCATCTAGTCTTGATTGAGGGGAAGAGAGAGGCCTTGAGTAAGACCTAAATGTGTGGGATGTTTAAGAGGGTAGCTGAGACCATCGATAACAATAGCAAAGAGAAGAGGGGCAAAGGAGCATCCTTTCCTGATAGAAGGTTTTAATTGAATAGCTCAAGAAAGTTGGCCATTGATATTTATATATGTTGATGCATTTTCGACAAATGTTGAGATTATCTTAATGAATTTCTGGTTGTAGCCAAGGTCTTTCAGATATTGGAGAATGAACTCCCACTAGAGTTTGTCATAAGCTTTGTTGAAGTCAATCTTAAGGAAGAGGACACCTTGAGCATTGCATCTCAAAGCCTGCAAGTTGTAATGTGCACCCAAGGTTCTTAAAAGGCCTTTTGTCCGATGATGAGCCACATGACAGAAGACCATGTGGATCTTATCTATGTACCAATTTGACCATCATTAACTCTTAACTGTATGGATCTTTAAACTATATCTCAACAATGTTGAGATCATCTTAATGAATTTCCTAGTAACATTAAGATCATCTTAATGAATTCTTGGCCATAGTCAAGGTCTTTCAAATATTGGAGAATGAAGTCTCATTCGAGTCTATCATAAGATTCTTTGAAGTCAATCTTATAAAGAGAGTTTCCTCCTGAAGTTTGCAAGTTATAATGCCTGCTAGAGTTTGTCAAGTTACCTTTTTCTCATTGATGAGTCACATGGTAGAAGACCATGTGGATCTTATCTTTATACCAATTCGACCATCATTAACTTTCAATTGTATGGATCTTTAAAATTCGCTACTAGAAATAGGGGGCGTAGCCACACACCCAATGAAAAGAAAAGCAGGTATCATCGCTTATGCAATGTTAGCATTGCATAAGCGAACACACTTTCTTTTTATTAAAGAAAAATAGGATTCGTCGCATAAGCGATGGAAAAGCGATGCTACAAATGTGCATCATAAGGAGCATAACTAGTCATCAACACACTCTTACTGACATTGGCAAACTGCCTGCAATGTTGGAGCGTCACATACTCAACGTCCTGATATTTCAGAATGTCACATAAGCGACGCTCTGGAATGTTAAAAAAAATCAATTTCTCCCGACACATTTGTGCCGGGATTAGGATGCCCGCATGAGAGAGAGAGAGAAGGAGAGAGAGAGAGAGAGAGATAGAGAGAGAGAGAGAGATCGACCCTACTGGTTTAGCACACACACCTTGAAGCAAGCAAGCTACACATACACACATACACACACATATTTACAGACACATCTACACATGCATACACACACATAGACACACACACACACATACACATAGACACACACATATACACACACACATACACACATAGACACAAACACATACACACATAGACACACACACACACACATACATACATAGACACACACACACACACTTACACATGCACACACACAAGCACACATCCACACACATTTCCACACACACATACACATGCATACACACATATATATACACATACACACGTATATGCACAGAGACACACATACACACATAGATACACACACTTACAGATAGACACACACACACATAAACACATGGACACGCACACATACACACATATATACACACATACATACATAGACACATACACACTTACACACACACAAAAACATATTCACACACATTTCCACACACACATACACACATATATATACACACACATGTACACACACACAGACACACATACACCCATAGACACATACACACAGATACACACAAATTTACACACACACATACAAACAAATTTACACACACACATATACACACTAATTTACACACATGCATACACACACATATATACACACATAGATACATGCATACACACATAGACACACACACATAGACACACACACACACATACAGATACACACACATACACACACATACACACACATACACAAACATACACACACATACACACACACATACACATACACACACACAAATCCACACACATTTATGTTGGTGCATGACAACCATCAATTGATGTTTTAGATAAAGGCTTAAAGTCAAAAGATGAAGATGCCTATTTGTACATTAATCTTGTATGAAGTCCATTAACTTCTAAAAACCCCAATTCATAGTTGTATTTTAACCAAAACTCCATGTGTTTGAACAAGGGAAGAAGTAGAAACCCATCTATATATAACCCCATTTAAGTAAGAAACCCTAGGGAATTTTAGCCTTTAGTACCCTAAGTGATTGGTAGCTTTAGCCCATTGAAATCATTAAAATTTGATCTTTGAAAACGAGATCTAAACCCTAGAAAATCTAGGATTTAACCCTTGGAAACATATTATAGACCCTTAGAAACCCATGGTTTTAAACATATTGTTTGTATATTTAACCATTCATTGGGGGTTACTAACCCTATCCTCAAGAAACCCTAATTTTGTCACGAGGAAGGAGATAAGGAAAAGAGCTCACACACACACTCTCACTCTCAAGGAGAAGCACACACATAGATTGAGGCAAGGAAGAATAATCTTCTTCTTCTTCTTCTTCTTCTATTACATAAAAAGGAATGAACAAGAATGACCTACAAAACAAGAATACAAAAACTGTAATATATAAAGATCAGTGCATAAGGAAAAACCTAATGTTTGCAAATGAGTGAGCTGGCAAGGAACAAATGTGCCATTACTTTCGGTAGATAAATCTTATAAAGCTCAATGAAGTATCCCTAACATATACCGGTGTTACCACTATACATGTCAGAGAAACGAAAAACTGGTACGTTTCATCTTGGATCATCACATGTTGAGCTTGATATCCTTTAGCTATCAATCATGCTTTATACCTACTTATGCTACCATCAACAATATGCTTTACCTTGTAAACCCATTTGCAGGCTATGGGTTTCTTTCCTTGCAGCAATGGAAACAACTTCCATGTATCATTTCCATAAAGTGCAGCCATCTCCTCATCCATAGCTTTTTCCCAATCTGCAATTCCAATTGCATCTTCAGAGCAAGAAGGTTCATTATCTTATATTACCTTTGTCATGTACGCACAATGATGAGCCATATAACTGTCATACATCAATCGTTGCACTGAATTCCGCATCCGCCTAGATCTTCTTGGTCGTGGGTCACTTCTCCTTGTATCATCTGCATGTGCCCTTCTTACTCCTAGAGTCTTCACAGATGGCAATCCAAGTTCCTCATCAAGACTCTTTTCTCAACTGCTTGAATCTCCATCAACATCTTCAAAACTTGCACATGTTTTATGACCTGCAAAAAGCTTTTCTTTACCTTTCTTGGATGTATTTGATGAATTTTTTGGACTGAAGTTTCCATGCAATCTTCCACTCCATGGATTTGAGTTGGAACTATTGATTGGTGATGCATCCGGTGCACTCAAAAATTGAGATTCTGCACTTGATTTTTCAACATTTTCTTTGTCATTTGGTCCAAGATTCAGTTCTTCTTTGGCATCTGCATAGAAACTTGCCATTTCATCAAATACCACATCTTTGATCACCTTTACCTATCGTGTGAGTGGGTTATAACTTTTATATCCCTTTTGCTCAAGGGAGTATCCAATGAAGACACACTTTTCTGCTTTTGGATCAAGCTTCATCCTCAATTCATTTGGGACATTTACATATGCAATACAGCCAAAAACTTTCAGATGTGATAAGTTTGGCTTTTTACCTGTAAACTTCTCTTCAGGTATAACTTGATGTACAACAACACTCGGTGTTCTATTCATGATGTATACAGCAGTATGCACAGCTTCTGCCCAATAACAATGAGGCATATTCTTCTCAGCCATCAAAGCTCTTGCTATTTTTGCAATATGTCTATTTTTGTGTTCAGCAATGCCATTTTGTTGTGGTGTGTACCTGCATGAAAACTAACACTGAATTCCATGATTTTTTAGAAAACTCCTCAACTCATTTGACATGTATTCAACTCCTCCACCAAATCTTAATGTCTGAATGTACTTCCCTGTCTGCTTTTCCACCATAGCTTTAAAATTCTGGAAGTGAGTGAACACCTCCCTCTTGTCTTTCATGAAATATATCCATACTTTGCGTGTATGGTCATCAATGAAAGTAACATAAAACCCATAACCGCTCATAGATATGGTCTTTTTTGGACCCCAAACATCTGTATGTACTGCTTCTAGTACATTCTCACTAACATGCTTGTCATGTGGAAATGAGGCTCTTGATTGTTTACCAAATTGACATGTTGGACATACCTTTTGCATTTTTGCAACTTTGAAATTTGGTAGTCCATGAACAATCTCGTTTGATTGCATCAATTTTAACATTTGCAAGTTTGCATGTCCAATCTGTTTGTGCCACATCTCTATATCTACAAGAAATCCTAACCTTTTGCAAACATGGCTGCATTCATTTTAGGAATCTTCACATTTAAGGTGAACATCCTACCCACTTTGTTTCCTTTGGCAACCAATCGTCCATCCTACTTGTACTCTTCTACATATAATCCATCAACATTTAACCTGACTTGTAATCCTTGGTCAATTGTTTGTCCAACAGAAACCAGATTCTTTGTTATATTTGGAACATGTAGCACATTGACAAGATGTTTTACCTTTCCATCCTCCATCGATAGTGCTATGACTCCTATATGCTTAATAGGATGTGATGTGTCATCACTTGTTTCAACATATCTAGGAACTTGCAATTTCTACAAAGTACTAAACCATTTTGCATGAGTGGTCATGTGATTTGAAGCAACGGAGTCAACATACAAGACATTATCATTTGATTTTGAAACACTAGCAAACATCGTATTCATCATGTTATGTTGAACCATGAACAACTTCTCAGAATCATCTGCACTTGTGGATGCATAATTATTCTGCTGCCTTCTGTTATTTTGATTCTTCAACCTGCAATCATATTCAAAGTGTCCAGGTTTACCACAATTCCAACATCCTTTACTGTCATTACCTGAATCATTTCTTTGGAAATTTATGTGGCCTCTTTGGCTCCCCCTACCTCGAAATTGTCCTCTTCCTCTAGCATTATTCTGTTGTTGACTTTGGTCTTGGTTACTATTTCCTCTTCCACTTCCAAAAACTCTACCTCTGCCTCTTCCTCTACCATAGTAGAATACCTACTCAGAACTAGATTTTCCTTGGGAGTTTGAATCCCCACCAAGATTCTTTTCTTCAATTTTCAGCATAGATACCAGATCATCAAAATTTGGTTTTCAATTGCTTATATGCAGCTCCTAAACCACGAAGACACACTTCCACCTTATCATCATCATCATCTACATTCACACCAATAGATGAAAGTGACTCACATATGCTTTTGATTTTCAAGACATAGTCACTTACGGACATGCTCTTATTCTCCAATGTATGGAACTCGTTCTTGAGTTGCAATCTTCATGCCTTTGTATTGGTCTCATACAATGTGACCAAACTATTCCAAGCCTATTTTGGAGTCTTGGCATCCTGTATGTGTCCAATCATGTTATCCTATATGCTAACAGATAGCAAGTACATTACCTTTCGTGCTCCTTGATTCCATTCCTCATATGCTCTTAATTGATCTGTAGTATGATTCCTTTCTGGTAATTGTGGAGCATTTTCATTCTCTCCTTCGATGTATTTCCAATAGCCTTTTCCCATCAGGAAATTCATCATTCTGAATCTCCAAGCATGGAATTTGTTCTTTTCCATCTTATTGCTCATAAGCTGACTCATTCCATCTGCGTTTGCCATTTCTACAGTAATTCACAACACTACAAAACACTACAAGCAACACTTATGCTTGAACACTATTGCACTATGACGTGATAGTTTGATCTTAGAAAAACAGAGTCTTTGTGTATCAACAGTACATGGAATCTCTTGAAATTTTGGGTCTTGAATATATGAGTGTTGCCAAACACAACGCAAGTTACAATTTTTGAAACTGGCCTGTTCTTTTGTGGGCCCCACCTTGTGGGCTTGAAATCGAGGTCAAGATGGCTCAGAAACTTCGATCTGACAAAAATAAATGACCCGAAAGGGATAACTCTCGAAAATATTTTGAAGTCTTCTACCTTCACACCGATTTTCATAGCAAATGGAGGTCATTTGTGAATCACATTTTCTCCACACCTTGCTGTGTATTCTTCACCATCGCCTTCTCCACGAGCTCTCTACAGCCACGCTAGCTCTAATACCATGTCATAAGGAAGGAGATAAGAAGAGAGCTCACACACACACTATCACTCTCAAGGAGAAGCACACATACAGATTGAGGCAAGGAAGAATAATCTTCTTCTTCTTCTATTACATAAAAAGGAATGTATAAGAATGACCTTAAAAACAAAAATACAATAAGTGCAATATATAAAGATCAGTACATAAGGAAAAACCTAATGTGCGCAAATGAGTGAGTTGGCAAGGACCAAATGTGCCATCACTCTCGGTAGATAAATCTAATAAAGCTCAATGAAGTATCCCTGACATATAATGGCATGACCACTATACATGTCAGAGAGACGAAAAATTGGTACGTGTCATCCTAGATCATCACATGTTGAGCTTGATATCTCAACAAGTTTATCCCAAATAAACAACCATAATTAGGAACCTTGGAATCACAACTTCCCAAACTCCAACCCTTAGTTTAATTAAAATTATTTGTACATAAGTGCGAATGGGAATAAAACCTTAACCCACATGAAAAAAAAAAAGAAAAAGTAGTGAAATTAAAAAATATATATATAAATAGAAAAATAAAAATAAAAAAAATAAAAAAGATAAAATTAAAAATAAAAAGAAAAAATCAAAATAGAAAAAATGGATTTTCCAAGATTAGAAAATTGTAACCATGCCCAAGAGAATCGATAAAATGAGATATATTGTACTTGCCAGAGAGGACTTGATCAACCATGTGGAAAGTGGAGCTCTTTGCATGAAAAATACTTATAATATATGCAGATTCCTTTTAGAAGTGATTTCTAGATGTGGATAGGTTGAGAAAGTGGTTGTGGATTGGGGAGAATTAGATCCAAGAGAGGCAAAATAATTCTTTGACTTCCATGGAGTTCATATGTCTCTCACTACTACATATAACCCTGAGGTTAATGGAAAGATTGAGAGAGATCACCCTTCTATCATGAAGGCCATCTCTAAGGCCTACAATGGTGACATAAAACAATGGCCTAGATATCTTCCATTAGTGTTATGGGCAGATAGGATGACGTACACTCGGCCACATATTTTATGTCTATCGAATTGATGTAGTGTCAAAAGCGAGTTTCCGCTATCTAAATTCAGATATTGACTTGGATGATGCTCCCGTGGAATGATGGAATGACAAGAGATGAACTATTATCAATGAGGATCAAATAGTTAAAACAAGGAAATGATAAATTAGTAGAAGAAGTACAAAAGATAAAGGAGTCAAGGTTGAAAAATAAAATTTATTTTGACAAAATTTGTTGATCTAGACCACAGAAGATTGAGATAGATGATTGGGTATTGGTGTACGAAAGTACAATCGATCCTTAGTATGATGCTAGGAAGAAAGTGGAAAACAGATGGTTTGTCCCGTATGTAGTGATGTCTGTGTTTAATAATGGAACATATGAGATTTGTGAGTTAGACGGTACTTCTTTAAGATCTTTGATGTTAGGAAGACAGTAAAACTATTCAAGAGTAGAAATGATGAAGACTATGATATTGATCAAGAACTACTCGAAAGAAAATGATGACCTTGATCTTGCTAAAGAACATTAAATCAGTTGAATGTATTTTATTTGATGTTTCCATTTTTTAGTTTTATTCTATATATTTGATTTTCATGCATATCATGCTTGCGTCTCATGATGTTTTGAGCAAATAGAAGAAGGTTTTAAATTGCAATAAGAACTTATTAGAAAAGTTAGTAGAAATGTATACACTCAAGTGAGTAGGATCAAATATCCTATAGCCGTTATGAGGACCTAGATAGGACACTCTTACTTGAAACTCTTAGTAAAAAAATGGACTTATTTTATATAAACAGGATATATGAAGTTCTAAAAGCACTTAAGGAGTGAAATATTGACTCCTTCTAGTACATTTCTCTAGATCATCAACTCTGATTAGGGGGTTAGGGCTTCCCCCTATAACAAAATAGTTGCGAAGTAAAAGGAATAAATGAAAAAGTAGTACATTAATGGTCATTGCAAAGAGAAAAGAAGAAGAAAAAGAATTAAAAAAAAAGAAAAAGAAAAAGATAAAAATAGTTTTCATAACTTAGATATGGTTCCAAAACCACATCTGAGATTCATATATGGGCTACATGAGCCAGAGCTATGCAATGCAGTGGAGCTAGTTGTATTTCTTGATGGGTGTATAGGAACCAAACATGAGAACATCTATATAAAATGACGACTAACATTGAAACGAGTCGATAGAAAAGATTATTATTGGAAAGTCTAAGTAATTTCTATAGGTGTAGTTTGACTTAGTTTTAAAGGTAGTATGTTGACCAAATAGGTCTTTTTATCATGACTTACGTACTCTAAACTTATCCTTATTTTGCTTAGAACCTGCATTTGCATGAGAAAATCATATTTTCATTTTCCAAAATAAGAACATCAAAATAAAATAAAATAAAAGATTCAAAAGTATCTAGATATGCTTCTATTGGGTTTTGCAAGTTGGCCCATTGGGACGATGTTCACATTTAGTATGGACAGATTTCAGGTTGAAATCCCTCTAGGATTTTGTGCATGATTAAAGAAAATATCGTTATATTGGTCCTGATCCGATGAGTTGTTTGCATGAAGAATAGAAGAGTTATGTTGATCAATTGTTTGATTGAATGGGTGATAAGAAATGTTTCATTTGTACACTAATCTTGTATGAAGTCCATTAACTTCTAAAACCATCAACCCGTAGTTGTATTTTAACAAAAACCCCATGTGCTTGATCAAGAAAAGAAGCTGAAACCCATGTATATATTATAACCCCATTTAAAAGTAAGAAACCCTAGGGAATTGTACCCTTTAGTACCCTAACTGATTGGTAGCTTTATCCCATTGAAAACATTCAAATTTGACCCTTGAAAACTAGATCCTAACCCTAGAGATCCTAGGATTTAACGATTGGAAACATATTATGGAACCTTAGAGACCCATGGTTTCTTTGTGTGTATATTCAACCACTAATTGGGGGTTACTAATCCTAGCATCAAAGAAACCTAGGTTAACCCAAATAAAAAACCCTAATTACGAACCTTACAATCATAATTTCCCCAATTCTAACCCTTAATTGAATTAAAATCCTTTCAACATAAGTGTGAAAGCGAATAAAACCTTAATCAAAACAAAAGGAAAAAGATAAAGAAGTGAATTAAAAAGTAAAATAGAAAAAAAGAGAAAAATAAAAATAAAAAGAGAAAATCAAAATAGAGAGAAAAAGTTGGATTTTTCAAGATTAGAAAAGAAGGATAAAGAACATCTTCAAAAAATAGAATGGAAAAATTAGATGATTCTACATTTTCTAGAAAAAGAACCTTGGGAGAAACTATAAATACATGCCTAATCTCCATTAGCTTTTTCCCATGAATTTTTTGAGGTACTCTTCTTATTTCTTTTCTTTGCTCATGCTTTATGAATACTTTGGATTCTTTTGGCTCTCAATGATCATCAACTCTCAAATCCCCATCTTTTGTTCTCATGCCAACAGAGAGAGAGAGAGGGATTGAGAGAGAGAGAAAAAAAAAAAAGAAGAAGAGACGGATAGATGCCCTATAGTAGGTGATGGCTACATTGTCGGGATGAAAACCCTCAGGGAAGTGTACCTCAAAAATTTTTTTGAAGTTCATTTCATTGGTTTTCTGTTAGTGATATGGTATTTTTGACTACAGAGAGTTATAAAATGTGCATGATCTGGTTGCTTTTATTGTTTATGCAATGAGAAACCATGTCGTGTCTATACATTAGACCTATATATTTTTACATAGCTCATTAAGCTAACTTGAAACCCTAGAAACCCTAGGTCTGACCCTTGAAAACCTAAGTTTTACCCCATGGAAACCTAGCCTAAACCCTAGGAAACCCTATATATTTAGTTCATAAAAGTGAATAAGCCCATTAATTGACATGCATGGCCTTAAGCATAGGCAAACACTAACTTTCCATGATTGAAACCCTTGGTTGAAACCTTACAATTGGCATTTATCCGAAGTCTAAACCTTTGAATTAATTAAGTTTGTACATAAAGTGTGAAACCAAACCTTAGACCAAAAATAAAAAGGGAAAAAGAAAAATAAACAAGAATAGAAAGAGAAAAATGGGAGAAATTAAAAGAAGAAAAACCAAAAATAGAAATAAAAAGACGAGATTTTATGGAACATGCAAGATGATTCTGGAAATAGAAAGTTTCAATAGGGAATATGTTAGAAGATTCTATGGAGAAGCCCTAGGGGAAACCTATCAATATAGGTCCAATACCCATTTGGTTTTCCCCATGGTTTTTCTCCAGGTTCCGATTGATTTTTTTCAGATATTATATAAAGTAAAGAGTTGGAGCTTGAAGACCTGAAGTGAAGCATTATCCCCATGGATCTTTTCTGTGGATCTTCTCTCCAAGTTACTACAAGACTTTGAAGTAAAGAGAGGCATATGAAGTAAAGCTTTTGAAGGAAGCAAAGACTGAAGTTGAAGCTCGTTGGCGTCTTCTCGCACTGTAGCAGGAAGTTTGACTTGTATTTGGCCGATCCACACTGTAGCGGCATACTATATCACTGATCCTGACTATAGCAAGAATCATTGTATTATTGAGATTTATTGGATGACATCACTTGTACATTCATTGTATCATTGGGCAAAGGTCATTTGTTTGGCACATCAAGTACTCGTGATTTAGTTTTTAGAGAGCATTATATGTGTCATTCCACATTAGCAACAGATAGACCCTATGACTTCATTTCTCTGGGATCAAGCTTTTCATTTCCAAGGCGCATGCCGATGATGTACGATTTGATCATCCTACTAGGGCAAGGTGCCCAATGTGTAGACGTCGCTCGCTGAACAGGGAGAACGACCCATACCAGGGCCTAATCCAACCCCATGTGGCTCTCCCTTCTTACCTCCTTCCCGATCGCATAGAACGATATATATATATATATATATATATATATATATATATATATATATATATATATATATATATATATATATACAGAGAGAGAGAGAGACAGGGAGAGGAAGATAGAGAGAGAGAGAGGCTACCACGTGTAGGATTTGCGCGCATATAGGTTGGATCGTGTTCTTAGTAGAGCTATGGGAAAGAGTACTTTTGCAAGAGTATGCTTTATCCTTTCAATGTACTTATAATTTTTAGCCCATGACATTTTTTAAGTACTGAAGATTTGAAGTAAAGGGCAAAGTGAGAAGTGATTTTTTTTTGCCCTGTAATTGAGAAGTGATCTTTTTTTGCCCTGTAATTGGCCTTGTTATCGATCTCCCTTGGGGTCAAGGCCAGGTTGCTTCTAACGAGGGAGAGGGCCGCCAAAGCCATGATGAGGATCCTGAATTGTGCACCGGAAAGATAATTCCAGGAAGACCACGAACCATGCGAAAAAGCACACCACTCATAGAGCTTCAGTCAAAAAAAGATTCACCCCCTTTTTTCCGAAAATGCTCAATGATTATCTGGAATGAACCGCTTTTAAGCATGAATGAACCTTGGATGACACATACAAATATGAACCTCATTTTTTTCCAAAGGAAGATTGTCAAGGGGCCACGCAAGTGCAACAAAAAGCCCCTCAAAACCATAGCTCAACACAATATCTCTTCCTGTCACAATTTTTTAACTTTTCTTTTTCTTCGGGTTTTAAATGATCTGATATTTTGAGGTTTTTTGTTTGTTTCTTTTTCCCGTCATGATGATATGATATTTTGATTTGATTTAAAAAATATGATATTTTGAAGCCCTGACTGTCGCCAAACGATGGACCGTCGCCAGTGCTCAAAATTGATGCCCAGCCCTGGCATCACTAAAATCTTGGTGATGCCCTCGAATCAAGAGTGGGCATTCTCTAACATGCATCCTCTAGCCAATAATAATCAAAGGTGTATTTGAAATCTTGGATGTGTTTCCTAGGTTGTCTCTTGGATATCAGATGGTATTCTTGTATTTCCCTTGTGCCCAGCAGAGTTAGAAAGCTCTTCGCTTGTAAGCAGACATGTTTGCTATTTGTTGATACCAATGATGACCAGATCAATATCTAGGATATTATGAGGAACATCAATCTCAATAGGTGGAAAAATACTCAGATGGTGCTAAGGTTGCAATGTTAGATTTGTTGCCTCCGGTGTTTATTGAATATCAAATGTTACTATTGTATTTCCCCTGTTTCCAACAGAGGTAGCAAGCTCTTCACTTGTAAGCAAAATCGTATTCTATATGTTGTTAACAATGGTGACCAGATCAATATCCATGATATTAAGAGGAACATCAGTTTCAACAGGTGGAAAAATACTCTCCTATTCTTTTACAACAATACCAGACTTGAAAGGGCCTTTTCCATGCAACTTTCTAGGGACATTAATTATGTGTCTTCCCAAGAAGGTGGTTTAGTTCAGTGCTCCTTCATATGGAAGGTCAATGTAATTCCTGGCCAATGACTTTCCACTAGACTCAGATGTGTAATTTCATGTATATTTATGACTAATTGAGAGAACAAGAAACCACACTCCAAAACAATACTCTTCAACTTATCCTAATACAAATTTGACTTTCCAAATTCTATCTATAATTTGATAAATGTGAGCTTCCCTGAAGATATTCATTTTTTTGTCAATGAAACAAAAATATCTACATCCCCCTCGTACAAAAAGTCAACATAATTTCATGTATGCATGCATGTCCTTATGTATGTGTGGACTATGGAGATACTTTTAAATGCATCATAAAGAGAGGACGAGAAAACTAAACGCATATATTTGTCCATGTAGAGATTTCTACATGCATACATGTAAAAAAAAAGGGAAGAATAACTTACAGATTTTACTCTTTTTTACTTCTTGAAAAAATGAATCATGAATTTAACATTCATATATATAGAGAAAATAAATGATAGACTTACATGTTCTAGTATTTCCTGTGAAAATTCAATAATAGTAGTCTCTTAAAAGTTCATCATCAACCGAGAAAGCTCATCAACTTTGAACACTTTCAAGATCAAACCAACAAAAAAAACTTCATCTCAGCCTACAAACAGTCCACAAAAGAACTCAGCTCATTTCATGAGAAATGAAAGAAACATGATATATATGCGCATGTATATTACACATAAATGTGCACCTCCTAAATTCCAATGCATGCACACAACTATGTGTATGTGTGAGGTAGCGAGAGAGGTAGAGCTTTGAGAATTACCAAAATGAAAAGAATCTTGGGATTGCTACACAAAGATTGAGTGCAAATTGGCATGTGAAGAGCATTCCACTTGCATATGGCAACATATTTGGAAATTCAAGACACTGCACATTTGAGAAGGCACTATAAGCAATGAGGACAAACAACCAAAAACAAATGTGTGCTAAAATCTCAAGCTTACACATTCATGGATGCATTCTAAATTCCATCCAACATCGAGGTGCACTATGCATCTAACAAGTGAGTAAGGTTCCCTATATAACTGTCAAAATCTGCTAGTAACGAGTGAGGTTCAGCAGTTTTTGAAGATTCATAGCTCAATGATAAAATCTCCAAATGACATGTTCTGTAGCTCATTCTAAAGCTATTAGGGTTTGGTATATGTTTATAAAATATTCTGGACAAAAGAATTATGATCTCAGCCCTCAATAGCAAGGTTCATTCCTTGTACAAAGTCTACTTGAAAGCATAAACTAAACCTGAATATTTAAGACATCATATCTCACTCCTAAAAAGTCCAACTCAGATGCTATATGGTTCATTTGCAAGCTATTACAATATATTACTTAATATATAAAAAGATTTGCACAAACTAATTATAACCAAAGAAATATATTTCTATCCAGTGAGTGAAATTCTCTAGGTTACTATCAAAATCTGCTAGTGATGTTTACCAATTTTCGAGGAGTCATAGCTTAGTGCTCCAAAATCCAATTGACATGTGATATGTCTCATTTGAAAGCTACACATGGCTATCTCTAGGTTTAAAACAGTTTGGAGAAGTTCAATCAAATCTAGGAGATATTCATTCTTCAATCTAGTGAGGTCCTCTAAGTAACTGTAAAAATCTGTTACTAACTTGTGAGGTACAACAATTTTTGAGCACTCATATCTCAATGCTCAAATGTCCATTTGACATGTGCTATGCATCATTTGAAAGCTATTAGGGTGTTTCATCTTTATAGACAACAACTTAGATAAACTCATTAGATTCTAAGAGCTATGCATCTATCGAGTAAGGTTCTATATCTCACTGTCAAAATCTGCTTGTAACTAGTGAGAGTCATCAATTCTTGAAAAGTCATAGCTCAATGATAAAATCTCCAAATGAAATTCTCTATAGCTCATAATAGAGCTATTTAAGTCTGCTATATTTGTATAAAATACTTTGGAGAAAAGAGTTATGGTCTCCTCAATAGCAAGGTTCATTCCTTGTACAAAGTCTACTTGAAAGCATAAACTAAACCTGAATATTCAAGGCATCATATCTCACTCCTAAAAATTCAAACTCATATGCTATATGGTTCATTTTAAAGGTATTACAATCTATTACTAAAAATATAAAAAGTTTTGGACAAAGTAGTTATAACAAAGGAAATATATTTCTATCAAGTGAGTGAAGTTCTCTAGCTGTCAAAATCTGCTAGTGATGTTTACCGATTTTCGAGGAGTCATAGCTTAGTGTTAAAACGTCCAATTGACATGTGTTATGCCTCATTTGAAAGCTACACATGCCTATTATCTAGTGTTAAAACAGTTTGGAGAATTTCAATTGAATCTAGGAGATATTAATTTTTCACTTTAGTGAGGTTCTCTAAGTAACTATAAAAATCTGCTACTAACATGTGAGGAACAACAATCTTTGAGCACTCATATATCAATGCTCAAATGCCCATTTGACATGTCCTATGAGTCATTGTAAAGCTACTAGAGTGTACTATCTGTACATAAAACAACTTAGATAAATTCATTATATTCTAAGAGCTATGCATCTATCAAGTGAGTATATGACTGTCAAACTCTCCTAGTAACTAGTGAGGTTCATCAACTCGTGAAGAGTCATAGTTCAATGATACAATATCCAAATGGCATGATCTATAGCTCATACTAAAGATATCGGAGTATGTTATATGTGTATAAAATAATTTGGACAAAAGAATTATGGTCTCAGCCCTCAATAGCAAGGTTCATTCCTAGTACAAAGTCTACTTGAAAGCATAAACTAAACCTGAATATTCGAGGCATCATATCTCACTCCCAGAAAGTCCAAATCACATGTTATATGGTCCATTTGAAAGCTATTACAATCTAGTACCAAAATATAAAAAAAATTATACAGACATTAATAATGAAAGAGATATATTTCTATCAAGTGACTGGCATTCTCTAGGTGATTGTCAAAATCTGCTATTGATGTTTACCAATCTTCGAGGAACCATAGCTTAGTGCTCAAAAGTCCAATTGAGATGTGTTGTGTCTCATTTGAAAGCTACACATGCCCATTCTCTGTATCTAAAACAGTTTGGAGAATTCCATTATAATCTAAGAGATATTAATTTTTCAATTTAGTGAGGTTCTCTAAATAAGTATCAAAATCTACTACAAAAGTGTGAGGTACAACAATGTTTGAGCACCCATATCTCAATGCCCAAATGTGCATTTGACATGTCCTATGAGTCATTTGAAAGATATTAGAGTGTATGATCTCTATATAAAACAGTTTAGATAAATGCATTATATTCTAAATGCTATTCATCTATCAAGTTATTAATCTAACAGTCATAAAATCTGAGAGTTATTCGTCTCTCAAAGGAATCAGATGTAGACAATCACATTTTCCAGGCTTGAAGTAAAAATATATCAATACTATATTTTCAACACGAGAAAATCCTAGAGTGTATTCAAAAGACATACACACTTGAACGCTTCTAAAGAACCTGCAAACCATATTCAATATACAGTTTAGCATCTTGAAAACTCTGCGAAAAGCCTGAAACTAATTTGAGCATATTAAATTTTATGATCGAAAGAGACACAAATATTAGGTAATGTTAAGAAAGAAGTAATTGCCAAACTAAAGATGTATGCAAACATGCACACAAAATATATTTCATAAAGTAAAAGTTAAAAACCAAGATCTTTTTCTCAACAAGTTGATCAGATTATGACCTGCAATAATATGGATACGGATGCCTCTAGGTTCATCCCATCATGTATACGACCTGAAATATCCTTTGCTTCCAGAATCATCACATCATGTATAGATTATTCAACAGTCTACATTTAGGTTATAGGTAAAAAAATACCTGTAGCTTCCACTCCTTCTCCAGAACCTAAAGCCTTCTGAGCACTTGCAATGAAAAATGGTAGTTTTGGAAGCCCTAACATCTCCATTGTCACCACATCCAATTCAAGTCTCATGTATATGATAGAGAAGTAAATCATGACACACCTATACATCAAAAAAGAGAGAAAAAGGTCAGACATCAGCCATCTGATAGTACAGATAAGCTGAACAAACTTTTACCAGTCATAAGCTGAACAAACTCTTACCAGTCATGACAACTATCGGATCAAGGTAATAACAATTTGTGCTCGGATGATCATCCTCATAAAAGTCACATTCATATACAAAGAACCTCTAATGACATTCAATCCAAGAAAATCAATTGATCCATTCAACTTAGCAGATTGTTACAAAGTCTTCCCTAGCAGATTGTTACAAAGTCTTCCCTGCATATTAGTTGCAACATAAAAAATTTATGAAAACTATTGAATGACATACAGATGAGAAAAATAATTAGGGTAACAAAAACTTACACCAATGCATATTTCAATGGTCCTACCTACCTACCTATTTACATACCTATCTACCTACTATCTACCTATCTACCAACTTTTTTACCTACCTTCTTACCTACATGTCTACCTATCCACCTACCTACCCACTTAGCTATTTATCTAAGAATAAAGCTTAAACTTCATAGAAAAAAAGACATAAGATAAGTAATTTCCAAAGGAATTCATATTTAGATGAGAAAAGATAGAAGATAGCAAAAATGGATCATTATCTTCAATGTGATAAGAAAAACTTACAAATCACTCATGCGACGATCTCTACCATTCTCTTATATAGCATAGATCTTTTCCCAATCTATAAGTGCATAAGCAGGTCCAAGCATAGAGATCCTCATAAGCATGTCCAATGTTTTTATCTTGAGGCATTGTCTACGATCATTCTTTATAGTATTTTGCTTGGAAAAACCCCTTTCACAAGGCACAGATGATATAGGAAGAACCAAAACAATTTGCCATAACTTCAGCAAAGTAGGAAATGTTTCATGCCAATGCAAGGTATTTGAGAATATTATCCATGCATCTTTGAAACTCATACCTTCACATCCATAGTACAATGTATCACAAAATGCTTTCAACTCTTTTTCACATTCATGACTATTAATTGCATGGCCACCAGCACGTGTCAATAGACGTGACAACCATAAAATGCATTTTCTATCTCTTTCCTCCTCATCCTTTGGATAATACATTGGACTAAATAGTTTTGTGGCATTAAAAAAGTACATATCTGGAAATCTTTCATTGATATAGTCAATCACATAAGCCACAAAGGATTTTGCCAAATTTATGCATGTATCCAAATCACTATTTTCTGTGTCCAAAAACAAACCATTCTTGTCTTTACCAGGCATTGAAGTAAACAAAAGATCATGTTTATATATTTCTCCATTCTCATTTTTATGTTCTAATGAATCCATGATCGTATTTGCAATAAAAGGTCCCAAATACAATGTACCATTTCCAAAAGAATCTGAGAGAAACTTTTTTCTCAATGCCTGCAAGCAAACTTCTATGGATGTGTTGAACGATGTGACATCTATAGTTTTTTTCTGAAATATTTTGTTCAATGCATCAAGTTCATACAATACATCAGCCAACATGTGAATGCAAAATAACAATTTGAACACTCAACTTTTCATACGAAGCATGTGCTGAATGCTTCCAAAAACTTAAAATAGCAGGCAATAATTTTACCAATCGTATCATAACGCTTCCTCTAGCCAACCATCTCACATCATGTATCTGGAGGACTTCCAAAACATGGATGTTCATATCTTCAAGAATTTTTCTGAAATCTGCATGTCTGATGCTAGAAGCACTAATCCAAGAATAGAACTTATTTGCAATTGTGTCAATATAAGATAAAAATGGATACATCTTACAAGCATCAATGATAGCTAGAGATTCTCTATGTGCAACACAACGCACAGATATCAAATGTGGTACATCTCTAGTTAATTTTGCAATCAATCCTTCATGACATCCCAGCATGGAACTATCACCATCAGTGGATATGCCTACTAATTGCTTTAGATTCAAACTCATATGAGAAAGCATCTTTATGATTGCATCATATTTGGTATTTGCATGACCATCTTTGACGATCCTCAATTGTAGGGACTGGCATTTACATGATCCCAGTGCACCTTTGTCTTAAAAAGAAATATACACAATCAAGTGTTTCTCCAAGCTTTTATCTGTTGACTCATCTAACATCAATGCATAAAAGGGACTTTTCAAAAAGTCAGTTCTTTGTTGAATCTCCAAGTAACATTAAAGTTTGATACCCATAATTGCATACATGTGACCTGAATATTACACCTTTGGAGTGTAGTTCAAATTGTTTTGTCATCTGACTGGTAAATGATATTATATCAATTCTATTATTCAAATCAGAAATTTTCAAAGCTTTTAAGAAAATATGACTATAATTATGGCTTTCCAAGCTTTGAGATTCATGTATGTTCATCTCAAAAACTGATTCCTTTTTGCAATTTATCTTGCACAGGATTATAGTATGTCTCAACGAACGTTGCTGGACGTATTTAAAAAGGGCTCAAACCAAAAAGAAAAAGAAGTGCAATGTCGAAAATCAAGAGAAGATATTATGCATGACCTTTTCGGAAGTGATGATGAAGATATAATCAATGATTAGGAACCAGTCATGCAAGAAGGAGACATATATACTGCTGAAATGAAGAATGTGGATGAAGAAGAATATCATGCAGTAGATTATCATCATGATATTCCAATCTCATCGAATCAACGTATGGACTTTGTGCAACATGATGATGAACCAAATATGGAAGATCATGCACATGATAATATACAGGTTAATAATGATCCATTACCAGTTTCTACATCTACGAGAGCTTCCAATGCACAAAAGTCAAAGAATGGAAAACTAAGAAGGTATAAAAGGACATGGGAAAGTGAGTTCCCTTTTCTCAAACTTGTGGTGGATGGTGAAGAGGAAAGGATGAAATGTATATGGTGTGAAAAATATCGAGTAAACGGACCTTGGGGAAAAGGTGACGGTTGTAAAAGTATACTTAAGGGAGCAATCAGAAAGCATAATGTGTCAAATGAACATCGAATCAGCCGTTCACGATGGTTCAGTGAGAAGGACAAAAAACTTCCAGAGCATATTTCTACATTACATGGGAAAAACAAAAGTAGAGTTCTCACATGTATGAAGCTTGCATATTTCCTAGCTAAGCAAGATTTAGCTTTGATCAAATATGAAGCACTTTGCGAGTTAGCATATACTTTGGATGTAAAGGATATGCCAATACGCAAAGATTACTCATCTTATATCAATGCCACATCAGGGAAAGACTTTCTTATGTGCATTTCTAATTACTTGGAGATTCAGCAAAGAACTGACTTTTTGAAAAGTCCCTTTTATGCATTGATGTTAGATGAGTTCAACAGATAAAAGCTTGGAGAAACACTTGATTATGTATATTTCTTTTTTAGACAAAGGTTGACTGGGATCATGTAAATGCCAGTTCCTATAATTGAGCATTGTCAAAGATGGTCATGCAAATACCAAATATGATGCAATCATAAAGATGCTTTCTCATATGAGTTTGAATCTAAAGCAATTAGTAGGCATATCCACTGATGATGATAGTTCCATGCTCGGATGTCGTGAAGGATTGATTGCAAAATTAACTAGAGATGTACCACATTTGATATCTGTGCATTGTGTTGCACATAGAGAATCTCTAGCTATCATTGATGCTTGTAAGATGTATCCATTTTTATCTTATATTGACAAAATTGCAAATAAGATCTATTCTTGGATTAGTGCTTCTAGCATCAGACATGCAGATTTCAGAAAAATTCTTGAAGATATGAACATCCATGTTTTGGAAGTCCTCCAGATACATGATGTGAGATGGTTGGCTAGAGGAAGCGTTATGATACGATTGGTAAAATTATTGCCTGCTATTTTAAGTTTTTGGCAGCATTCAGCACATGCTTCGTATGAAAAGTTGAGAGTGTTCAAATTGTTATTTTGCATTCACATGTTGGCTGATGTATTGTATGAACTTGATGCATTGAACAAAATATTTCAGAAAGAAACTATAGATGTCACATCGTTCAACACATCCATAGAAGTTTGCTTGCAGGCATTGAGAAGAAAGTTTCTCTCAGATTCTTTTGGAAATGGTACATTGTATTTGGGACCTTTTATTGCAAATACGATCATGGGTTCATTAGAACATAAAAATGAGAATGGAGAAATATATAAACATGATCTTTTGTTTACTTCAATGCCCGCACATCCATAGAAGTTTGCTTGCAAGCATTGAGAAAAAAGTTTCTCTCAGATTCTTTTGGAAATGGTACATTGTATTTGGGACCTTTTATTGCAAATACGATCATGGGTTCATTAGAACATAAAAATGAGAATGGAGAAATATATAAACATGATCTTTAGTTTACTTCAATGTTTGGTAAAGACAAGAATGGTTTGTTTTTGGACACAGGAAATGGTGATTTGGATACATGCATAAATTTGGCAAAATCCTTTGTCGCTTATGTGATTGACTGTATCAATGAAAGATTTCCAGATATGTACTTTTTTAATGCCACAAAACTATTTAGTCCAATGTACTATCCAAAGGATGAGGAGGAAAGAGATAGAAAATGCATTTTATGGTTGTCACTTGACACGTGCTCGTGGCCATGCAATTAATAGTCATGAATGTGAAAAAGAATTGAAAGCATTTTGTGATACATTGTACTATGGATGTGAAGGTACGAGTTTCAAAGATGCGTGGATAATATACTCAAATACCTTGCATTGGCATGAAACATTTCCTACTTTGCTTAAGTTATGGCAAATTATTTTTGTTCTTCCTATATCATCTCTGATTCTGTGCCTTGTGAAAGGGGTTTTTCCAAGCAAAATACTATAAATAATGATCGTAGACAATGCCTCAAGATAAAAACATTGGACATGCTTATGAGGATCTCTATGCTTGGACCTGCTTATGCACTTATAGATTGGGAAAAGATCTATGCTATATGGGAGAATGGTAGAGATCGTCACATGAGTGATTTGTAAGTTTTTTTTATCACATCGAAGATAATGATCCATTTTTACTATCTTATATCTTTTCTTATCTAAATATGAATTCCTTTGGAAATTAAGTATCTTATGTCTTTTTTTCTATGAAGTTTAAGCTTTATTCTTAGATAAATAGCTAAGTGGGTAGGTAGGTGGATAGGTAGACAGGTAGGTAAGAAGGTAGGTAAAAAAAGTTGATAGATAGGTAGATAGTAGGTAGATAGGTATGTAGATAGGTAGGTAGGTAGGACCATTGATATATGCATTGATGTAAGTTTTTGTTACCCTAATTATTTTTCTCATCTGTATGTCATTCAACAGTTTTCATAATAGTAACATTTGATATTCAATAAACACCGGAGGCAACAAATCTAACATTGCAACCTTAGCACCATCTGAGTATTTTTCCACCTATTGAGATTGATGTTCCTCATAATATCCTAGATATTGATCTGTTCATCATTGGTATCAACAAATAGCAAACATGTCTGCTTACAAGCGAAGAGCTTTCTAACTCTGCTTGGCACAAGGGAAATACAAGAATACCATCTGATATCCAAGAGACAACCTAGGAAACACATCCAAGATTTCAAATACACCTTTGATTATTATTGGCTAGAGGATGCATGTTAGAGAATGCCCACTCTTGATTCGAGGGCATCACCAAGATTTTAGTGATGCCCAGGGCTGGGCATCAATTTTGAGCACTGGCGACGGTCCATTGTTTGGCGACAGTCAAGGCTTCAAAATATCATATTTTTTAAATCAAATCAAAATATCATATCATCATGACGGGAAAAAGAAACAAACAAAAAACCTCAAAATATCAGATCATTTAAAACCCGAAGAAAAAGAAAAGTTAAAAAATTGTGACGGGAAGAGCTATTGTTTTGAGCTATGGTTTTGAGGCTTTTTGTTGCACTTGCGTGGCCCCTTGACAATCTTCCTTTGGAAAAAAATGAGGTTCATATTTGTATGTGTCATCCAAGGTTCATTCATGCTTAAAAGCGGTTCATTCCAGATAACCATTGAGCATTTTCGGAAAAAAGGGGGTGAATCTTTTTTTGACTGAAGCTCTATGAGTGGTGTGCTTTTTCGCATGGTTCGTGGTCTTCCTGGAATTATCTTTCTGGTGTGCAATTCAGGATCCTCATCATGGCTTTGGCGGCCCTCTCCCTCGTGAGAAGCAACCTGGCCTTGACCCCAAGGGAGATTGATAACAAGGCCAATATTTTGGAGGGGGGATCTTGTGTCACCTATGGAGCCTTTGAGGGTGTTGAGCCTCCCTTGGTCTCTCTTAGTAGATCAAAAATTCTATGAATGCAAGCTGAGCTCAAGAAAGTTTGTCTCGTTAGACAAGTGTTTGGCCCGAGGCCTCTGCTCGAAACCCTGCACCAGTGGTTTCGCAAAGAGTGGTTCCCCTATGGGTTGATTGTTTATAAGTGTCAGTTCTTACCGGTTAATCATATGTTGTTAGTCTTTGAGAATGAAGATATGGCATTTTGAGCCCTCTGTGTCGAAACCTGGCAACTCAGGCGGGCGAACATGTGCCTGTTCAGATGGTCCCCTCATTTTATTCCTAACAAATTGAAATCCCTTCAATACCCTCTCTGGGTCAAGCTCACTAACCTGCAATACTTCTTGTACAACTTTGTGTGGTATATTGTATTTCTGATTGGCAAACCATTGGCTTCGCAAGAGGATGTTGGTGGTCTCATTTATGAAGGTGCGAGACATTTGTTCAATGCTCCGTGGCACCTTCAAATATGTGTCGAGCCTGACCTCAGCATGCTGCTTCCATCAAAGATCAAAGTGGAATTGGGTGAAAGAGATGTCTAGGAACAAGAAATTAATTACAAAAATCTACCTAATGCGTGCTTTCATTGTGGCCAACAAAGCCACACGATTAAAGATTGCCTAATTAGACAAAAAAGCAAACAAAAACAAGAAGCCTCGAGAAATGCTCAAGACAACAATGGGACATTGAATCGCCCAGTGAACAAAGAGGAAGTTAAGAGCTCCCATAATCCAGAAGTCGACGCAGACAGGTCCACAGAAGTCAGAAGAAGAAGGAAAAGAAGTGCTAGGGCAACATCTGAGTGAAACCCTTTGCTAGATACCCCCCAAACAACTTGTATTGCAATCTGGAAAAGGAGATTAATGAGCTTGATTACCCAGGTAGGAACCAATTTGCGATAGACACCAGCGACAAAGCCCCATAGATTCGTGACAATAAAGAAGACTACCAGGAGGGTTACACTACAAGCAAAGAAGACAGCTTTACCACTAGTAATGAAGATAACATGGATAATGAAAGTTCCATCACTGGATCGACCATTCTGGAAATGGTTTCCTCTTCATTCCAATAGGAGGCCTCCCGCAAGGGAAAACAACCCATTGAGCTACCCTGGAAAAGCCCCCACAAGAAAAAATTGCTCAGTCGGGACCCCCAGAAAGATGAATCCAAGAAGAGAAAGGATAAGACTCCTCCCCCAAAGAGGGTAATGTATGACAAGGATCATCATCTCGTTAAATGCTAGAGGGCTAACCAGCCTCTCAAGAGCGACCATCATTGGTCAACGGCTCTGCGACATTAGCCTAAACCTAGAATTTATTTGTATTCAAGAGACTAAAATTGACATAGTAGACTTCGAGAAATGTCTTAGACATGTCTCCTCGACCCATGTTTGGATTTCTACGTCGCACCCTCAGGGTCCGGTAGAATGGTAATCGGTATAAATCAATTCTGGCTTGAAAAGCTTGAGAACTCCATTGAAGAACAGAGCCATCGTTGGATTGTCATTTCCTTTGGTGCTCCCTTTCGATTTACTTTAGTTTCTATGTATGCCCCTAATGGGGAGATTGAGAGACTGAACACCTGGGCCTCCTTGGAATCGCTCCTCACAATGTGCTAATTTGTGGTGACCATAGTGCAAAGACAAAGATTTAAATCGCGTTTTAAAAACGCGATTTAAACGTTTTAAACGTTTTAATCGTCCCATGCAGAAATAAAAATCGCGATTTTTATCTTTCTTTTTATTTTTTGGCTTTTTTTATATAGTAGTATATATATTATACATATTTATTAATATATATATCATAATATGTTTATATGTGATATAATATTATGTATATTATAGATATATAAATATGTAAATTATGGGAAAACTACCTAAAAAAATCCAAAAAAAATCGTTAAAAAAATAATAAAAATCGCGATTTAATCGTTTAAAACGTTCAGAGGTTTTTACGATTTTTATAATACGAAAAAATCACGATTTTTTTGTACTATGGTGGTGACTTCAATATGTTGGAGGACCCTATGAATAGATGGAATGGCAAGGGCCAAGTCATCGATAGTCGGAGAAAGAAACATGGGACAAAATCAAACTGCACTTGTATTTGATCGAATCCAAAGATTCGAATGGATTTTCATGGTCAAATCTCTAAGCGGGCGAGGACCTGAGGAAAGCTAGACTAGATAGAAGCTACATTGCTCAGAACATTATTCATCAGTGGGGCCGCCCTTCCCTCTCGCAACGAACTGATCTAAAAAAATTATGAAAAGCACTACCAAAACAAAAGAGAATCTAATAAGGGTTTTTTTTAATTAAGCTACTAATCATTTCCTTGAATTTTCCTTAGTCACCTGAGTTTGCTAGAGTCACCCTGTGTCAGCCATCGAATTTATCAGTCGACCTGATCCACCAACAGAGCATTCCCTTCCTTTTGATAGTGGGGCTCAGTCTACTCTCTCTAGAGATAGGCGCCCAATGTGCGCATGCCAACTGCCAGATAGAGACAACGCGACCACCCCCAAGGGCCTGATCTGGCCTTGCAGCTCGTTTCGCGATCAACTTCCCTCTAATTCCACGATCCACAATAGCATGAACAGGCCATAAAAAACTGATGGAGAAAGTCCTGCCATATCAGAAATATACCTTGATAAAGACTTAGAAATGGCTATTGACAAACGACCCCCAAGACAAAATTCAGCTTCGAAAAGGAGAAGACTGTCAACTCTCTCTCTCTTTTTTTTCACTTGTTTTCTCTTTTTTTTTTCTCTCTCTCTTTTTTTTTCTTTTAAATTTTATTAAAAGTGATAGACAGGGCGTGGGAATGCCAGATAGATAGGGGTTAGTGTCTGTCACGAAGGGGGAGGTCGATGGACATGGTATGAAGGCCTAGAGAAGCTCTGGATTTTGATTGCGCAATGGACTATGAAGGTGCTTAAAGATAACCGAGATGGCGACGGACTCTGAAGGCTCAAAATGGACACAAGTTGCAACAGACACAGAATGTTGATGGATTTAGATGGGGGACAGACTCAAAATGGTGATGGACTCAGCTTGGCGATGGACTCAGCTTGATGGTGCTATCGCTCCAAGCAAAAAGCTGTCGAATAAGCTCTAGCTTAAAACCATCAGCCACTAAGTCAGAAGGTTGGACATGATGGACACTCGTTGTGATGGAAAACTCACAATGGATAACTTGGAACAACTTAGAATGATGGAAACCATGTGCGATTGATAGTTGTCTTGGCTCATAGAGCAATTAATCTACTCTACCTCAAAACAATGGACACCAAAGTGCGATGGACCTTGTTTCGTGATGTGTGTCCCTTCCATTCTAGCTCACCTATGATGGACATCTCAGAACGTGTGATGGAGAACTCAGAACCTCTGATCAACCAGAAAATATATATTTTTTTTTAATATAGGTTCGACAAGCACCGACTCCCTCCAGCTTTGAGTTCGAAAGAACAATTGTACAAATGAATGGGCATAGTACCTATGAAACCCCACGCATCTCACAAAACAGGGGTTAAACAAAGTCACAACTAGTTAAAACTGGTTTAGATTGGCCAAAACCATTACATGTCTAGCCCGGAGGTTGAACACAACCTCTACCTCAAGAGTGTAGTGCTTCAGTTCATTCCGCTTGGTATTTATTGGTACGATTCTCTTCTCATACATAAAATGAATTACACGTTGGGCACTCTAGTTCAAAGCTGGCTCGAGTACATTGGGATAGAGCAAAGGGAAATCAAACTATCCCACCACTTATGGAAGTTGAGATTACTGAAACTTTCAAGAGGAGTGTCCCTAATGGAGCTAATACAAACTTTAGCAGCCTTTTTCATCGGAGAGATACATGAATAAACAAAGTCTTTGTAATGAGACTTGAAGATTTTTTGGTTTCTCGTGGACCAGATATTCCACAGAATGATTGCTCTCCATATATGCTAGAGAAGGACATCCATTCTAGAACACACACCCAAGAGGGTATCTTGACATCCAAGTTTGGGAATTCCATAAGAGCTATAGTATCTTTCCAAGATTCTGCAAAATTTCTAAGCATGCCAACAATCATTGAATACATAAGAAAGATCCTCCACACTTCCACAAAAGGAGCAATTGTCTACATCACTATGAAGGATGAACTTGTTTGCTGGAGAAGGGAAAAGCCCAAATGCTACAAAACCTGTACTTGCACTGTTTAGGGCCCCACTGGATGGACTATCTCTTGTTCACTTTGTGAGAGATGGAAATGGATGGACCATCTCTTGTTCAATTTGTTAGAGATGGAAGGAGGAGAGGTAGTGTCTTTTAAACTTCAGATACATGTCGAGAGCAACATCTGCTAGCTTCACTTGCTTCTGATTATGCCAATTCTCCAGCCAGCAGTTTAGCAGCATTCTTTTTCTTTCAATTCATGACCTTCCCTCCGGGTAATTGGGAATGCTGAGTTGAATCAGTCCATCGCCGCTCAGTTGAATGAGTCCATGGCCCGCTCAGTTGAATGAGTCCATGGCCCGCTGTTTAGTACTTAGTCGCGGGGTCTCTCTCTCTCTCTCTCTCTCTCTCTCTCTCTCTCTCTCTCTCTCGCCAGCAGTTAGCATTCTTTTTCCTTTCTGCAATTGGGAATGAGTTCAATCAGTCCATCGCCGCTGATTGGGGAAAAGATTCTGCACGGAGTGGACGAACTGCTTAATCTATCTGCACGGAGAGGACGAACTGCACGCGACGAACTGGACGAAGATGAAGACTTGGTCGCGGCGTGGTTCTCTCTCTCTCAGAGTCGGGGTTTCGGCGATCGATAGTGCTTAATCTATCGTTGGCTAGCTCAGCACGCGACGCACTTTGCCACCTTTTTTTTGAAAATGGAGGTTCGACCGAGGCCTACTCCCCCGAACTTTAACTTTGAAATTGCAACTGTAAAAGGAAGGGCATAGTACCCATGGGACCTCCCTTATCCCACAAGAAAAAGAGTTTACAAGACTGGGTTGAACGGCGGTCACAACAAGCGCAGGAATGGTCAAACGGTGGCCAACAGCCACATACAGCAGTTTCTGGGATTCATATGTCCCTATATGTTGCTGCCAGGGGTTGAACCTTCGCCCCCGCCTCAAGCGGCGAGAGGCACAACCACCAGGCCAGCGAACCGGGACACTTTGCCACCTTCTATCGCACTTGGCAGGTTGCCATTAATTCTTCATATTTTGTATGTGAGAATAGCCAAATGGTGCCCATTAATTTATGATATAAAAGGGGGGACATGTTAACATTGAGAGAATGCAAGATGTGCAAAGTAGAAGGTCACAAGGACATCTATCTCTTTTCAATTATGGAAAATCTAAAGCCTTTATGAATCCCTTGTCAAATTTTCGAGTAAAGTAGGTTACATAAGCGTGGCTACATGAGCCAACAATCTTTAGAGCTTGTGTATAGCAATGCATGGGACATACAAGGGGACATCATTGGAGCTCGAAAATATGAGAAGCGACCATTCCTAGCCTTCTTGCAGTTCTTTCACTACATCCAATTTTCTTGGCAACCTTGCACACGCCGCGCTTGGCAAGATAACCAGCTCCTAGAACGAAGACCATGTTTGCGATTGTCAGTTTGTGACTCGAGAACGGGCGATTAAGATGTTAATTCACATCCGCTTATGAAGAGAGTTTTTTTTTTTCCTTTTCTGCGATAGTTTACTCTCCCAAGTTTTAATTAATAGAAACAACATTTTACAAGTGACTGGGCCTAGCACCCATGGGACCCCCAAATCCCACAAAGTAGGGGTTGCTTAAAACCTACTAGAAAACATTACAAAGAAGGTTGACAACCCTTTTGTCCCTGTCACTGAGAGCCCAATAGCTAATTCTCCCAAACTCTAGTTAATTTTCCTTTTTGCAATAGCTTATTCTCCCAAACTCTAATTAATAGAAACAACATCTTTACAAGTGAATGGGCCTAGCACCCATGGGAACCCCCCCAATCCCACAAAGTAGGGGTTGCTTAAAACCTGCTAGAAAACATTAAAAAAAGGTTGATAACCCTTTTGTCCCTCTCATGAGGTGCCTAATTGCTTTTAATTTCGTTGTTCTCGAGGAAAAATACTTTATGATGCCTAAAAGGTGTGTGCTTCTTACAATTGGAACTTCTTTTGCCTAAAAGGTGTGTGCTTCTTACAATTGGAACTTCTTTTGCCTAAAAGGAAAAGAGATTTTCGATTGACCATTATTTAGGAGGGCTATCAAAGTCTCTAGCACATCTCTCTTTCCAGATCGTCTAGAGGATCTCCCATCTTGTTGCATTCCACAGTGTTAGGGAACACCCGATCGCTTCACCCAAAAAAGCTTCTAGTTGATTTGTGTGTGTAGCAATGTGATTCTCCCAAGGACCCCCAGAATGACATTGAATTGGGGCAAGAAGAAAAGAGTTGTCCCAAGTCCTCATTGCCATGAAGCCATCATTTACACCATGAGAGGGCCTTTGCAAATGTTGTTAGCTTTTAAATTGGTCCAAATTCATCGGTGGAATATTTTTCACATAAGAATTGATCTTTTAACATAGATGAGGGGATGGCGAAAGGGCTGGAATGTAAAATTCCACCTGAAATTCAACCAATCTAGACACCATCTCCTATTGACCTTGGCATGAAAGTCCACTATCTTCTTGAATCAACTCGAAATTTTATCAAGATTGTTGCCCTTGTGCCATCTAAGAGCCTCAAGGTGAGGGGAGAAAAGCCCAGTAAGGAGGTGAGTCCTTGAGCACTCCCAAGCATTGCATACTCTTTGCAATAGGCATCATTCTTCATAGCCCACTCTCCTAGTTGCGTCAATGTCCTAAAATTTTATTCGGGCATGCTTCTTGATTCGAGAGGCGTTTTCACAAATGAAAATCTTTGCCCCAAAGCTTCATAGATCTTGGGAGGTTCCAAGACTCAGCACCTCTCATGTCCTTGATAGGGAACCACATTGAATCATTTTTTCCCTATTGCCCATTTGCAATCTTCATTGATCTTGAGAAATTGTTTCAACTTGTTCCAACTCTTCCATAGTGAGCAAACTAAGCTCGCGCATCTGGAAGTCACTTGATAGGGGGGAAAACAATGGACTAAGAAGATTGAGACCCTTCTACCCTGGAAAGCCCATAAGTTTAAGAGTGCTCTTATTTATAAAAATTAGTTTGGCCCAAGATACATCCTTGTTTCTCTATGCTTTAATTAACCATCTGGCCACCTGCTTATTGACCATTCATTGAATGTCTAGAATACCCAAACCACCTTGATCTTTTTGTCTTATGCAAGTAGCCCATTTTATTTTGGGAACACCCCTTCTTTTAGGGTCTCCCTTCGAGAGCAAGCTTCTGCAAATTCTTTCCAAATCGAAAATCTCTTGGTCCTTTGGTCTCTAGCAAGAGGGAAAATAAATAATTGAAGAAAGAAGGTATGCATTAACCACCATAGCTATCCCCACCAGGTTGTTGATCTGCATACCTTTCTAGTATGCCAACTTATTATCGAGCTTAGAAAGAGCCCAATTCCAATGGTGATCCATCAAAATGTGGAATCCCATCAGAACACCTAATAGGTGGAATATTTCTCCCCTAGGGATCACTAACAACCATGGTCAACCAGAATTTGAGATGGATGCGAAACAATGGCCCTAAAAGTGGTTTTAGAGTGGTTTATTTTGGATCCTAATGCCTCACAGAATGCATTCAAGAAACACTAATAGGTATCAATGTTGGCTGGATCGTTTTGCACAAAAGCATTCATGTCATCGACAAAGAGTCTCATGATTATCTAGTCTTGATTCAAGGGAAGAGAGAGACCTTGAATAAGACCTAAATGTGTGTGATGTTTAAGAAGGCAGTTGAGACCATCCGTAGTGATTGCAAAGAGAAGAGCGGCCACGGAGCATCCTTTCTTGATAGAAGGTTTTAATCGAAAAGCTCAAGAAAGCTGGCAATTGATGTTTATATGTGCTAATGCATTTTTGAGAAATGTTGAGATCATTTTAATGAATTTTTGGTTGCAACCCAGGTCTTTCAGATATTGGAGAATGAACTCCCACTCGAGTGTGTCATAAGCTTTGTTGAAGTCAATCTTATCGAAGAGGACATCTTGAGCATTGCGTCTTGAAGTTTGCAAGTTCTCATGCATGCTCGATTTTCTTAAGAGACCTTTTGTCCGATGGTGAGTCACATGGTAGAAGACCATGTGGATCTTATCTTTTTACCAATTCGACCATCATTAACTCTTAACTATATGGATCTTTAAAATGTATTGAGATCATCTTAATGAATTTCCTGGAAATGTTAAGATCATCTTAATGAATTCTTGGTCGTAACCCAGGTCTTTTAGAGATTGGAGAATGAAGTCCCATTCGAGTTTGTCGTACGCTTCCTCGAAGTCAATCTTATAAAGAGAGTTTCCTCCTAAAGTTTGCAAGTTATAATGCCTACTAGAGTTTGTTAAGTTACCTTTTGCTTGATGATGAGTCACATGTCAGAAAACCATGTCGATCTTACCTTTGTACCAATTTGACCATCATTAGCTCTCAGTTGTATGGATCTTTAAAATATATCTCTATAATCATCCACACACCCTGTATGGATCTTTAAAATATATCTCTATAATCATCCACACACCCTGGGTTAGATGATTGAGTCCCTTGCCTCTTGAGATGGGGGCAAGGGCTCGATCCATCCCATCAATAGAAATCTCAATTAGGCCTTGGGCACGTGTAATGAGTCTAAACTAGTTGTGTTGTTGCCTTCGGGGAATTGTAAGCCCATGTTAAATGAGTCTAGCCCTTGCTCTTATGGGATCAGGGAGGTACCTTGGGTACTATCCCCATTCACCCTGTATAGTTCTAATTCCAAAGTTAAAGCTTGGGAGAGTAGGCTTTTGGTTCAACCTCCATTTCTATATATATATATATATATATATATCGGTGTATTGACATTCTATCGTAGAGGTGCTAGTGTCTGTCACGGGAGGTTTTTCTTTCTAAACAAAGCAAAAAAGAAATATATTAATAGAGGCAAAATACAACTTGTGCAGAGGCAGGCCCTAGACCTAGGTTAAGAAGAAAAAAAATAAACCTGCGAATACAACATGAGGAATCTTGGGATAGAGTAAAGGGAAATCAAACTATCCCTCTACTTATGGAAGTTGAGATTACTAAAGCTTTCAGAGGAGTGTCCCTAATGGAGCTAATACAAACTTTAGTAGCCTTTTTCATCGCAGAGATACATGACTAAACAAAGTCTTTCTAATGAGACTTGAAGATTTTTTGGTTTCTATTGGATCAGATATTCCACAGAATGATTGCTCTCCAAATATGCCAGAGAGGGACATCCATTCTAGAACACACACCCAAGAGGGTACCTTGACGTCCAAGTTTGGGAATTCCAAAAGAGCTTTAGTATCTTTCCATGATTCTGCAAAATTTCTAATCATTCCAACAACACTTTGCCACCTTCTATCGCACCTCGCACGTCGCCACGTTGTATTGCCCATTAGTTCTTCATATTTTGCATGTGACAATATCAAAATGATGCCCGCTAATTTATGATATAAAAGGATGGGACATGTTAACATTGAGAGAATGCAAGATATGCGAAGTAAAAGTTCACAAGGACATCTATCCGTTTTCAATTATGAAAAATCCAAAGCCTTTATGAATCTCTTGTCAAATTTTCGAGTAAAGTAGGTTACATAAGCGTGGCTACATGAGCCAACAACCTTTAGAGCTTGTGTATAGCAATGCATGGGGACATACAAGGGGACATCATTGGAGCTCGAAAATATGTTTTTACATTTATAGATGATTTCACTATAATAGTATGGACTTTTTAATGAAGTGCAAGGAAAATGCATTTTCATGTTTCAAATAGTTCAAATGACTAGGATAAAAGCAACAAAGTGAGATTACGTGAATATGTAAACCTCAAGATAAATAACATCTGTGTAGCTTAATGAGTAGGAGCCATCTAAAATCAAATAAGTATGCCATAATGGCTGTTTATTGGATGAATTGGAAGCCTAAATCATGGACTTTGAGTCTCAAACATTCTCCAAAAGTGGCATGGGTTGTAACCAAATCTTTTCTATTTGAAGATACTTGCATGTGGATTTTATATGCACATTGCAAGTGAGCTTAGACATTGACTCTAAAAAAGAAAAACGTATCTACTTGGGCCTATGCCAGCATAAAAAGGGTTACATGTTCTTTGACCCTGAAATGAATGTTAACAAAAGAGCATATGTAATAAAGAACAACACCCTTGATTGACAAGAGATGGTTGAACTACACCCTAAGAGGAATATGTGTTACTTGATGAATTATTATCTTATAGTTAGAAGACATGGATGATGCAAGCTATGTTTTCCAAGATGCACAAACAAGCATGGATATTAGAGGACAGCAAAGGATTAGCATGGATGATGGTTGTAATTAGTATTTAACTTTTACATCCTATCCTATTTTCACCTGCATATGAGTGCATTCCCGGTTCAAAAACACTTCTCTTTGTGTTCCTTGTGGAGGTATAGTGATAGTAATCTATGATGCAATCCCTAGCTTTAAAATAGATTCTATCCACTACAAGGAATACGGGCATATAGCAACGGTTAAGGCGACATAATTTTGTCGCTACAAAATTGCAACATGCGTCGTAATTAGTGTCATGCACGGACCGTCGATTAAATGACAAAGTGAACGATGTTTTTTGTGACTTGTAGCACAATGGGGCTGCGATGCTCCCATACAGTGTCGCTAACACGACGCTTTTAAAGAGCGTCACATAGCGATGCACTTTTACGTCGCGTAGGTGATGATATTTGCCGTCGCATAAGCGATGCTAAAAACATGTCGCTTATGCAACGACGGGTAGCATCGCTTACACGACGGTCTGTTGACGGACAAAAATTAAAACATTGGAGGCTCTTCGATCGGCATTTTCACGCATCCGATCGAAGAGCTCTCCAACGTTCGCAATTGCGCTGCGCTTACGAGCTGAAGCAAGTATATGCAGAATTGTTGTTTTGCCTAAGCTCTCTTTTATTGTCTCCCTCTGTCTTTGTTTCTCTCTTTCTCCATCTTTCTCTCTTTGAATTATCTCTCTCTCTCTCTCTCTCTTTATTGCAGGTTATTCAAGAAGGTAACCAAGCAAAAAGTATGGCTAACAATTGTAAGTACAATTTCTATTCTTTGTATATCATTTGAATTGTGTTATTTTCATTAGATAGCATACTCACACTTATTGATATGCACTTATACACTTATACATGATGAAGATGCACTTTCACACATATACACATATACACATGCACATACACACAGATACATGTGCACATACACTTAGATATACACACATATACACATGCATATGCACAAACATTTCTACAAGCACATAAAAAGATTTACATGCATGCATTATTGCATATATATATATATATATATATATATATATATATATATATATATATATATATATATATATATATATATATATATATATATATATATATATATATATATACACATACACACATTAACATATATGAAAATACATGTATATGCACATCCACATGCATGCACATTCAAATGCATGCACATGGATGCAAATGGAAATGCATCCACATACACATGCATGTTTCATACATATACACATGCATATACATACATTATACACATATATACACATATATATGCACATATGTACACACACATATACACATGCACACACACATGCACATACCTATATATACACATATACATGCACATACACACATATACACATAGAGTTACACATATACATGCACATACATATACACACATATACACATGCACATACTCATACATACATATACACTTACACATGCACATACTCATACACACATATACACTTACACATGCACATGCACATACTCATACACACATATACACTTACACATGCACATGCACATACATACATATACACACACATACACATACACATGCACATCCATACATATACACACACATACATATACACTTAGGTACACACATATGAATGAATTATATAATTAAAGTATTAAAACACAAATACACATGCACACACACATGCAAATACCTACATATACACATATACATGCACATACACACATATACACATAGAGTTATACATATGCATGCATATACATATACACACACATACACATGCACATGCACATACTCATACACCCATATACACTTATACATGCATATGCACATACATACATATACACACACATACACATGCACATATATACATATACACACACATACATATACACTTAGGTACACACATATGAATGTATTATATAATTAAAGTATTAAAACACATATACACATGCACACACACATGCACATACCTACATATACACATATACATGCACATACACACACATACACATAGAATTACACATATACATGCACATAAATATACACACACATACACATGCACATGCACATACTCATACACACATATACACTTACACATGCACATGCACATACATACATATACACACACATACACATGCACATACATACATATACACTACATACATATAAACTTAGGTACACACATATGAATGAATTATATAATTAAAGTATTAAAACACATGCTTAATATAAACAATAATAACAATCAATAGAACAAAACTCTTCATTACTTAATACCATACACATAATTCAAAACATAATTGAAATGAAAAATATATAAATAATATATATATATATATATATATATATATATATATATATATATATATATATATATATATATATATATATATATATATATATATATATATATATATATATATATATATATATATCAATGTAAATACATATAATCCAATGTCATAATCAACTAAAATCATAATCATCATCATCATGATCATCATCATCATCAGCAATATCATGATCATCTTGATCTTCCTCATCCTCATCGTCATGATCACCCTTCACGATCGAGATCGTCCCTCCTGTGTCTGTCTCTCCACTTCATCCATATTTGTCTCTCCATAATACTCTTGTATTACATATAACAAACATAAATAAATAAGACAATTAAACCATTCATAAAAATAAAATAATTGTATAAAATTTAAAAATACTCACAAAGGCATCAGGATGATCTTGCATATACTCGCTCAAACGCCGATATCCAAAATGTGTAGCATACTCGATCTCATCATTCGTAGGATATCGGCCATAATCCTTCCGCTACAATGAAACAAATAAAAAACATTAGTTAGTTGCATTTTAACTAAAATAAAAAATATACTCACAATAACACATATACTTACAAATGTAGATACAAAATCATTATGGCCCATTTGGCCTAGGTGCGATGTGTGGCCCGACTCCACTCTCTTCTTTGCAGCAGCCTGTTTATTCAAGAAAAAAATTACATAAATTAAATGTAAAAAATTACTAAAATATAAAAAATATATAAATATAAACTATTAATTTGTGTAACTTCTGCTAAGTGTGATATATGTATACATGTGTTAAATATGCATATGTTTATATATGCATATACATTTATGTAAAATATTCATGTATTCATGTAATATATGCAAGTGTTTATAATTTTGTACATGTATATATGTATATGTGTCTATGTGTAAATATGTACATGTAAATATGTATGCATGTATATATATGTTTATGTGTGCATGTAGGCATGTATATGTGATGTGTACATGTATATATGCATATATGTCTATGTGTAAATGTGTACATGTAAATATGTTAGTATGTATATATATATTTATGTGTGCATTTAGGCATGTATGTGTGATGCATAATATATCTACTCCATTTTATATTTATGTATCCTATCTACATGATGTGTATATATCTTTATATATATTATGATCCTCGTTGATTCGAGTAGCTATATATAGAGGCATAAGGTTGGGAGGAGAGACATCTCTCTAGTAGGACGTCGGAGGAATAGATGCAATGTGTACATATACTTCAAACATATGGTTAAAAGGTTGAATTAGAGTTTTTAAATTAGGGATTTTAAAACCCTAATATCGAAATTAGTGTTTTCAATTTAGGATTTATGAAATAGGATTTATTTATTTATTTATTTATTTATGTGTATGCATGTGTTGTGTATGTATGTGTGTCCATATGTGCATATGCATGTGTTGTGTGTGTATATATGCATCTGTATATGTATACATGCATGTAAATATGATTATATGAGTCTATGTGTGTGTACATATGATTATGCATGTGTATGTGTATGTGAGTATGTGTACATGTATGTGAGTATGTGTATGTGTCTATGTGTATTCATTATATGTGTGTAACTGCATGCATGTGTATGTGTGTGTAAAAATGTGCATGTATGTGTGTGTATGTATAAATGTGCATGTATATGTATATGTGTGTAAATGTACATGTATGATGTATATGTGTGTGTATGCGTGTATTTATACCTCTAGTCTCACTCTTTTCTCTCTCTCTCTCTCATATACATACATACATGCATAAACACACATACTCATATCCACATATATATACATAAAAGCAGTGCATACCGTGCATTATCGCGACGATGAGCCATAAGTGTCCGCATCTCTTTTAGAAACCACTTAAGCGACCATCCTCTCCCAAACTCTGTCTCAAGTGAACTAAGTACGTATTTTTTATCCCTCTCATCATACTCACTACAAAACAAAACATAATGTAAATAAAACATAAGATATTTATTTAAATTTGTATGTAAAATTTTTACTTACTTCCACGGTAAGTGGACAAAGCGCAGGTAAGAGTCGCATAGTGCCCGCATCCTTCTCTTGAACTCCAATCCATTCCCTATGTACACAATGTTCCCCTCTGGCTCTATATCGCACTCTAGTCCTAAGGTGCCTATGCATGTCCTCATAGGCAACTCTTCTCTGCTATCACGTGCTGGAGATGGTATAGGTGTCCTGAAAATAGATAGATAAAAATAAACAAAAATATATGTTATAATATCATTAAAAAAGTTTATGAAAAAAAAACATACCTATGAGTAGATAGCTCTCTTCCTGCATGTGGAGCCGCAGAAGAGCCCTCGTCTGATCGTTGTGTAAGCATCTGGATCGTATAGTCCAGCTCCTCATCAGACATCTCTGAGTAGTCACGCATTATGGCCCCTAGAGTATCAGATGGAACTCTTGCTCTCATAAGACTTTTTATGAGAGTGAATTTCGCCTTTCTCTCTCTACTGGGATCCATAATACCTAACATATAAAACGAAATGGTTAGAAATCAATATATATACATGTACATATGTATGTGTGTATGCATTAAGTATGTGTATGTATGCATGTGTGTGTGTATGTATGTGCGTGTATGTGTGTGTATGTGTGTATGTGTGTATGCATGTGTATGTGTGTGTATGCATCATTATGTGTGTATGTGTCTATGTGTGTATGTGTGTCTGTATATGTGTGTATGTGTGTGTGTGTCTATGTGTATGTGTGTGCATCTATGAGTGTGTATTTGTTTATGTGTGTGTATGTGTCTATGTGTGTGTATGTGTCTATGTGTGTATGTGTATGCATGTATGTATGCATATGTGTATGTATGTATGCATTATGTATGCATATGTGTGTGTATGCATTATGTATGTGTATGTATGCATGTATGCATGTATGTATGTATGTATGTATGTATGTATGTATGTATGCATATGCATTATGTATGTATATATGCATGTATGTGTATGTGTGAGTATGTCTCTCTATGTGTGTGTATGCATATATGTGTGTGTGTATGCATATATGTGTGTATGTGTGTATGTGTGTATGTGTGTGTATGTGTGTATGCATGTGTATGTGTGTGTATGCATCATTATGTGTGTATGTGTCTATGTGTGTTTGTGTGTGTGTATATGTGTGTGTGTGTGTCTATGTGTATGTATGTGTGTCTATGAGTGTGTATGTGTTTATGTGTATGTATGTATCTATGTGTGTGTATGTGTCTATGTGTGTATGTGTATGCATGTATGTATGCATATGTGTGTGTATGCATGTGTATGTGTGTGTATGCATGTGTATGTGTGTGTATGCATCATTATGTGTGTATGTGTCTATATGTGTATGTGTGTGTGTGTGTATGTGTGTGCACATCTATGTGTATGTATGTGTCTATGAGTGTGTATGTGTTTATGTGTATGTATGTATCTATGCGTGTGTATGTGTCTATGTGTATGCATGTATGTATGCATATGTGTGTATATGCATATGTATGTGTATGTATGCATCATTATGTGTGTATGTGTCTATGTGTGTATGTTTGTGTGTGTGTGTATATGTGTATGTGTCGCTATGCGTCTATGAGTGTGTATGTGTTTATGTGTGTGTATGTGTCTATGTGTGTGTATGTGTCTATGTGTGTATGTGTATGCATGTATGTATGCATATGTGTGTATGTGTGTGTATGCATTATGTATGCATATGTGTGTGTATGCATTATGTATGTGTACGTAAGCATGTGCATTATGTATGCATGTAAGTATGTATGTATGCATATGCATATGCATTATGTATGCATATGTGTGTATGTGTGTGTATGCATTATGTATGCATATGTGTGTGTATGCATTATGTATGTGTATGTAAGCATGTGCATTATGTATGCATGTAAGTATGTATGTATGCATATGTATGCATGTATGTGTATGTGTGTGTATGTCTCTCTATGTGTGTGTATGCATATATGTATGTGTATGTGTGTATGTATGTGTGTATGCATGTGTAGTATGCATCATTATGTGTGTATGTGTGTGTATATGTGTGTGTGTCTATGTGTATATGTGTGTATCTATGAGTATGTATGTGTTTATGTGTGTGTATGTGTCTATGTGTGTATGTGTCTATGTGTGTGTATGTATCTATGGCTGTGCAATATGTATGCATATGTGTGTATGTGTGTGTATGCATTATGTAGGCATATGTGTGTGTCTGCATTACATATGTGTATGTAAGCATGTGCATTATGTATGCATGTAAGTATGTATGTATGCATATGCATATGCATTATGTATGCATATGTATGCATGTATGTGTATGTGTGTGTATGTCTGTCTATGTGTGTGTATGCATATATGTGTGTGTATATGTGTCTGTATGTGTGTATGCATGTGTAGTATGCATCATTATGTGTGTATGTGTGTGTATATGTGTGTATGAGTGTGTGTGTCTATGTGTATATGTGTGTATCTATGAGTATGTATGTGTTTATGTGTGTGTATGTGTCTATGTGTGTGTATGTATCTATGCGTGTGCATTATGTATGCATGTAAGTATGTATGTACATTGTATGCATATGCATATGCATTATGTATGCATGTATGAGTATATGTGTGTATGTCTCTCTATGTGTGTGTGTATGCATATATGTGTGTGTATGTGTGTGTATATGTGTCTATATGTGTGTATGCATGTGTATGTGTGTATGTGTGTATGTGTGTGTGTATGTGTGTGTGTATATGTGTGTGTATGTGTGTGTGTATCTATGAGTGTGTATGTGTTTATGTGTTTATGTGTGTATGTGTCTATGTGTGTATGTGTATGCATGTATGTATGCATATGTATGTGTATGCATATGTATGTGTATGCATGTGTATGTGTGTGTATGCATCATTATGTGTGTATGTGTCTATGTGTGTATGTGTTTGTGTATATGTGTGTGTGTATGTGTGTGTGTCTATGTGTATGTGTCGCTATGCGTCTATGAGTGTGTATGTGTGTGTATGTGTCTATGTGTGTGTATGTGTCTATGTGTGTATGTGTATGCATGTATGTATGCATAGGTGTGTGTATGTGTGTGTATGCATTATGTATGCATATGTGTGTGTATGCATTATGTATGTGTATGTATGCATATGCATATGCATTATGTATGCATGTATGTGTATGTGTGTGTATGTCTCTCTATGTGTGTGTGTATGCATATATGTGTGTATGTGTGTGTGTATATGTGTGTCTATGTGTGTATGCATGTGTATGTGTGTGAATGCATCATAATGTGTGTATGTGTGTGTGTATATGTGTGTGTGTCTGTGAGTGTGTATGTGTTTATGTGTGTGTATGTGTCTATGTGTGTGTATGTGTCTATGTGTGTATATTATGCATTATGTATGCATATGTGTGTGTATGCATGTAAGTATGTATGGATGTACACATATGCATATGCATTATGTATGCATGTATGTGTATGTGTGTGCATGTCTCTCTATGTGTGTGTGTATGCATATATGTGTGTGTATGTGTGCATATGTGTGTGTATGTGTGTGTATGTGTGTGTATGTGTGTGTATGTGTGTGTGTATGTGTGTGTGTATGTGTGCACTCAACTTCAATCATCCTCCTTTAGAGTGGTCAATTGAAAATTATCCTTGAATAGGTAGAAGGATTCAAAACTGTAAAAATAAGATATTATGAATATTTCAAGGAAGTTCAAGCTAAATGTACTTTCATATTTGAGAATACTTGAAAATTTTACCATTTGAAAATACTTGGATGTGGATGGTATGTGCATGTATCTACTTGGGCTACGTCAATGTAAAAGGGGTTACATTTTGTTTCACCATCAAAGAAACAGAAATAAAAGATGAGTTATTATCTCGGTATAGTCATTGTATTTCAAAGACAAAGACGATGCACAAACAAGCATGAATCTTGGAAACAAGCAGAACCTATGGTTTGCAAGATGCACAATCAAACTGCATGGATATTATAAAACATAAAAGGATTTACATGGATGATAGTCTAATTAGGATTTAATTTTTATATCCATATCCTATTTTCACATGTATATGAGTGCGTCCCTAGTTTAAAACACTTTTGATTTTATGTTCGGAACTTCCCATTTTTCTTCATTTCTAGAATCATTATCCTTGTATAAGATTAATCCTACATGCCACATACTTTTTTTGAGACTCTCTCCAACTCTATAAGAGAGGCTCTGAGTATAATTTATATCATTGATAGAATCTTGTGAGCTCAATCTATGCTCTTGAAAGGCTCACTCTAATCCATATGTGACTTTTGTCATGTCATGGTAAACTCACTCTCTGATCCTAATACTCTTTTCTTGTAAGTACATTTTTCATTTTGGCTACCACACCTAAAATATTTACATGATATTAAAGCTTTAAGATTTTGTAGTTGTTTTTGAATGTGGTTTCTTAGAGATGGTGATGGTACTCATAGTTGTGCTTCTTCATCATCAATGAGTCTTATTCTCATGAAGATGATGATTTTGAAGCATTTTCTTAATTCTATCATCCGAGTTTCCTACCCATCATTGTTCCAACTCTTGTTTCCCATCCTCCCACTCTCTTGGTGATCCTTGGTGGATCATCTCCACTTAGAGGACCATTTTCATGCTATTCCTAGTGCACCTCATCTTCTTGGAGTCTTTATAAACACTCTTGTGATGTATTTGCCATCATGTTTGGTGACACCTCATTGCAAGTTGAAGTACCATCATCTTCATCTTCTTCTGGAAGGCATAACTTCTTCTAGTGGATTCTTCATCTACTTCTAGATGGCATATCTCTGATTTATATGAGCGTTTACAAAATAATCTTGACACACCTTCATCAAGAGATCCCCAAGCCTCTGGTCTTTGTCACTACATATATTTGACTACTTCACTTTACACCATTGTTCACTTCATATATTTTTTGGATGTGGGCCTACCTCAATTTTGTAAATCTATTCAAGTTTGGGAGTTAAATAAAAAAATGCAAGACCACCCAAAAAAAAAGGGAAGATGAGACTCTCTCAAGGATTTACTCTACTTACTTTTGGAGAAATTCCAAGGAGTTTCAAGACCTGTCCAAGAAGAGAAAAGTTCATATCAAGAGCCATAAAGCTCTTACCCCTTGTAGGAAGAGTATTTGTCAGACATCACCTATTTCTTTTGTACATTTCTCTCTATGTAGATATCTATTTAATGCATATAATATCTTGTTTGAGAGTTCATTAATTTCTTCGTCTTTCTATGGTTCAAATATATCTGCTTGATTCTTCTTAAGTAGTTATGAAGAGAAATTCTATTGAGCCTCTATATCATGTTTAATGTGAGTGAGTAGGTAGCCTATCTTTAGATAGTTAGTTGGTTGGTCATTTGAATTCGGGTGTTCTATAGTGTGTTAGAGAACTAGTACTCTGGTATGCGTGTGGAAAAACTCTCCAAGGCCTTCCATACTTGATCATAAAATAGTGTAGTTGATCCCAAACCAGAAGTATGAAGGAGATTGTGTGCACATAGTTCACATAGTGGTACAGACACTCAATCAAGGTTTTACATATGCACTTCTCAAAATTTTTCCATTTCAAGTTTATTTTGGTAAAAAACCATAAATTAAATATTTTTTTATGTGTTAGAGTGATATGTCACATGCTAGAAAGGATAGAGACAAGCTTGATCCAAAGTCAAACAACTACATTTTCATAGGCTCTAATGAGCATTCGGAAACTTAAGAATTGTACAATCTCAAAAAAAACTCAATCATTATTTTCAAGGATATCATCATTAAGGTTTGTGAAGTTTGTGCATTTATCCATGACGTGAAGTTTGTGTATCCGCATGCCTAGAAGTTTTTCATGACTCTAATACAAGAACCAATTGTAAGAATCAAATTTGGTCTCTTTATGCAAAAAAGTTCTTAATAAAGTTTCCATGCTTTTTGAAAATTTTGCACCTTGACTAGAGATGCAATCATGGAACCTTGCATCCAACTATTGAACCCGAATGTTCAAGTGATGTGAAATTTTATTCTCTTCTTTGATTTACATCACTCTTCAAGATGAAATCAAAGAAAAACTTTGAACATTCCGTGATTTTTATGAATTTGGACATATCAAATATCCTTTGAACTTGAAAGTTCAATTGATTTTAGTTCCATTTGATCTATTTGATTCTTATCATGCCTTGGGATAGAATCAAATAAAGCTTCCAAAGGAAACTTTATTACCCTACTGGGATGCATGATTTCTTAAATCCAAGCTAATGACTACATCTACGTTTGTCATTAGAATTCTCCAAGTTTTCTTCTAAACTTAAAGACCTCATGGAACTTTTCACGCAACCCTATTTTCTTGCCATTCCAATGAGCAAGAAAATTGAACACAACTTTTAAAGGGACTACTTTTCCTAATCAAGGCTCTTAATTTGTGATACCTAAGTATCATGTTTGGGAGAAACAAACTAGCTATTTGAGTTATATGGCAGCTAGGAGCCTTACAACTACCTAGTTTGCTATTTTCCCTAGCTATCTAAGTCGAGTTAGAAAAATGAGGTAACAAAAGTATAAGTATTCAACTACTTAACCAAAATCATGCATATGCAAATGCTTATTCTTGCATGCAAATGCATGTGAGTGCATGCACATGTTGGCATTCTCCTTTCATGCACCAAACTTAAATCAAGCAATTCTTGAGCTTGAAAATGCATGTTCCCAATTATCCATGCACAAACATTCTACTTGCTAGCTTTTTGAAAAGATTTAACCATTCATGTGCATAAACTTGAGCATTAACTATCTTTCTCAAGCAAGAAGAAAACGTGTTTTGTGCATGAAAACATTCTTTGAAAAGGAGAAATGCACCATTATTCTTTCGTAAATGAATGCCTATGCTTGATAAGTATTTGATGCTCTCCTATTTTGTTTTCATTAAATTCCATATAATGCTTTCATTCCATACTCCAATGATGATAGAAATGCATTTTATCTGCAAGCATAGAGCAAAGCAAATATTCAAATGAAAACATCAACTTGTAAAGTGCTTAGCTCCCAATTAGCTTTGTCCTTCCATTGATCCTCGGGAAGATCCGTTCTCCATCCTTTGGTCCATGAGAACGAATACATACTCCTCCTTAAAATCCATTGCTTTCTATTGTCCTCTTTGAAGAAATTAAGCCTTCCTTGGACTAGCTTGTCTTAGCCCATCCTTTGCTTTTGGAGGATACATGAATGATGCTTCACATGAACTAGGCTGGTAACAAACTAATTAATAATAACTAGTTACAAAGAACTAACCATGAACCAGCTACTTAGTAATAAGCTAGTTAGTAACGAGCTAATTAGTAAAAGCTAATTACTAACGACTAAGTACAAACCAATTACTTAGTAATAGCTTATTGGTAACAACTTAATTAGTAATAGCTTATTAGTAATAACTAATTACAAACAACTAACCAAGGACTAGCTACATAGTAATTAGCTATTACTATTACTTAAATAATAATAGCTAATTATTAACAACTTATTAAGAACTAACTACTTAGTAATAGCTAACTTGTAGCAAGCTAACAACTTGTAACAACTAACCAAGAACCAGCTAGTTAGTAATGGGAAACTAGTAACAAGCTTATTAATGATACTAATAGCCACTTGTTTGTGTAATGTAGATGGAGCTATTTATACAATTCAAACAATGTCATCCAATGATAAGTATCCAACTTCAAAATTTTGAATCATTGAAGCCATATTTTGTTAAGATATTGAAGAATAGATTCACATGTTGAATTTATCATGTTCAAATGTCATACCTTAAGGATATAATCAACCTTGTATGTCAATCAAGCTCTATTATGCATAGCTATCATTGTAATTTTGATTGTCCTATTTGTCAAGTAGTGAAGACATCAAGATGCAATGCTATAACAACTACATTTTGATCAATTAGAAACATTATAGAGAGTATTCTTTGCCAGGTCAAAATGATACCATATTCCACCAGTACAATTGTGTGTTGGGTGAGTGCTTTGATTGTGGAGTAGGACATTTTAAGTGGTGTCCAAGAGCAACTAGCATTGAGGAATATTATATTCTTGTAAAGAGCTTTGAGGATGTCAAGTCAATGTATGAAGGAAAAGTTTGTAAAAGGTGAGAATTGATAAAGAGGGAGATGAGTCCTAAAGTTGAAACAAGATTATTTGAGAAAACTCTAAAGAAATTTATCAAGCACAATTTCATTTATTTATGGCAAGCGAATGATTTTAAGATGTGTGCCTCTGAATTCATAGGTAATGTTGTGGTCTCAGTGTTCAATTTTATGAAAAGCTATACATTCTGTGAGCAAAATGAAATACAATCCATGCATTGGTGATCTGTACAGATAACTATGTTTGTGCATATCACATATTTTTGTTTCGGAGGGCATTCTTAAAAAGATAATCCACTTCTGCATATCCAATGACAAGGAGCATGACACCCTTTTTGTGAAACATTGTTTCCAATTACTTTGGCAATGGTTGAGAGTGCTAAAATTTGACTTAATTCAACATTGGGTATGGTTAGATGGTGTAGCGTATCAATTTAAAGCTAAACGTCCATTTTAATTTGTACAAAAATATCGAGGGCTAATTGGTATGACTATCATATCGAAGGGAGAACATGATGTTACATATGCAATTGTGAAAAGGGCACTAACCCATGAACAAATTAAACTTGAGGGTGCAATGTTCAAGTGTGCTGCAGATGTTGTGGAATTTTACAATGGACATTTGTTAGGGTCGAAAGGGAGAGATGTCACACAAGTCTTTTGGGAAGTGAAGATTGACAAAATGAACAAGCAGAAGGCTTGGGATTGTAAAGGGATATCTCAAGTTTTATCCTTGCATTTGATTCATGGCTATTCAAGGCTAGATGGACATTGCATTTGTGGCAAAGAACTCACATGTTATTGCTATCATTGTATCCAAGGTTAGTGGAGAAGATGCATCAACGAATGCCACCTTCAAAATTGGGCATACCATAATTTGACTCATATCAGTGAATCGAAAGATGTAGAAGACTTATCATTTTCCAAATTTACATTTGAAGGTGATGGAAAATTTCTATCGGATGCATTGGCAGTGGATGACAACTTTGCAGTCCACATAGAAGAGGACAATGATGAAGGTGCAGATTTCTATTTATTAAAGCGCACATAAGATAAACATTTTATTCAAAAGAGTGTAATGGATGCTTTGAACAACTTGATAGCTTTAGGAACATATTATGGGGGTTTATTTTATGAGAAAATGTCTACAGGTTGTTAGAAAGAAGACCACCGACTTATATGTATTCACATCTTGTAAGACGCATTAAGATACCCATCTCACCAGTCCACGATTGTATAGACACGTTTACCATTAATGGTGATGTCTATGAGGCCATTTGCAATATTATGACTTGGAATTTATAATACCCATGTGTTGATGGACAACCTTTTTGTCTCACACTATGTAGTACACGAGTTCACTACTGGATAATTATAAACTAGTTTCTTAACCAACCATTTATGTGCTGAGAAGTTCAATCAAGTGGTGGAGTGCTTATTTATATTTAGTGTGGGCTTTCCCCTCACATAGTTTGTAATTCTCCTTTATTAATATTCAATTTCTTTGTTCTCTCAAAAAAACAAAAGTGTGGTAGTCACCCCCCTTGGAACAAAACATGCACCCTTGAAACAAATGAAGTAGATGGTTGTAAAGGTTTTTTCTTTAAATCCAATGATCAAAATAATTTAGCATCTGATTTCTAGTGGAACAAGTGTTAATCAAGAGGGTGGAAGCATGAGTTTTGAAGAAAATACCATCTATGTACCATCGGAATAGTTTTAATGCACCCATATACTTAAAGTAGTTAACATGTAAATAGCTAAGAATAGAACAATATAGTTAACAATTGGATCAAAATCAAAGTATTTAACATAATTCTATAAGAATGATTGTATAAAATGTTTTGTTATCTATATACTTAGTGTTTTCGTCTATGATATCGATTATGTTGGAAAGATGGATGGATGCTCCAAGAGATTGAGTAGGTACTGCCAAAACCTGCTTTGTACCAGCCCTCTTTTGCTTCACACTTGATAAGTGGACCTCCTTAGATTTCCAATGACACCATAAGATGGCCTATGTACTTTGGAAATAATGTGTGGAATGATTGAACCAAAACAGATAACTTTGAAACTCACAATCTCAAGAAAACCTTCTATTTATGTCTTGACACCTGCTGGAACTTTTGCTCAGTATGACCAGCACAGTAGGAATTGGAAAACTTCCTTTTAGGGGTATCTAATTAGCTTAGCAAGATAACTATTCCAAGTGAATGAGATATGCACTTCACAAGTTGACAGACTTTTGAGTAGTATGACAGAGAACTCAGAAATGAGCAATGAGAAAGTATGTATTAATGAACACTTGTATACAAATCCATTGGCATGAAAATCATTGCCTAATGGTGTAGATAGGTGTGGGCTAGAGTGTAGGTCTCAACACACTCAAAATCAGTAATGAGAAGCTTGAGAGTGATGAGTTCTACCCGCTACTTTTCCATGACCATTTTTATAGAGAATGAGTAAAAATTTGAATTCAAATTCAAACTTTTGGCTCCCTATGATCAAGGTCCTATATCCTAGGAGATATTCCTTCAATCAAAGAGCTCACTTTTTCCACGAATCCTTTTGGTAGGTGATTACAAAAGATTCCGAGTCAATTTGACTTTTACAAGGAGATAAAGTGGTAATTAACCACTAGCACTAGTTCCTATGCTTCTTCACATATGTAGGGTCTTCAAGATATCTTTCAAGCCAAATGTGTAGGCTTGTGATTTACACCAACAGATCCCCCTCAAGCCAAAAATTTTGGCTTGGTTTTCATCTTCAATCTTCATGTATGTCCTGTAATCCAATCATTGCTTTGAACTCGCAAAGTTTGGTTTCATCCAAATCTTTAGTCAACAAATCTACACACTGCATGTTGGTTGATACATAGGTTAGTTGAATGTCTTTACTTATCAAATTCTCTCTCACATAATGGTAATGGACCTCTATATTTTTGGTCCTAGCATGATAGATAGGATTAGCTGCAAGGTGAAGAGAACTTGTATTATCTCCAAAGATTATTGGAGACCTAGTAAATAAACCCAATTCTGTATACAAAAGCTTGATCCATATGGCTTCTTGTATGGCATTAGCCAGCCCTCTATACTCTTCTTCTATAGAAGGCAATGCAATAGTTGGTTGCTTCTTTGCAGACCAAGATATTGGCTTGTCACCTGCAAAAGAAATATATCCAGAAGTGCTCCTCCTATCATCCTTGCATCCTGCCCAATCTGCATCTGAATAAATTTTGATATCAATATCTGAAGTGTAAGGGAAATACAAACCATGGTTCTGTGTACCCTTGAGATACTTCAAGATTCTCTTGGCAACCTCTAAGTGAGGTATCCTTGGCTTTTGCATAAATTGACTTAGCACACTAACTCCATATGCAATATCTATCCTTGTTAAGGTAGCATAGTTCAAGCTACCCACTATACTTTGATAAGCTGTAATGTCATTGACTTCATCACCTTCATGGGCACTTAGTTTTAGGTTTATCTCCATTGGAGTGCTTGCTACTTTGGCATCCTGCAAGTGAAACTTCTTCAACATATCCTGTATGTATTTTTTTTTAGTAATGTATATTCCTGAGTTAGTATAAACTAACTCAAGTCCAAGAAAATACTTCAATAGACCAAGATCATTGATCTTGAACTCCTTCATCATCTTGCTCTTGATTTGTTTGATTCCATTGACATCATTACATGTAATTATGATGTCATCAACATAAACACAAAGGTATATTACCTCTGAATTACTTCTCTTGATGAATAGAGAAGTATCTGCCTTACTCATAACAAAACCTTGGTCTTGGAGGTATGTAGTTAACCTATAATTCCATGCCCTAGGTGCCTGCTTCAATCCATATAAAGCCTTTTTTAATTTGCAAACATATGTTACCTTCTTAGGGTCCTCATAGCCAGGAGGTTTTGACATATATACCTCCTCTGAAATCCATCCATTCTAGAAAGAATTCTTGACATCCAATTGGTACATGTTCCAATTTTTTGATGCAGCCACACTTACCAACACTCTGATAGTTGGCATCTTGGCCACAGGAGAGAATGTCTCTTCATAGTCAATGCCTTGGGTTTGTGCAAAACCCTTGGCTACCAATCTGGCTTTGTACCTATTAATTATGCCATCAAAATTTCTTTTAAGTTTATAGATCCATCTGGATCCTATTACCTTCATGGAGTCCTTCTTTGGTACTAACTCCCATGTATCACTCTCCTTGAGTGCTTCAATATCCTCATCCATAGCTTCCTTCCATTCTGATTTGGTTATGGCTTCTTCATATTGTCCTTATGAAGAACTAGACACTTAGTATAAGCTAGTTAACTAGTTAGTAACAGGTTAATTAGTAATTAACTAATTACTAAAAAGTAACTAACTAGTAACAAGCTAATTATTTATAAAAAACTAACCAAGAAACAACTACTTAGTAATAGCTAATTAGTATCAAGTTAAATAGTAATAACTAATTACAGACAACTAAACCAAGAACCAACTACTTAGTAATAGCTAATTGGTAATAAGCTAATTAGTAATAGCTAATCAATAATAACTATTTACAAACAACTAACCAAGGACAAACTACTTAGTAATAACTAATAGGTAACAAGCTAACTAGGAATAGCTAATTAATAAAAAGTAACTTAGAATTAGTGAGTTAGTAATAACTAACTATAATAAAGTAAGTATATGGTCTAGGGATCCGACTACTTAAGATAGATATGAAATCAGATATCGTTTGGTCACTCATGTGTAGGACCAAAGATCTAAAAAATAGACTCAAGCATAAGTTCATGTGCTCTCATATTCAAGTGATCCACTTAACCTAGTGGTTAAGTCTTAAGAGTGTGAAGGAGGAGGTCTTGGGTTCAACCCCCATGGGGTGCATGGGGAGAGAATTTTGCCCAAGAAGCTCTAGAGCCTTCTAACTCAAGTTAAAGTGAGTTAACTTGAGTCTAAAGAGACTTAGCTCGAGTGGCGAGTACAAAATCCACTAGTGGACTCTAGTGGAAGGTACTAAAGCAGTGGAAAGGATCACTCCAACCATCAGTGGACTCTAGTGGAAGTTATCAAAGGAGTGGAGGATATTGCACATGCACTTGTGGACTTTACTTACATTTGTGGTCCTCGTTGATTCAAGCAGCTATATATGGAGGCATATGGATGGGAGGTGAGTACACATTCGTTCCTTAGCTAGTATTGTGGAAACTCTATTGTATTGGTATCAGAGCTTCCATGCTAACCTTGGAGTGAGCTTCATCATCATTCTCACCTTTAGCATCCCTGTTTTCATGGATTCAACCGTTTGTGCGTGGTGTTCCTTGCTTCCGGATGTGCATCAATTCCTTCCAAATTCCTTTTCAAGGGCATACCTCAAGGAGGAGATTACAAAAAGACATTTGTGGGGAGGAGGTTTGAACATGCGACCTCGCTGTGTCTAGAACTCCCTTCTATCCATAACAACAAGGCACCTTCATTGTGCTTATACTTGATTTACATTATACATGCATGCTCCTGAAGCTTCTAGATCAAAACAAAAGGAGAAGGAACACATCGACTGTAGCTGGCATGCGGCTTTTGAACCCACGAGCTTGTTTCAATCCATATAATGCTTTCTTAAGTCTAAAAACATAAGATGGATGATTAGGGTTTTCAAAAATTGGTGGTTGTGACATGTATACCTCTTCACTTATCCAACCATTTAAGAATGCATATTTCACATCAAGTTGGAGGAGCCTCCAATTCCTTGTAGCAGCCACTCTTATCAATGTCCTGATTGTAGTCATCTTTTGCAACTAGTGAGAATGTTTCCTCATAGTCTATACCATGAGTTTGTGAGCATCCTTTGGCAACGAATCTTGCCTTGTACCTTCAAACTGATCCATCTCAATTTCTTTTAACTTTATATACCCATATGCAACCAATTACCTTTTGATTTGGCGACATTGGAACCAAATCCCAAGTGTCGATTTCCTTCAATGCATCTATCTCTTCTTTCATGGCCTTTTCCCAATTAGGGTTTCCCTTTGTCTCTTCATAGGTTGAGGGTTCCTCTGAAATAGAGTCTTTTGCCAAGTATATTGAATGCTTTGTAAGAAATGTGGAATCATATCCATACCTTTTTGGTTGTTTCTTGTCTCTTGCTGATGTTCTAGGTGCTTGTTTGGAGCCTTCTCCAACCTCTTGCATCTTTGCTTTGCCTCTTGACTTCCATATCTTGTAATCCTTTTTCCTTTCATCTTGGTCATTGTCTATATCACTTCTTAGATCCTAGACCTGTGTATCATGCTTTCTTCCTAATTGAAAAGAGTCAAAATCAAGATCATATGGTAGTGTTACCTTTTTTTTGTCTTCATCATACCAAGACCTATGTTCTTCAAACACAACATCTCTACTTGTAGTGAATTGCTTGGTTGAAGGATTCAACAACTTGTAACCCATCTAAGCTGAATCATATCCAATAAACACTGCCTTTGTTGCCTTTTCATCTAGCTTACCTCTTATTTGTATGGTACATGAACATACGCTAAACAACCAAAAACCTTGCAATGTCCAAGACTAGGTTTTCTTCCATGCCATGCTTTATAAGGAGTCATAACTTGAAGTGATTTGGATGGTAGTCTATTGACAAGGTACACAACAGTTGAAATAGCTTCTGCCCATAGATAATGTGGCAACTTCTTCTCTTCAAGCATTGTTCGGGCTGATCCAACTAGTGTCTTGTTTCTCCTCTTTGCAATTCCATTTACTTGAGGAGAGTACCTAGTAGTCACTTCCCTTTTGATACCTTTGTCCTGCAAGAACTCATCAAACTCTTTGGAGAAGTATTCTCCCCCTCCATCAGATCTAAGCTTCTTTAGTGATCTACCTGTATGATTCCCCACTTGTGCAAGATACTTCTTGAAGCAATCAAACACTTCATTCTTACTCATATAGAATAGTCCATCTACTATGGTCATCAATAAATGAGACATAATACCTTGATTCAACCAATGAAGGTTCTTGACTTGGTCCCCATACATCTGCATGTACTAAGTCCAAGAAGTTGTTGTGGATGTAGCCTTTGTGGTTGAATGGTTGTCTTTATGCCTTCCCATTCTGACATGTATCACACCTGTTGATCATGCGTTTCTTTGATATGTTCGGCAGTCCTAGAACACTTTGATCCTTGCATATATCCTTCAAGGTTCTTTCATTCACATGAGCAAGTCTCTTATGCCACACTTCAAGCTCACTCATGGTTTGAGACCCAAAGTTGAATAGAGCTATGTTCCTGGTTTCTCCTACTTCAAAAGTAAAGATCCTACCATGCTTCTCACCTTGGGCTATCTTTTTGAAGCCTTGACATGGATCTTTCACAAAAGCTCCATGTTGGGTGAACCTAACTTGCAAGCCTTTTTCAACTCTTTGGCCTACACTTATTAGGTTTTTAGTGATAGTGGGTACATAGAGAACCTTACTTAGAATGTTTGTCTTGCCCATTGGAAGCTTTGACATTACCAATCTTCTCCACATTGTGCTTTGTGTCATCCCCTATTTGCACTTCATGTCTATGCTTTGGACTATCCAAATCAGATAGAAGAGCAATGTTGCCTGCAACATGATTCGAACATCCTGAATCTATGTAGAAAAAATGATCATCTATCTTCTTTGTGGCTTAGATGCATAAGAAGCAATGAGTCTTCATGTGGTTGATCTTCTGAATAATTGTTGTAGTCCCTTCTATTATAGCTTCTATTGTTATTGTTGAAATTGTGTCCACCTCTGCCTCTATTGCTTCCATATCCACCTCTTCCGCTTCCTTTCTGGGTCTCCCCATTGAACTGGCAATCCTGAGTGGTGTGGTTGGTCATATCCCATATGGCACAAGGTTGAACATTTTGACCTTTGGTTTTGTATTGCTTTGGTCCTTTCTTCTTCCCTTTCCACTTGCTCTTGCTTGCAAAGTTGTCTTGGGAGGTCTCTTCTTCATCTTCTTCCTTCTTCTTGCCTTTCTGCTTCTTATCCTTCTTATCTGTATATAGAGCACTAGTTGAATTACCATGATAAGAGTTACCTTCCTTTATGCTATTGTTGGCTTCTTGATTGAAGAGTTGTCCAAGAAAGATGTTGAAGTCTAGAGTTTGCACATCCATGATGAGATCATAAGCCGTCGTGAAGGATTGCCATTACTTATCACTTCGAATGCCATTGAGAATTTGCCTCATGATGACCTCTTCTTCAATCAGCTCTCCAATGGATGCTAGCTGATCCGCAACCTCCTTGACCTTGGTAACAAACTCTGTGATGGTTTGTTTTGGCATCTTCTTCATTTGGTTGAACTCATTCCAAAGATGATTCTTTCTTGCTTTGGTGCTAGCAAAAAAGAAAGTCTCGAGGGCATCCCAAGTCCCTTGAGATGTCTTGCATCCTCTAATATGTGGTAATAGAAAGTCAAAGATAGAGTTTAGTATGTACGACCTTGGTTGAGCATCCCTTGTGCACCAAAGTGTGCACTTATCTGTCTCCTCTTGTGTATAGTCGATACCAACAAAAAAAATCAAAAATTCCTTTGGATCTTGGAATAGGCATAGCTTCATCACCTGCTACAATTCCATAAACATTTCTACCTTGCAAATAGGCCTCCATTTTGATTTGCCAAGCTATGTAGTTCTGTCGATCAAGCTTCTCGATCATTGATGGAAATATGTCACCCATATTTGTCTAGCTCTGATACCACTGAAAGAAACTTGGAGAAGCTTGTAGAAGGTAGAAAAGTGTGTTTTGAAGCTACAAAGTTTGGTCTAGCCAATTGGCACAAGACTAGCCCTTGAGCTTATGGAGACTCAAATAGACATTATAGGCATGCAATAAGTGCAAAGAAATGCACTATGTACCTTGGAGCATCAAGGAGAATGAGTCGATACAAAACAGATAGGTTCGCAGGTCGAATAGCTCAAAAAACTTACTATCTATGGAAGAGATAATGAACTTCAAATGCTCATAGAGACCAGCGTGATTAAAATATGAAAAACTCCTTTTATGGGAGTGATACACATAGGGTTCAGTGTATAGAATGCACAAAAATATAAGGAATAAGCAAAATATGCTATAGGAATGAATGAGACATTCACCAGTGGTACTTCCTATTTTTCAGGAATACATAGAGATTGACCCCGATACAGAAAAACTCATATTTCTCCCAATGTACTGAATCAGATGCTATGAAAATTTATATGCATAAACTAGACACTAGTAATGTTCCAATGAGCTATGGTCCACTCAATTTGATGCTCTAAAGAGAGATCAGCAGCCTCTGCAAGATTACTGTTGGCGAAGAAGATGATGCAGAGAATTGAAGGAGCAAGATAATGATGGTCACAAGTGTATGTATATTGTTTCCATGTATTGTACAAGTGATTTCAAGTCTTTATATAGACTCTAGGAGTGTTCCACAACTTTGAAAAGTGAAGTTCGAATTCAAATGAAGGTGGGAATGGTTGTTGGAGGGAATCAATTCACTTTCCTACAATCTAGAAAAAGTGAAGATCTAGTTTGATCTACTTTTAGGTGATTGATTGCTTGATTGAATGCAAATTCAACCACCATAAATTCATGGGATTTGGGCTCTATCTTTCTACCTTTACATGTGTAAAGCTCAAGGCTTTTACAACTGTAAAAGAACCATAAAAAATCTCTCAAAAAATATAATAAATGAGCAAAGAAAAAGAACTCTCCAACGGATATTCTTTCGACGTGATAGCCTTTGATGTAGATCAAATCCACCTCAAGCATAGTGTAAGCTTGATGTTCCAACAACTGAAAATTCATCAATGAAGGTTTTGTTGGTGAAGGATTTGAATACATCCATTTTCCAAGTAGTCTTATTTCCCCTAACTGGTAGCTTGAGTCATCTTAGCTTCATGACTTCTACTGCTCCACTTTTTGCTAATACTTTGGGGAAAGTAGTAGGTCAAAGCTGTCTAGTAGATCTTTCATCAGGAAAGGATCTGCATCCTCCTTAATTCTTGGGAGAAGATAGGATAAGACTAAGGATGCCATTTTGACGTTCTTAGAGAAGTGGCATGATATGCACCAGCTCAAGAACACCCTCGAGCATGTGCGAGTAGTACAAGTTACTTTATCGTGGGGACCTAAGGCTTATACATGGTGCATGAGTCTCTCTGAGACTCATAAAAAACCTTCAACCTGGGTTGAGTTTACCTATCTCTTTAAGAAAGAGTTTCTCCCTGATAATGAGGAGGAATGTAACTAGGAGGTGTGGGATAGAATTCAACAAAAAGGAAGACCATTATCGATTTACATTTCAGAGTATCGAGCTATTATTCTGAAATTGAAAAACCTTGATGGCCTCCATCGACTTCATAGTTTTGTTCGAGGACTTAACCAACGAATCCTGAATGAGGTTAAGACACATGCACCTAAGTTGTTTGATCAAACAATTAAGGTTGCATAAATTTATGAGGATAACTCTCGTTTAGATGTCCCGAAGGAAAGTGGTCATTTCCAAAGAAATACCACAAAATGAAAGGGCAAAGGGCCAAGATCATCTGAATGCACCTCTAAAAAACCTCGTATTTTTAGACATGTGCTTTCTCAAGAAGATCTTGTTAGAGCACAAAAGAAAAACTTTGTTTTAAGTGCCTCAAGCGAGAACATCATAGCAGGACCTGTCCAGTTGGAAGAGATAATAAGGCCCCTTTGACTGAAAAAGGTAAGGGGAAACAACAGATTCATCTGATCAAAACTTTGAACTTGGATGAAAATTCATGTGCAAAGAATGTTTAGATCATGCACTATGATAGTACCCCATAAGTGCCAAGTTTCCAAACACATGTGGCAACCTTAAGGATTTGGTCCACATAATCTGGTAAAATTGCACGAGTAAGTCAAAGATCACACCATCCGGCTTATGGTGGATGATTTGGCAAAGCATAATTTTATAAACTATGCTTGTGAAAAAACTAGCTCTTCCTTAGAGTCCATCTCCTCATAGATATGTTGTCTGTATGATGCATGGGCAGGATAGTCGTGTTTGGGATACCATGATTTCAAATTTGGAACTGGAAATCCAAGATTATGAAGAGAAATTGGACTTCCAAATTATGAACATGGACCGGGTAGATTTGGTTCTAGGGAGAGAGTGGCTTTGGAGTCTTGGACCTTCATTGTCTTGATGCTAATATACAAACACTTTGGAATTCGAGTGTGATGGAGTGTTGTATAAGATCAAGGGTGAACATCGACGCTCCAAGAAACCCTTTGATTTCACACATAGAATTAAAGAAACTTGTACACAGCAAGGCTAGGACCCAAGCTTTTTTGGTCCTTAGCACTGATGTAATTGATTCAGATAATACAAAACAAGTTTCTTATGTCTCGTCATTTATTCCTTGTGAAGTGTATGCTAAATTCAATGAATTAATGAAGGAATTCAAAGATGTGTTCCCTAAAGAACTCCCTCACAGCTTGCCATCCTCTTGTGGAAGCATTGATCATAGAATAGATCTGCTTTTGACAACCAAGCCCAAATCCCAAAACAACTACCGAATCCCCTATGTCTAGAATCTAGA
>CM035417.1:171266775-171269275 GCA_020310875.1 Ceratopteris richardii | reverse complement strand
ATGTGTGTATGCCTATGTATATACATGTGTATGTGTATATGTATTATGTGTCTACATTTGTATATGTGTAAATATTTGTATGAATTTTTAAAAGCCCTAGAACCCTAATCCTAATGACCTAGACCTAAAACATGTGTATGTGTGTATTTTTGTGTATATATATGTGTATGTGAATATAAATAAATAAATATATATATGTGTGTATGTGTGTGTATGCATACATGTATCTATGTAAAAACCCTAAAACCCTAATCCTGAAGACCTAGACCTAAAACATGTATATGTGTATGCATGTGTGTATATAAGTAAAAGCCAAAAACCCTAATCTTAAAACCCTGACCCTAAAACATGCATATGTGTGTATGTATATGTCACATGTGTGTATGTATGTATGCATGTGTGTATATATCTATGTGTGTGTGTATGTATGTGTGTGTGTGTGTCTTTGTGTGTGTGTATGTGTATGGGTATATGTATTATGTGTTTACATGTGTATATGTGTGTATGCATGTGTGTATATATGTAAAAGCACAAAACCCTAATCCTAAAACCCTAACCCTAAAACATGCATATGTGTGTATGTATATATGATGTGTTTGTATGTGTATGTATGTATGCATGTGTATATGTGTGCATGTGTGTATGTGTTATGTGTGTATATGTGTAAACATCAAAAACCCTAATCCTAAAACCCTAACCCTAAAACATGTATATGTGTGTGTGTATGTATGCATATGCATATGTGTATGAAATATGTATGCATGTGTGTGTATGTATCTCTATGTCTCTCTCTTTCTATCTATCTATATCTCTCTCTTTATCTCTCTCTCTCTCTCTTTCATCTCTCTCTCCCTCTTTCATCTCTGTCTCTCTTATTATCTCTCTCTCTCTCATTCTCTCTCTCTTTCATCTCTCTCTCTCTCTCTCTCCCCCCCTCTCTCTCTCTCCATCTCTCTCTTTCTCTCTCTCTCTCTCTCTTTTATTCTCTCTCTCTTTCATCTCTCTCTCTCTCTCTCTCCCTCCCTCTCTCTCTCTCTCTCTCTTTCTCTCTCTCTCTCTCTCTCTCTCTCTCTCTCTCTCTCTCTCTCTCTCTCTCTCTTTCTCTCGCTCTCTTTTATTCTCTCTCTTCTTTCATCTCTCTCTCTCTCTCCTTCACCTCTCTCTCTCTCTCTTTCTATTTATAAAAAAAGAACAAAACAGTCACTTACATCGATGTAATTCTTTTATCGCTCTCTTCAAAGCCCAATCAACGTCGTCTCTTTCAATTCCAATGAATCCATGCCAAAAGCTCTTGCAAAACAAGAGAAAAGAGAAATTAAAAAAGATATATGTAAAAGCCAAAAAGGTCCTGTGTGTGTAGGGAGAGAGAGAGAGAGAGAGAGAGAGAGAGAGAGAGAGAGAGAGAGAGAGAGAGAGAGAGAGAGAGAGAGAGCGAGAGAGAGAGAGAGAGAGAGAGAGAGAGAGAGGAGAGAGAGAGAGAGAGAGAGAGAGAGAGAGAGAGAGAGAGAGAGAGAGAGAGAGAGAGAGAGAGAGAGAGAGAGAGAGAGAGAGAGAGAGAGAGAGAGAGGAGAGAGAGAGAGAGAAGAGAGAGAGAGGAGAGAGAGAGAGAGAGAGAGAGAGAGAGAGAGAGAGAAGAGAGAGAGAGAGAGAGAGAGAGAGAGAGAAAGAGATGTGTGTGTAGGGGGATAGAGAGACAAAGAGATGTGTGTATGCATGTGTATATGCATGTGTATATGCATGCATGTGTGTATGTATGATGTGTGTATATGTGAAAAAGTCAAAAACCATAATCCTAAAACCCTAACCCTAAAACATGTATATGTGTATATGTGTGTATGTATGTGTGTGTGTACATGCATATGTGTGTGTACATGCATGTGTGTGTGTGTATGTATGTATGCATATGCATGTGTGTATGCACATATGTGCATGTATACATATGTGAGTGTGTATTTATATGTGTAAGTGTGTGTATGTAATATGCATGTGTGTATGTATGTATGTGTGTGTACAATCACATATGTGTGTATGTATCTCTCTCTTTCTTTCATCTCTCTCTCTCTCTCTATCTCACTCTATATCAATTGAAAACAAAACAATCACTTACATCAATGTAATTGTTTGGAGCGTTGTCGTCAAAGTCCACTTAATGTTTTCCTTCATCGAATCCCAAAGAAGTGATGCCAAAAATCTCTTGCAAAACAAAAGAAAAGAGAAATTCATAAACCCTAATCCTAAAACCCTAACCCTAAAACATGTATATGTGTGTATCTGTGTATGTATATGTGATGTGTGTGTATGTGTATGTGCATGTATGCATGTGTGTGTATACATATGTGAGTGTGTATACATATGTGAGTGTGTATTTATATGTGTGTGTGTATGTATTATGCATGTGTGTGTGTATGTATGTGTGTGTGTGTACATGCATATGTGTGTGTATGTATGTATGCATATGCATGTGTGTATGCACATATGTGTGTGTATACATATGTGAGTG
>CM035417.1:171219275-171256775 GCA_020310875.1 Ceratopteris richardii | reverse complement strand
AGAAGAGAGGAACTAGGATGAGTGGGATAAGATCACTTAGACAAGTAGGCCATTGACGGTCTACATATCCCACTATAGGGAGATCATTCTCAAACTTGAGGGATTGGATGACTTTCAAAAAACAAGAGGGTTTGTTAGGGGCTTCGATGAAGCCATCAAGAGAGAGGTAAAATGAAATTCACCTAAGACATTTGAGGATGCAATCAAGTATGCCTAGATATATGAGGACCATAATCCTCTTCAGTATACTCATATGGAGACAGATCAGCACCTCAAACCTCTTAGCATGAATAACTTTAAGAAAAAAGTTTCCATGGTGAAAACAAATGTTTATCAAGAAACAGAGACCACAAGGGTCTAGATTACCTTTTGAGTAGTTTGAGAGGGCCAAAAGAGAGAATTTTTTCTTTTGGCGTTTGTCTCCTAGCCATTGACTATGGAACTGTCCACTCAAGAAGGGGGAAGAAAAGAAGAGAGGACCACAAAGTAGTGCATCCCCTAATAAGGGCAACAATATGGTCCACCTAATACAGACACTTCCTATTCATGGGAACTCTAGACTTAAGGGAGTGGACATGATGCATGAGGATATTGAAAACACATGTTTGGAATATTCATTGTGGTCACCTCAGTTTTGACCACATGACTTGGTTAAACTTCATGGTAGTGTATATGGGACCAGGATGCGAGTCATGATAGATGACTTTTCCATTCATAAATCTTTAAACTATGCTCTAGTCAAGAAGCCAAAGATTCCCTAGTAGCCTAGTGCACATAAATACATAGTATCTATGATGCAAGGGGAGGACAAGAGGATCTGAGATACTATGGTATCCAATTTGGAAGCCAAGATGTAGGATTATATTAACCACATGGACTTCCAGATCATGAATATGGAGAGGATAGGCCTTATATTAGGAACAGAGTAGCTAGGTGGTTAGGAGACATACTTAAATGCAGTTAGCAAAACAACACCCTTGATTTTGAAAGAAATAGAAATAAATTTTGTATACAGGGAGAGAGGGATGTACCTAGTGCACAATTGTTCTCATGTTTAGAGTTGTATAGTCTTTGTCATTTTCAGCATGTAGAGGAGATTTTTTTGTTGTATAGTCAGGGCTTTGAGTATTGTACAGACCCTTCATCTAATGTATATTTTCATGCTAAAAATGTAAATATGGACAGGACCTTTTACTATTCTTTCTTGCAAGAGTGTGTTGCTAAAGGTTTTAAAGACCTTATGTTTGAGTTTAGAGATGTTTTTCCCATTGACTTACCTAGAGGGCTAGCACCTGAGAGAGGGGACATTGACCATGCTATTGAGGTACTTACTAACACTAACCCTATTTGTAAGCCACCTTATAGGCTTAATGTCTCTGAACATGAGGAAGCTGAGAGGCAATTACAAGACTATCTTGATAAGGGCTTCATTAGACCTAGTAACTCACCGTGGGCATCACAAATTCTCTTCGTCAAGAAAAAGGATGTCTCTATAAGATTATGCATAGATTATAGAGCAGTAAACAAGGTAAATATCAAGAATAGGTTTCCAATGCCTAGATTGGAAAACTTATTTGATCAGTTATATCAATCTAAGTATTTTACCAAAGTTGATCTTAGATTAGGCTATCATCAGATTAGGATTAAGGCAGAGAATGTCCTTAAAACTGCATTCAGAACTAGATATGGGCACTATGCGTTTTTGGTGATGCCTTTGGTTGCAGTAATGCTCATGCCACTTCTATGAAGCTCACAAATGGTGTATTACAGCCTTATCTAGGGTAGTTTGTAGTAGATTTCCTAGGTGATATTTTGATATATAGTGGATCAGAATAGAAGCGCTTGGAAAACTTAAGAAAAGTATTCCAAGTGTTAAGAGAAAATTCACTGTTTGATAAGGAGTCAAAGTGTGAATTTTTCAAAACAGAGGTTAGATACCTTGGGCATATAGTCTCCCAAAAAAAAATCCATATGGATCATGAAAAAGTAAGAGCTATTATGGAATGGCCACATCCCAAGAAATCAGAAGAGCTAGAGATCCTCCTAGGTTTATCAAGCTTCTATGGAATATTCATTAAGAAGTATGCCAAAATTGTTTTCCCGATGATGGAACAACTTAAAGAGAAAAGGAAATCCTTTCATTGGGGAGATGAACATAAGCAAAGTATGGAGAAATTGAAAGTAGCAATTGCCATAGCTCCACTTTTACATATGGAAGATCCCAATCAACCCTTTGTGGCTGAGGCTGATGCAAGTGATTTTGCCATAGGATTGGATTTAGTTCAGAATGGCCGACCATTAGCTTTTGAGAGTAAGAGACTGGAACCCGCTCATAAGAATTACTCCTTTTATGAGAAGGAGTTGTATGCAATTTTCCATGCTTTGAAGAAGTGGCATCACTATCTATATGGTGTCAAAGTCATGATAAGTGTTTGATCAAGAGAGCATAAAGTGGCTCTCTAATCAAACAAACCTTAAAGGTAGTAATTCTTGATAGGTAGAGACCCTTCAAGAGTTTGATTCTGAGCTTAGGCATAGGAAGGGAAAGTTTAATGTAGCGATTGATTCACTTAGCCGCATGCCTATTCTCAATGGAGAGAGTTTTACTAAAATCACTAGTGAGCTACTTGAGTCCATTAGAAGGAAATGTAGGCTTGATCCTACATAATCTAAGATTTGGCCAGCCATAGAGAATGGGCATCATGATATACAAGTTTCAAGTGAGGATGGAGTATTGACAGGTACTCAAGAAGGATTCAAGTGGAAAAATTACAATATCCATGATGGATATCTATTATATAAGGTCAAGGTGTCTATTGTAGATGGGGGACTAACTTCCTATGAAGAAGCTAAGAAGAAACCAAAATGCAGCAGTTCAATGTATGGTAAATAGTGCACTAAAGGACAACCACACTTGGGAATGAGTAAGCAATAAGGAAGGCATGAAGATAGTCCAAAATAGATATGAAAACTCAAAAGGAACTTAGATGGAACTCTCGCTAGATAGAAGTCTAGATTGGTGGCAAAGGGCATCACTCACACTCAAGGTATAGATTATGATGAAACCTTCAACCCTATTGCATAAAAGACTACAAGTGTGTTTTTAATAGCCATATGTGCAGCTAAAGGATGGCCAATCTACCAAATGGACATCAGGAATGCTTTTGTAAATGATGAATTGATGGAGGAAGTATATATGACCGAACCTCAAGGCTATGAGGATCCACAACACATAGATTACATATGCAAGTTAAAGAAGACCTTCTATGTTCTTAAGAAAACCCCAAGGGCATGGAATCAAAGGTTGTTGGATTACATGAGTAGGTGTGGGTAATGTCCAAGCCATGGGGACCAATCCCTATACCTAAGGAAGGTTGATGTTAATCAATTAGTTATATGCATATATGTAGATGACCTCATTATTACAGGAAATAATCATGCAAGTATGAAAGACATAAAGAGGAGGCTTAGAAGAGAATTCAAGTATCAGACACAAGAGGGATGATATCGATGGTCAGAGGATACTGAAATTTCTACCCATGATGCCTCCTCAGATACATCATATCATTCAGATGATGATGATCAGCATGATCATGATGATGTGGATGATAATGATGAAGGAGAGGATTCAGATGATTGACCTACTACATTGGATGTATTATTTACATTGACATGCACACACACACACAGATATATATATATATATATATATATATATATATATATATATATATATATATATATATATATATATATATATATATATATATATATATATATATATATATATATATATATATATTCTCATACTAGTTATGTTTTTAAATGTGTCTATGGTGCAAGTTAATAATTTCAATAGTTTTAGAGTGTCTATGGTGTGAATTATATGACTTAAATGTACTAAAGATTTTTATTACAATATATATCTAACATGTGAATTATTACTTTAATTGTATAACTCATTCATATTATATGTGTGTTTGTGTGTGTAGATGTATGTATGTGTGTGTAGTTGTGTGTGTATAGGTCTGTATGCACATGTAGGTATATACCTATATTTGTTTAAAAGTGTGTGTATGTGAATGTATGTGTGTGTGTATGTGTATGTGTAGGTGTGTATATGTATGTGTGTATATGTCTATGTAGGTGTAAGTGTATGTGTTTGTATTTGTATGAGTATATGTATGTGTATGTATGCATGTCTATAAGTATGTGCATATATGCAAGTGTATATGTATTAGCATCCATCTACATGTGCTTGTGGAGGCATGTGCATGTGCCTGTGCATATTCATATTCATGTGTATATATATGTGCATGTGTGTATGTGCATATGTATGCGCATGTGAATAAGTAAGTTTGTATGTGTGTATGTGTATGTGTGTGTATGTGCATGCATGCATGAGTTTACATGTGCATGTAATATAAATGTTTGTGCATATGCATGTGTGTATGTTTATATGTGTATGTGTATGTGTAACTGTATGTGCATATGTATATGTGCATGTGTATTTGCTTATGTGTGTATATATGTGTATGTGCATGTGTATTTCTATGTGTGTGTGTGTGTATGTGCATGCATGAGCATGCATGTGCATGTATATCTGTATATGTGCATGTCAATGTGTAAGTGTGATTATGCTGATTAATGAAAACAAAACACTTTAACTGATATAAAGAAAATGAAAATTGTACTTACAATAATTATCCATAGATTGTGCTCAGTGAACATTTTGAATAACCTACAATCAAGAGAGAGAGAGAGAGCGAGAAATAAAAAAGAGAGAGAGAAAGAGAGAGAGGGAGATAGAAATTAAAGCAGAATGAAGGCAAGAGAGAGTGAGAGATAGAGAGTAGAAGAGAGAGATATTGAGAAAGAGAGAGCTTGAACGCATATGCACAACACAAATATGAACATTGGATCACTCTTCAATCAGATTCATGCAAAATGGAAAAGAAGATCCATGCATTTTTTTTTATTTTTTCTCAAAAGCCACTACCCCATAAGCAATGTGCAGACGTCCTATATGCAATCCTCTAAATCATTGCATATGAAGCATTACAAAACATCCCATATGCAATGCTTTTTATCCTCCTATATTCAAAAATTTTTATCATTCCATATGTGATGCTCTGAATGTGTTGAATATGTGGCTCTCACATTAGGGATGCTTGAATCCCCAACAACCCCAAAAATGGCATCAATCTTTGCCTTGTTAAAACAATGGTGTGCGCTCAATGCTCAATGTGAATAAATGTGCAATCACAAAGTGACAAAATTATGTCGCATCAATCATCATTATGCCCCCATATTCCTTGTAGTGTGGGTCCATCTCCATGGCTTGCATGTCCTCCACTTTCTCAACACCCAAAGAATGACCTTCTAACATGCTTTGGGCCACTAAAGGTTCTTTGTTCTCCATTTCATTAGCTTTTTCTTTGTTCTCCATTCCACTAACTTGTCACATGACTTGTCACCCTCATTGTCATTATCTCCCCCATAGCTACCATCATCCCTCTCACTCACTGTTTCAACCATGCACATAGCATGTGGTTTGAATAGTGAGGAGAGGGTGAGTATTTTGGTGCACCTTATGCCATGCAACCATTCATATCATTACATTTGTTTTGCAACACATTATTGTATGTCAATCAACTGTTTGGATGAATGTGGTACTCAAATACCACAACATATATGTCAAACGTTCTTTGAATTCTTTGGAGGTCGATTCAAATTTGAGAGAGGCTTGTACTATTGATTAATTATTGCTTCTTAAGTATTTTGAAGTACCAAACATATTGAAAATATTGCTTTTTATCCGTGGTTGTGTCTTCTTATCGCTTTCTGAGTTTAAGTTATTTCTATCTGCAATTTTACAAATGTCACTAATTATATATATATATATATATATATATATATATATATATATATATATATATATATATATATATATAGATAGATAGATAGATAGATAGATAGATAGATAGATAGATAGATAGATAGATATATAGATAGATAGATGACCTGATGATATCCTTGGCATAGTTCAATCTTTGAAAACATTTTAGCTCCTTTTACGTTGTCAAAGATATCTTCAACCAATGGTAGAGGAAAAGAGATTTTTTAATCGACCATTCTTTTTTAGGGCTACCAAATTTGGTGGCTCACCTCTTTTTTTGCATATTCCAAAGTCTCTCCCCTCTTATAGCATTCCATTATATTGAGGAACAACCTATCACTTTACCTAGTAGTTCCTGCTTCCAATTGATTTTTCCCTAGAGAAACATGATTTTCCCAAGGGCACTCCAAACTGACATTGACTTGGGGCATGAAAAGAATAGGTGTCCCAAGTCCTCATTGCCATGAAAGCATAATTTACACCATGGGCTTCCACAAATTTTGTTAGCTTTTACATTGGTCTGCATTCTATGGTGGAGAGTTTGCCACATAAGAACTGACTTTTAAACCTCAATGAAGGGATGCTAAAGAGATTGGAACTTAAGATCCCACCTAAATTTCAACCAATCTAGATACCATCTCCTATTTGGCATGACATGAAGGTCCACATTGTTCTTAAATCTTGCAATTTCATCGACATTGTTGATGTTGGTCATATAAGACCCTCAAGATGAGGGGAGTGATGGCCATAAAGAGGAAAGTCTTCGAGCAGTGTCAAGCATTGAATCCATTTTGCAACAAGCACCAATCTTCATACTCCATTCTTCTAGTTGAGGTAATATCTTGCAACGTAATTCACGGGCATGTTTCTTATTATGGCAAACCATATGGCTCAATATTGTCCTACAATAGGCAAGCTATTAGACAAACTTATCAACAACCTTACCAATAGGGTAGATATCAAAATCAATACCAACCATATTATAGGTCACAACAGCAATATCAGGCACCATATGGGCCACAACGAGTCGTAGGAAACCAACCACCACCTCCAACCAATGTGATTCCAATTAAGTATGCAGTGGTAGAGGAAAACCCTAATAGATCCTTGGTGCCGATAAGCCCTTTGGTCTCAGAAAATATCCCTCATGCTCAGATTTCTGATAACACCCATGAAGGAAGTCCACAAGCTTATTATACAGAGTCATCTGAGCTTAGTGAGACTTATCCTCATCAATAGGAGGCACCATCTATGGAACAAAATTGGGAGCATGAATTCTCCAATGTCATGTATACGAATCCTAACCCCAAGACCCAATTGAGACATTAAGACCAAAAGCCCCTAGAGGACCATGTTTTAGATATCACGGTGACCATTTCATTCATGAATGTCCCCATCCATAGTCTCTTGGACAAGGACAAAACATCGCAATACAAGGCTTTTGTCTTGAGTGTAGCAAAGAACATCTCCCAAGAGATTGTCCCAAGAATCCCTCTAGTGCACCCAAGGTTACACCCATTGATGTGGTAGGCTTAGTGGTGAATTCAAGTTCAAGAAGTGTTAATGTGGCTCTTACACAAGCACTCACTAGAGCATAAGCCTTAAAATAGGATAAACAAGTTGAACAATCAAAGTCAAGTGAATCACGAGAGCCTAGTGACAGGAAAACAAGAACTTGGAAGGATACCAAAGATAAGGCCAAGTGTAAGTGGTCTAAAAAGTTATCGGAACTAGAAGAAAGCTTGAAAGATGGAAAAATAAAAATAGAAGACATGGCATCTCAAAGCCCCTTGCATGCCAAAACGCCATGCACATCAACTCATCCCACCCCACCACCCATTGTAAATAGACCACAACCAGGGTATGTTCTTGTAGATCCAACCCTAGAAAACTTGGACATGATGTTCAAGGCCTACCCGGCTCGGCTTCAAGAAGGGCAAACAACTACAAACCTAGAGAAGAGCTACCCTAGAGAAGCTTTAGAGATTGAACAAACAAAAATGTGCATGAAAATGGTAGAGCTAGATCAAGCTATGCTTGAGGCCAATCAATAGCTCAATCAAACAAATTCTATCAAATCCAATTTGCACTTCCAGGGCTTACTAGAAAGATAAGAGCAATTGGTTGACAAACCACAAGTTTCTTTACCTCCACATGCTTAACCAATTTTTGAAAGAGAAAGCTTGCCACCAATGAAGGTTTATGTTTCGGATTCCACAGATGATGGAACACCTCTTTCAATTCAATAGTACTCAAGATTTCTTACGGGAAATACAAGAAGAGAAATGGGCCAAGGAGAAGGGTAATCCCCCTCTTGAGATCAATTATCTTCATGATCAATTTACCCAAGACATCCCATCTATTTATGGAGACCAAGTAGAGCAATGAGAAGAAAAAAGATTAGATTTTGAAGCTAAATCTTTACAAGAGTTGCCACAATTTACACACCCATGGGAATCTAAATCACTTAAGCTCACAGCTCCCACAATACTAGTAAGAAATGAAGCCTCAATGGTTCCAAGAAACACTCAAGTCATGAAGAACACTAAGGTTCAATGTCATCTCACTTTAGAAGAGTTGCTCAAAGTAAAACTTGAGTTATGGAATCATGTGGCGAATCAAGTTCCACAACTTTACTCCAATATGGAAAAGGCACACTCTAAACAAAAAGTTCTAGAGATACCTCTAGACAAAATAGGGGACATGAGTGAAGGTGAAGAAGGTAATACTTAACTTCCAATCACCTAGCAAGGTTACACAACCAAAGCTATCTTAGATTCATGTGTTGGTTGCAATTGCTACCACCTTCTTGTGGAAGCAATGGGGCAAGCCTGCATTAAGACCAACTAGAATGAAGCTTCAAGTGGCTCACAACCCTGTTGAAAGACCCCTAGGATTGCTAGAAGGGATAACTCTAACCACTTATGGTGTAGAGTTTGAACACACCGACTTTGTTAAAAAGAATTTCTATGCGATGATCCTAGTAAGAACCTTCCTATGACAATTGCAAATAGTAAAGGAATGGGGAACCAACTTCTTGCACTTGCAGCACTTAGGGGTCACAACCAAGGTCAATATAAAAGATTATACCTTCAGAGATGTACCATCCCTTCAGTGGAACCCTATCCACAAGGTACAAGAGGATTCTTAACCTTACCCTTAGCATGTCTCCAAAGATAACCATTACATAGGAAAAAGTCATAAGCTCATTTCCTAACGTTACGGAATCTATTCGTAGTCCAGCTAGGTAATGGTTGTAGTGTACTCAGATACTTTCCTATGTCTTTCCATTCATTTTTATACTCACTCATAAAATTGCTCATACTCGTATATACGTGGAACATAGTCAATTAAGTTCACATTCTTTATTAGATCACTTTCAAGATCATCAAAGCTAGCTCTCGATAACATTTCAACAACTGAATTTGACTTACCTGAAATATGAACTAACTCAGGATTTATGAACTTAATATATGAGATCCATCTAAGCATGGCTATATCAAGAGATGAACAATTGGCTATCATTCCAATGAGAGGCAAACAATCAGTCTGAACTTTGACATTTGCACCTATGAAATATTCTTTGCCTACTTTCAAAGTTGTTACCATACCCCATAGTTCTCGTTTGATATGTGGATATTTTCATTGTGTTTCATGTGAAATTTTGGCACCAAACCTAATTGCATATCTATTCCTTTCACTATCATCTTGACTTATGACCCAACCTATACCAATAGGACTAGTATCAATGGTCAATATAATAGGTTTGTTAGCAAAATAGTCTACACGCTTAAGGATGGGAGTTTCAAGCAATAATATCTTCAATTTATGCATAGCTTGAGTGTGTTTGTCAATCCAAATAAAATTTCATTTCTTCCTCAAGTCATAGAGACAATCAGCAACATGAGCAAAGTGTGGGATCCAAATAACATAAAGATGCAAGCACCAAGAAATCTACGTACCTCACTCACGTTGTTACATGTTTCAAAAATCTTGCTAATGGCATCAAGTTTTTGTGGGTATGGCTTTCGACCATAATGTCCACATAAATGTCCAACAATAAGAACCTTGTTGATACCAAAAACAGATTTCTCTATGGAAAATGTGAGATCTACCTCTTCAAATCGTTGAAATATTCTTTCACAATTAGAGATATGGTCAAGAACAAATTTACGACATCCAGATGAGTCTAAAGTAATTTCCTTTACACGTTCCTCACTCCCTTTAATTGGAATATCATCAATGAATGGCATAGTTATATGAGGGATAAAATCATGTAAGACCATATTCATAGCACTCATCATATGAGCCACATAATTAGTCACTCCTTGAGGTAAAATACACATTCACACTAATTAGCCTAAAGGAGTTTTCATTGAGGTTATGTCACGACTGTCAATTGCTAATTGGAATTGGTCATATCCAGAATATAAATCACCCATTGAATAGATAGAATGTCTTGAAAAAGATTCAGCAAACTCATCTACAATGGGTCCTGTTCCTACATTCCTTATGGTGACTTTATTGACGGGTTGGAGATCTTCAATAAAACGTAGTTTCCCATTCTTTTTAGGCACAATGAACCATCTATTTGAGTAAGGTGCAAAAGATGGCTCTAAAATTCTCATGTTTATCTTCTCCTTAAGTAGTTTCATTAGCTCAGGTAAGTGAGCCTTTGGAACTGGTATAGGGCGAAGATTCCATGGAATATATGGAATAGTAAAGATTATCATGGGTGCAAATAGCTTGGGATCTTTGCAACCAATCTCATGAGGATACATAGTAAAGGCTTTTCCATGGCACGTATGACTCTCTCAAATTTATCTCTCTCTATTGGCAAAAGAAAGTCATCATCTCTACCAATTTTCACATGTTTGATTGTCTCATCCGTGAATGTATGTCCTATGTTTTTCTTATCCCGAAGAGTTGGATCATTTTTCACATCAATAATTTTTTCATTACTTCCTTGAGGTAATGGTTGAGCTATGGGTTTGACTTTTTTGTCTACAGTTTTGTACTTCGTTTCAACTAAGGCATCATGTGTTTGGTTAAATTTTGAGCACTTGTCAACATTGGGAGCATACTCTAGGATTAGAGCATACTCATCAAGGGAAGAAAGAAGAATAATATGGGAATTAGAATTTTGTTTAATACATAACTCTAACTCCTGAAGAGTAGAGAAACAATGAGATGTTTCAATCACATGCTCAATGTTCTCATCATGTTCCATGACTTTGTTTTTTTTATAGTTTTTTTGGTTTTTTTGGATAAAAGACTTGGACAATTGACTCTTATGAAGAAAATCTAATCTAGAATGTGGAAAACAAAGTGACAAACTATTGTACATGTTGGTTGGATGCGAGATGTCAAACCAATATCCACTGTTGTCCCGCTCAACAATGGATTCTATCTAAAATTTTGATCATATGTAGCTCCAAACATGAATCGAGGTGCAGAATCACTACAAGCATGCTCATGACCCTGAGTAACAATAGGTTTCTTTCTAATTGACAATCGATTCCTAAGATGATTCACTCCTACCATCATGACTTGAAGTGATTGCATTCCATCCTTAGACTTAAATCTAGCATAGGTAGACCCATCATCCATGGCTTTAGTTTCCATACGACTCTCACAAATAAAGGGTTGACCTAAGAGAACTTCATAGGAGCAATTATCCTGAACAAAAAAGTGAAACTCTTTTGTAATTCCTCCTATGGATATGGGCACACTAGCACAAGCTCCATACAGGGTACCTACACCATTATCTGCAGTTCTCATACGCCATCCACAATCTTTATCTTTGGGCCATCGAAACTTATCATAGACTTCTCTTGAAATCACATTGATTTCAGAGCCGGAATCTACTAATGCATTTACAGTGATAGTGTTCTTATCATTTCCTATTTTAACATGCATCTCTGATGTACCTCTAGACCAAAATTTTCTTTTAAAGTGACTTTCAGGATTGTTTTCATGATTTTCATGATCAGGTTGAATAGGTCCTAAGAAATTTTTATTAACATTTACTTCATCATCATCAAAGTCCTCTTCATCAGATTCATCAAAGTTTAAGGCTTCATTCATAGCTTGATCTTGATCTAGAGAATCTTGCATCTCAGTATCTAGATTAAGTGAAAACCTATTCCTTTTAATTAGACCGATAAAGTTATCTTTAAAAATAGATGTCACAATAGAGAAAAATTGTTCTAAAGACATAGTCACTTGACTCTTAAGGAAAATGTCATCTAAAATCTCCATAGGATCTATTTTTCTCTCAGTTTCTGAAATCAAGATGGCTTTAGGTTTTCTCTTTGGTTTCTTTTGTTTTTGCTCAAGATCTTGTTTTTGTTCATGTTCTCGTGTTTGTTCTTTAGTTTGTTTTGATTGTTCTTGTTTATTTAAAGGCTTTGGTTCTGTTTTTCTTTGCTTTATCTTCTTCCCTTTTTGTTTCTCCTCTTGTTTTCGTTCATTGGGTTGTGATTCTTGTTTTTTATCTTTGGATTGTGATGTTTCTCCCTGCTCTATGATTGTTTCTATTCCCTCTGAGGTTTGTTTTTGTGTCACTCTTCTTTCACTAGGCTTAGCTTCATCTCTTTTTTGTTTTTCTTCTACATTGGATATGTGAGAAATAAGAGATTGATCTTCTATCGGTGACTCCCAAGCTGTTATTCTCCTAATCACATCTCGTGCTCTTACTAAAGCCTCTATGGAAAAGTCACCTTCCTTTGTGGGTTTACTTGATTCTACTTCTAGTTCCTACATCCGTTATGGTTATATTTTCATAGTGTTTTTTCATTCCTCCCTTACCATAATTTCCTTGCAAAGGTAGCCTAGATCGATAGTCACATATTTTCTTGTCTATATCTATTACTAGTCGTTGCTCCTTAGCAGCCTTCAATAGTTCACAATCTCTCAAAAAGTGCTCTAAGGAATCACACCAAGGACATCTACGAGGGCCACACACAAAACTATTTTGATTTTGAGGATTTTGATTAACTTGTGGTGGGAAATTTTGAAATTGAGGATTTTGTTGATAAGGTATTACTTGAACAGGATAATTAGGATTTTGATAAGGTAATTGATGTATTTGAGGAGCTTGGGGAGCAACATGTGGTACTTGAGGTGCAAGAGGAGCTTCCATAGTATACGGTTGATGATTTTGAAAATTTTGATTTTGAGGATTTTGAAAAGCTATTTGAGAAGCTTGAGGATACATGTTTTGATACATTTGAGGATTTTTCACATGAGGATGAGGATTTGCATTGAAGGATTATGCATTGGAGGAACTTGATATGCTTGAGTAGGAGCTACTTGTGGATTTTGATTGGTAGCTATAACATGTTGATTAGGCTCTTGAAAAGACATTGGGTTCATTTGATTTTGGAAAGTTTTGGTGTAATTAAATTGTAAAGCATCTATAGTCTTGGCCAAATTGGATTGTGTAGCAATAAGACTTTCCATTTGCTTAGTGAGAATTTCCACTTGAGACACCTTGGATCCTCACTCACTCAACCGAGGGTGATCATCTCAAGGAAACCTTAAGCTAGCAAGAGCCCTGTGGATGCCTAACAATGATGCTCTAGGAGTTTGGAGGGGGGTTTATATAGTTTTTTGAATGCATTTGGGCCCTTGGATCTAGAGAAATCAACTCTCAACTCTAGGATCACTACTTTTGATTACAACCGTTTGATTAATCAAATCAATGGCTTGGAATTGTTCTTTCTATCAAATCTAGTGTAAAGGAGTGAAATTTAGGCACCTTCATTCTCCACCATTAGATTTGGGGATGATCTGGACTGTCGGATCACTCTTGACATCAATTCGGATAAGATATGCCACTTTTTTTAGAGAAAAGTTGCATTATTGATATTTAACTGTCAAAAAAGTCTTATTTGATGAAAAAAACTCGTGGATTCTCCTTGCTTTAAACATAAATTCATCTCCACCCTTGAATATGAGTTCATCTTGATTGTATAACATGGCTCAATCAGCTTTCACCATGTGGCAGCCCTTCAACCCTTCAATTTGCTTAAACTAGAAAACTGTGGTGACCTTGAAAACTCGACCTTGTGCTCTTTGACCCTCCAAAAAGGCTTTGATGAAGATGAAACTTTGTAGGACTATGACTCCTTGAGGAATATGCGGAAAAAACTTTTATCTAAATCTCCCTTATACAAGTTTGACTACATTTGGAAGCTTGCAAGGTGGCATTAAGGTGTCTAGGAAACTCTGATAGCCTTGAAACTTTGTACAAATATGTAGCCACATATGGTCTTTATACATGCCAAACCATATTTCTAACAAAAATTCCCATACAAGATTTTGTAGGGTCCAAGTGGAAAAATTACATTTTTTTTAACATGCACATGGCATATCAATGTGCTAGAAAATCCATTTACATGTGAAATTCAGGCTATACACTGCCTTTGATAGGCTTTAGAAGTATATGAATTTTCATGTGATTTGGAGATATTGAAATTTTTGCCTAATTTCCAAAGTTTGACCAGCTTTGACCGCTACCCTAGATTTGCTCGATTTCTTCCAAAGTTTGCATGTGAACTCCCTTTGACATCCTTGATGGATCTTGAACTTCTCAGGTAATTCTGGTTACCTTCATCAAATGTGTTTCCTGTAGGCCTTCATGAGTGAGAGAGGAGAGAAAATCTCGACGATACCGTATGGTGATGAGGAGGGTTATGATATCTCCATGTTTATGTGTGAGACCTTGCTAGAAGAATGTGACCCTAGTGATTTCATAGAAGAAGAAGAGGATGAGGATGATCTAGAATCATTGTGATGAATAGTTGCTTTATTTCAGAGGAGAACTATCTAAAAGATAGAGGAGTGTTTACCCAAAAAGAAGAAGAACCTCTCACAAGCATTAGAACTGTAAAATCAAGGGCGGTAAGTGATGGTAGTCAAAAGAAAACAAAACAAAGGGCAATGAAACAAGAAGAGGAGGAATCATTGTTCAAAGTACCAAAGAATTTCAAGAAATATGAAGTTGAAGACCCGAAAATTTTGGTATGAATTCCTAAGAGAGAGTCCTTCATAGGAGAAGCTTATGATAATCAAGAAAATACCAAAAAAATTTTGATAACCATTGAAGAGAACAAAGAGTGATGTACATACATAGGAGAAGACCTAAGTGCGGAAGAAGAAGCAGAGCTTGTAGCTCTATTAAGGGAATATAGGAATGTCTTTGCATGGACCTATAAAGACCTTAAAGGGGTAGATCTAGAAATATGTTCTCATACAATCCTCATGATAGTTGATGCCAAGCCTACCAAAAAGAAGCCCTATACATATAATGACACTTATGCTACAAAAATAAAAGAAGAAATGGATAGATTGATTGAAGCTGGATTTATCTATGAAATTGAGTATACCAAATGGGTGTCCCCCATAGTAGTGGTGCCCAAGAAGAATGGAAACTTACGAGTGCATATTAACCTTAAAAATGTTAATGCCGCTACAATCACAGATAGCTATCTGCTTCCAATCACGAAACATTTATCAGAGCGTGTTGCACACAAGGAGGTTTATAGGTTCCTTGATGGATTTTCAAGTTACAACCAAGTAGCCATTCCCCCAAAAGATCAACACAAATGGCCTTCGCCACAGAGTGGGGAATCTTTGCATTTCATGTGATGCCATTTGGACTCACCAATGCACCTGCACCATTCCAAAGGCTCATGTATCATGTCTTCGAAGCGTTCTTGTGAAAGAGCTTAGAAGTATATGTGGATGAACTATGTGCCCATTCTCAAGAAAGAAGATACCACATCCTTGAGCTCAAATAGATGTTCAACAAGTGTAGAGAATATGGAGTGTTTTTGAACCTAGAGAAGTGTGTTTTCATGGTAGGTCAAGGTAAAATCTTAGCTCATATTGTGTCTAAGAACAAAATATCAACAGATGAGGACAAAGTGAGAGCCATAGTGGAGTTGCCTAGGCCAAGGAATATTAAAGAGGTACAAGCCTTTATGGGCCACTCTAGATATTACCGTAGGTCTATCCACATGTATGCCATCATAACTAAATCTCTTTATGCTTTGTTGATAAACTTTGAGTGGAACGATGACTGTGAAAATTCCTTCAATGAGCTGAAGAGACAATTGGAATCAACCATTCTATGTCCATGTGGATGCATCTAATTATGCAATAGAATGTGTACTAGCACAACCCATAGGTGAAGGAAATCAAGGTCTACCTATAGCATATGCTAGCAGATAGCTACACACGGCTAATTGAAACTATACAACAATCAAAAGAGAAGGCTTAAACATGAGATATGTCGTGAAGAAATTGAGACACTATCTATTGGCCAACAAGTTCAAGTATTTTATTGATCATCAAGATTTATTGTATTTGTTCAATAAACCTTGCGACACAGGATGCCTGGTAAGATGGTTCCTCTTACTAGTGGAATATGACTTTGAAGTGGTTGTTAGGATACACTACTAGAAATAGGGGGCGTAGCGATGCCCCTGAATGAAAAAAAAGCAGGTCTCATCACTTATGCAATGCGAGCATCGCATAAATGACAAGCCTTTTTTTATTAAAAAGAAACATGGGTCGTCGCATAAGCGATGCATAGCATCACTTATGCAACACTAAAAATATGTGTTGCAAAGAGCGTCGCTAGCCAGCAATGCTTTTAACAACATTGGAAAACTCGTTGTGATGCTGGAGTGTCATATACACGATGTCTTGGTATTCCAGAGTGTTGCATAAGCGACACTCCAGAATGTTAAAAAAATCTATTTCTCCTGGCACATTTGTGCCGGGATTAGGACATGCACGCATGAGAGAGAAAGAGAGAGAGAGAGAGAGAGAGAGAGAGAGAGAGAGAGAGAGAGAGAGAGAGAGAGAGAGAGAGAGAGAGAGAGAGAGAGAGAGAGAGAGAGAGAGAGAGAGAGAGAGAGAGAGAGAGAGAGAGATCGACATATTACCAGCACACACACATCTTTTGAAGCAAGGTATGCACACACACACATACACACATAGATTTACACATACAAGCACACATACGCAAACATACATATGCATACACACACATACACATAGACGCACACACATACACACACATATACACACATAGACACACACACATACACACATAGATACACGCACACATACATATTAGACACATACACACTTACACACACACAAACACACAACCACTCACATTTCCACACACACATACACATGCCTACACACACATATATACACATACATACATATATGCACACAGACACACATACACACATAGATACACACATATATACACATAGACACATACACAAACATACACACATATTTACACACACACATATACACACTAATTTACAGACACATGCATACACACACATATGTACACACATAGACAAATGCATACACACATAGACACACACACATCCACACAGAGACACATACACACATACACATACACACACGCATAGATACATACACACTTACACACACACATCCATACTCATTTAGACACACACATACACATGCATATAGACACACATATATAGATACACACATAGGCACACACATACACACATAGACACATACACACACATAGACACATACAAACATACACACATAGACACACACACACACACATATAGACACATACACACACATATATGCATACACACACATGTCGAGAGACATAGACAGACACACACATACATGCATACATATGCATACATAATGCACATGCATATGCATTTGCATACATACATACTTACATGCATTCACACACATACACACACATGCATACATATGCATACATAATGCACATGCATATGCATACATACATGCTTACATGCATACAAACACATACACATGCATACACACATACACATACACACATACACATACACACATATATATGAATATACACACACACACATAGAGAGACATACACACAAACATACACATACAAGCATACATATGCATACATAATCCATATGCATTTGCATACATACATACTTACATGCATACACACACATACACACACATGCATACATATGCATACATAATGTACATGCATATGTATACATACATGCTTACATTCATACACACACATACACATGCATACACACATACACGCGCATACACAAATACACATACACACATATATATGCATACACACACACACATAGAGAGAGACATACACACACATACACATACATGCATAAATAATGCATATGAATATGCATACATACATACTTACATGCATACACACACATACACACACATGCATATATATGCATACATAATGCACATGCATATGCATACATACATGCTTACATGCATACACACATACACATGCATACACACATACACATACACACATAGATACACACAAGCATACACACGCACACATATATGCATACACACACACATAGAGAGACATACACATACATACACATACATGCATACATAATGCATATGCATATGCATACATATGCATACATAATGCATATGCATATGCATATGCATACATAATGCATATGCATATGCATACATAATGCATATGCATATGCATACATATGCATACATATGCATACATAATGCATATGCATACATAATGCATATGCATACATATGCATACATAATGCATATGCATATGCATACATACATACTTACATGCATACACATGCATACACACACATATGCATATATAATGCACATGCATATGCATAGATACATGCATACACATACACACACATAGACACATACACACACATAGACACATACACACACATACACACACATATATACATAGATTTACACACACATACACGTGCATACACACACATACACACATAGACACATACGCACACACATACACACACATATACACACATACACACATAGAAACATACACACATAATGCATTGCATACATACATACATACTTACATGCATACACACACATACACACACATACACACACATACACACACATATGCATACATAATGCACATGTGTATACATACATATATGCATACACATACAACATAGACACATACACACACATAGACACATACACACACATAGACACATACACACACAAACAGATACACACTCATAGACACATACACACTTACACGCACACACATCCAAACACATTTACACACACACATACACATTCATACAGACACACACACATATATATATATATATATATATATATATATATATATATATATATATATATATATATATATATATATATATATATATATATATATATATATATATATAGATACACATGGATATACACACATACATAGGTACGTTTTTTTTCACAAATTTTTTAATGATATTATAACACATATTTTTATTTATTTTTATCTATCTATTTTCAGGACACCTATACCACCTCCAGATCATGATAGCAGAGCACTGATTCCTATGAGGACATGCATAGGGACCTTAGGGCTAGAGTGTGATATAGAGTTAGAGGGGAACATTGTGTACATAGGGAATGGATTGTAGTTCAAGAGAAGAATGCAAGCATTATGTGACTCTTACGTGCGTCTTGTCCACTTGGAGTGGAAGTACATATAAATTCTACATATAAATTGAAATAAATATCTTATGTTTTATTTACATGATTTTCTTTATTTTTGTAGTGAGCATGATGAGAGGGATAAAAAATATGTACTTAGTTGACTTGAGATAAAGTTTGACACACGATGTGTTGAAAATCAAGTCTCAATCATGCAAAAAGGCTCAACCACGAGTTTTTCAAGTGGACCAATCAAAAAGGAGGACCCAAAGTTTTGGAATAGAGTTAGAAGCTCCACAAAACTCAATCAAACTCAAATCTCATCAAATCAACCACCAAAAAGTGCACCTACACGGATTGGTGGGTGGTTAGCTAGATTGTAGGAAACGTAAAACTCTATATAAGCATCAACCCACCTTTGTTTCTTGGGTTTTATGCATTCCACAAGTTTCCCACTTAGTTTAGTGAAGTCATAAACTCTAGCAAGTAGCCCCCTTGCTTGCTTACCTCATTTTCTCATGATTTTGCTCCTCTCTATCTAGAGGTGTGGTTGGGCTTTTCCAAATCTGATTGTACCAGATTGCAGAGCATTGTTTGCTCTTTCATTGTACTCATTTTCATTGATTTCAAGCTTCATTTTGTCTCTCATGTTCTACCCTAGATGTTGCAAAAGTTTCAAGTTATTTGGCTGCCTGACTTGTGAGAAATTGCCAACTTTGTGAAGGTATATCTCTGCACATAGGCAAAGAGTGTTGCAAACAGGTAGCTTATTTTGGAGAGGGTGTTTCTCCCAGCTGGAATATCCATTTGGGATGATTTCAAGCATGTTGGCTAGCTCTTATAGTCTACTACAAGTCTACAAAATGCCATTTTATGTCTCTGTATTGGTGCAGAGAAATGTTCAAAATAGTGAGCATACACATACACATACTCACATACACATACACATACATAATCATATGTACACACACATAGACTCACATAATCATATTTACATACAAATTGTTGAGCCCATAAAAGTCATGATGGTCAAAGCGGTCAAAGTCAACAAGGTCAAGGTCAAGCCAACAGGGCAAAGTCAAAGTGCCTAAGTGACAATTGATTGTAAAAAAGGGTAAATTGGAGAAGCGGTTGTGTATTTTCTCTAATTTTCCTAAAGATCAGAATGTGTTTTAAAACGTTTAGAAGGTTAGGTGAATCCCCCTTAGCACACAAAGGAAGAATTAAAAGGGAATATGAAGGCATGTGAAGCGGAAAAATGTACGCACATGAAGATATGACCCCATTAAATTTTTTTGGTTTTACAATAAAGTCACTACAGGACAAAGGGCAATTCGTTGGCCGCCAACTAAAAAAGAGAAGCTTGGGACATCAAAGGAAGCCCAAGAGTCCATGACAGTTAGAAGTCACGGGACCGGCGGATTCAAGAAAGAGGACAAAGGCTATTCTTGGACACATTGAGAGAAGGAGCAAGGGAGAGCTCAGAGGAAGCAAGAAGAGCCACCAGAGTGCGACGACACAAAAGAGTGCAAGAGGTGTCAAGAGGAAGGTGCGCAGAGGAGGCGGATTGGATTCCAAGAGTCCCAAGGTCTATCGTGTGTGTGCGCCGAGATACCAATTCCTTAGCTTGGTGGAAGCTTAGTGCAAGGTGTGCACAAGGGAAGCGTGAAGCAAGTGAAGGATTGGTGCAGGAGAGGCCGTTGCCAGAGGACTTGAGATAATTGGTCTCCAGTAATTGATATTCTCTGAAGTTGTATTTAGTCATTGATTAGACTGTGTGCAGTCATTGTAATTGTTGCAAGATAATCAATATTCAAGGTTCTAAGAGTATTCCTTTGCAGAAGTTCTCACTGTATTCCATTTTCATCATCTCCTTTTTTTCTCCTACAAACCCTCAAACTCCTTCTTGTCCACGAATCCCCAACACAAATGTACACATACACACAACACATGCATACACACATATATATACATACACACACACACACACACACACATATATATATATATATATATGTGTATATATATATATATATATATATATATATATATATATATATATATATATATATATATATATATATATATATATATATATATATATATATATATATGCATACATACACACACACACACACACACACACACACACATATATATATATATATATATATATATATATATATATATATATATATATATATATATATATATATATATATATATATATATGTGTGTGTGTGTGTGTGTGTGTGTACATATCCTATTTCAAAAATCCTAATTCAGAAACACTAATTTTGATTGAAGTATATATACACATTGCATCTATTCCTCTGACGTCCTACTAGAGAGATGTCTCTCCTCCCAACCTTATGCTTCTATATATAGCTACTCGAATCAACAAGGATCATAATATATATAAAGATATATACACATCATGTAGATACACATACATAAATATAAAATGGAGTAGTTACATCATGCATCACACATACATGTCTATATGCACACATAAATATATATACATGCATACATATTTACATGTACACGTTTACACATAGACACATATACATATATACATGTACACATCACATATATATACCTACATGCACACATGTATACTTATACATGCATACACAATTATAAACACTTGCATATATTACACAAATTCATATGCATATATACACATATGCATACTAACACATGTATACATATATCACACCCATGCACACACATACATATACATGAAACACATATATATGCATACTAACACATGTATCCATATAATACACATGAATACGCACACATATGCATACATACATGAGAAAAATTTGCTGCTCGAAGATAAAGCTATATATAAAATAATTAGGCATACCCCCAAGCTTCATGTTCTAACTTAAAAGAACATGATTTCATCTCTCTAGTAGGATTCATTGATATTGTAGTTGAATAAAGAAGAACCTATTATCTGGTATCCATTCAGAAGCTTCAAGTTATTGATCGATAACAAGAGTAGAATTTACTATCTAATCTACTCATATCTTTTCATTATTGCCATCATTTTGGTAAGACATCAATATAGTCTCATCTGCATTATCCTTATTGATTTCATTTATTTCTTCTATTGTTAAATCTATGTTCTCATGAGTCACATCATCTATTGATGGATTAATATCGATTTCTGGTAATTCCTCTTCATCATCAGTAGAATGAGCATGTAGAGTATTATCATCTTCATGCAAAAGATTGATATCATTATCATGTATAATGATTCTAATTTCTCTTTCAGATGTTCATGTATCAGTATCTGATGTGAATCATCAAGAGGACTTTTTCCGATCTCTGTGACAATAAAATGTTCAAACAATGACCTATCTCTAGGTTGAACATGAATGACTTGCCACCAAGGGTGAGCATCTGGGTTTTTATAAAAAAAATGCTTGTTCAATATGCTTAGGAAGAATATATGGTTCTTTAGTAGATTGCATTACCTTGGAAGAATCAATTACCCAAAACCCAAATAATTCCTTTCTTAATATGGAATTAGTACATTTATACTTAGATCAAAACCAATCAACCTTAAAAATGAGTTATCAAAATATATATAATCAAATTCCCATTATTAAGTGCTTTAAAAAATAATAAACTTTATCATAAAAAATATAAACTTTTTTCTACCTCTTTGAATGTACGAAATGATATTACATCGATACTAACAACAATTCCCACATAACCAAGTTCGCCATCTATAAGGTTCGTGTCTTTTGAGCTACCACGTGATAATTGCTTGAAAGAAGCATCAATACTAGAATCCTCTGTTTTACGTAGAGAATCAATGGCTTTGATTCTAACATGCTGTCCATAAGCCCACATATTAGTGAACATTGGAGCTTGCAAAAGAAATTAAATTAGTAAATAAAAACTAATATACATATATGAAAAAAATAAAATATTATTAAAATAAAATTACCTTTCGTTCACAACCTATCATTAACTCTCTCTGTTCATTTGAGATTTCTTCATTATTTGCATTGGTGCATTGCAAACGAATATATAGCCAATCTGTGAAAGGAGATATATTTGTAATCTCATTATTATCCAGATTACATTTATATCTTTTCTTTCTTCATCTTTTACTTTGGAGATTTTGAAGTTCTTGTTCGTACTCGCTAAGGAATGCTTGCATGCATTCGCCATTATAAGCTACATAAGTAGAAACATCATTTTTTTGTTGAAATGTAAATAAAAATGGAACTCCCTTACTTGATAATACCTCATCTGTTATTTTTTATGAATACTCGTTGGTCCATACACGTAGAGCTTCTTCATGAACTCTTTCAAGGTACTCACTAACATAATACATGCACTCTTCAAGCATCCAACCCTTTGCCATGAATCCTTCTGGTTTCTCTCTTTGTCGCACATAACCTTTCAATATTCCCATAAATCGCTCGACCCAAAACATCCATCGAGTGTTGACAATACCTGCAATATCTATTTCATCTACAAGATGGACTAATCAATGAACCTGAATATCAAAAAATGAAGTAGGAAACTCTTTCTCCATCAAACATAGTAGCTCTTCGGATTCACATTTTTTTTTGTAGATCGAGTTTTTTGTCAATCTCTTTTGATGTAATCCACCTATACATATCATAAAAAAATTATAAAGAAGTTAATTAAAAAATAAAAGATATCAAATATTCATATATATTAAATATAAAAGTATCATGATTACCTTATAAGTAATCCAAGACGATAGATCACATCTCGTACTCCTTTCATTGTACATCCACCAATAACCAAAGGTAAAATATGTTTTAAAAAGTTATGTGAGTCATGGGTCTTTAACGTAGATAAGCTCTTATCATCCATAGTAAACATATTTTGGAAAGATGCTCCATATCTTGTATGATTCCGAATCAATTGAACTATTGTTGATACTCTATATCTCTTTTGTCGTAAGTACCTAAGGAGCAAGTGCATAAGTCGTTTCGTGTCAATGTCTATCAAAAACTCGCCATAACTTTGGTTTTAAGTTTCGATCTTTCAAATCATTTCTTGATGCTATGGTATCTCTTAGTCCAAGAAGATCTTGCCATAGTGAGTAACCAATATTCTTGAATATATGCATAGGATCAAGAAGATGACATACTTTTAACTCTTTCCAATACTCCAATGAATAGCATACTGATATCTTCTCTACAAGTGCCAATTTTCCTTTACTTCTCTTCACATACCCATTATCTTCATCATAACTAAAGATTTCTGATTCTGGATCTATCCGAGGTCCATCTGTCCATTTTTTATACCAATCCATAGGCGTCATAGGTTTGGACACTGGTCTGTTTCAAGATTTCCATTAAAATATATCGCTTCTCTTTTAGACCATAATGAATGATCATTAGGCAAGAATCGTCCATGTGGAAGATAAATATTTTTGTTGAGATTCTTACTATAGATTGATCTCAACCAATCACCACAATACGTACAATCTTTATAACCCTTAGTAGATATTGTGCATCATGAAAATGATAAAAATATTATTAGATTAACTCACATTTATTTGTATACATATTGAATAAACAAATTACATCAATACGTGAACAAACACCATATCCTGGAAAGGAAGAAGATTATAGTTTATGACTACCACTGGCCATGTTGATCATTTACTAGATTTCATGGAGAATGGATTAACCCCATCTAATGCAACTCCTAACTTTAGATTCTATGGATTTTGTGCAAATTCAGGCCATGTAGAATCAATATGCTCAAAAGCAATACTTTCATGAGGAATTCTGATTATTCCATGACCACTGAATTGTTTGGCTCTCTCCCATTTTCTAGCCAATCTATTACCTGCCTTGCTAACTAAGGCTTACATATTTGTTTACAATGATTAAGTATCAGCTAACTATGGAGGTATTAGGTCATTTGGAAAATAAGACAAGCAAATTTCTCTCAGAAATTTTGGAAGATGGATGAATAGGTTTAAAGAATGTGTGGACAGAAAGCATTCATTCAATGCAAGTTCTTGTTCTTATCTTAGTTAAGGTGAAAACAAAAACCCGCACTGATTGGATGCTTTCTTTTCACCCACCCTTTAAAATTATTCTTTCATTCTTGAAAATCTTTGAGATAAATTCACTTCTTCTATTTTTCAAACGACTTAATATCTCCATAGCTTACCCCAAAAGTTGAAAACCTCTCCATCTAAAGGAAGTGGTCCTCTACTCCATCCTCCATATCTTCTTTTATCATATGTTTGTACTAGAGAATGATCACGAGCTGGCAATGGATAATCTCTAGCCATTTGAATCTCTAAACCAGGAGATAGAGGATCTCTAGAAATGTCTACTTGTAATTGATGAACAGGAAGTCCATGATGTGTACAAGGTATATTAACATTATGAGAATTATTACCATCATCATCCTCAAGCAAGTATTCCTATATATCAACAGTAATTTGATTTTGTATATGGTTTCTAAATAAATAATGACATTAATTTATAAAAAAAAACATACCCAAGCATTATCACATTGACCCGGTGGTGCTGCATGCTCAAAAGTAGCATACTCTACCTCATGTTCACAACATTCCAATCGTGGTCTTTGATACGTGCCATAGCAAGAGTTACACCAACATATAATATGCTCTTGATAGTAAAATTCATCATAATTCCTATCGGATGACACATGTGAAGTCGTTGCATGGGTAGGAGGTGGTGGAGTGCCCTCTAATTGATCCGAATGTGATTATAACAAGAAACAAATAAATATATCAGTTATGTATTGATATTTAAAATTATAAGTTTGATATACTTATAGTATACAATGCTTGCACGATTAGGAGACGATGGTGGAGTTCCATCTGATTGATCAAAATCTACAAATAATGGTATTTGATATTAATAATCTGATTATTTACATACATAAACATTCATAGATACATATTTACACAGATACATAAACATTCATAGATACATCTGATTGATCCAAATCTATAAATAATGGTATTTGATATTAATAATCTGATTATTTTCATAGATCCACATGCATGCATGTGGATGTGCATATAGATGTATTTAAGTATATGTTAATGTGTGTATGTGTATGTATATATGCAATAATGCATGCATGCAAGTCTTTTTATGTGGTTGTAGAAATGTTTGTGCATATGCATGTGTATGTGCGTGTATGTGTAAGTGTATGTGCACATGTATGTGTGTGTATATATGTGTGTATGTGCATGTGTATATGTGTGAATGTGCATCTTCATCATGTATAAGTGTATATGTGCATATCAATAAGTTTGAGTATGCTAACTAATGAAAATAACCCAATTCAAATGATATACAAAGAATGGAAATTGTACTTACAATAGTTAGCCATATTTTGTGTTTGGTTAGCTTCTTGAATAACCTGCAATAAAGAGAGAGAGAGAGAGAGAGAGAGAGAGAGAGAGATAATTCAAAGAGAGACAAAGACAGAGAGGGACAATAAGATAGAGATTAGTCAAAATAACAATTCTGCAAGCGATTGTTTCAGCTCGTAAGTGCAGTGCAATTGCGAATGTTGGAGAGCTCTTTGATGAGATGCATGAAGATGCCGATCCAAGAGCCTCCAACATTTTAATTTTTTTCGTCAAAAAGCCATTGTGTAAGTGATGGTAAGGCATCGTAAAAGCCACTAGAATTGGCGTCGCATAAGCGACATAAATTTCCATCGCTTATGTGACACAAATTAGCATCACTTATGAGACGCTTTTTTAAATCGTCGCTTTAGAGACGCTCAATGTGAGCATCACACATCCTGGCATACCACATGTCGATAAAAACATCGTATTGCTCATCGTTTAACCGATGGTCTGCCCTCGATGCTTCTTGCAAATTTACAGTGACAAAATTGTGTCGCATTAACAGTCACTATGCCAAAGCTTTTTGATGAAACTGTCCTAAGTTAGATAATTTTCATTTTGGATTTGACTTGGTCAACTTATAGTAAAACTGACCCAAAGTAAATGGCAAACCTTTTTCTATGGTTTACATAGGATTTGCAAGCCCATTAGCACAAAGTAGTCCTCTAGTCGGGTAAAAAAATCAGGTAACTACTAGTTGGAAGTAAACATCCAAACATCCAAGTTAAATAGTTTTCCATATCAAAATCAAGTGAATCAAGAGTTCTCAAAGTATTGATAGGGATAAGAATATCACGTTAGTTACTAAATCCATGAACTAGTCATGCCCAAAAATGGATTAGTGATTGGAATCCAACCATTTCACATGTTTATGCCTAGATCACATATCGAGAAACTGTGACATGACCAGGGATGTTTTTAGATCCACTCTTATTATTCATTCACTACTTTGTACTTTGATCAATTTATCAAAATGCAAAGCTAGATGGTGTTTTGAAAAATTTTGGGCAGGGATCCCACCATAGAGATGTGACATGTTCTTCCCATTTTAGAACATGAGGCCCGAGGTTGCCTATAATTACTATATATAGCTTTATTTTTGAGGATTCAAATCATTCCCAAGGGAGGAAGTATGTAAGAAAGTAAGTCTATTATCTATGGATCTGCTCGATTCAAACAAATATGAAATCGAACACCGTTTGGTCACTTGTGTGTATGGCCAAAGATCTCCAGACTAGACTTAAGCATAAGTGCTCCTTGAAACAAGTAATCCACTTAACCTAGTGGTTAACTCTCAAGGTTGAGTCTCGAGGTTGTGAAGGAGGAGGTCTTGGCTTCAACCATCATGGGAAGCATGGGGAGAGCATTTTGCCCAAGGAGCTCTAGGTCCTTCTAAGTCAAGTTAATGTGAGCTAACTTGAGTTGAGTGAGACTTAACTCAAGTGGTGAGTACACCAACTACTAGTGGACTCTAGTGGAAGGTACCAAAGTAGTGGTCAATATCACTCCAACCACTAGTAGACTCTAGTGGAAGATATTAAGGGAGTGGAGGAGATTACACATGCAATTGTGGACTCTAGTTACATTTGTGGTCCTTGTTGATTTGAGCAGCTATATATACAGGCATAAGGTTGGAAGGTGAACCATCTCTCTGGCACATGGTGACCGTAATTCTCATTATCTAATAGGTGGGTTAAGTGCTTCCCTCTTTAGATGGGGGTGTGGGTTCAACCCTTTCTGGTCATGATTGGCATGCATTAGAACTTAGATCAGTCTTGGAACTTAGATTCCCTACTATCTTTAGGCCCTTATCATTGTATCACCTTCAAGCCATCTTAACCCTTGTTTTGTAGGATATGGGGAATCTCATAGGTACTATGTCCATTCACTTATATAGTTGTTATTTCAACAAATTCAAGAAAGGAAGATTAAGTTTTGGCTTAACTTTCTCTTAAAAAACAAAAGAAAATTTTTCCATGTTTCACCCTGTTTGGCATGGTGTACTAAAATGTTGCTTTTGGGGTGGGGGTAGAGGTTCAATTGCCACGTGCTGCTAAGGACCACCTTTAGTTGATGGGTAGAATGAAAAAGGTTTTTAGGGCTATATACTTTTGCCTTTGGGCACCTTTCATTATAGTCTCCAAGTCAAGTGGAGTTCGTCTATGACCTTCAGATTCATCAAAACCAAGTTTCCATGTTAAGCTTTAGAGCCATTCCTTCCCAAGCTCTACCTTAATGTTTCCATGATGAGTGCTTCATAAGATACAAGGGTTTAGTACACGCGCATTGGGTTAGATGATTGATTCCCTCGCTCTGAGGTGGGGGCAAGGGTTCAACCATCCCCACTATCATGACATCACGACTAAGCCTTGGGGCATGTGGAATCAGCCTAAACCAGCTGTGTTGTTGCCTTCGGATGATTGTAAGTCCGTGTCAAAATCCTCTAACCCCTACTCTTCTAGAATAAGGGGGGTCCCTTGGGTACTATGCCCATTCACCATGGACAATTCTAATTTCAAATTTAAAGCTAAGGGGAGAAGGCTTCTAATGAACCTTCATTTTTTAAGAAAAGAATACAAACGTTCCCATGGATAGTAAACCCATTTTCACTTGATACATAGTTATTTGTGCTTCCAATTAATTTTGTGTCAGAGCAAACTTCCGGTTGAAAACCAATTAATTTCACGTCAAACCAAACTTCTAAGAGAGAAAAAGAAAATCCCGGTTGACATTCCGGTTGCGCACTGTCCGTTCATGCTTTATGAAAGATATCCCCGCAACTACATGAGCTTTCATAAAGCCATCGGCGTCTGCGTTTTTATGCGACATTACCACTATCTCTTCGAAATCCACTATCTCTTCGAAATCCCTCAATTCTTCTTCAAGAGTCCTCCATCATGTGTAGGCTTCGATTCGCTCGACGCAGCCCGTCGGGCACAAACCGACAGCTTGATCTGAAAAATATCCGCCAATGTACTCCATACCAACAAAGAACAAGTAGAACCTATTAACAAGAAACTTTTTCGACATGAATTACATACGCAGGCTCTCTTTACATGAAGGGAAAGTCCAAAATTAAAGATGTGCATCATTTACACCATGGCAAGGGCTTCACAAATTTTGTTAGCTTTTACATTGGTCCAAATTCTCTGTTGGAGGATTTGTGGCATAAGAACTGATTTCGTAACCTACATGAGGGGATGCCAATGGGGCTGGAACCTAAAATCCCACCTAAAACTTGACCAATCCATATATCATCTCCTATTGAGCTTGCCATGAAAGTCCACAATCTTCTCCAATCAGCTCAGAATTTATTAAGATTGTTACCTTTGTGCCATCTAAGACAATCTAGGTGAGGGGAGTCATGCCCAATGAGGAGGCGGCTCCTGGAGCACTCTCAAGCATTGAATATTCTACGCAATAGGCACCATTCTTCATAGTCCACTCTCCTAGTCAAGTCAATGTCCTCAAATTTGATCCGGTCATGCTTCTTGATTCGAGAGGTGGTTTCACAAATGGAAACCTTTGCTCCAAAGCTTCCTAGCTTTTTGGAGGTTCCAAGACTCAACACCTCTGATGCCCTTGATAGGGAACTAGATTGAATCAATTTTTCTAATAGCGACTGCCCATTTCCAATCTTCATTGATCTTGACAAACTCTTTGACCTTGTTCCAACTCTTCCATAGCAAGCAAACTAAGCTCGAGCATCTGGAAGTCACTTGATAGGGGGAGAACAAAAAACCAAGAAGATCAAGAGCCTTCCACCTTGGAAGGACCACAAGCCTAAGCACGCTCTTATTTCCAAAAATTAGTTTGGCCCAAGAGGCATCCCTTTTGCTCCATGCTTGAATTAACCATTTGGCCATCGATTTATTGGCCATTCCTTCAATGTCTAGAATAGCAAAACCACCTTGATCTTTTTGGCTTATGCAAGTAGTCATTTTATTTTGGGGACACCCCTTCTGTTAGGGTCTCCCTTCTAGTGAAAGTTTCTACAAATTCTTTCCAATTCGATAATCTCTTGGTCCTTCGATCTCCAGTGAGAGAGAACGTAAATAATGGAAGAAAGAAGGAATGTATTAACCACCATAGCTAGCCCCACCAGGTTGATCTACATACCTTTCTAGTATGCAACTTGTTATCGAACTTAGAAAGAACCTAGTTCCAACACTGACCCATCGAAATGTGGAATCCCATTGGAATACTGAATAGGCAGAATATTTGTCCCCTTGGGATCAACTCACAACCATGGTTAGCCAAAATTTGAGGTGGATGCCCAATAATGGACGTCCTAGAAGTGAGTTTAGAGTGGTTTATTTTGGAACCCGATCCCTCGAAAAATGTATTTAAGAACCACCAAAAGCTATCGTTTACACCAAAGGAGGGGCTCCACAAATTTTGTTAGCTTTTGCATTGGTCCAAATTCCATGGTGGAGGATTTGCCACATAAGAGTTGATCTTTTAACCTCGATGAGGGGATGCCAAAGGGGTTGGAACCTAGAATCCCACCTAAAACTCGATCAATCCAAACACCATCTCCTACTGATCTTGGCATGAAAGTCCCCAATCTTCTTGAATCAGCTCAGAATTTTATCAAGATTATAGCATATTCTCTACAATATGGACCATTCTTCATATTCCACTCTTTTAGTCGAGTCAATGTCCTCAAATTTGATCCCGGCATGCTTCTTGATTCGAGAGGTGTTTTCACAAATGGAAACCTTTGCTCCAAATCTTCCTAGTTTTTTGGGGGTTCCAAGTCTCAACACCTTTGATGCCTTTGTTAGGGAACTAGAGTGAATAAATTTTTCTAATACCAATTTCCCATTTCCGATCTTCATTGATCTTTTCAAATTGTTTCACCTTGTTCCAACTCTTCCCTATTGAGCAAACTGAGCTCGAGCATATGAGAAATCACTTGATAGGGTGAGAACAAAAGAGTGATAAGGTCAAGACCCTTCCACCCTGGAAGGCCCACAAGCCTTAGAGAACTCTTGTTTCTAATAATTAGTTTGGCCCAAAACGCATCCTATTGCTCCATGCTTTAATCACTACAACAGATCAAGCGTATACCGAGGTTTTTACCAAGGAAAATGAACGCGCCTATTTTTGCCCCGACGTCGGTGTAGATGTCGATATGCGCATCGATACTAAAGCACCGATATGCACGTCGGTATGTGCACCGGTATGGGCATTGGTATGAGCGTCGATAAGGGCATCGGTATCAGCGTCGGTATTACTAACGCCCATACCGGCGCCCATACCGACACCACTGGTGGGTGTACTATTGTGTATACCATCGCTCGCTGTGTGTACTGACACTTATCCTGATGACATTACTGGGAGTACTATCGTGTATATCGACGACCATATCTGCAAATTTTTTTTGGGCAGAGTGTGTTGTCTTTTGCTATAGCAACATTACCATGATGTTGCTTAACAAAAGACAATATACTCTGCCCAAAAAAAAAAACTGCGTACATGTGATGTGTACTCTAATGTCAACCGAAATATGATTTCATGAAACAAAATATTATTGGACACAAAAGAGATAATCGGAATGAATCATGAACCATGTACAAAAAAAGGTATATATTTCATAAATGAAGCATGTACAAGAGTGTGGCAAACCATTGTCATATATGACACTTTTACAAAATGTGGCAAAGCAATGCGTTGCCATATAAAAATCAAATACAAACTTTTGGTGTGCCACTGCCATACACATGCAAAGAATGTTCCATATCAATAGTCCTGCAACAAAGAATATTAATGGAATGAGATAAATTCACATGAAATTTACAAACAACAAGTAAAAACCAAGTTTATAAATTAATCACCTCATCGCAAACGCTCCCATGAAACGACCGCACCGCATCCTTCCAAGTCTTCCAATAGTGTAGTCAATCCATGACAATATCTGTAAGCATCCTCCTTTCGTGTTGGAGGACGACCCATTGCCAGCTCCTGCAACAAATATACAAAACATTAGAGCAACATACATGAGTAACTTAATACAAATAAATTCAATAAATGAAATGGTACTTACAAACTTGTGACGCATCGTATCATATCTGCCGCTGCCCAAATGTGACGGTCCAACCGTATATAAACGTGTGGCTCCCAATCACATCCCTTTGCGAGTTCTTCTTCTTCTTCAAAGATATCTTCACCCGCTGCTTTTGCTTGTGAAACTGCTGTATCTAGCCATCTGCCCGTTGGAAAAGGTGGGAGAGGTCGAAGACTTTCTGGAAGAGGCAAAAATCGAGTGAAACGATTCCTTCGAAACTGAGCTCTTTCCTTTGCGTTGGTTTCCTTGGCAAGCTCATACCTTTCTAACCACTTCTGCATAGGCTCAGAGTTAACTATGCAAAACTTCATTGCCTTCTCTCTGAAAGCTGCATCCATTTTTCTTTGCAATCCTTTACCTTGTGGTTCATCGCCCTATATTTGTATGTGTGTGTATGCATGCATGTGTGTACATGTGTATGTATGTAAGCATGCATGTGTGTATATGTGTGTGTATGTAAGAAATATGCATGTGTGTACATGTATGTGTGTATGTATGCATGTGTAAATGTGTAGATGTGTGTGTGTATGTATGTGTGTATGTATGCTCTATTTTCCTATCTCTATCTTCCTTTCTTTCATCATTCTTTATCTCTCACTCTCTCTCTCTTTATCTCCCTCTCTCTCTCTTTCTCTCTCTCTCTCTCTTTTCCCTCTCTCTTTATCTCTCTATCTCCCTCTCTCTCTCTCATCTCTCTCTCTTTCTCTCTCTCTTTCTCTCTCTATCAATAGAGAATAAAACAATCACTTACAAGTATGTCCCTCTTTTTGATCATTGTCATCAAAGTGTAATGTATGTCGTCTATCGTCGAATTCCAAACAATCGATGCCAAAGAACTTCTGCAACATCAAAGAGAAGAGAAATTATAAGACCTAAAGCATAGAGAAAGACAAAGGCTAACAGTACGTGCACCACTTACCAAGATATGAGATCTGAACCGAGAGAGAGTGTGTGTGTGTAGAGAGAGAGATCTGTGTGTGTGTGTGTGCACAAGACAATGCATGTCGCAATTCGGTTTGCACGCGCAAGTTCGACAAAAGACAAACAGTACTCAAACATGCACAAAAATGTGAAGTTTTGCTCTCGGGTTCTCGGTATGTTTAAAACACGATCTCGGTATGTGCGTCGGTATGGACATTGGTAACTCCTAGTAAATTACTAACGCTTATACCAACGCCCATACCGATGCTTATACTGACAAGTGCGGGACACACTGACGATCTGTTTAAAATGGTCATACCGACGGTCACTTGACCGTCGGTATCTTTAAGTGACCTTTTCCAACGTTTATACTGACTCCGAGAGTGACCGTCGGTATAGGAAACGTCAGTATGCCCTTCATATGTTGTAGTGAATTAACCATTTGGCCACTAATGTATTGGCCATTTCTTCAATGTCTAGAATACCCAAACCACCTTGACCTTTCTAGCTTATGCAAGTAACCCATTTTATTTTGACAAACACCCCTTCTGTTAGGGACTCCCCTCTAGAGAAAAGTTCTGCAAATTCTTTCCAATTTGACAATCGCTTGTTCCTTCAATCTCTTGCAATAGAGAAAGTACTAAATAATCAAAGAAAGTAGGAATGTGTTAACCACCATAGCTAGCCCCAATAAGTTGAGTTGGATACCTTTCTAGTATGCCAACTTGTTATGGAGCTTAGAAAGAGCCTAGTTCCAATGGTGACCCATCAAAATGTGGAATCCCATCGGAATACCTAACAGGAAGAATATTTGTCCCCTCAGATCAGCTGAAAGCCATGGTCAACCAAAATTTGAGGTGGATGCCAAATAATGGTCCTAAAAGTGAACTTAGAGTAATTTATTTTAGAACTCGATGCCTCAAAAAATGTATTTAGGGAACACCAAAAGCTATCAATGCTATCCGGATCATTATGCACAAAAGCATTTGTGTCATCGGCAATGATTCACATGATCATGTGGTCTTGATTGAGGGGAAGAGAGATAAGAACTAAATGTGCATGATGTTTAATGAGGCAATTGAGACCATCGGCAATGATTGCAAAGAGAAGAGGGGCCAATGAGCATCCTTGCTTGATAGAACATTTCAATCGAATAGCTTGAGAAAGCTAGCCATTGATGTTTATATGTGTTGATGCATTTCCCAACAACATTGAGATCACCTTAATGAATTTCTTGCTGCAGCTTAGGTCTTTTAGATATTGGAGTATGAAGTTCCACTAGAGTCTATCATAAGCTTTGTCGAAGTCAATCTTAAGGAAGAGGACATATTGAGCATTGCCTCCTACTAGGTCTCTTAGATATTGGAGAATGAAGTCTGACTAGAGTGTATCATAAGCTTTGTCAAAGTCAATTATATATATATCTCGGTGTATGGATCATCTGTCGTAGAGGTGCTCGTGTCTATCACAGGAGGTTTGTTTTGTAACAAACCAAAAAAGAAATATATTAATGAAGGAAAAATACAACTTCTGGAGAGGGCAAGCCACGAGACCTAGGTTAAGAAGAAAAAATTAACCCAATGAATACAACATGAGGAATCTTGGGATAGAGTAAAGGGAAATCAAACAGTCCCTTCACTTATGGAAGTTGAGATTACAAATATGAGCATAGGTACTGAAACTTTCAAAAGGAGTGTCCCTATTGAGATGATACACACTTTAGCAGCCTTTTTCATCTCAAAGGTACATGAGTAAACAAAGTCTTTCTGACGAGACTTGAAGATTTTTCGGTTTCTTTTGGACCAGATATTCCACACATGATTGCTCTCAAAATATGCGAGAGAGGGACATCAATTCTAGAACACACACCCTAGAGGGTATCTTGACATCCAAGTTTGGGAATTCCAAAAGAGCTATAGTATCTTTCTAGGATTCTTCACACTACAACAAAAGGATCAATTGCCTGCATCAATATGAAAGTTCCTTGCTTTGCTACCACTCGAAACACCTCTACAAAGGTTGAACCATTGTAGAGTTGATTATTTGCTAGAGAAGGTAAACCCCAAATGCTACAAAATCTGTACTTCCATTGTTTAGGGCTCCACCAAATGGACCATCTCTTATTCAATTTATCTGAGATGGAAGCAATAGAGATACTTTGTCTTTTAAACTACAGATACATGTCGAGAGCAACATCTTATAAACAATCATCGTCCAAAGTAAAAATTAACATTTTAGAAAAGTACCAATCATCATCCAAAGTAAAAGTAAAATTTTAGATATTTTTCTTATGAAGCTAGATACCTAATGGAGCTTTAGCCTACTTAGATTAGTGCATATAGTGAACGATTAGTGGAAATGAGTCCAAGGCCTAATTTATAAAAAAAAAATCGAAATAATGTTAGTTAAAATCCTATAGGGGATGGAATGAGCGGCACAAGAAGGTATTTCTTACACAATCAAGAGACACAACAAAAAGAGTGGTTGTAGAGGAGGTACTGGGGTATCTGCTTTTAACAAAAGTAGAGAGTGAAGATTAAACACATCCAGTACGTCGCCTACTCAAGGGAGGTTCTCTTTAGGGAAGTATACCCTTTAACATTTCTGTGAGCAGGCAGATACAAGGATTGCACAGAGTGGTAAATACTTCAGAAAATGTGAACAACCAATGACCAGAGAAGACCATACACTTCTTGATTCAAACCATGTGATTACAAGATTGGGCAGAGAGATGCTTAAGGTGCAAACTTAAGACTATAAGTCACACTTAGGGCTAACAAGCCACCCTATAAGTAAATAACTTCAATACAACAGATTCTTCCCATCAGCATAAGGGGCCACTGATACGCAGACTAACTCAGAACAATACAAAGAATTTCTCAAGAGGATAGAACCTAATCAACAACACTGACTCAGAAAAGAAGAATCCAAGATACTCTCTTACACTATAGTGCTCATAGCCCTCCACTGAGAAGCCCACCCTCTGTATACACACTACAGAGTAGCTCCTACAATAGGCTTGAAACCACCAAGTGTGAGAGAGGACTTCTGCACGTATACATGAACCTCTGTGTCTCTAAAATTGTTGTACATGTACTCTAGTGTGTGTGTACCCCAATGAGCACAAAATCCCTTGTTTATATAGACCTCAATAGGCCAAGAGGGCCTTGCCGAATCTTCACGTCCACTGATCACGCGCCGGATAACCACCCAAAATTGGGGGTAGGTCAAATATTCTACTTGATTAGATCCACAAAAATAGGTAGTCGCCGTGAATGGTTGATAGCGATTCCACTCTCACTTGTTACCTGCAAGTTTTATCTTTTTACCTGCCATTTGAGATTCTCATTTTGTGGTTTTGTTATTTCACAACGCCTTCCGAAAATTAGATGAATGAGTGATCATATCCAACGAGGTTAATCTTCCACTTGACTCTCTGAGTGTATAAGCCTCTGCCTTTTGCTCATGTTCTCTTGCAAAAGTTCACCTCTTCCGGACCTCTTCATGACTAGTCTCAGACCTTCCTCTGCCCGTACCTTCACTTCATCCTTCGACAATCATCATTTTCTGGACACTCTTCCTTGATGTGTGTGTGAAGGTGTGTGTGTAGAAGTGTGTGTGGGAGCGTGAGGGCATATATGTGGGGGTGAGAGT
>CM035417.1:171089275-171214275 GCA_020310875.1 Ceratopteris richardii | reverse complement strand
AAGGGTATCCGATGTAATCCAAGCTCTTCTGGTATTCCTGTTAGATCTTTGTAGGACCATGCAAAGACACTTTTGTAAGTAAAGAGCAAAGAAGTTACCTTCTGTAGTAAATTAAGATAATGCCACAACCAGGATGCCAAATGGACTACTTGAGGGTTCTCTTCATCCCCTAAATTTACTTCTTGAACCAATGTTTCAGGACTGGCCTTGTTTGATAAATCATCTCCACTATATACAGGAGTGGAGTTTAATTTATATTCTGCAACATGTTCTTCCATCCATCCTTGAGGTATATCTGAGAAAGGAAGATCTTCTCTGCCCTTAGGTTCAAAATCTTCTACCTCTGATACTTTTATCTGGGTTGCTTCCTCAAGGTTTGTGCTTTCCTGCAATTGCTCATTCTCCAACACCTTGTGGTCTTCATTGCCCTTTCCTGTAATTACCTTATCTGCAACTTCTTCCTCAATTTCATTAATCTCCACTGCGCAACACTCTGCACTTCCCATCATCCAATTTAACAATGTATCCTCTTCTTGGGGTAGAGAGGGCATTACCTGAGTGTCCACAGTATATCCAGTAGTTTTTCCTGAGTCGAATCCTTCTTCCAAATGTAGTTGCAGTTGGCTATTGGTATTTGTTGAAATCCATAGTTTATTTTTTCCCCAATCTTGCAAAGCTTTTGCTTGTCTCAGCCAAGGTCTCCCTAGGAGTAGAGGGTAAGAAGTCTCCTGTGGAAGTGCAATAACAACAAAATCTAGAACAAAATGGCAGCCCTGTACTGCCATCAGTACCTTCTCAATAATGCCCAGTGGCGCAACCCGATGTTGATCTGCCAATGTAACCGTGAATGGTGCCAACTTGGTGGGGTTCAATTTCAGCTTCTTCATTGTAAAATTTGGCATTAAATTGATACCAGAGCCTCCATCTATGATCACACCTGTGAGAGTTTCATCCTTTATACAAACAGATAATCTTGAACTTTGGTAGTCTGCTAAGGGTGCAGGGGGAAAGTCAACCATGAAACCATCTATACTAGGTGATTGGACCAAGTGAGCAGAGTGTATAATCTTCAGTAAGTCACTTCTTATTTTTGAATCCATCCTTATAAGTTCATACAGACTAACCTTGTGATGAATACCTTTCAAGATCTGTTCAATGTTTACCTCCTGAGTGTTTTCTTGCAGACTTGTTGGCTGGCCCTTTAAAGAAGTAGTCATCTTATTATAAGCTCCTTCAATTTGTGCTTGGTCCTTCCATCCAGACTCCTTTTCTTCCTCTTTATCCTGAAATTCTTGTTGTTCATCTCTCTAGGTTGCAGCTGCTTGCCTAGCTCTAGTCATCATGGGCATTGCAGCGGATGAAATAGCATAAGTCTGAGTGGTTTTTCCTTCTTCATGTGGAGAGACTGCAATCATATGAATTGGAGCAGGACGACCTCTTGGGCAATCTTTGGTATAATGATCCTTGGCCTCTGGACAATGTTGACAAGGAGGTGCATCTTCTGGGAGGGAACACCCATTTTGCATGTGGCCATATTCACCACAACGATAGCACATCAAGGGTCTATTATATCTAGGCTTTGCAGGCCTATTCTCCTCTCTATTAGATGCATTTGAAGTACTAGCATAGTATGAATCCAAAGTTTGAGGGTTACCTCTCTGCTGTGTACCCTTGAGGTAATAGCAATCTCTGGCTTCATGACCATCTTTTCCACAAAATTGACAGCTTACCTTAATAGGGCAATTAGCATTGGAATGTCCATTGTTGTTACAGATTGTACACCAAATTTGTCTCCTTATATCCTGAGTGGTCTTCAAATCTTCTAATTCTCGGCGAAGTTGAGCTACTTCATCATCAGTGCGACGCAGTGGTGGCAAGACCTTCTCTTCTTGTTGATTTTGTTGCATCTTCAATGCTTCCAATTCCCTTCTCAGTTGCTCAATAGGATCCAGATCTGCAACATACTTTGGTTGTGTATCCCCTTCAAAATGTTGCCTTGCTTCTTCAATGCGTGATGCCGCTGCAACGAAATCATTGAGGGTGGCATCCAATCTAAGAGACTCACGAAGCTTCTGCTGAGATGACCTGGGCAGAGCCTTCTCTATCCACTTTTTAACCAAAAAATCACCTGGAGCATGTGGCAGACGGGCAACAAGTGCTTTTGTTCTAGTATGAAGTTCATGAAAAGATTCACCTGATCTTAGCTTCAAATTCTCTAGCTGATCTAGAGCTCTTTCCGAGGAATCACTTGGTCGGAATGTCTGTGAGAACGCCGCCTTCAAAGCCTCCCATGTAGTGAAATGGCCATCTGCATATTGACTATACCATTTATCTGCAAGACCCTCCAATGTGGATGGAAAAAGTGCCAACATTGCATCCTCTCTATTTTGTAGACCTCTTCCACGGCATAAAGAAATGAATCTTCTCACATGATCATCAGCATCCTCATAGGCTTGTCCCTTGAAAGTAGGGAATTTGATGTTTAATCTGGAGAGTAAATGAGAGAGATCCTCCATCTGTACTGGTGTTTCTTCGGACGTATCTGAGGAGAAGTCTAGGGTTCTCCTATACCTCTCTTTTGACAATGGTGTCGTACCCAAATCAATAGATAAATTTAGGGAAGGCAGAGGGGAGGTGGACTCACTAGCCGTGGTTATTGCTAACTTGTTAAGGCTCCTTCGAACACGAAGAGATTCCTTATCTGCTCGTGTATGGGTCATGTACCTATTCGCAATTGCAATAGGGTAAAACACCTCTCACAGAAATGCAAAGGTCCCACTGGGCGTGCCAAACTGTAGAGGAGGTACTGGGGTATCTGCTTTTAACAAAAGTAGAGAGTGAAGATTAAACACATCCAGTACGTAGCCTACTCAAGGGAGGTTCTCTTTAGGGAAGTATACCCTTTAACATTTCTGTGAGCAGGCAGATACAAGGATTGCACAGAGTGGTAAATACTTCAGAAAATGTGAACAACCAATGACCAGAGAAGACCATACACTTCTTGATTCAAACCATGTGATTACAAGATTGGGCAGAGAGATGTTTAAGGTGCAAACTTAAGACTATAATTCACACTTAGGGCTAACAAGACACCCTATAAGTAAATAACTTCAATACAACAGATTCTTCCCATCAGCATAAGGGGCCACTGATACACAGACTAACTCAGAACAATACAAAGAATTTCTCAAGAGGATAGAACCTAATCAACAACACTGACTCAGAAAAGAAGAATCCAAGCTACTCTCTTACACTATAGTGCTCATAGCCCTCCACTGAGAAGCCCACCCTCTGTATACACACTACAGAGTAGCTCCTACAATAGGCTTGAAACCACCAAGTGTGAGAGAGGACTTCTGCACGTATACATGAACCTCTGTGTCTCTAAAATTGTTGTACATGTACTCCAGTGTGTGTGTACCCCAATGAGCACAAAATCCCTTGTTTATATAGACCTCAATAGGCCAAGAGGGCCTTGCCGAATCTTCACGTCCACTGATCACGCGTCGGATAACCACCCAAAATTGGGGGTAGGTCAAATATTCTACTTGATTAGATCCATAAAAATAGGTAGTCGCCGTGAATGGTTGATAGCGATTCCACTCTCACTTGTTACCTGCAACTTTTATCTTTTTACCTGCCATTTGAGATTCTCATTTTGTGGTTTTGTTATTTCACAACGCCTTCCGAAAATTAGATGAATGACTGATCATATCCAACGAGGTTAATCTTCCACTTGACTCTCTGAGTGTATAAGCCTCTGCCTTTTGCTCATGTTCTCTTGCAAAAGTTCACCTCTTCCGGACCTCTTCATGACTAGTCTCAGACCTTCCTCTGCCCGTACCTTCACTTCATCCTTCGACAATCATCATTTTCTGGACACTCTTCCTTGATGTGTGTGTGGTGTGTGTGTAGAGGTGTGTGTGGGAGCGTGAGGGCATATATGTGGGGGTGAGAGTGTATGTGTGCAGGTGTATGTGTGTATGTATGCGGGGATGCATGTGTGCATGTGTCGGTGTGTGTGTGATGGGTGGGTGTGCATGAGTGGATGTGGTGATGTGTGTGTAGGTGGCGGAGTGTGTATGTGCAAGTGAGGGGAGGCGGGGGAGGGTGTGGGAGAGGGTGAGGGGGTGGTGTGCGAGGGGGTCCGTGGAGGGGACTAAGCGGGAGGAGGGGAAGGTGGAGGGTCTGAGCGCGGAGTGGAGGGGGTGGGCCGTGGGGACTAAGCGGGAAGAGGGGGGAGGTGGAGGGAATGGCGATGAGGGGAGGGGAGGGGGTTGGCGAGGGCTGGCGGTGAGGGGACTTGCGAGGGTGTGAGGAGGGGGGAGGGGAGGCGCTCGTGGGGGTGTGAGGAGGGGGGAGGCGGTGGGAGGTGAGGGGGAGGAGGGTGGGAGGGGGCTGGCGGTGAGGGGAGGGGAGGGGGTTGGCGGGGGCTGGCGGTGAGGGGAGGGGAGGGGGTTGGCGGGGGATGGCGGTGAGGGGAGGGGAGGGGGTTGGCGGGGGATGGCGGTGAGGAGAGGGAAGGGGGTTGGCGGGGCTGTGAGGAGGGAAGAGGTGGTGGGAGGCGAGAGGCTTGAGGGGGTGTGAGGGGTGTATGAGAGGAGGCGCTCGCGGGGGCAGAGAGGGGGCTTGCGGGGGTGTGAGAGGGGTAGATGGTGGGAGGGGGCTGGCGGTGAGGGGAGGGGAGGGGGTTGGCGGGGGATGGCGGTGAGGGGAGGGGAGGGGGTTGGCGGGGGCTGTGCGGATGGTGGGGGAGAGAGAGAGGGAAGGGGAGAGAGAGAGGGAGAGAGAGAGAGGGGGGGAAATGCGTGGGGGCTGAGGGGGGCAGTGGGGCGGGAGGGGTGGTGAGGGGGCTCGCGGTGAGGGGAGGGGAGGGGGTTGGCGGGGGATGGCGGTGAGGGGAGGGGAGGGGGTTGGCGGGGGCTGTGGGGATGGTGGGGGAGAGAGAGAGGGAAGGGGAGAGAGAGGGGGGGGGGAAACGCGTGGGGGCTGAGGGGGGCAGTGGGGCGGGAGGGGTGGTGAGGGGGCTGGCGGTGAGGGGAGGGGAGGGGGTTGGCGGGGGATGGCGGTGAGGGGAGGGGAGGGGGTTGGCGGGGGCTGTGGGGATGGTGCGGGAGAGAGAGAGGGAAGGGGAGAGAGAGAGGGAGAGAGAGAGAGGGGGGGGGAAACGCGTGGGGGCTGAGGGGGGCAGTGGGGCGGGAGGGGTGGTGAGGGAGCTGGCGGTGAGGGGAGGGGAGGGGGTTGGCGGGGGATGGCGGTGAGGGGAGGGGAGGGGGTTGGCGGGGGATGGCGGTGAGGGGAGGGGAGGGGGTTGGCGGGGGCTGTGGGGATGGTGGGGGAGAGAGAGAGGGAAGGGGAGAGAGAGAGGGAGAGAGAGAGAGGGGGGGGAAACGCGTGGGGCTGAGGGGGGCAGTGGGGCGGGAGGGGTGGTGAGGGGGCTGGCGGTGAGGGGAGGGGAGGGGGTTGGCGGGGGATGGCGGTGAGGGGAGGGGAGGGGGTTGGCGGGGGCTGTGGGGGTGGTGGGGGAAGAGAGAGAGAAGGGGGGGGAAACGCGTGGGGGCTGAGGGGGGCAGTGGGGCGGGAGGGGTGGTGAGGGGGCTGGCGGTGAGGGGAGGGGAGGAGGTTGGCGGGGGATGGCGGTGAGGGGAGGGGAGGGGGTTGGCGGGGGCTGTGGGGATGGTGGGGGAGAGAGAGAGGGAAGGGGAGAGAGAGAGGGAGAGAGAGAGAGGGGGGGGGAAACGCGTGGGGGCTGAGGGGGGCAGTGGGGCAGGAGGGGTGGTGAGGGGGCTGGCGGTGAGGGGAGGGGAGGGGGTTGGCGGGGGATGGCGGTGAGGGGAGGGGAGGGGGTTGGCGCGGGATGGCGGTGAGGGGAGGGGAGGGGGTTGGCGGGGGCTGTGGGGATGGTGGGGGAGAGAGAGAGGGAAGGGGAGAGAGAGAGGGAGAGAGAGAGGGGGGGGGAAACGCGTGGGGCTGAGGGGGGCAGTGGGGCGGGAGGGGTGGTGAGGGGGCTGGCGGTGAGGGGAGGGGAGGGGGTTGGCGGGGGATGGCGGTGAGGGGAGGGGAGGGGGTTGGCGGGGGCTGTGGGGGTGGTGGGGGAAGAGAGAGAGAAGGGGGGGGAAACGCGTGGGGGCTGAGGGGGGCAGTGGGGCAGGAGGGGTGGTGAGGGGGCTGGCGGTGAGGGGAGGGGAGGAGGTTGGCGGGGGATGGCGGTGAGGGGAGGGGAGGGGGTTGGCGGGGGCTGTGGGGATGGTGGGGGAGAGAGAGAGGGAAGGGGAGAGAGAGAGGGAGAGAGAGAGAGGGGGGGGGGAAGGGGATGGCGGTGAGGGGAGGGGAGGGGGTTGGCGGGGGCTGTGGGGGTGGTGGGGTTGAGAGAGGGAAGGGGAGAGATAGAGAGAGAGAGAGGGGGGGGAGGAATGCGTGGGGGCTGAGGGGGGCAGTGGGGCGGGAGGGGTGGTGAGGGGGCTGGCGGTGAGGGGAGGGGAGGGGGTTGGCGGGGGATGGCGGTGAGGGGAGGGGAGGGGGTTGGCGGGGGCTGTGGGGGTGGTGGGGGAAGAGAGAGAGAAAGGGGGGGGGAAACGCGTGGGGGCTGAGGGGGGTAGTGGGGCGGGAGGGGCTGGCGGTGAGGGGAGGGGAGGGGGTTGGCGGGGGATGGCGGTGAGGGGAGGGGAGGGGGTTGGTGGCGGGGGCTGTGGGGATGGTGGGGGAGAGAGAGAGGGAAGGGGAGAGAGAGGGAGAGAGAGAGAGAGGTGAAAGGCATATGCAGGCTCTAGAGTGGTACACTTTGATATATACATGAACTTCTTCAAAGAATATGAGTTTTTGGGAGTCCTTGGAAAGGATCTAATTTACTTAAACAAAAGAAAGGAAACGTTGTTGAAAAAATGTTATTAAAAAACATAAAGAAGATCTCAAGTATCTCCATCAATGATCACATTCTTGGTTGCTTTGACATTGGTCCAAGTTCCTTTGTGGATAATTTGCAACATAAGGACCACTTTTTGGAAGATTTAAAATGAAAGATGTGCACTCAACTTCAACCATCCCCCTAGAGAGTGGTCAATTGAAAAATACCTTGGCTTAGGTAGAAGAATTCAAAACCGTAAGAGATACCCCAACCCCCCTTGTTAGACGCCATAGAGTTTTAATATTTGAGAATGACAAGCTAAAAAGTAAGCGGCCCTCCAAGAAGAGGAAGAAAAGGTTTTGGACCTTATTTGTAACTCTCTCTAACTTCCTTTTATTTATCTCCAATACTTTAATATAAAGAAAATTTTGTTAAAAAAATTGATCACATTTTCTCATCAAAGATTTTTTTGATGCATGAAGATATACAGAGCTTTGTATTGACGACAATAGCGTTGTGGCACACACTCTCAATGGTCTAAGGGATGCTGAGAAGTGAAAAACCAAATTGCACCAATGGTGATTGCATAAATGAACATGGGTGGAGGAACCGAAAACTCCAATCAAGCCCAAGTTTTCAATGTAGGAGATGAAAGGGAAAAGGTACATGAGGATGATAAAACAAGGGTAGAGGATTTTTTTTTTCAAAATCAAACACAACAAGGTGGCGAAGGTCAAAGTAATGGATACTTCAACTAAAGGGGAAGTTCAAACACAAGAAAAAGAGGACTAAGAAGTTGATATACAAGAGACATAAGGATGGATTCTACAATATGTGCAAAAGTGGTAATAATACTACAAAGGAAATTGAATAGCATAAAAATATAGGTATAAATTTTCAACACCAAAGGGTAGAACTTCATTAACATCAAATACTTCATAAGCTTCAAAATATTACTTTCAATCACGAAGAACTTGGCATCAATCAATCAGACGGTGAATAGTAGACCAAGTGAAGTTTAATAAAGGGAGAATGCATTCTAGATAGCCCAAAGCTTTCACGTTCGTATATGATTTCAATATAACAATATGAATATTTTAAGGAAGTATAAGCTAAATGTACTTTCATATTTGAAATAGTCTGACTGGTATCCAAAGAAGGAGTTTATCAAGCATGCAAAGACTTTGAGGGTAGATGGACTCGAAGAGTAGTTCTCCCAAGATTTTAAATTTGAATAGGATCAGGGCCTCAAAGTAAGGTTATTTGAATATGAGCATGAAGACATAGGGATGGCTAGTATGAAGAATATGTAGCTAAATGAGCAAGATCCATCTAAAATGAGATGTATATGCCAAGTTAGTCTTAGGGAGATGTAGCTAGTATGGTAGATTATTTGATGAATAGGAAACATAAATAATTGATTTAAACTCTAAAACGTTATGCAAAAATGACATGGGTTTAGGAAAAATTTTACAATATGAAAATACTTGGATATGGATGGTATATGCATATTTCTATCTTAGGCATAGACTCCAATCTCAAGAGGAAAAATGTATCTACTTGGGCTATTTCAATGTAAAAACGGTTACATGTTGTCTCACCATTAAAGGAACAAAAATAAAAGAATCAAGATATGTAGTATTTGATGAGTTATTATCTTGGTATTGTTGGAGCAAATCAATCCCTAATTGGTGATTATGAAGAACTTGACTTGTTGGAGCAAATCAATCCCTAATTGGTGATTATGAAGAACTTGAAGCAAGTCACGAATAAAAAGAAGCCAAAGAAGTCATTTGAGAAAGTGAAGAGATCTCAGAAATGTAGCATGTATACATATGTACATAATGTAGCATGTATACATATGTACATTACAGATGAAAATTCTTGTACTATGAGTATAGATGATCATTAAAATGATAAGCAGTAATGTAGTGGACTCGAGATGAGTTTCACCAATACGTGAAGATAAGATTTGTGCAATGTATGACATTAAATAGTCATGGAAGCTATCCCAACATATTATCAATCCAGATACCCAAGCAGAGGAGAACCTAGGTGAAAATAATGCAGAACCTAGGTGAAAATAATGCTAACTGATTTGACTCTATATAACTTAGGTTTATGCACACACACCCACCATCACATATCCACACACATTTTATACATGAGTGTACAAATAGATTCTCTTCACTAGCGTTCAAGTTGATTCATCCATATTACATTTCTCGCCAAGGACAATGGATTTTGTGGATAGAAAAAGAAATGAACACATATGATCATATCACTTAATCATATCACTTAATCGTAACGGAGACACAATGTCAAATCAAGGAGCTTTCTACCCTCATACAATCGTTTGTCGCCTTCATAAGATATGCTACATGATTAGGGAAAATCGTGATGGTCAAGAAATCCACAATGATCAATCGACGATGGTGAAGCTACGATGATCAAGTCGCGATGGACAGATTGGGATGGTGAGTCACAGTCGTGATGGTTAGAGTGCGATGATCAAGGGATGCACAATGATCTAACTGCAATGATCAAGTAGCGATGGTCTAAGTGCAATGGTCAAACAGGGATGGTCTAACCATGATGCTCATATCACGATGCTCAAATCACGATGGTCAGGACCACGACGGTCACTAGGATCACGATGGTCAGACACCAACGTGATAGTGTGTCACCGTCATGAGGATGTGACATGACCGCGATGGTGTGAGCCAATCGCCACAATGGTTAGTGACCATCATGATGGTCAGACACAGTCACGATGTCGGAAAGAATTTATTCCTCTTAAAATATTATTAAAAATTAACAGATAAATTGATTGAAATAAGTTTGAATAATTTATGAAATTTTTGACTTATGTTTGATTTTAATTTTTGCAGGACAAGAATTCTGATGATTAATACAAAGATGTGAAGTATTTATCAAGGTGTTTTTCTAATGAAGTTGTGGGTATAGATTAAAAATTAAGGGTTATTCAAGGGTTTATCTAAGTTTTGAAAGTAAATTCAAGGGTATTTAAGGGTCAAATGTAGGTTTTTGATCATGTTTTATAAGGTTCAAGCTTAATTTCAAGGTTAATTAAGGGGTTAGTTATTAAATCTAGAGGGTTATGGAAGATTAGAAGATTAGTTTATGGGTTAGTTGAGGGATAAAAACATGGTTTGAAGTTAGTTTAAGGGTAAACATATGGTTAAAAAGATTAATTAATTAGGTTTTAGTCTTTAAATGAGTTAATAAATAGGGTAAATGTATTAATTAAAATCTTAGCAAAATATTTTAATTTTAACTATGAATTGACATTTTTAACACAGGTTATGGATACATTTAAAATTATTGATGGGTTTAATTTAATTTATTCTAAAGGGTTGTATTTATTCTAAAGTGATTAAATAAATAAAAAATAATTGAAGGTTTGTATTTATTAAATTTTAAATGGATGGCCAAGAGAATATTTATTTTAGTAAAAGTTGTGAATTTCTTGGAAAAGAAAGGGATGAATTTCCTACGCCTTTTTTTTTAGTTGAGATATGTTGAGTTGAAGAGGAGTAAATGTAGGCAGCATGCTTCAGTTATCTTAGGGAAAATGTGGGCTATGGTGGGCTCATCTCATCTATATAAAGAGGGGAGTCATATTCACAAGCTCATGTTATTTTTCAAGTACTCTATTTACTCTGCTCTAGGCTATGATTGTTTGTGCACTCATTTTGATGACTATCCTTCTGGAAGGAGGAGAGAGAAGTTCATCTCTCTTACTTTTTTCATTCATTCAATGCAAAGCAAATTTTTTTGCTTTAAAAATCAGACGACGCAGAGGAGTGAGAAAGTTTTCTTCTTCTTTTGTTTCTTTTTTTTTCCTCTTCTTTCTCAATTCTTTTTTCTTTTTTTTCACTCCTTCTTTTTCTCTTTATTCCCATCTTCCCCTTTCTTTATTACTATCCCTCTCTTTCCTCTCTCCATCCCTTTCTCTTCTCTCTGATGGCGGCGCAGTAGCACTGCACGCACAACACACACACACACACACACGCACACACAGAGGGTTGATTTTTTTTCTTTTTATATTGTTTTTTATATTTTTATATTCTGTTTTTTCTCCTTCCTCCCTCCTTGCAGCCAGCCGATGGACAACAGTGGCCGTAGAAGAGAGAGAAAGAGAGTGGAGAGAGAGAGATAAAGAAAGAGAGAGAGAGAGAGAGTTTTTTTTTATTATTTCTTTTCTTATTTATATATTTATTAGATATTTTAATTACTATTTTCTTTTTGTTAAATTATTATGTATACTTTATATATCTTTATTTTATAGTTTATATACATTAAATGTTTTATTTCTTCTTTTTTATGTTTATATATTTTAATATTATATTATGTTTTATTTTCATGTTTTATGTTATATTTATATTTAAGTATACTTATTAAGTATATACTAAAACAAAAATATGGAGTGTATATGTATAAAGGTATATGTATATGTATTTATGTATGAGAATATATATGTATTTATGTATGTGTGACAATGTTTTATCTTTGGTTCATTACATTTTATTTTAATGTATATATATTATTTATTTACATGTAGTAAGTATTATTGTTTTTTTTTACTTTCATTAATTATATGACATGTGTTTGTTTGAGATGAATGATATGAATGGTTAATGATTTTATTATGTATGTTGGTATGAAATGGAGGGTATGAAGGATGTATGTGTGTGCTTATTTATCTAAATTGTTTACATGTATATGATTTGAATTCCTAAACCTTTGTTATGAGTTCCTGGTTACCAGAAGGAGGGTCCATTTAGCCATTATCCCTTATCTTTCTCAAAGATTTCATCATATTATCTAAGCTTCTCCTTATCCAATCATTTATCCTTTCCTTTTCTTATCCATTAACCAAGCTTCTCCAACCCTTGCTTGCTATCTTGATAGAAACTTATTAGAAATGCATTGGATTTAATAAATGTTTTTATCCATGTTAAATGTTAGTGCATGTACCTAAGTTAGATGTTAGTGCATGTACCCATGATAAATGTTAGGCATGTTAGTGAATGTATGCATGTTAGATGTTAGGTAGTGCATGTTAGATGTTAGGAAGTGCATGTAAATGTTAGGTATGTTAATGAATGTTAGATGTATGTTAGTGCATGCATATGGTATTGCATGTTAGGTGTTAGTAAATGTATGCATAGAATGTGTGTATAATAGATATTAGTGCTTGCATGTTGTGTGTTTGTGCATGTATGTTCATGCATGTGTGCTAGTGCATGTGCATGTATGCATGTGTGTATGTTAGTGCATGCATGTTCATATATGTGTATGTTAGTGCATGCATGTTCATATATGTATGTTAGTACATGTAAGTTCATGATAGGAATGGTATGCATGTGTATTAGTGCATGTTCATTTATGCGTATGCATGTATGCATGCATGTGTGTTAGTGCATGTATGTTCATGCATGTGTGTTAATACATGTGGTTTATGTATGCATGTTCATTTATGCATGTGCATGTATGCATGTGAGTTATGTTAGTGCATGTTATGTATGCATGTTCATTTATATGCATGTCATGTATGAATGCATGTTCATTTATATGTATGTAAGTTATGTATGCATATGTGTATGTTAGTGCATGCATGTTCATATATGTGTATGTTAGTGCATGCATGTTCATATATGTATGTTAGTACATGTAAGTTCATGATAGGAATGTCATGCATGTGTGCTAGTGCATGTGCATGTATGCATGTGTGTATGTTAGTGTTTGCATGTTCATGTATGCATGTTATGTATGCATGTTCACTTATGCATGTGCATGTATGCATGTGAGTTGTGTCAGTGCATGTATGTTCATGCATGTGTGTTAATGCATATGATTTATGTATGCATGTTATGTATGCATATATGTATGTTAGTTTATGCATGTTATGTATGCATGTGTGTTTTTTGCATGTATGTTCATGCATATGTGTTTGTGCATGCATGTTCATGCATGTGTATTAGTGCATGTAAATTTATGCATGTTAGTTAAATGCATGTTAGTATGCATGCGATGTATGTTAGAATATGTAGTATGTCTGTATATGTATGTTAAAGTGTATGAAGCCTATGTATATATATGAATTATAAGATGTATGCTTAAGTAATGTATGAAGGAATGTTTGAAGTATGTACGAGTATTTAATACATAAGTGATTAGTGTTCAAGTGTGCAAGAATGAGTTATGTACCTATGGTTTTCATGTTATTTTTCAGATGATATGCAGCCTTTGATGAATATGAACTGAAGAACTAGAGAGCAGAAAAGAATTTACTTAGCTGAAATTCTATTGTTTAGTTTTGTATAGGATATCAATTCTATAAACAGTATCTTATAGCTTTTGTATAGGAAACCATTCATCTAAACAATCTATATAATATTAATCTATTTGCATTTTATTTTATATGTCTGAAGAAGCTTCATCTAGTAGTACTATTTTACCTCCATCTACATTTGAAATACTATTTCCTAGTCCAGTTGAAGTTAATGATAATCAAAATACAAAAATTGAAGAACTAGCTAAAGATAAAAGTGTAGAAGAAACTTTGCATTCAAGAGAATTTGATCGTAGATTATCTAGAACATTACCATTAATTTCCATTGTTCCACCTAGAACTGAAAATAGTGAAAATCTTTTTCCGCCATCCATAGCTAGAAACACTGATAATTCTCAAATAGATTTAAACGTAAAAGAAATAATTAAAGATAAATTAGTTAGTGAGAAATTAATCCTACCATCCTATATAGATGCAGTCAATAGATATAGAAATGCTTTGCCTTACGGACCTTAGGAAAAAAATACTTTTTCTGCATAGTCACCATGTGTGCACTGTTAGCGAGACGATTGAATTGATCCACCAGTCGTCACGAATCGTTCACATAGCAATGATGAGTCACCATCACGATGGTTAGCTACATTTCTGATTTTGAAAAACTAAGTTTAGATCTGTGAGAGTGCTTACCTTAGCTCCTCTTTCATGCAAAAATTTCAACCAAATACCCACCTTTTTCTGATAGTCATGATGGTCATCTCTTACGGTGATTTTTCAGGAAAAAAATGAAGTTTTTACTGTGTTTCTTGCAAGTTTGTGATGTCCAGAGGCTGCCCTGCAATGTTACTGCACCAAAAAATGCAAACAAGCACCTGTAAAATCTCTCTCTCACCCTTAGACACATGTAAATGAGGAAAAGTGAAGAGAAACAGGGAATATGGCAGATGTTTTTGGTATTTTAGGGGTTTTAGATGAGGATGGGAAATGAAATTAGAGGGAAAGTGGATTAAAAGTGTGCAAAGACTAACTACTAACAACAAACAACAAGAAAATTTTACCTTCCAATGATTTTCTCCAACACACTTACCATCATACGCTCAACCTAGAGCTCATCCCCGGCAATGGTGCCTAATTTGGTGTCACTTTAGCACACCTACGTGAGGAGTTCCACCTCATAATTATCAATCCATGGAGAGGATAGGCCGATATGAAGATTGAGAGTGAGTGACGGCACAAGTGCATGAGTGAAAGCACACAATCATGTACACACATACACACACATGCACAAGGTAAGAGCAAAGAGAGAAACAATGGAAAGATTTCTATTACAAAAGAGCTCTCTTACAAAGCTTCAAATCTCTAACAAGCTAACATAAAAAATGAGCTCTCTAGCTCTTTTTATCCAGACCTAGTGTCCGGCCTAGTTAAAAATTAGGTTCCAAGACTTATTTGAGGGCTTAAACAGAGTATAAAAATATGAAAATCGGTAGGTGGATAATTCCAATACTCCTCAAGCTTGAGGACTCCTCGGCTTGAACAAAATGGAGTTTCAAAAATATAAAATGGTATTTAAAATGGTTTTTAGTGATGAAAATCACTACTTTTATAGGGATTTCTTTTGAAGATTTGACATGTAATTCTTGGAGCTCCCTATATGCTTCCTCTTCTTGTATGTCCACTTCTTTGATGTGCTTCCATGCTTTGGTGCTTGACCTTGAGTATCAATAGAAAACTTGGAACAACTTAGAATGATGGACACCACGGATGATGGATAATTGTATTGGCCAATAGAGCAATCAATCTACCTTAGAACGATGGACACCAGAGTATGATGGACCTTGTTTTGTGATGTCTGTGTCCCTTCCATTCCAACTCATGGGCAATGGACATCTCAAAACGTGTGATGGACAACTAAAAACATGTGATCAATCAAAAAATATTATATATTTTTTATAAATTTAGGTTTGACAAGCCCCTACTCCCATAATTTTTAACTTTAAAAGAACAATTGTATAGATGAATGGGCATAGTACTTATGGCACCCCGTGTATCCCACAAATTAGGGGTTAGAAAAGGTCACAAGTAGTAAAAACTGGTTTAGCCAGTGCTTAACCAACTAACCTACGGGACATGGACAATGAAGTTCATCCTGCTTGATATTTATTGGTGCAATTATCTTCTCCCACATAAAATGAAGTATACATTGGACACTCTACTTCAAAGATTAAAGTGCACTTCCTTCTTCGACATATTTTTGCACATATTTTGGTAAACCTTTTATTTCCTTCTAACAAAAGATGAAATCAATTTTTTCTTGACAATATAGAAACGACTACTTCTAGGAGGAATCAGCATTGATATGTTATCGTATTGATGATATTCATTCATTTAACGGGTTATATTACTACTAAAGATCCATATTGACCTTAAAACTTCGTTACATATTTATTTCTCAATTAGTTTTTTGTTCATGTAATAACAATCTCTTGGCTCACTTGCAATTCTTAGAGACCTATCATCTATGATAAGACAAAATATATGGAGCTTATGTTACTACCACAACTAAATATTCATTGGAAACATGATGTGCTCATCTTCATTTTGAATGGAAATATTCATTGAAGGCTCAAAGACCCTAATATGATATCTTGAACAAAATTGTTCAGTTTGTAGTAAACTCACAAACCTCGATGTTATTCTATCACTTTGATTAAGATTATGAGCTTCATGTGAGTTCATCTAAGGATGAAACAAACTGAGAAGATTAAATAGAAATCATCACCTAATGTGATGTTTTAGTCAAAATCTATATTCCTAAGTTACAAAATGAATTACATGTACAGAAAAAGTTTCAAAATATTTTGATATAAAGTCACATGTCATCGGCCTTACAAACACTAGAACTCTTAAAACATCTAAATGAGTCTCTCTCATTGTTGGAGGCCGACTTTTGTCGGTATGGATGTAAGTGTGTACGTGTACTCGTTACTATGCATGTATGTATACCAACGTTTGTGAGTATGCATCTAGCTATATACTCATTTGTGTGTATCTATTAGTATGCATAAACTCATTATATATATATATATATATATATATATATATATATATATATATATATATATATATATATATATATATATATATATATATATATATATATATATATATGTGTGTGTGTGTGTGTGTGTGTGTGAAGGTATGTGTATATGTCTGTATGTCTATGTGTGCGTCTACTATTATCCATCCATATGTGTTCTATTATTTGGGTATATATTGTGCTCTAAGGATACATATAGTTCTGTCCCCATGCAGGTATACATGTGCATATGAAGTTGTGGTTTTTCTAGATTATCGATAGTTTTAGATACATTGCTAGGTCAAAATGATTTTCATCTACAGGATGGGCAGATAAAAAGTGTTCATTGATGCACATTCTTGTTCTCACCTTAGCTTTTATCATTTTGGCCTTACTTTCATAGCTACTAACATGGAGAAATGTTTCATTTCTTCATGCAAGACATGATGTATGTGTGTATATGTACATGTATATATATATATATATATATATATATATATACATATATATATATATATATATATATATATATATATATATATATATATATATAATTTATTGTATTCTTATGTGTGTATATAGTGTGTATGTGTTTTTTTATATATAAATAGATAGAAAAATAAAAGTATACCCTAATAGTGTCGAAACATATACATTACTCCATCCAAAACAATTTTAAAGATTGAGAATAAGTTTGCACTTAGTTCTATCAAGCGACTTCCTTCATATATATGCTATATATATATATATATATATATATATATATATATATATATATATATATATATATATATATATATATATATATATGTATGTTCTCACTCTCACTCTCTCTCTCTCTCTTGCTTTATGATGTATTAGCCTATTCGTTCACGATGTTTCCCAAATAACCAATCTATGCTCACTTATAGAAAAAACTATCATAGCTTCAAGTATCTTGACTCTTTTGGATTAAAAGTGGAGGATACAAGAGTATTCCTGATTTAATCCCAATAATTCCCGAATGTCACAAATAATTGTGTATGGATGGCAACCCAATTTGATGATGAAGAGTTGTCAAGATTATTTTGTAAACGCTCATACAAATTAGATGTATGTCATCTAGAAATAGATGAAGATTCCAATAAAAGAAATTAAGCCATCCAGAGGAAATTAAAAATGATGAGGCTTCAACTTGCAAGGATAATGATTCTAGAAATGAAGCAAAATGGGAAGTTCCCAAAATAAAAACAAAAGTGTTTAAATCTATGGATGCACTCATATACATTTGAAAATAGGATATGGATGTAAAAGTTAAATCCTAATTATACCATCATCCATGTAAATCCTTTTATGTTTTTCTAATTTCCATGCTTGATTGTGCATCTTGGAAACCAAAAGTTGTGTTTGTTTCTAAGATCCATGCTTGTTTATGCATCATCTTTGTTCTTGAGCAACAATGGTTTAATCCTATTATACTCATTGGAGACATCTAAATCTCCAAAGGCTTGATTTGTAATGATTTAAGAACACCTCTATATCAATCATAGACCAAACTTTATACAAATGTTACCTTGATTTACAAAATCATTCACAATCATTTCTCTGAGTGAAATTTTTTCTTCTTCAAGAAGTGTGCTTCAGATATTGACTTCATTACCCACACATATCTTCACATTGCTTCAATCTAATGATATACATACCTCCATTCTACCTTTGTGCAATCATATCATTCATTAGACCTTCAAGAGAATCACTAAAACTCTGATTTGACCATTAAAAGTCAAAAACTATCTTCCTGAACAAGTGACTTTGACATAGTCAACTTCTAGGGTTCATTTCTCATAGCACAAGTCCCATTTTTCTAAATGCTTTGAGCCATAGCTTCCTTACCTTCTAATTATATTTCAAATGTTAACTCATAAAAAATTTTACACTGTGCACTGAGATCCAAGCAAAACATTGACACGAAAATATGTGTGACTCTGAGAGTTCTATCTACAGACTTTACATATACATGTTCCTATTGATCATACACACAGCCTAAAATGAATGAGACCATGAAACCTTGAACATAACTTGATTAGCTTCTAGATTATATGTGTACAAAGGATTTCTTGATCCACTTGATTAGGTTGAGAGAAATCAGAGAAAGACCCGACGCTAACTCAGAAGGATGACTCTTTACACATCTATCTCATGAACACTTGGCTTCTAATGACTCTCCCTACTATTTCTTTTCATTATTGACTTATACACATATGATTCTAGACTCATCATGGTCTATTACATTAATCCTTATCATTCTAATGATTATCTATACTCATAGTACAAGAATTTCCATCTATAATGTACATATGTATACATGCTACAGTTCTAAGATCTCTTCACTTTCTCAAATAACTCTTTGGCTTCATTTTGACTCCTGACTTGCTTCAAGTTCTTCCTAATCACTAATTAGGGATTGCTTTGCTCCAAGAGCTCCCCTTCAATCACTTATTGTGATTATGCCATTCTTCTTTATTCTTGCCATCTCTTTGAACTTCTGTAGCTTAGGTCCATCTAAGCTCTTTGTCAACATATCTGCAACTTTCTCTTTTGTTGCGGGTATACAATACTTCAATATCTTTATCAAGTACCTTTTCTCTCAAGAAATGATACTGAATCTCTATGTGTTTAGTCTTGGCATAAAAAACAGGATTAGCTGCCAAATATAATGAACTCATGTTGTCTCCAAAAATAATTGCCCCTGCTTCAAACCATACAAAGCTCTTTTGAGCTTACACACATAATCTGATCCAATTGAAGCTATGAAACCCTCTCGTTGCTCCATGTACACCTCGTCTGCAATATATCCATTCAAAAATGCATTCTTCACACCCAATTGTGACAACTTTTATCCTTCACAAGTAGCAATAGCAATTAGAGTTCTAATTGTAGGCATCTTAGCAACTCGACTAAAGGTTTCATCATAATCTACCCTATAAGTTTGGGCATAACCTTTAACCACAAGTCTAGCTTTGTATTTAGACACCTCACCATTTTCAAACCTTTTTGTCTTATACACCCACGTACTTCCAATTACCTTCTGATTTTTTGATCTTGGCACCAATTCCCATGTCTCATTCTCAAGTAGAGCATCATACTCTTCTTGCATCGCCTTTTCCCAATTCTGTTTACGTTTAGCTTCTTCATATGTGGTTGGATCTTCTTCTATCTTCACAATATAAGCATAATATTTTGTTGTTAAGAAAGATGTATCATAGCTATACCTGATATGTTCTTTTCTTTCTCTCAAAGAACTTCTGACCTCTGCACTTCTTGAAGTCTCAACCACATTTGATTTTGGATCAAATCTTGTCCTATTTTTATCATTGCCCTACAATTTACTTTTATAATCAACATCATCAATATCTTCTTCATACACCTTTACTTTTTTCTTCCCTTTCCTTTGTATTTCTTCAACATCTGCATAATCATTTTTTGACCTTGTATACCATGTGCTTTGCTCATCAAATGTAAAATCTTTTGTAACAAGAAATTGCTTTGTAGATGGACTCGAGAATTTGTAACCCATCTGTCTATCATCGTACCCAATAAACACATACTTCTGTGCTTTAGGCTCTAGCTTATGTCTTAATTGTGAAGGAACATAAGCATATGCCAAACATCCAAATACTTTACAATGATCAAGATTAGGTTTCTTACCCCACCATGCTTCATAAGGTGTTCTACCATCCAAAGCTTTGCAAGGTAACCTATTCACAAGGTATGTTGCAGTGTTGATAGCTTCTACTTGTAAATAATTGGGAAAACTCTTCTCTTTCATAATTCATCTTGCAAATTCTACAAGAGTTCTATTTCTTCTTTTTGCAACTCCATTTTGTTGAGGGGAGTACCTGCAAGTTACTTCTCTTTGTATACCTCCATTCCACAAATAATCATCAAACTCTTTAGAAAAATATTATCCTCGTCCATTTGATCTCAACTTCTTGAGCTTTTGTCCTGTAATCCTTTCTGCATAAGCATGATATAATGCTCGAATGTCTTGAATAATTATGATTTATCCTTGATTACATAAAGTCTAATCCAACTTGTTGCATCATCAACAAACAATACATAATATTTGGATCCATTTATGTTATAGTCCCTTGAAGGACCCCACACATCTGTATGAACCAACTCAGGCATGTTTGAATACTTGTATCCTGATTTATTGTATGAACTTATGTGAGCTTTACCTAATTCACAAGCATCACACTTGTATACCATGTGTTGACCTTCAACATTTGGCAATCCAAGCACTACATCATTCTTTGACATTTCTTTTATAGCTCTTCATGCCTAGCCTTTTATGTTATAGGTTTAACTCAGATATCTTTTGACTTCCATAAGTAAACAATGCATGTCCCACATTACCTTGGATCTTGAGAGTAAAAATCCTTCCTTCTTTTTGACCTATAATAATGCTTCTATATTCTTGATTTGATCTTGCACATAAACACCATTATTTCTGAATCTAACTTCATATCCTTTCTTCATAATTTTTCCTACACTTATCAAGTTTTTAGGAATAGTAGGAACATAAAGTACCTTGCTTAAGATGAAATCAACATAAAACTTTTAAAAGATGAAATCAAATTTTTCTTGACAATATAGAAACGACTCCTTCTACGAGGAATCAACATTGATATGTTATTGTGTTGATGATATTCATTCATTTAACGGGTTATATTACTACTAAAGATCCATATTGACCTTAAAACTTCGTTACATATTTATTTCTCAATTAGTTTTTTGTTCATGTAATAACAATCTCTTGGCTCACTTGCAATTCTTAGAGACCTATCATCTATGATAAGACAAAATATATGGAACTTATGTTACTACCACAACTAAATATTCATTGGAAACATGATGTACTCATCTTCGTTTTGAATGGAAATATTCATTGAAGGCTCAGAGACCCTGATTATGATATCTTGAACAAAATTTTTCAGTTTCTAGTAAACTCACAAACCTCGATGTTATTCTATAACTTTGATTAAGATTATGAGCTTGATGTGAGTTCATCTAAGGATGAAACAAATTGAGAATATTAAATAAAAATCATCACCTAATGTGATGTTTTAGTCAAAATCTATATTCCTAAGTTACAAAATGTATATGTACCGAAAAATTTTCAAAATATTGTTGATATAAAGTCACATGTCATCGGGCTTACAAACACTAGAACTCTTAAAACATCTAAATGAGTCTCTCTCATTGTTGGAGGCCGACTTTTGTAGGTATGGATGTAAGTGTGTATGTGTACTCATTACTAGGCGTGTATGTATACCAACGTTTGTGAGTATGCATCTAGCTATATACTCATTTGTGTGTATCTATTGGTATGCATAAACTCATAATATATATATATATATATATATATATATATATATATATATATATATATATATATATATATATATATATATATATATTATATGTGTGTGTGTATATGTTTGTATGTCTATGTGTGCGTCTACTATTATCCATCCATATGTGTTCTATTATTTGGGTATACATTGTGCTCTAAGGATACATGTAGTTTTGTCCGTATGGAGGTATACATGTGCATATGAAGCTGTGGTTTTTGTAGGTTATTGATAGTTTTAGACATAATGATTTTCATCTACAGGATGGGCAGATACAAAGTGTTCATTGATGCACGTTCTTGTTCTCACCTTAGCTTTTATCACTTTGGCCTTACTTTCATAAATACTAACATGGAGAAATGTTTCATTTCTTTATGCAAGACATGCCGTATGTGTGTATACTTATATGTATGTGTGTATACTTATATGTATGTGTGTGTGTGTGTGTATATATATATAGAATTTATTGTATGCTTATGTGTGTATATAGTGTGTATGTGTATGTGTGTATATATAAATAGATAGAAAAATAAATGTATACCTTAATAGTGTCGAAACACATACATTACTCCATCCAAAACAATTTTAAAAATTGAGAATAAGCTTGCACTTAGTCTTGTCAAGCGACTTCCTTCATATATATGCTATATATATATATATATATATATATATATATATATATATATATATATATATATATATATATATATATATATATATATATATATATATATATATATATATATATATATATAGCTATTTTAGTTCTCACTCTCACTCTTTCTCTCTCTCTCTCTCTTGCTTTATGTGTATTAGCCTATTCGTTCATGATGTTGCCCAAATAATCAATCTATGCTCACTTATAGAAAATACTATCATAGCTTCAAGTGTCTTGACTCTTTTGGATTAAAAGTGGAGGATACAAGAGTATTTGTGAATTAATCCCAATAATTCCCAGTAAATCATATCACAAATAATTGTGTATGGATGGCAACCCAATTTGATGATGAAGAGTTGTCAAGATTATTTTGTAAACGCTCATAGAAATTAGATGTATGCCATCTAGAAGTGGATGAAGATTCCAACAAAAGAAGTTAAGCCATCCAGAGGAAACTAAAAATGATGAGGCTTCAACTTACAATGAGGTGCCACCAAACATGATGGTAAATACATCACAAGAGTGTGATGAGATGCACCACGAATACCATGCAAATGGTCATCTAAGTGGAGATGATGCACTAAGAATTAGGAAGACAGTGGAAGGATGGGAAAGATGAGGTGGAAAATGGGCTATTAGAATTAAGAAAATGCTTCAAAATCATCATCATCATCATCATGAAAATAATACTCATGGAGGATGAAGAAGCACAACTATGAGTACCATGACCACCTCTAAGAGCACAAATGCATTCAAACACAACAAAAAAATCTTAAATCTTTGATATCATGCAAATATTTTAGGTGTGGTAGCCAAAATGAAAAGTGTACTTACAAGAAAAGAATGTTAGGATTAGAGAGTGAGTTGACCATGAGATCAAACAAGTCACATATGGATTAGAGTGAGCCTTCAAAGAGCATAGATTGAGCTCACAAGCTTCCATCAATTATATAAATTATATTGAGAGCCTCTCTTATAGAGTTGGAGAGAGTCTCAAAACAAGTATGTGGCATGTAGGATTAATCTCATACAAGGACAATGATTCTAGAAATGAAGCAAAATGGAAGTTCCCAAAATAAAAACAAAAGTGTTTAAATCTAGGGATGCACTCATATACATTTGAAAATAGATATGGATGTAAAAGTTAAATCCTAATTAGACCATCATCCATGTAAATCCTTTTATGTTTTCTAATTTCCATGCTTGATTGTGCATCTTGGAAACCAAAGGTTGTGTTTGTTTCTAAGATCCATGCTTGTTTATGCATCATCTTTGTTCTTGAGCTACAATGGTCTAATCCTATTATACCTGTTGGAGACCTCTAAATCTCCAAAGGCTTGATCTATACTGATTTAAGAACACCTATATATCAATCATAGACCAAACTTTACACAAATGTTACCTTGATTTACAAAATCATTCACAATCACTTCTCTGAGTGAAATTTGTTCTTCTTCAAGAAGTCTGCTTCAGAGATTAACTTCATTACCCACACATATCTTCAAATTTCTTCAATATACTGATATAAATACCTCCATTCTACCTTTTAACAATCATATAATTCATTAGACCTCCAAAAGAATCATTAAAACTCTGATTTGACCATTAAGATCAAAGGTATGTCAAAAACTGTCTTCCTGAACAAGTGACTTTGAGATAGTCAACTTCTAAGGTTGATTTCTCACAAGAAAAATCCCATTTTTCTAAATTCTTTGAGCCATAACTTCATTACCTTCTAATTAGATTTTGAATGCTCACTCATCAAAAACTTTACACTGTGCACTGAGATCCAAGCAAAACATTGACACAAAAATATGCGCGACTCTGAGAGTTCTATCTACAGACTTTACATATACATGTTCCTATTGATCATACACATAGCCTGAAATCAATGAGACCATGAAACCTTCAACATAGCTTGATTAGCTTCTAGATTAGATGTGTACAAAATATTTCTTGATCCACTTGATTAGGCTAACAGAAATGAGAGAAAGACTTGACACTAACTCAAAAAGATGACTCTTTACACATCTATCTCATGGATACTTGGCTTCTAATGACTCTCCCTACTATTTCTTTTCATTATTGACTTATATACATATGATTCTAGAATCATCATGGTCTATTACATTACTCCTTATCATTCTAATGATTATCTATACTCATACTACAAGAATTTCCATCTATAATGTACATATGTATACATGCTACATTTCTGAGATCTCTTCACTTTCTCAAATAACTTCTTTGGCTTCATTTTGATTCCTGACTTGCTTCAAGTTCTTCATAATCACGAATTAGGGATTGCTTTTCTCCAACAGCTCCCCCTCAATCACTTATTGTGATTATGCCATTTTTCTTTATTCGTGCCATCTCTTTGAATTTTTGTAGCTTAGGTCCATCTAAGGTCTTTGTCAACATATCTGAAACTTGCTCTTTTGTTGGGGTATACAATACTTCAATCTCTTTATCAAGTAACTTTTCTCTCTAGAAATGATACTGAATCCCTATGTGTTTAGTCCTACCATGAAAAACAAGATTAGCTGCCAAATATAATCAACTCATGTTGTCTCCAAAAGTAATTGGAGTACTATGATCAATTCCAAAATTTTTCAATAAGGTCTTCAACCATATCACTTCTTTTGCAGCCTCTACCATTCCTTTATACTCAACATCTGTGGATAACAAAGCAACTATATGTTGCTTCTTTGAGCACCAAGAAACTAACTTATCTCCAATATAACAGAGATAACCATGAGTGGACGTTCTATCATCTAAATTACCTGCCCAATTTGCATCACTAAACACTTTGATTCTTGTGTCAGAAGTAAAACCATAATACAAACCTTCATTTAGAGTTCCCTTGATATATCCAAGTACCCTTTGAGCTGCAATCCAATGATTTTTCTTTGGACAATGCATAAATTGTGATAAAACACAAACTACATATGATAGATCTGGTCCTGTCAAGGTAGCATACATCAAACTACCTACCAAACTATGATATTTCTTCATGTCATTGAATTGTTCTCCTCCATATGTACTCAACTTATGATTTACCTCCAATGGTGTGGTTGAAGGCTTGCAATCTTCCATGTTGAACTTAACCAAAAGATTCTTCAAGTATCTCTCTTGTGTAACATATACTCCATGTTGAGTATACACAATCTGCATTTCTAAGAAATAAGACAAGTTTCCCAAATCACTTATCTTAAACTCCTTCTCTATTTGTTTCTTAAGCTCCTTGATTCCTTGAGCATATGTACCTGTGATAATAATATCATCAACGTAAATACACATGTATATATACCCATCTTCACTTGCCTTCACTAGCAAGCTACTATCTGCTTTTGAAGCTTGATATCCACATTCATTCAAGAACTTAAAAAGCCTATAATTCCATGCCCTTGGGGCCTGCTTCAAACCATACAAAGCTCTCTTGAGCTTACACACTTAATCTGATCCAATTGAATCTATAAAACCCTCTGGATGCTCCATGTACACTACATCTGCAATATATCCATTTAGAAATGCATTCTTCGCACCCAATTGTGACAACTTTTATCCTTCACAAGTAGCAATAGCAGTTAGATTTCTAATTGTAGGCATCTTAGCAACTCGACTAAAGGTTTCATCATAATCTACCCTATAATTTTGGGCATAACCTTTAACCATAAGTCTAGCTTTGTATCTAGACACCTCACCATTTGCAACCCTCTTTGTCTTATACACCCACTTACTTCTAATTACCTTCTGATTTTTTGGTCCTAGCACCGATTCCCATGTCTCGTTCTCAAGTAGAGCATCATACTCTTCTTGCATTACCTTTTCCCAATTCTATTTACCTTTAGCTTCTCCATATGTGGTTGGACCTTCTTCTATCTTCACAATATAACCATAATCTTTTGTTGTTAAGAAAGATGTTCTTTTCGTTCTCTCAAAGATCTCTAACCTCTACACTTCTTGAAATCTCAACCACATTTGATTCTAGATCAAATCTTGGCTTATCTTCATCATTTCCCTGCAATTTACATTTATAATCAACATCATCAATATCTTCTTCATACACCTTTACTTTTTTCTTCCCTTTCCTTTGTATTTCTTCAACATCTGCATAATCATTTGTTGACCCTGTATACCATGTACTTTGCTAATCAAATGTAACATCTTTTGTAACAAGAAATTGCTTTGTAGATGGACTCCACAATCTATAACCCATTTGTCTATCATCATACCCAATAAACACATACTTCTCTGCTTTGGGGTCTAGCTTATGTCTTAATTGTGAAGGAACATAAGCATATGCCAAACATCCAAATACTTTACAATGATCAAGAGTAGGTTTCTTACCCCACCATGCTTCATAAGGTGTTCTACCAACCAAAGCCTTGCAGGGTAACCTATTCACAAGGTATGTTGTAGTGTTGATAGCTTCTGCCTATAAATAATTAGGACAAATCTTCTCTTTCATAATTGATCTTGCAAATTCCAGATGAGTTCTATTTCTTCTTTCTGTAACTCCATTTTGTTGGGGGGAGTGCCTGCAAGTTACTTGTCTTTTTATACCTGCATTCCAAAAATAATCATCAAACTCTTTAGAAAAATATTCTCCCCCTCCTTGATCTCAACCTCTTGAGCTTTTGTCCTGTAGTCCTTTCTGCATAAGCATGATAATGCTTGAATTTCTTGAACACTTATTATTTATCCTTGATTACATAAAGTGTAATCCATCTTGTTGCATCATCAACAAACAATACATAATATTTTGATCCATTTATGCTATGGTCCCTTGAAGGACCCCAACTCAAGCATGTTTGAATACTTGTATCTTGGTTTATTGTATGAACTTATGTGAGCTTACCTAATTGAGAAGCTTCAAACTTGTATACCATGTGTTGACCTTCAACATTTGGCAATCCAATCACTACATCATTCTTTGACATTTCTTTTATAGCTCTCTCATTAAAATGACCTAGAATTTTATGCCATAGGTCTAACTCAGATATCTTTTGACTTCCATAAGTAAACAATGCATGTCCCACATTACCTTGGACCTTGAGAGTAAAATGCCTTCCTTCTTTTTGACCTATAATAATGCTTCTATATTCCTTATTTGGATCTTGCACATAAACACCATTATTTGTGAATCTAACTTCATATCATTTCTCCATAATTTTTCCTACACTTATCAAGTTTTTAGGAATAGTAGGAACATAAAGTACCTTGCTTAAGAGTGTGCTTCCACTCTTTGTCTTCATTGATCTAATGCTTTCCACTTTATGCTTGGTATTATCTCTTGTTTGAACTGTATGTCCACTCACCTTTGCTTCCATATCAGTCATCAATGATATGTTGCCACTCAAATGATTGCTACATCATGAGCCAATATAGAAAACCCTTTGATCTTCTCCTATTGCTTCATGTGTTTCATTCAAGATAAGAGTCATGTCATTCTTCTGATCTGATGCGTTATTATAATAGTTGTTATTGTAGGACTGAGGTTGAAAGCTTCTTCCACCTCCTCTAGCATATGATGTCCTACCATCTCTTCCTCTAAAGTTACCTCTTTGATTTTTGCCTCCTCTACCTCTTTGATTGAAACTCTGATTATGATTTCCACCATTTTGATTGTTATACCAACAATAATTTTCCAAGTGATTTGTTCTGCGAAAAATCCATCAAACTCTAACATTATCTTTATTCTTACATCCTCTTCCTTTACCTCTTGAATTCATCTTTCCTCTTGTGAAATTAACTTGGCTTGAAGGTCTTTCATCATCAATTGACTACTTTCCTTTGCCATTCGTTTTCTTATCCTTGGAGTACATAGCTTTACTTGCACTCCTATCATTATCTCCCTTAATGTCCTGCTCAAAAGTTAGCATGTGTCCTAGCAATTAATTAAGATCAGAAGTAAAGTGATCTAATGGCAATTCTATGGACAATATGAAAGGTTTCCATTTCTCATCTCCTCTTAGACTTGTAAGTATTTGTCTTACCAACGTATCTTCTTCAATATCTTCATCTGCTATTCCCAGTCTATCTGCAATGTCCTTCATTCTTGCCACATAATCAGGAATTGATTGTGAACTCTTCATCTTTAAGGTTGTGAACTCAACCCATAATGATGACTTCCTTGAATTGGTTGTATTTTGAAAATGATCTTCCCAAGCATTCCACACATGTGTTTCACTTTCTAATCCTCTAATATGAAGTAGAAGATAATCATTTACAACCATGTAAATGATGCTCCTGGGTTGAGCATCCTTCTTCATCCAGTTCTTCAAATCTGCAAGTTCTTCCCTAGTTGGAAGACTAGGATCTTCAAACTCAGGCTTTTCTTCTTCTTCTATGATGAATGCCATCAAATAATTGCTCATGAGATGTGCCTCCATCCTCATGGACCAATTTGGATATTTTTCTCTATCTAGCTTATCAATCTGCAAGTTTTCTCCCATCTTTGATCTTTATCTTCTTCAAGTATTAGGGTGAATGAATATACGTTGTACCTTTAATGTAAATCTTCAATCTTTCAGATCCTTTCAAGTTCAATCTTCACACTTCTTCAAGTTTTCTTCAAGAATTTAATCTTGTCCACCTACAATTAGAAGAAACTTCAAGGTCTGCAACAGTCGAGACTTCAAATGCTCTTTACTTCAATTTGTATTGCACCTTTTGCTCTAATACCACTATTGGAGACCTCTAAATCTCCAAATGCTTGATCTATACTAATTTAAGAACAACTCTATATCAATCATAGACCAAAGTGAACACAAATGTCACTTTGATTTACAAAATCAGTCACAATCACTTCTCTGAGTGAAATTTCTTCTTCTAGAAGAAGTCTAATGAGAGATTAACTTCATTACCTGCACATATCTTCAAATTTCTTCAATCTAATGATATACATACCTACATGCTACCTTTTCACAATCATATCATTCATTAGACCTTCAAAAGAATCATTAAAACTCTGATTTGATCATTAAGATTAAAGGTATGTCAAAAATTGTCTTCCTGAACAAGCGACTTTGACATAGTCAAATTCTAAGGTTGATTTCTCACAACACAAGTCCCATTTTTCTAAATTCCTTTAGCCATAGCTTCCTTACCTTCTAACTTATATTTTGAATGCTCAGTCACCAAAAACTTTACATTGTGCACTGAGATCCAAGCAAAACATTGACACGAAAATATGTGCGACTCTAAGAGTTCTATATGAAGACTTTACATATACATGTTCCTATTGATCATACACACAACCTGAAATGAATTAGACCATGAAACTTTGAACATAGCTTGAATATCTTCTAGATTAGATGTGTACAAAATATTTCTTGATCCACTTGATCACGCTGAGAGAAATCAGAGAAATACCCGATGCTAACTTAGAAACATGACTCTCTACACATCTATCTCATGGACACACTGATTCTAATGACTCTCCCTACTATTTCTTTTCATTATTGTTTCTATGGTATCTAAAATAGTCTAGAGTTAAGCAAAAAAGCTTCGTTGAATTTAGAAAGTTTGTGCTATCTAGTTTTATGGATGTCACCCATTGGTTTGGAAAACATCACAAATGTTGTAAACAATAGGAAATAAAAAATAGAGAGTTGCTGACATATTTGTGTAGATTAATGAACTTGTGATGCATGTGAGTACATGTTTTTTTAGAATTTAGCCTAAAATTTAAGAAAATATATAGAATTCGAGCTCATAGAGTTTCCCATTTCATGATGAAATTCTACATGCCACATTAGATACGTTGTAAATGTATGTGTGTGAATGAAATATTTTATGTATTTATTGAAACATGATAGAGAAAGAGACTCTATGGATTGTGTGAATCTAAAGCATGTAGGCTCATTGATAGGAAACTACTTGGGAATAGAGTTTTGAGGATGACAGTTAAAGAAGAGTAGTACTTCTACCATACGTATTTAAACGTTACAGAATCTTTCAAATTTATTTAATTTCTATTTTCAATTAATTGTGTGGTGGACTTGAGGATTATGTTCTTTGAAAGATATTTCTGTTTAAAATAGTGATGCTTATCATTTCATCAATGTATATGAATATGATGAGTTCTTTTAAGATATTGCTCATGATCTTTCCAAGTTGAGATGTTTTCTCATGACCTTGACATTGAAGATGAATTAAATATGAGAGAGGGTGGATGAGGCTTCATCTTGAAGCGATTGATTAAATATTGCAACATTAGGTTCATGAAGATAAGTTACTATCTTGTATTTGATTTTTTCAATTGAGCTTAATTCATTCTTGATCATTCCATTTAATGGCTTGTCTAATTTTTATATTGGAGGTTTCCTTGAATTCATGTAACTAAGATATCCTAATTGGAGGAATGCTACAAATCATCACGACTTGATCATCATAGCTTGACCAATTGTTGGCTGATCATCGTGCATATTCATGCCATCCCGATGGTGACACACCATCGCGATTGTGTCTGGCCATCACCACGGTTAGGCAGAATGCCAAAATTAGGGTTTTTCTCAAATTTTTGGGGTATTCTTGGCCATTAATTTTGAACTCTTGTGTGCTTGGCATAGGGCAAGGTGAGAAGCGACCAATACCAAGAATCCTTGGGCAAACGAGAATAACCTCTTCAAGAATCTAAGAGAATGCCTATCATAGTGAGAAACGACCAGTGTTTGGTATCACGTGTTTGGAAAGTGACTTTGCATCTACAGGCACATACAGGTGACAAGGGGAACATAAGGTACACATATTTGCAAAAAGTCTTCGATTTGGATGTCAAAGACTCCAAGTATCGTGTATGGTTGAGTTTTGGTATCACAATACCAGAACTCTCATGTATCGCAATACTTGTCAAGTATCGTGTATCGCCAGGTCAAGGCATCATGATTGCGGCTTAAGTCGTATCCTATCGTGCACCTTGTGCTATCATATCGCATAGCACAAGCAGTATCGTATTAAGGCTGGGGTGGTATCATCCAAAGACAGGTATTGTATCATGACCATCCAATATTGTATTGTCAAACCCAGTGTTGTGTATTGTCTATTCTGAAGTACTCCCAAAGAGATCGTGTTTCCCTATTTTAACCCCCAGAACCCTAAACTGGCATAAATTTCTCATACAAAATGGACTTGTTGTGATTTTGGGTTTGTTATGATTTTGGGTTCGTGGACTTTTAGATATAGTATTTCGAAGTTGACCCTCATGTGGGACTAGGAAACGAAGGGGACTCCAAGGAATTTGAGCAATACAAGAGGGGAGTTTTGGACTTGAAGATAAGGATTATGAACCTGAGATCAGGTAGACACCTAGGCAAGGATAGACAAAGCATTAGATTATTTGAGGCCACTGTCAATCATATAGCTAGGTGTTGGGCACAACAACTTAGTGGTTATATGTATGTGCTAAGTTCCAACACAAGTGATTCAGAAATGTCTTTGAGCATGGGGAGACATGCAAGTAGCTCAGGTAATGCCTATTTACAAACACTAGAATGCCCCTATAAAACATAGTTGGAATATATAAGGACCAATAGATTAGGTGCCTGCATCTATGAGGATGGTCTTTGACGATGAGTTTTCCAAATCAAAAATCCCGATAAACCCTTCAGACTTGAATAACTAGTGGTCAAATTCAAAGAGGGTTCATACATTGATAATCAAGGAACCATGTATGTGGTTACCAGCTTACATGATAGGATAGATGAGTTTGGAAATATCATTCCCAAGAAAAAGATAGGAGACCTAGAGAAAGGGGACCTAAGACAAGAACCCAAGACTCCTAGAGGCAAGTCAGTTTTAACCAGGGTGATCACTCCAAATTGGATTCCCCAAGACAACAAAAGCATATAACTATTTTTGAATAGGGAAATGGAAGAAGCCTTTTAGAGATTCAAGCTATATCATCCTAGCCCAATAGTCACCCTCTACGAGTTCAAAGACCAGGAGATGCGAAGAAAATTTGTCTATCTAGATAACACATCTGAGAAGATTTCTTGGTAACAGAGCATGATAGGCATGCATACACTTGGCAAGGGGAATTGATTTTCCCTCGATCAAGGTCTAATGTGTCCCATGGCCTCCAAGGAGCAGGATCATCCCAGGTTCATGAAACCCAATGAGAACAAACTAAAGAGAGACTTGAAGTATGCTTTCCAAACATTGAGGGTAGAGATAGATTAGGATTCGAACGTGAAAGAGTTGAAAGGGAGAGACATTGAGCACATAGGCATCAACAAGATGAAGATGATTTTTTATTTCTTAGACCTCGAGAGCACCCAAGAACCCTTAGACCCTCTCAAGTGGTCAAGGCGATGAAGAACTATTTTAATGGATTCGGAGACCGTTATGATCATGTGGCCGAGTTCAAACAAGTGCTAACAATTGAATAGGTTGAGGACTTGTTCACCCAATTCAAGGCATTTGGGTTGACTCTCAAGGGTATTGCCTTAGCTTGGTTTTAGCCCCTAAACAATTGCAATTACCAAAACATAGGCCAACTGCTAGAAGAATTCATTGTAGAATTTTCCAAGAGTGGTATCAAGCATAATACATCATCCTTGTTCCATAGATTCAAGAAGACACCCCAAGAAACAATGTGACTGGTAGGTAGAAGGTTTAGATAGTACTTGGAAGGATGATCTATTCCAGAGTTGCCCACACTAGCCAAACAAGTGGCCTTGTTTTTAGATGGCTTACTAAGCACCAAGTTAAGATCATATGTGTACTTGAAAGAGCCTAGATCCCTAGAAGAGTGTGTGAGCATGTGCATAGACATAGAAGACAATCTAGGTGAGGAGTTAGAATTGTCCAAACTCTGTAAGTATTGTGACAGTTCTACTAGTCATACCTCCAGAACTCTAATGAGATAGATGAGATAGTTGAGCAGGTTGCCAAGAAGCTAGGAGCTCAAAATAGAAAAACACCAAGGGTCACCTCATTAAAATGATGTTATACTTGTGGAGGCGATCACATGGCTAATGTATGTCCAATGGTGGCTCAACCCTAAGGAAACCCTAATGCTCTATATTGCACTATTGAGAGGAAATACATGAACCACATGGCTCAAGATTGTCCATACAATAGGCAGGATATTAGACAAACTCATCAACAACCCTACTAATAGGGTAGGTATCAGAATCAATACCAACAACCATATTATAGGCCACAACAACAATATCAACCTCAATACCAATAGCAATATCAGGCACGATATAGGCCACAACCAATCCTAGGAAGCCAATTTCTAGTTCCTACCAATGTGATTCTAATTAAGTATGCAGTGGCAAAGGAGAACCCTAATAGAGCATTAGTGCCAATAACCTCATTGGTCCTAGAGAATGATCCTCATGCTCTGAGTTCTAACTACACCCATGAAGATAGTCCACAACCTTATTACACAGAGTCAACTAAGCATAGTGAGAATTATTCTAATCCATATGAGGCACCACCTATGGAACTGAATTGGGAGCCAGAATACTCCAATGGCATGTACGCCATCCTAACCCTAGATGACACAAATGAGACCACAAGCCCCTAGAGGCCATGTTTTAGATGCCAAGGTGATCATTTCATTCGTGAATGTCATCAACTCTATGACAAGGAAAGGTCATCACAATACAAGCCTTTTGTCCTGAGTGTGACAAAGAACATCTCCCAAGAGATTTCCCAAGGAACCCCTCTATGTGTCCAAGCTTAGACCTATCAATGTGGTAGGCTTAGTGGTGGATTCAAGTTCAACTAGGGTTAACATGGCTCCTATATATGCAGTCACTAGGGCACAACCTTTACAACATGCTAAACCAGCTGAACAAGTCAAGTGAGTTAGGAGAGCCTAGTAAAAGAAAAACAAGAACATGGAAGGATACCAGAGAGAAGGAAAATCATAAGTGGGCTAGAAAGTTATGAAATAGAAGAAATCCTGAGAAATGGAGAAACAAAGATTGCAGACATTGCATCTCAAAACCCTTGCATGCTGAAGACCCATCCACTCCACTTCATCCCACCCCATCACCCATTGTAAGTAGACCATAACCAGGGTTTGTTCTTGCAAATCCAACCCTAGAGGCTTAAACATGATGTTCAAAGCCTATGAGACTCAACTTCAAGAAGGGCCAATAGGTGTAGACCTAGAAAAGAGTTACCCTAGAGCACATTTAGAGATTGAAAGGAAAAAAATGTGCATGAAAATGGTAGAGCTAGCTCAGGCTCTGCTCGAGGCCAATCAATTGTTAAATCAAACTAATTCTATGAAATCAAGTTTGCATTTCCAAGGCTTACTAGAAAGATTAGAGCACTTGGTGAACAAGCCACAGGTTTCTTTACCTCCATAGGCTCAATCAATTATTGAAAGGGAAAGCTCACCACCAATGGGAGCTTATGTTCCTAATTCCAGGGATGATAGAACACCTCTTTCAATTCAATAGCACTCTCAAGAGTTCATATATAAGAAGAGAAATGGGCCAAGGAGAAAGATAATCCCCCTCCTATTCTTGAAATTGATGATCTTCATGATCAATTTCCCCAAGACATTCCATCTATTTACAGAGACCACATAGAGCAACAAGAAGATGAATGATTATATTTTGAATCTAATTCTTTACAAGGGTTACCACAGTTCACAGGCCCATGGATCTCTTGAGATTAGAGCTCCCACAATATTGTTAAGACATGAAGACTCAGTGGTTCCAAGAAACACTGAATTCCTGAAGAACACAAAGGTTCAATGTCATTTCACTTTAGAAGAGTTACTCAAAGAAAAACCTAAGCTATGGACACATGTGGTGAATCAAGTTCAAGAACTTGATTCCAATGTGCTAAAAGCAGGCTTTAAACAAAAAGTACTAGAGATACCTCTAGACAAAATAGGGTACATGAGTGAAGGTGAAGAAGGTAATACTTATCTTCCAATCACCTACCAAGGTTACACAACAAAAGCTATCTTAGAATCAGGTGTTGGTGTTGCGATTGCGACCACCTCTTTGTGGAAACAATGGGGCAAACCCACATTAAGACCAACTAGAATGAAGCTTCAAATGGGTGATGGCCATATCAAAAGACCTTTAGGACTATGAGAATGGATAAATCTAACCACATGTGGTGTAGAGTTTGAACACACCTTTGCTATATATGACTTTGGAAAAAATAATGTCTGTGAGATGATCCTAGGAAGACCCTTCCTACGACAATTGAAAATCGTACAAGATTGGGGAACCAACTCCTTGTACTTGCAGAATTTAGGGATCATCACCAAGGTCAATCTAAAGGATTATACATTTAGAGATGTACCACCCCTACAATGGAATCCTATCCACAAGGCGCAAGAGGATTCAATCTCTATGCATTCTGAAGGTTCTTTTGATCCATCATGGATGCTTGAAGATACTCATTTGTGGATGTGCAAAGTCACAGAGGAAGAGGAAAGGCGGTTAAAAGCGAGAGAAGAAGGAACTCCCCCACAAGATAGACCAATTAGAGACCTAGTCTACATGCCGATGATCTTTCCAAATGAGGAATTTGAGCCTCATGGTTGGGCAGAAGTATTAGCTACCATAGACATTGTTGTCAATGAAGAACAATGGAAACCTCATTGTGATGATGAGGGTTATGATATCTTTGTGTTCATGTGTCAGCCCTTTCTATAAGAGTGTGGCCCTAGTGATGCCATCGAAGAAGAAGATAATGACAATGATCTAGAGTCCATTGTGATGGATAGTTGCTTTGACTCAGAAGAACACTATCTAGAAGATGTAGGAGTATTTACTCAAAAGGAAGGAGAACCTCTCGCAAGCATTAAAATTATAAATTCAAAGGGACGAAAGTGAAGGTAGTCAAAAGAAAAAGAAAAGAAAAGTAGTGAAACAAGAAGAGAAAAAATCATTGTTTGAAGCACTAGAGAATTTAGGAAAAAAATGAAGTTGAAGAAAAAAACATTTTGGTACGAATGCCTAAGAGAGAGGCCATCAGAGGAGAAGTGTATGATAATAAAGAAAAGACCAAAAAAATTCTTGTAATCATTGGAGGGAACAAAGAGTGATGTACGTACATAGGAGAGGACATGAGTGTAGAATAAGAAATAGAGCTTGTAGCTTTATTAAAGGAATATAGAGACATGTTTGTGTGGACCTATAGAGACCCAAAGGGAGTAGATCCAACAATATGTTCTAAATAATCCCCATGATAGCTGATGCCAAACCCACCATACAGAAGCCCTACACATGTAATGACACTTATGTTGCAAAAATAAAAGAAGAAATTGATAGGTTGATTGAAGTTGGGTTTATCTATGAGATTGAGCATACTAAAGGGGTGTCCCCCATTGTAGTGCTGCCCAAGAAGAATGGAAAGTTATCGGTGTGTATTAACCTTAAAAATGTTAATGCCACTATGATATGAGATAGCTATCCGCTTCCAATCAGTGAACATTTATTGGAGCGAGTTGCAGGCAAGGAAGTTTATAGATTCCTTGATGGATTTTCAGGTTACAACCAAGTAGAAATTGCCCCAGAAGATCAGCACAAACTGGCCTTTTCCATAGAATGGGGAATCTTTGCATTTCGTGTGATGCCATTTGGGCTCACCAATGTGCCTATGAAATTTCAAAGGCTCATGTGTCATGTATTCAAAGAATTCTTGCAAAAGAGCTTAGAAGTATATGTGGATGATCTATGTGTTCATTCCCAAGAAAGAAGACTCCACATCCTTGAGCTTAGATAGATCTTTAACAAGTGTAGAGAATATCACGTTTGTCTCAACCTAGAAAAGTTTGTGTTCATGGTACGTCAAGGTAAGATCTTAGGTCATATTTTTTTCTAAGAACAGAATATCAACAGAAGAGGACAAAGTCAAATCCATAGCTGATTTGTTAAGGCCAAGGAATGTTAAAGAGGTACAAGCCTTTATCGGCCATTGTGGATATTATCCAAGATTTATCCACATGTATGCGATCATAGCACCAATACTAACAACTCCTAATTGGAATAAACCATTCCATGTCCATCCAATCTAGCCATAGATTACCTTACAAAGTGGGTAGCAGTAAAAGCCATGACAAAGAACGATGCTCAAATGATGACTAAGTTCTTATTTGAGAACGTGTTCACTAGATATGGGTTACCAATAGAGTTAATAAATGATAGATGTACGCACTTCTTGAACGGAGTCATTGAAAACCTTCTCCAAGAATTCTTGGTGATGCATAAGAAGTCTGACCCCTATCATCCACAAGCTAACGGACAAGCTGAGAGCACAAATAAGGTCCTATGTAATGTGTTGAAAAAACTTGTAAATAATAAACGCTCAGATTGGAACAAATAGCTTCATCATGATGTTTGAGCTTACCTAATTTCCTATAAAATGGTACTCAATGCCACCCCATTTCAAATGGTGTTGTGCTACCATTGGACTTCCTAACACCAGCTTTAAAAGTAGCACAAGAGCACGAGTGGACTGGACATGAGTTGTCCTCTAGAATATTTGATCTAGAACGCTTAGGTGAGACAAGGCTATGTGAAAGAGGGATACCTAGTGTTGGTTTACACACTAAAGTAGCATGCTCGTAAATTGGAAAAAAGAGGATATGGACCCATGATCATTAATAGAATTTCCACTAGTGGCACGGTTCAATTGGCCACTCTAGAAGATGACATATTGCCAAATTATATAACTAGCTATCGAGTCAAGTTATATCAAGAACCTCTTATAGAGGATATGCTAATGAGACTCAATACTGCTAAGAAGCGAAAAGCAAAAGATTAAGGGTTAGAGAGGAAGCACAGATAGAGGCTAGAGAGCACATTAGGAGAAATAAGTTAAGGCGATAAGGCATCGATGTTAATCCCAATGCCCCAAGATGTCACATGGCCATGTGCCAAACATTGGGTGTATTTGCTTCTCGAATAATTGATCGATGCCATTGTCGAACAATGAAAGAATGTAAGGATTGTGAGAGCCTTGATTGACTCAAGTGCGACAACGAGTGTACTTAGACTCTCATATTGCCAAGATATACAATTGAACATCAATCGAATAGAATCTTATCTCATAGGGTTGGGAGGTGTGGAAACCCCTTGTTTGGGCAAGGTGGAGCTTCCCATCTATCTTCACAATGTCCCAATGAAAGTCAAAATGCTAGTGTGTCGATATGAGGACCTTATGGAGCCACTTGTTTTGGACCAAGACTGGATCCTTGACCATGCAATCGACTTAAATCCTAGAAGTCAGCTTCTTCAAGTTTGGGTGCATGAACAATGTAGTTAGAAAATTGCATGCTCACAAATCTAGGTATCACACATTCTCTTAGTTCATCTAGGCCCAAACTTAGCAAAGAAGATGTTGCATGTGTCAAAGCTCTATGATCTAGAAGGACTCGATCATTGAAGACCATTCTCAAAGGCGAGTGGATCCCTCTTCTTTTTCAAAGACTAATGTAGTCATAGTAATTCAACAACAATGGCAGGAAAAATAGCACACGGCAATTGCTATATCCAAGAAATAAAAAAAATCCCAGAAGAAAGTAGTTTGGGGCATGAAATAGATCTGGGTACAAAAAGGAGAGCAAAACCACCAATGTTTCCACGACAATTACCATCTAAGCAAGCCAACCATGCCAAAAGAAGAACCAAGAAACAAGGACAAGCTCAACCACAAGGTGTCTAATAAATTTGGGTACCAAAGCAATCGATGAAGGGCGACCACAATAACATACTAATTTGGGTGTCTAAGAAATTTGTTGCATCTCAACAAGGACAATTAGACATGTGGGTACCCACGAAGCTCTTACATACAAAAAACCCTATGCTTTCTCACATGAGAAAAGTCTCAACACAGAACCAAGGAGAAGCAAGAGTCCGAGCCAAGCATAGAGACCAAAAGAAGATCAAATCACCTCTTTGGCAATAATCAGAAGACAATGATCAAAGATATGGGTTTGGAATCCAAAAGAACCAGTAGCACCCACAGAAACAAAGAGCCAACCACGAGGGACATACAACGTAAGAAACTTTAAGAAGCCAAAAGTGATCGGTACGCAGCAATCATCCACTATTTTCAAATGGATCCCTATAAAGATGAATGATCAAGATCCATGTATACCTCCAAACAAAGGCTGCATCAACATTTACAAGAACAAGGAAGCCTCGATGTGCAACAACCATGTGCCTTTGGCATAACCTTGTCTATTTCACCATTAAGGTAATGCATTTCCAAAGTATGAATTTATATAGGGCCACATTCCATGGTTGTGCATAGACACAATTGAGAAATCCCAGGCACATGAGACACACTTGAGATATGTAAAATATTTTATTGAGGCTAACATATTTCTTCTTGTTTGTGACATTATTCCTTCCAAGAAAAAAAGAAGAAGAAAGGAGAGGACTATAAGCTCAAAGAATCTCACCTGCAGACCATCAACAAGGACGTCAATCAAGATTGATAGACAAGCCAATGGTCAGTCACCAAGTGGGAGTACAACATGAAGAGTGAAGATCGATGGACCTTTCACCATGGTAAGAACTGCCTACTTCGGAAACACTATAACTATGATAGATTAGGAAACCTCTTCGTCACCATACCATTGAGCACTTAGCTCAAGTGTGCCTTTTTTGCACCATACTTCTTCCAATGCATTTTCCAAGTATGCATGCATAGGGCCACATTAGCTGACCGTGCACAAGGCACATATTTTCTTCAACCCATGCACTATCACCATTACCCATCATTCATTATGGGTTACAAGTACTTGGGATAAAAATTGAAAAATCCATGCTTTGAAGACCCAGAGAACATCCAGGCTACAACATCAATACCTATGGAGTAATTCATAGTCGGCAGCTACTTAAAATCAACATTTACAACCTCTTTTCAGCAACCAACAATTTTTGGGGAAGCTCATAAATACACCTTCATGCGTGAATCCATGGAAAAAAGTATATACAAGGGATGAAAAGTTGAAAGGCGATAAGTGAAAAAATTGAAGAACCGACAACCAACCCTGCTACATGTGGAAGATGGACCACTCTTGTTGACACATTATGGACAATACATCTCAAAACACATAGAACAACCACTCTAAAAAGGGTCTATTAGGGACGATAGAATCAAGAGGGGGGAGTGTTGACACTCAAGGTAAAGCACAAAAGCATGGAAGCACATCAAAGAAGTGGACATACAAGAAGAGGAAGCATATAGGGAGTTCCAAGAAGTACATGTCAAATCTTCAGAAGAAATCCCTATAAAAATAGTGATATTCATCACTCAAAACGATTGTAAAAACCATTTCATATTTTTGAGACTCCATTTTTTTCAAGCCAATGAGTTCTTAAGCTTGAGAGGTATTAGAAGTATCTACCTACCAATTTTCACAATTTTTAGAGCCCGTTTAATCCCTCAAATAAGTCATCATAGAACCTAATTTTTAACTAGGCTAGACACTAGGTCTAGTCAGGGCCAAAAATAGTCCAAAAACTTAAAAAAGAGCTAGAGATCTAGTTTTCAAGGTTAGCTTGTTAGATATTTGAAGCTTTGTAAGAGAGATCTTTTGTAATAGAAATATTTCCATTGTTCCTCTCTTTGCTCTTACCTTGTGTGCATGTGTGTGCATGCTTGTGTGCTTCCACTCATACACTTGTGCCGTCACTCACTCTCGATCTTCATATCAGCCTAGCCTCTCCATAAATTGACAATTAAGAGGTGCAACTCCTCATGTTGTTACTTGCCATTGTGCTAGAGTGACATTGTCCATCGCGAGTTGTCCATCATAAATGGTATCCATCCTATCTAGCCTTCTAACTTGGTGGCTGATGGTTCTGAGCTATAGCTTAATTGGTAGCTTTATGCATGAACCGATAGTAGCATCGAGTTGAATCCATTGCCAAGCTGAGTTCATCACCATTTTGAGTTTGTCGATAAGCAGAATCCATCAACATTTTGTTTTTGTTTAACCTTGTGTCCATTTTGAGCCTTTAAAGTCTGTTGCCATCTCCCTTGTCTTCAAGGGCCTTCAAAGTCCATCATGAAATCTAAATCTAGAGCTTCTATAGGCGTTCTCACCTTTACATTGACCTCCCCCTTCATGATAGACACCAACCACTATCTATGTGGCATTCCCACCTGCACCCTCTCGCCCCTATCTATCACTTTTAATAAAATTTAAAAGAAAAGAAAAAAGAGAAAAAAGTGAAAAAAAAGAGAGAATTAACAATATTCTCCTTTTTGAAGCTATCTTTCTTCTTGGGGATCCTTATCAAGATATATTTTTAAGTCCTTATCAAGATATATTTCTGATATGATGGGACTTTCTCTATCAGTTTTCTAAGCCCTTTTCATCCTATTGTGGATTGCAGAATCAGAGGGAAGTCACTCAAGAGTATGAGCAATAAGGTTGGATCAGGCCCTTGGGAGTGGTCCTGTTGTCCCTATCTGATGAGCAGCATTCGCATGTCCTAGGGATAGTCTACCAAGCCATGCCTGCACTTTAGGGGCAGAAAAGAAACATGCGAGAGAGGGAGCATGTACTCCCTAATGAAATCGGTCAGTGGGTTAGTAGCAGAAGTGCGTTCAAGGTAGAGGAACTCAAAAATGAAAGAAGCCCTGCTAGTGATCGCCACACTAGACACCAAAGTAAATAAAAAACATCGATAATTATGTACTCATCAATGTTATTTCCAAGTGTGAATACAATTTGCCTCTTTTAACCCCCTGAACCGTAAACTAGCATAACTTTGTCATACAAATTCCATTTGTTGTGATTTTGGGTTCATTCAAAAGCTTGTTATGATTTTGAGTTTGTTGTGATTTTGGTTTTTTGTAAAACTAATACAAGGAGTTTTAGATATAGTATTTTGAAGTTGACCTTCAGGTGAGACTAGGAATCCAAGGGGGATCCAAAGGATTTTGAACAATACAAAGGGAAAATTGGGACTAAAAGACAAAGCTTATGAACCTCAGATCTGGTAGACACTTAGGCAAGGATAGACAAAGCATTAGATCATTTGAGGCTAGTGTCAACCATAGAGCTAGGTTGTGGGGTAAGTTGTATGAATATGGTAGAACTAGCTCAGGCTATGCTCGAGACCAATCAATTATTCAATCAAAAAAATTCTATCAAACAGGGTTTGCATTTCTAGTGCTTACTAAAGATTAGAGCAGTTGGTAAATAAGTTGCAAGTTTCTTTACCTCCATAGGCTCAACTAGTTGTTGAAAGAGAAAACTCAAGAAAAGCTTACGTTCTTGATTCCATCGATGATGGAACACTTCTTTCAATTGAACAATACTCTCAAGAGTGCTTGTGGGAAATATAAGAAGAGAAATGGGCCAAGGAGAAGGGTAATCCCCCTCCTATTCCTAAAATTCATGATCTTCATGATCAATTTCCCCAAGACATTCCATCTATTTACGAAGACTGATCATTGCAACAAGAAGATGAAATATTAGATTTTGAATCTAATTCTTTGCAAGTGTTGCCAAAATTCACAGGCCCATGTGAATCTCAATCTCTTCAGATCAGAGCTCCCAAGAAACACTAAAATCATGAAGAGTAATAAGGTTCAATGTCATCTCACTTTAGAAGAGCTACTCAAAGTAAAACTTGAGCTATGGAAACATGTGGTGAATCAAGTTCTCAAACTTGGTTCCATTGTGTCAAAAGGTAATACGTATCTTCCAATCACTTACCAAGGTTACACAATGAAAGCTATCTTAGATGTTGGTGTTGGTGTTGCAATTTCCACCACCTCCTTGCTAAAGCAATGGGGCAAACATGTAATAAGACCAACTAGAATGAAGCTTCAAATGGTTGATGGCCATATTGAAAGGCCTAGGATTTCTAAAAGGAATAACTCTAACCATTTGTGGTGTAGAGTTTGAACACACCTTTGCTATATGTGACTTTGGAAAAACTAATGTCTATGAGATTCCTAGGAAGCCCCTTCCTATGACAACTATAAATAGTACAAGATTTGGGAACCAATTCCTTGTACGTGCAACACTTAGGGGTCACAATCAAGGTCAATTTGAAAGATTATACCTTTAGAGATGTACCACCCTTGCAATGGAATCCTATCCACAAGGCACAAGAAGATTCAATCTCTGTGCATTCTAAAAGTTCATCTAATCCATCTTGGATGCATGAAGATACTCATTTGTGGATGTGCAACATTGCAAAGGAAGAGGAAAGATGCTTAAAAGCGAGAGAAGAAGGAACTTCTCAAGAAGTCAGACCAGTTAGAGACCTAGTCTATACACCACTGATCTTTCTAGATGAGGAATTTGGGCCTCATGGTCGGGCAAAAATCTTAGCCACCATGGAAATTTGTGTCAATGAAGAACGGTGGACACCTCATTGTGATGAGCAGGGTTATGATATCTCTATCTTCATGTTTGAGCCTTTGCTCAAAGAATGTGACCCTAGTGATTTCATGGAAGAAGAAGAGGATGGCGATGACCTAGAATCCATTGTGATGGATAGTTGCTTTAATTCAGAGGAGCACTATCTAAAAAATATAGGATTATTTACTCAAAAAGAAGAAGAACCTTTCACAAGTATCAAAACTATAAATTCAAGGGATGAAAGTGAAGGTAGTCAAAAGTAAAAGAAAAGAAAAGTAGTGAAACAAGTAGAGGAGGAATCATTGTTCAAGTACCAGAAAATTTCAAGAAATATGAAGTTGAAGACCAAACGTTTTTGGTATGAATGCCTAAGAGAGACGCCATCATAGGAGAAATGTATGATAATAAAGAAAAGACAAAAAAATTCATAGTATCCATTGAAGAAAATGAAGAGTGATGTACGTACATAGGAGAAGACCTAAGTGCAAAAGAAGTAAAAGAGCTTGTAGCTTCATTAAGGGAACATAGGTACATCTTTTTGTGGACCTATAGAGACCTGACGAGGGTAGATATGAAAATATGTTCTCATACAATCTCCATGATAGCTGAGCCAAGCCTACCCAACAAAAGCTCTACACATATAATGACACTTATGCCACAAAAATAGAAGAAGAAATTGATAGATTGATTGAAGCTAGATTTATTTGTGAGATTGAGCATACTAAATGCATGTCCCCCATTATAGTGGCACCCAAAAAGAATGGAAAATTGCAAGTGTGTATTAACCTTAAAAACGTTAAGGCCGCTACAATAAGAGATAGCTATCCGCTTCCAATCCTTGAACATTTATTTTAGTGTGTTGCAGGAAAGGAAGTATATAGCTTCCTTGATGGATTTTGAGGTTATAACCAAGTAGCCATTGCCCCAAAAGATCAACACAAAACGGCCTTTGCCATGGATTAAGGAATCTTTGCATTTCTTGTGATGCCATTTGGGCTCACCAATGTAGCTACGACATTCCAAAGGCTCATGTGTCATTTCTTCAAAGAGTTCTTGCGAAAGAGCTTAGAATTATATGTGGATGATGTTTGTGCTCATTCCCAAGAAAGAAGATACCACATCCCTGAGCTTGAACAGATCTTCAAGTGTAGAGAATATTGAGTTTGTCTGAACCTAGAAAAGTGTGTGTTCATGGTACCTGAAGGAATCAAAGAATGTTAAAGAGGTAAAAGCCTTCATGGGCCATTGTGGATATTATCGTAGGTTTATCCATATGTATGCAATCATAGGTAAACCTTTTTATGCTTTGTTGACAAATTTTGAGTCGAATGACGAATGCAAAAACTCCTTCAATGATCTGAAGAGACGTTTGTTCACAACACCAATTTTGACCACTCCTAATTGGAATAAACCATTCCATGTCCATGTAGATGCATCCAATTATGCAATAGGATGTGTGCTAGCACAACCAACAGGTGAAGGAAATCTAGATTTGCCTATAGCATATGCTAGCAGACAACTAAATGCAGTTGAACAAAACTATACAACAACTAAAAGAGAAGGTTTAGGCATGGTATATGCCATGAAGAATTTTAGACACTACCTATTGGCCAAAAAGTTCAAGTTTTTCATTTCTCATCAAGATTTATTATATTTGTTCAATGATTTATTATATTTGTTCAATAAACCTTGAAATACAAGATGCTTAGTAAGATGGTTCCTCTTACTAATGGAATATGATTTTAACGCGATTGTTAGGAAAGGTAGGACCACCTCAGGGTAGATCATCTTTCTCGCATCACTTTTGGAGAGCCACCATAAGGAATATCCGATCAGTTGCCTAATGCTTATCTCATCAATTTAGAAGTTGTTCCTAAATGGGCAAATAAGTTGGTACCTGTCCTAACCTTTGGACCTGCAAATAAGAACGTAAAAACAAACATAGAAGAAACTATAAAATCACAAAAATATTAAATTTTGGCAAGAAGCATGTACAAAAAAAGATACAATGGGTGTATTAGCTTGTTGTGTCAAGGACGATGAACATAGTAGTTGGTTGCAACAAGCCCATGAAGGATTGCTAGGCAATCACTATTCTAAACAATGAACATTGTAGAATCTAAAACATTTAGGAGTGTATTGGCCTAGTATGGACAAAAAAATACATGAGTGGATTAGGAATTGTCCAATGTGTCAAAAGAGACCCCTAGTGGAGCATGCTACCCTTTATCACATGTCACTAATTCCGAATTGGAGCACTCCATTGGTAGAATTTATGAGTTTGGGAATTGAGCATGGAGAAAGAAGCTCAGGACCATGCCTTAGTAGGAGAAAACCTATATTGAAGAGGCAAACATGGTTACTTAAGATTCTGCATTCACGAATCAAACTATCTAAAAATCTTAGAAAATGCACATTGTGGTGTTGCAGGTGGACACTTTGGGCCTAATCAGGTAATTAAGACCATACTATTCTCAAGAATTTGGTGGCCTACTCTTCATATGGATGCACATACCTATGTGAAGAAATGCAACACATGCCAAGGTGCCCAATATCCAATAAAGAAATATGAGATGCCCTTGCTTGCAATGATGGGAGCACATGCATTGTCTAAGTGGGATAGAGACTTTGTCGGTCCCATTAACCCCCAACTAGAAACTCCCATGCGGAATACATTATTGTAGCCATAGATTACCTTACAAAGTGGGTCGACGTCAAAGCCAGGACAAAGAATGATGCTCAAACGACAGTTAAGTTCTTATTCAAAATGTGTTCACCAGATATGGATTACCAATAGAGTTAGTAAGTGATAGGGGTATGCACTTCTTGACCGAAGTCATTGAGAACCTTCTCCAAAAATTCTTGGTGATACATAAGAATTCTTCACCCTATCATGCACAAGCTAACGGACAAGCGGAGAGCACAAATAAGATCTTATGTAATGTACTAATAAAGTTCATCAATAATAAATGCTCTGATTGGGATAAAAAAATTCATCCTCATGCTTGGGCTTACCAAGTTGCCTATAAAATGGTACTCAATGCCACCCCATTTCAGATGGCCTTTGGACCAGAATGTTGTGCTACCATTGGATTTCCTAATCCTAGCTCTAAAACTAGCACAAGAGCATGAATGTAATGGGCATGAGTTGTCTTCTAGGATCGTTGATCTAGAATGCTTAGGTGAGACTAGGCTACGAGCATTATCAGGCATCTATGCTACGAAGAAAAGGCAAAAGACATACTTTGATACCCACATCAAGGATAAAGGATTGAAAGAGGGAAACCTAGTGTTGGTTTATACACTAAAGCAACATGCCCATAGATTAGAAAAATGAGGATATCGACCCATGATCATTAATAGAATTTCCACTAGTGGTGTAGTTCAATTTGCCATGCTAGAAGGTGACATCTTGCCAAGCTACATTAGTGGATGCCGAGTCAAGATATATCAAGAACCTCTTTCCGAGGATATGTTAAGGAGACTCAACACTGCTAAGAAGAGAAAAGAAGAAGAGTTGAGAGTTGGAGAAGAAGCACAGGCACATGCTAGAGAGCACATTAGGTGAAATAAGTTAAGGTGACAAGGTCTAAATGTCAATCCGGAGGCCCCTAGATATCACATGGCCATGTGTCAAACATCAGGTGCAATTGTTTCTCAAATAATTGACTGATGTCCTTTTGTGACCATAGAGGTAGGACAAGGAAAGAATATAAGCATTCTAAGAGCATTGATTGACTTAGGTGCAACAACTAGTGTAGCTAAAGTCTCATAATACCAAGATCTACAATTTAGGATCAACCCTCGTTGAAGCCTACGTCATAGGATTGGGAGGTGTGGAAACCCCTTGTTTGGATGAGTTGGAGCTTCCCATCTACCTTCTCAATGTCCTAATGTCATTCAAAATGCTAGTGTGTAAAGATGAGGACCTTACGCAACCACTTACCTTGGGTCAAGATTGGATCTCTGACCATGTAGTCAACTTAAACCTAAGAAGTCAACTTCTTCAAGTTTGGGTACATAAACAATACATTACATTAGAATTAGAGAATTGCATGATCACAAATCTAGGCACCACACATTCTCTCAGTTCTTTTAAGACTAATCTTAGAGAAGAAGATGTTGTATGTGTCAAAAGCTCTATGATGCAAAAGGACTCAATCATGGAAAAACAAGCTCAAAGGTAACAGCCATGTCTTCTTTTTCAAAGATGAATGTAGCCATAATAGTTCAACCAGAGAGGAAAGCACAACAATACAAGATAACCACTATATCAAATAGACAAACAAAATTCAAGATGAAACAGATCTGGGTACAAAAAGGAGATCAACCACCAAAGTTGCCACAAAAATTCCCATCCAACGAGGCCAACCATGACAAAAGAAGCATCCACTTCAGTTGAATCTAGTTAATTGAGACAGTTGGCACACATGTAGTTACATGGCTGACACATGGATGGTTAGAATCCACCACCCAAGAAGGCAATCCCTTGGAGAGAACTATATATAGAGGCATATGGTTGGGAGGAGAGTCATTTACGTTGTTGTAGAGAGGAACCTTCCACCCAATAGACTGCTCAGGAGCAACATCACATCCATACTCAAGCATGAAAATGGGCTAACCAAATACCATCCCATTTTAACCCCCTATTTGAAAACCTTTCATTCATACTATCGATGGGAAATCGCTATGTTACCCCAATGATTACTCCGCTAAGTGGTGCATAGCATCTTCCTCAATATTTAATTTGCAATTCTTTAGAATATAGTTCATTTAAGGATTTGTGGGAGCTCTTATGTATGTCTATGATTCAATGCCTCTAGGAGAATTATTAAATTGAGCTCCAACATTCAAAGAAACCTTATTATCAAATGTTGTAAAGATGGCTCCTTTGGTCAAACAAGAGCTTACATCGATGCCCATAAGTCAAGTCAAATCTGTAGCACATCGATTTTTTGGATTATGTTGTTCTATTGATTACAATTTGGTACAAAAATGAATCCGTAACTGATGTTTTCATCGATGAAGGATTATGAGTTAACATTTCCATGTTTGCAGTGTGCAGACAGTTAGGCTCGATAGATTTACAGTTGGTCCCCTTTTATATTAGGATGGTAGATCAATCACATGTTCAACTAGTTGGTCTTTTGAAGAATATTCCTATCTACATTCAAGATGCCATGTTCCATATTACATTGAGTCATGTTGGATGATAAGAAAATATGGACCAAGGATAAGAAACCAATGGTGGTAGAAGCCCACATATATTTGACATGTTAGATGATGATGAAGAATCACGTTTTATGGAAGCTACTAAAGATTTGTGGTCTATACGAGTAATGGATATTCCAACAATACTTGCTTAGTATGCTTCGGTGAGAGTAGCTATTCAACTATAATTAATTCAACTCAATAGTTCATCTGATCTAAATCTAGTGGCTAAGGATAGGATCCTTTGGAATCTTCCAATACGCATGTACAAGAGGATAAAATTGAGACCGTGGATATGTTATCAAATTGAGACCATGGATGCACTTTATGTGAGTTTCCTTGGATGCGTTTTTGGTATCGAGTCACAAAAAGGATCACTTGGAGGAGTTACACCTTTTCTTTACTCAATGCCGCATAGCTCATCTTTGTTTAAACCCAGCTAAGTCTATTTTTGGGGTCAAAATGTGGAAAATTGTTAGTTCATATTATTTCTAAAGATGGCATTGTGGTCGATCTGGATAAAGTGAAGTTGGTTCTAGAGGCACTCTCCTAAAGAAGTTTTATGGTTCTTAGGACAAATTTGGTGGATTGGTTGACATCCCCATTATCTAGCTCATATTGAAATGCCTCTAAACCGTTTATCCTATGTCAAATTGAAAGAATTCCAATGGAGTATGGATTATGATTCAATTTTGCAGTGCTTAAAGATACTTATTACAAAAGCACTAGTTCTTCAGGCTCTCGATTGAAATCACTCTTTTCATGTTTTTCGTCAATGCTCTAGATATCACTATTTGTTCCATCTTGATGAATAGGGTGGGTTGTTCTTGGTTCCTTTCGATCTATTATGCCTATAGAAACCTCACTAATCTAAAGACAAATTACTCTGTTATGGGAAGGGAATGTTTAGAACTTATTTATTTGATAACAAAGTTTTGAAATTATATATTGGGCTGAGCTTTTACTTTCCATGTGGAGCACTCTACCTTGCTTTATTTAGTGAAACAACAAAGCTTAGTTGGACGACTTGCATGTTTGGTACTCTTATTGTAGCAATATGAATATGATGTAGAGCATCGACCTTGGTCTTCTCATGTATTTGCTAGTTCTTTATCACAATTGGATAATGACAAACCTCCATGGCAAAGATGATTCTTTCCTAGATGTAGAGTTGTTCCAAGTTACGGATGTTGTCGCCTCTATCACTAGTAACCCAATCTGATATGATGAAATGATGTCTTTTTTATCAACAAGTGTTCCCCTTGCACATTTGCAGTCTACTACTCATAAGAAACTGACACTGCATAGTTAGTGATTTTCGATAATTCTAAACCAACTCTATTTTTTAGATCTAGTAGGTGTTTGGCTATACTATGTTCCTCCACATGAATTAGTGATTTTAGATGCACATATGGGCCCTATAGGTGGACATCTCAAAGTGGATTTAACAATCCAGAAGATTGTTACTAGTGGCGTATGGTTTCCTACCATGCAAAAGGATATTTGTGCTTATGTATGGGTATGTTACCCTTGTGAACACAGATGCAAACCTCAGGCAATTCATAGATTCCCTCTTTAATTGAGTCTTCTTTTAGAACCATTTCAAAAATAGGGATTAGATTTTATTGGTCGTATTCGACCCTCAAGAGCTGATTCTAGACATACTTCTATTCTAGCCTATTGATTACAATACTCGATGGATGAAATCTTGGTCGTCATCAAACGTTGTTGTAGGTAGCGTTACAACTATGTTAACTCAACAATTATTCCCTCATTTTTCTCTTCCCTTCGAATTAGTTTTTTATCGACGTATGCATTTCCTAAATCAAATGGTTCGCGCTATTATGGAATATTATCACATTGAGCATAAATTCAATACACACATAACCACATACATATGCACAAACATATTAACAAGCACATGCATGCACGTACACATACACATACACACATAAACACATATTTATACACATACACATATATATGCCCATACATACATTAACGTATATATACACACGCATATGCACATGCACATGCATGCTCATATATATACACATATATACACACATACACATGCACATAGATATATACACATACACATACACATACACACATATACACATACAAACACATACACATACACCTACATATACACATATACACATACACGTACACACATAGATACACACACATACATTCACATACACACACTTACACAAATATAGATATATACCTACATGTGCATACATACATATACACACACAAATACATGCACATACATACATACAGACACACAAACACACATATAATATGAATTAGTTATACAATTAAAGTAATAAATCATATTTCAATTATTTAATTCACACCATAGAAACTCTAGAATTATTGAAATTATGAACTCACACCATAGACACAATTAAAAACATAACTGCTATGAGAATATATATATATATATATATATATATATATATATATATATATATATATATATATATATATATCAATGTAAATATTACATCCAATATAACATATCAATCATCTGAATCCCCTCCTTGAAGGAAGTGCACTTTAATGTATTCAAGCCAAATTTGAACTAGAGTGTCCAACGTATACTTCATTTTATGCGTGAGAAGAGAAGTGCACCAATAAATACCGTGTGGAATGAACTAATAAGATTTTTTTTTTTTGATTGACCATACATTCTAAGCTCATGTTCTGAGTTGTCCATCCCGCGTGAGCTAGAATGGAAGGGACAAAAACATCGCAAAACAAGGTCCATTGCATTGTGATTTTCATCATTTTGAGGTAGACTATTGCTCTGTGAGCCAAGACAAATTGTGCATCATGCGTGGTGTTCATCATTATGAGCTATTTTGAGCTATTGATTTCTCAGTTCCATCACAACTAGTGTCCATCGTGACCACCCTTTTGACTTGGTGGTTCATGGTTCTAAGCTACAACTTAATTGGTAGCTTTTCTACTTGAAGCGATCCCAGTTGAGTCCATTTCCAAGCTAAGCTCATTGCCATTTTGAGTGTGTTGCAAAGCTGAATCCATTTTCATTATGTGCCAGTTGCACCCTATGTCAATTTTGAGCCTTCATAGTCTATCGCCTTCTCCCTTGTCTTTAGGGGTCTTTAGAGTTCATCGTGCAATCAAGCTCCATAGCTTCTTTGGGCCTTCTCCATGTTCATTGACCTCCCCCTTTGTGATAGAAACCAACCCCTATCTATCACGCACTCCCATACCCCTTGTTTGTTGTTTTTAATAAAGTTTTAAAAAAAAAGAAGAAAAAGAGAAAAGAAGTGAAATTGAGAGAGAGAGAGAGAGAGAGAGAGAGAGAGAGAGAGAGAATTGACCATCTTCTCCTTTTTGAAGCTAACTTTCGTTTTGGGGATTGCTTGTCGATAGTCATTCCTAAGTCCTTATCAATGTGTATTTCCAACATGTTGGGACTCTCTCTATCACTTTTCTAAGGCGTTTTCATGCTATTGTGGATCGTCGTGTTGCATCAGTTCCTTTCGAGTTTACATTAGTGCTTGTCTGTGAATGGCATCTTTGAGTCAATCCTGTAGATCAAAATGCAGTTTTAAAGAAGGTTAGAACCTTAGGAGGTGCATGTTTTTTTGGGCTCACTTGTCTTGCTCAAGATCTCTTCTCATGGCTAGGATCTCCCACTCCTTGGTTGTGAGTAATGTGGGTCCTTGGTTGGGGAACAAAATGTCTTATGCTTCTCTAGAGGTTTTCAATGTTAAGATTCCAGTCATCTCACTCTGAAGGGAGGATATTCTAACAAAGGAGGAAGAGTTCAAGAAAACATGTCTTATTAGTCAGTTCTTTGGCCGTAACACCTCTCTTGAGTTGTTGTGATAATGGTTTTTTAAGGAGAGCTTCCCCCATGGCTTGATAGTTAGAAATTGCTAGTTCTTTCGAGCTAATCATGCTCTTGATTTTTGAAAATGAGGATATGACCTTCCAAGTTTTGGAAATTGGCACCTAGAAGATATGGAGAACTACCTTGTGCCTTTTTAAATGGTTTCCTAAATTTAATCCAAATAGGTCAAAGTCACTACACTATCTTCTCTAGATTGAGTTTGCAAACTTCCCCTTTTTTCTATATGGATTCATAAGAGAAATTGTATCACCCATCAGTCAGCCTCCCATCTCGAGAGAAGACATAATGGGTTTCATCTACAAACGTGCTAAATACTCCTTCGATGCCAGATGGCACCCACAAATTTGTGTCGAAGAGGATCTCAACAAAGATCTCCCCTTCAAGGTTTCCATAGAGAAGGAGATTATATACAAGAACTTGCCAAAGGGTTGCTTTCACTATAGATCGCAGGGTCATAGAATAAAATATTGTCCTTCGAGATAGAAATCTATAAAGAACAAAACAAACACAAGAAAAAGCTAATAAAACAGAGAACAAAGAAGCTTCAATGGCCTAGAGCATGTCAGAAGGTCATCCTCTAGGTGCTGAAAAAGAGAAGGAAATGCTAGTCATGGAGATGAACCCACACTACAAGGAATACGGGAACATAGTGATGGTTGATGCGACATAATTTTGTCACTTTGTGATTGTGCATTTCTTCACGTTGAGCATTGAGCGCACACCATTGTTTTAACAATGCTAAGATTGATCTTGTTTTCAAGGCTATAGGCAATGTTAATTCAAGCATCACCTAATGTGAGAGTCACAAATTGGACACATTATGAGCATGGCATATGGGATGCTCAAAATCATCACATATGGGAGGATAAAAAACATTGCATATGCAATGCTCTCACTACAACATATTAGGCATATATCGAGGCTTCTACTGAGGAAAATGAACAGGCGTGATTCTGCCCCGATGTTAGTGTAAGGGTCGATGTAGGCATGAGCATCGATATAAGCATCGATATAAGCATCAATATAGGCATCGATATAAGCATCGATATAAGCATCGGTGTAATCATCGGTATAAGCATCAGTATAAGCATCGGTATAAGCATAGGTATAAGCATCAGTATGAGTGTCCGTATAAGCCATGGTATGCCCCTGGGAAAAATAGTTGGTATAAGCATCAGTATGTGCGTGGGGATACCGATGCTTATACCATCGCCTATACCGACGACTATATATGCAAAAACTTTTTTGGGCAGAGTGTGTTGTCTCTTGCTACAACAACATTCCCATGTTGTTGTGTAGCGAAAGACAATAAACTCTACCCAAGCAAAACCTGAGTACATGTGATATGTATGACAGGCTACAAAAACATGATTTGATAAAGCAAAAAATATTGCCAAATACAAAAGACATGAGCGAAATGACTCATGAACCATGTACAAAGAAATGATACATAGACATGATATTTATAAACAACAACTAGAACACATTTATATATGTGTATGCCTGTGTATATACATGTATATGTGTATATGTAGTATGAGTGTATATTTGTATATGTGTAAATATTTGTATGCATGTGTAAAAACCCTAAAAACCTAATCCTAAAGACCTAGACCTAAAACATGTGTATGTGTGTATTCTTCTGTATATATATGTGTATGTGAATATATATGTGTGTGTGTGTATGCATGTGTATCTATGTAAAAAATCTAAAAGTCTATATCTCTCTCTTTCTCTCTATCTATATCTCTCTCTCTCTTTCATCTCTCTCTCTCTCTTTGTCTCTCTCTCTCTCTCTTTCTCTCTCTCATCTCTCTTTGTCTCTCTTTCTCTATCTCTCTCTCTCATTCTCTTTCTTTTATCTCGCTCTCTCTCCCTCTCTCTCTATCTCCCTCTCTCTCTCTATCCCTATTTATAATAAAGAACAAAACAATCACTTACATCAATGTAATTGTTTTGATTCATCAAATCCCAATTCACCTTGTCTCTTGTCGAATTCAAAAGAATTGATTCCAAAAAGCTCTTGCAAAACAAAATAAAAGAGAAATTAGAAAAGAGAAGACATAGAGAAAGAGAGAGAGAGAGAGTGAAAGAGTATGCACATCACTTACCAAGATGCGAGAGAGAGAGAGAAAGAGATGTGTGTGTAGGGAGAGAGAGAGAGAGAGAGAGATGTGTGTATGCATGTGTATGTATTATGTGTGTATATGTGTAAGAGTCAAAAACCCTAATCCTAAAACCCTAACCCTAAAGCATGTATATGTGTGTATGTGTGTATGTATATGTGATGTGTGTGTATGTGTATGTGTATGTGCATGTATGCATGTGTGTGTATACATATGTGAGTGTGTATATATATGTGAGTGTGTATATATATGTGTGTGTGTATGTATGTATGCATGTATGTATGTGTGTGTACATGCATATGTGTGTGTATGTATGTATGCATATGCATGTGTGTATGCAAATATGTGTGTATACATATATGAGTGTGTATGTATATGTGTGTGTGTATGTAATATGCATGTTTGTATGTATGTATGTGCGTGTACATGCAAATATGTGTATATGTATGTATGCATATGCATGTGTGTATGTATACATGTGTGTGTACATATATGTATGTATATGTGTGTGTACATGTATGTATGTATATGTGTGTGTACATGTATGTATGTGTATGTGTGTGTATGCATATGCATGTGTGTATGCATATGCATGTGTGTATGTAATATGCATGTATGTATGTATATGTGTGTATGCATATGCACATAAGTATGTAATATGTATGTGTATGTATATGCATGTGTGTATGTATATGCATGTGTGTATGCAATATGTATGTGAGTGTGTATGTAATATGCATGTGTGTATGTATGTATGCATCTCTCTCTATCTCATTCTCTTTCTATTTCATATATATTGCTCTTTCATCTCTCTCTCTCTTTCACTCTCTCTCTATATCTCTCTTTCATCTCTCTCTCTCTCTATTTTTCTAGATTGCTCTCTTTCTTTCATCTCTCTCTTTGTCAATAGAAAACAAAATAGTCACTTACATCGATGTAATTGTTTGGAGTGTTGTCATCAAAGTCCACTTAATTTTGTCCTTCATCGAATTCCAAAGAAGTAATGACAAAACGCTCCTACAAAACTAAAGAGAAGAGAAATTAGAAAAGGGAAAAAAAAAGAAAGAGAAAGGGTGCTACAGTATGTGTGATACTTACCAAAATATCAGATCTAGAGAAATAGAGAGGTGTGTGTAGAGAAAGAGAGAGAGAGAGAGAGAGAGAGAGATGTGTGTACACAATATGCTTAGAATGTAGTTCGAGTGCAAACTCAAGAGTAGCATACTTTGGTTCAAAACGTGAGCAAATGTCAAATTTTTTCTCTCGGGTCCAGTTCAAACGTTGCATCGGACAGAGCTTTGGTATACACATTACTATAAGCGACACTATAAGTGTATATATAAGCATCTGTATAAGCATCGGTAATTTCCAATAAAGTACCAACATGTATACGGACGCTGATACTGATGCCAATATACCAACGATTAAATGATCATCGAAATTGCCTCCGTAGTTTTTTCAAGCATTTTCAATGATCATACCAACGTTGAGGCATGACCATCAGTATGGACAACGTCAGTATGCCCCTCATATTTTGTATTGTTTGCAATGCTGCATATGCAATGATTTAGAGGGTCACATATAGGATTCTCTACATATATGCAATGGTTGCTTTTGACCAAAAAAACTGCATGGCTATGTGATTGGCCTTTTTAATCTCTCTCTCTCTCTCTATTTTTATTGTAGCTTATTCAAGAAGTTCATCGAGCATAAATATATGGCTAATTATTGTAATTAAAATTTTCATCGTTTGTATATCATTTAAATTGTTATGTTTTCATCAATCAACATATTAAAACTTGCACATTTGCATGCACATACACACATATACAGGCACATGCATGTTTTTTTGCATGTCTCATGCAAGAGTTCCAGACCACCCATGTGTCTACATTTCATGTCCACCTCAAGAACTGTATGTGCAAAAATAGAGGTGATCCCTACAACACACAGAAAAAACATGAAAAAAATCTTTATTAACCTATCTTCATGCGATCAAATGCGACATAGAACATAAGAACTACAAAAAATTGAATCAGGTAAAGTTTTTCTATTAAGGGTACTCTACCTTTCTCTCATACAATACTTTTCCTCATTCCTTCATCTTCATGCTCAAATTTAACACACAAATTTCATGCCACAACTTTCGAGAGAGAGAATGTAAAAACTTATTGCTACAAAATTTTGCAAACATGATCAAAATATCCTAAACATAAAATTTCATTATTACCTACATATCTTTTTTCTTTGGAAAATCAATGTGGTATCTTACACATGTACATGCACATCACATGCACATGCATGCATGTGCATCCACATGTGCATGCATGCACATGCACAAGCATGCTCATTCATATACACTTGCATATACACACATACTTATACACATGCATACACAAATACATACATGTACACATACACATACACGCATATACAAATACACACACATACACATACACCTACATATACACATACACACGTACATATATACACACACATACACACACATACACACACATAAACACACATACGTTCATACACACAAACACACTTAAAGAAATATAGATATATACCTATATGTGCATACATGCACATACACATACAACTTTTCACACATACATACATATACACACACAAACACACATATTATTTGAATGAATTATACAATTAAATTAATAAATCCCATGTTAAATATAAACTCTAATAAAAATCAATAGTACATTTTAGTCATATAATTCACACCATGGAAACTCTAAAATTATTAACTCACACCATAGACACAATTAAAAACATAACTCCTATTATATATATATATATATATATATATATATATATATATATATATATATATATATATATATATATATACACACACACACACACACACACATATATATATATATATATAATGTGTGTGTCTATCAATGTAAATAATACATCCAATGTAGCAGGTCACTCATCTGAATCCCCTCCCTGATCATGATCATCTACATCATCATGATGATGATGATCATCATCATCCTAATGATTTGATGTATCTCAAGAGGCTGTTAGTCGGCCGCCGGATTGGCAACTGTATAACTGAATCTTGTTTCGCACGTGCAAAAAGTTGTTACACTGATAGTTGTAATTTTTTATATAAAGCAATGGAAAAGAGACATACAAGTGACGATTCGTGGAATCACCAGACTGTTCGTCTGGGTGATTGTCTGAGCGTTGCTGAAGCGTTGTTTGTCTAATTTCTGCGTACTCTGAGTATACTGTGTGTATCCATGTTTTGTTGCCTATCGATCTCTGTTGAGGTTGCGAGTTCCATTTACATCTAATAGGTCGTGGACTGTTGTCTGAGTAAGTCGTTTGTGAGTCTCTATTGGGTTTGTTGTGTTAGTTTGCGTATTGTGTGTTACTCCTTCTTGGAATGTTCTGCCAGTGTTTGGTGAAGTGTGAGCAGCTGTGGTAGCGTTTCTGGTATTCGGATCTATATTGTGTTGTCTGCAATGTTGGGATCTATCTTCATACGGTAAAGTTAAGTTACAGTAAGGGCCTTTCTAAGTTGCGCACTGAGTCTTCAGTACTGTGTGTCTGAACTATCGAGTTCTCTGTGTCTACGGTGTTGTCTGATTGTTTATACCTATTCGGTAAAGGCTAAATTACTACTATTGCTTCTGGTACTTCAGTAAGTTTATGTGCAGAGCAGTATAGCAATTTAGTGTATTCGGTATATACTGATAGAGTTAAAATGATGAACCGTAAGGATTGAGAATGAGATACCAATCCTTGATAAAATCTTGAATGTTGGTATATTGTGTTGTGAAGTAACTTTGGGAAACAAGTATAGGGCCTCTGTCTTTACAGACCCCTTCCACTCCCAAGAACCCAATACTCGTTTAAACGCGCTTCTGACAGTTAGAACACCGCGTTTAACACTGCCGCCGTCTGTGGGAAGATGGCAACAGATCAGATTGTTGCAAACCAGTTGTGGAAACGTGACTGTAAATTGTAAATCGCCAGTAATAGTATGCGATTAGTACCAAAAGATGATACATGCCGATTACTAGATCCAGTGAAACGTATCCGAAGAACCGATAGCCTTGGGTACCTAATTTGCTAAGGACGCCTCCAAGAGGTAGAAGTGCAGATAGGTTTAACCCAGCTGCCAAGAAAGTGAAGAACGTTAGTAGTGATTCCGGTCATATTCCGGTGGAATGTACTACATTTCTAGCAGATTCTCGTGCGATTTCGGCACAGTCTGTCGAAGATATAGTAACTTCAAAATCTATCGGGACGCAGCATGAAGTTAATTTAGCACCATTGGGTCAAGATTCGAATTTGTATATGACTAGAAACACCTTAGCCAAAGAAATCTGTGAAGGAGAAAAAGCACCTTGTTTTGGTGAAAATTTGGTACCTTCCGATGTTGCTCTGGTACCAATTGCTAAAAGATCACAATCTTTTGGCGACGGTTTACCATTTCTTAGTAAATCTTCAGCCCAATCACCGCTATTGGGAGTAAGCTTACCTACATTTGACATCAAGAAGGAAGGTAGCTTGTTCAAAACCGAGATTTGAAACATATTGAACAAGATTATTGAACCGAAAAGTGCACAGGCCGATGATACAGACTCCGATAGTTCAGATATTCAGCCCCGGGATATAGAAGATTGTCACAATACAACCATCAGAGCCATGAACGGGCAACAACAACAACAGCAACAACAACAACTATGCCCACCAAGGCCGACTCCAACCGGAGTAACATACACTAAATTCGGTGGATTCCCAGGAGATGACCCAGGTGCTCATGAACGCACATTTGAGATAAGTTACGCAGTGCTCAATCATCCACCTGATCCGGCGTATAAGGCTATTGTCTTCCAGTCTACATTGGTTAATGAAGTAGCCTGATGGCTTACAGAATATGATATTAACCACTTTGGCACCTATGAAGCAGTAAGGGATGCATTTTTGCAGAGATTCAAGCTAAAGAAGAATCCAGCCAAAATTTTTGACTACCTGCAAAACAATAGACAGAAGATAAATCAAACAGTACAGGAATACGCCACTCTATTCAAGACTCATTTGAGGCAGTTACCACTAGCACATTCCAACCTACCGGATGACGTTATCACTCAATGGTTTATCAATGGATTGACTCCACAACTTAAACAGATTATGATCATACGCTGTGTAGGAGCTATGAAGCTAGATGTTGTGATTGCAATGGCTTTGCAGCTGGAAAACAAGGTTGGAGGATTTATAGAAGACTTGGAATGGTTAAAGGCAAATAATAACGTTGTAGAAGACCCGACCAGACAAATGTTCTACATCACATGCAAGAATTCAGGGCATACTAGTACCACTTGTGCACTTAATCAGTTGTTTTGTGCTATTTGCAACACAACCGGACATACTACCGAAAACTGTGCATACAACGCCAAAGTGTAGGGAACCCCAACTGTCAATGCTATTATACAAGAACCAGGACAGCCAGCCAATCATTATGTACCTCCGCAAATGAGAAACAACCAGCAACAAGGCTATCGAAATTACAGAGGACAGAGAAATAATAACTACAATGCAAATCGCTGGCAGGCCGGACCAGCATCGGAAAATCCCAATTTGCCACCACCGCGCTGCCATTTTTGTGGTGAATTTGGTCACATTAGAAGATTTTGTAAGGATGCAGTTGAGTATGATCAGAGGAAGAAAGAACGACAAAACCCAATGACTAATATGGTACAAATCACACCCGTAGAAACACAAGCTGCAGTAATTCAAACGCGATCCGATAAACATCTACAACCAGCAGCAGAAGTATTTGAACCAGACATACATGAACAACAAAGGATGTATGATAACGCCATTCAATGGACCACCGTCGAGCCTCCATTGTTTCCAGATCCTATTCCGGTGACCCAGGCTCCGCTAACCAAGGAAGGAACACAAAAACAAGATTCTAATTCAGTAGCGGGCACATCATCTTCAGCAAGAACATCCTCTTCAGCCGGCGCATCATCTTTCGAATCCGTGGAAGGCAAAATTCAATCACATAAGGCCTGGGAGATTTTATCTAAAGCGTCCATTACTCTTCCTCTTGGCCAATTACTTGCACTAGTACCAGTAGTTGGACAACAATTCCAGCAACACTTTAGTCCTGATTCTGGCTGTATTCCACCAACAGCCACAGTGCAACCGAAACCTGATTCTACGGTCGATCATTCGGTTCCTTTAATTACGGTATGGTATAAAAATCATAAAATTACACAGGTACTAATTGATGGAGGGTCTGGTGTCAACATTGCTATTGCTACACTATGCAAAAAGCTAGGATGGACTAAAATCAAACCAGTTCAGTTCTTTGTCAGAATGGCTGATCAGTCAAGAGTCCATCCAGTAGGACTTGTACGGAATGTACCAATAACTTTGCAGGGTACCACATTTAAGATGACCTTTGTCGTCCTAGAATTACCAGAATCCACCCTTGATTATAATCTTCTTTTTGGCCGTCCTTGGCTGAAGCAAGCTAAGGTTATACAAGATTGGTCTGCACAAGAACTCACTTTCAAAGATAATAATCGTAAATATGTTGTAAAACTAGATGCTATACAGCTTTGTGAATTGCATGCTAGACCGTATTTTGCAGAACCAGTTCATATGTTAGATGGGTTGTCAGATGATGAAGAAGAAAAGTTTTTAAAGAATAACATTGACTTGATCTCCCTAGGAACTGTTGATCTACAATCTGTTGTAGATAATTGGAATCCCGCAGTTTGTACGGTGATGCCTGTAATGAAAGCAAAAAAGAAAGAAGATACCACTGCTATAGATGATGCTGATCTACAACAACTTTTAAGCCAGCTCACGATACAGAGAAGCCCCGACAATTTTATATCCTAGAGGATCAATTGATCACCTATAATTTAGGAGATGAGGACCACCCGCATCTTGTCAAGATAAAGGAAAGTCTACTGAAAGTATTTCAAGCAGACTTAATCCAGCTACACCGAGAGTTCTCTGACGTCTTTGCATGGGATTACAAAGATATGAAGGGTTTGGACCCGCGCATCTATCAACACAGGGTCATGCTAAAGCTGGAAGCAAAACCGATCAAGCAACCCAGCTACCGGATGAATCCGAACTATGCATCTCAGGTAAAAAGCAGAGCTTGATAGGCTACTCAAAGTCGGATTCATTATACCAGTAGAGCATGCGGAATGGATCTCACCAATTGTCATTGTTCCTAAAAAGAATAAGCAACTACGAATCTGTGTGGACTGTCGGAAACTGAACGCAGCTACGGTGCCTAATCCATTTCCGCTACCTTTTCTTGACACTATGCTTGATACAATAGCAGGACATGAAATGTATTCATTTTTAGACGGATACAGTGGGTATAATCAAGTTAGAATGGCTGAACAGGATATACCAAAGACCGCTTTCATTACCAATTGGGGTGTTTTTGCTTGTACCGTAATGTGGTTTGGATTAAGAAATGCCCCAAGTACTTTTCAAAGGTGTATGCAGGAAATATTCTCCCCTTACCTTACCTCGTTTATGCAAGTTTATCTTGATGATTTTTCGTTATTTGGAAAAACGGTAGCACACCTGTTTCATTTACGGTGTTGCTTTGAAAAGTGCAGAGAATACAAACTCTGTTTGAATCCAAACAAATCTGTGTTTGCGGTTTCGTGTGGAAGGCTACTTGGCCACATTGTATCTGCACAAGGTATACAGGTGGATCCAGATAAAATTACAGCTGTGTTAGAAGCACCTGTACCCACTACACCTAAGGAAGTGATGTGCTTCATGGGCCAAGTAAGATGGCATGGTCGGCACTTACGGTGGCTTGCTCATTTGGCAATACCACTGAACAAGTTAATAACCAAAACTCCTCGACAATTTGAATGGACTCAAGAATGTCAAGTTGCTTTTGATCGTCTAAAAGGATTACTAACACAGGTTCCAATCCTACAGCCTCCTGACTGGGATCGTCCATTTCATATATTTGTTGATGCTTCAGATATAGCAATTGAGAGCATTCTAATGCAACACACCAATAAGTGGTTTTGACCTGTGTACTATGCCAGCAGAAGGCTTGCTCTTGCTGAGAAGAATTACTCTGTAACCGAAAGGGAATGTCTGGGTCTAGTATACTCTGTCAAAAAATTCAGGCATTATTTACTTGGCCGCAAATTTACTTTTCATGTAGATCATGCTACACTTGTTTATCTAGTTCGGCAACAGCATTTAGGTGGTCGATTAGCGCGATGGGTTCTACTCTTACAAGAATTTGATTACGAAGTGATTCATAGGCCCGGCAGTTCACATGCCTTAGCAGATTTCCTTTCTCGTTTAGATTCCGGTGAAGCTCCAGTTGGTATAGATGACACAATGCCAACAATTTATGTTTTTGAACCAACCAATGATGAAATTGCAGACCCACCTATGCCATCTACATATTATGATCAGATATTAACATTCCTTACTAATGGATACCTTCCTTCTCAGGCTTCTCCTGCAATGCGTAGGAAAATTGCAGTGTACAGTCGTAAATTTCGGTTAATTGCTGGAGAATTATACTATATGGATTACACAGGAGTACTACTTCGTTGTGTTCCACCACATGAAGTTAACTCGGTCATCATGTTGGCTCATTCAATTCCATCCGGCGGACATTTTGCTGCAGATTTAACACACCGAAAGATTCTACAGAGTGGACTTTGGTGGCCTACTATGTACAGAGATGTACTACAATTTGTCAAGCAATGTGATAGTTGTCAGAGATCTGGACAGTCCCTGCAACGTCATCTTTTCCCTCTACAACCTGTCTTGCCATTAGAGCCTTTTCAGAAGTGGGGTCTAGACTTTATCGAACCTATTACACCTCCGGCAATCCTCAGTAATAATCGTTATATTTTGACATGTATTGATTATGCAACCAGATGGGCAGAAGCCTGGGCTTTATTGTCTGTGATAGCGGTTGCGGTAGCAAAGTGTCTACTGAAAGATGTCTTTCCACGTTTTGGTTTACCTCTATAGCTTGTTACAGATCAGGGCACTCATTTTGTTAACAATCTAATGAAAGTACTCACACATTCTTTTCAGATCACACATAAATTCAGCTCACCATATTATCCTCGTACAAATGGTTTGGCTGAGAGTACAAACAAGACCCTGCTGAATATGCTTCGAAAACTCATTTTGGAAACATCGGAAAGATGGGACCAACTGTTACCTACAGTCCTATGGGCATACCGAACTATCTATAAGGTAGCAATAGGTCTAACACCCTTCAAACTAGCTTATGGATTGGAAGCTATAGCACCCATGGAAATTATTGTGTCAAGCTTATGTGTGGCTCTCACTCAGAAATTAATACCAGAATATTCTTTATCATTCCGGCTAGATACACTCAGAGAACTGGATGAGCACCAATGGCAAAGTTTTCTAACTATGCAAAAAGTACAGCTAAGACAAGCTCGAACACATGATCGCTATCTAAAAACCCCAGTTTTTACGGTGGGAAAACTTGTACTATTTTACAATGCAAAGTCTAATCGCTCTGCTGGCAAATTCAAGTTACGATGGTTTGGCCCCTACCGGATTTCTGAACAAGTGGGCCCCGCAATATTTCGGTTGACTACTTTGACTAGAAATCCTCTTCTGAAAGTCGTCAACGATTCGAAGCTACGGCTGTATCAACAAACATCTAACCCGCACTGAAACGTTTCGCGATGGTCGCGTCTTTTGGCGTTCTCTTTTCTTTCCTTTTCTTTTATTTTATTTCCTTTTGTTTTGCGCACTTAAAATAACAAGTATGTAAATATCCGTGTTTTGATACCTAATTATGTCAACAGCCGCCCTGCCCTTTCCAGCTATTCATACATGCACACCGAAGTTAAGAAGTTATCATCTCAACGACGAACGATTATTACTGATTTTGATTGCTCTCCGCTGCCGAACATCTACTTAACCTTGTAGGTTTCGCCGAAAATCGCTATTGTGTTTATGTAATTTGCGTCATTGTGCATACCCTGTGTTCTGTGTACTTGTGATTGTTTCCTCTGTGTGCGTCATGGAAGCTCTAGCGAACTATGCCGCTTTCCGTGACGGAATCCCTACCGAGGTAGGAGAGTTTCTACACACCCGTGGGTTATCCAATTTCGCTGAACTGCCATGGCATTCAGTGGAATCCCACCCGTTTTTTGCCCAGATTATCGCCGCTATCGCTAAAACACCTGCCAATGATCAAAGTTGGGCTATCACATCCTTACCCTCCCAAACAGTAATCACCTTCCAAGCTTCTGCAGAAGTGTTTAGACTCCCTCGGCAAGGTTGGGAAAATGGCCCAAGTCTGCCAGTCGCAAGAATGATAGAATTATTTCCTAGGTATTCCTCAAACGAATATGCGATCCTATGTCGACCGGAACGTGAGAGATCCACCCTTCAGTTCTTAGTAGCTATTCTGAACCTACAAAAACATACTTATGGAATATCGCATCCATTCTACTCCGCCATTGATTTAGCTGCTCAAGAACCAGTTAACTTTGCATCGTTCTTCTTCCATCGCATTCACAAAGAATGCGTGGCAATCATCAAACAGGTAAACAAGGGAGGAATGCCAAGATCAAGACTCCCTCATATCCTATCCTTCCTGTTTCCGGCAATTCTTGCAGCCCAACCACCACCCAGAGGTCCGATCCTGCCTCATGAAGAGTCTGCACAGATCTTGGAGGACGATGAAGACGATGAAGAGGAGCTCAATCAACTCTTCTGCCGAAAAAGAATTAAAATCAGTTCATCTGAAAGTGAAGCACAGGGTTCGACCGGTGGAAACGAAGAAGATAACAAGGAAGAAGAAAAACTTGACGAAGAAACCTTCCATGATACCGCCACATCTATGCAACACGAGTCATCCACGCAATCGTCGTCAGAAGAGCAACAAGAACAGGTGTTGACCTAAGTACCAACTTAGGGACTTGTGGAGAAAGAGACTATACCTCAATCCCCCTCAAGTGCATATAGTGGGGATTCACGCTTTAATTATCAATCCGATGAGTATACAAACCTAGCCGAGTGTATGAGGACATGCAATCAAGTGATGATCAATGCAAATGAACTACTCAAAGAGTGTAAACAAGGCAAAGGCTATTCCAAACAAGCTTCAACTGACAGTCATGGTGTCACGATACTTGGTGCAGCAGCCAACAGTAAATTGAGTTTTTCTCTCAGCTCCAAACCCCAAATATAGTGAATAGCATATGCGTTTCGAAGCTCTCAAAAAGACGCATCCAATGGTGATGGTTTCACTCAATTGTAACAATCCTACCTCAAGTTATGAGCAAAATACTAAGTCGTGGGAAAAACCTTCCTACACTTCAGCACTTCCTTCACTGTGCACACACCTCAACAACAACAAACAAACACTTTCATGGATAGACAACACTTCCTAACACTCTTTCCAAGCAATACACATGCACACAAGCTCATAAAGAAGAAGATACAGAGTGAAGAAGGCACAAATTCAAATTTCTGTGCTCTTGATTCTCACAATGGCAAAAAGTCTTTACAAAGAGTCACAAATTGACTTATATACTTGTGCCCTAAAATGGTCCTTTCACACAAGAGACCGGCACTTTATTCACTAAAAGACTAATTTCCTACTATTTTACATGGGTAAGTTTCTAATCTTCTGAGGGGATGCATCTAGAGGACTCCTCTAGTGCATTTACAACAGAAAATATATTACAAGAACGGTTATGATACAAAGATATGATGTCCAAATCGGAAAAATTTTGGGGCCCGTCTTTTTCTCTACTTTGTGTTCTCTTTAGCTCTGCAACACTCTCCCCCTCTTTGTCTCTGTCGTCCCTTGACAGGCTTTACTTCTTGTCTTCGGTTTGTTATCCGCATGCATTTTTTGGTCAATTTTGCCTGTTCATCAGTCTTGCATTACGTTTTAGTGATCCTCTGATTTGTCCTGGTTGCACACATCGGACCCTGCTATATTATTCAAGCCTGTTCACTTTCTTTTCCCTACACGCAACCCTTGCTCAATTTTGCCTGTTTGTAAAACAGGTGTTCAGTTTTGGCGGCCTCTTCTTAATTCTTGTTTTACATCCTCTGGGCCTGATACATTTGTCTTGCTTGATAAGTCGGGTTGCCACACACGCCACCAGTGGAAGGTATGAGGATGTGGTGCTTCAGTCTTCGATCTGGACCTGGCAAAGATCAAGAGGTTGAAGCACCCTTGTGGGCTGCGTCCTTTCCTTGGTGTGTGTGCCCCTGCGGGGCTCTGTGCAGAGATGGGTGTTGCGCCCCTGCGGGGCTTCTTGCAGAGATATATCTTCAGATATTCCTTAGTGAAGCTTCTTTCATTGTCTTCTTCTTTTCTTCCTTTTACTTGATTCTCCCTCAACACTGCCCCCCTCTTGGACTCTGTCGTCCCCAACAGGCTTTGATGAGCGACGGGCATACGTTCTATATATTTTTTGCTCTGTTTCATTAAGCAAATTGTCTTCACGTATCATTAATTGTTTCCATTGTTCTGCCTTCACACCGTCATTGGGTGGCTGTCTGTGATCTGCGAAGAAGCTAAGTTCGTATGCCACTAATCTGGCATTCAAATTAGAGGACATCTTCAAAAAGACCTCTGAATCAATTTCAAAGAATCCAGTAAAGAACGCTTCTTCAAACGTTTGCATATATACACTTGGCAAAAACATCAATCTGGAATAATAAGCCATTATTGTTGGTCGGCTAGGCATAACAGATAGGTCAAAATAAGAATCTTTGTGCCTTGATTAATACCAATGAAACTCAAAAATGTGTAGGCCGCATGCTTGAAGACCTTCAACACTGTAAGTATCATACTGAGTATTTTATTTGTCATTTTGACAGTTAGGTCGGGTACTGTCGCATAATTGTGCAGTCAAAATTCAATTTTTTTGACCATATAATCTTCCGTTGGCAAGTAATTATGTGGCGGGCTTGGAAGCAGAGGGTAATTCAGCCACTGTTTATTTATAGCGCCATTTCTTTGTAGGTCCAAAAATTCTCTAGTATACCTTCGGCGTGGTATAGGACAAAATGAAGGGTTTACCTGTAAGAAATAAGGTGCTGCTTGCCAATGCACTCTTAGTGTGGGATGTTTCTCCAAAAACTTCCTTCTCCAAACAGGTTGTGCAGCTTCGAATTCTTCTTGACTCTATGAGAATGTATCATGTTTAAATTGTAGCTGCTCATCTGGACTTTTCTCTGTAATCTTCTTTATATATTGTCTTGTTTTCTCTTTCAATAATCCGTACGGAATGTTGAAAGGCTTCATGATCTTTTCCAAGTCCTTACCCTTAATCTTGGCTTCCTTCATTACTTTGATTACTTCATTTTCAAAATTTTCTATCAATCGAGACACCACTAGTGCCCATTCCTTCTGACTTATTTCTGCAGTGTATGGCATTGGATGATCATCATGTATGTCTGCCATCTGCTCATGTATTGGAGAATTATAGATCGGGGAAGATAGAGGACGTACCTCTACCTTGTCAGTAGGATTTTCTTTAGGTGGCACTATTGGTGTCCCGATCGTTGTGTTCTGGTTGATTTGGATTTCTAATTGCACTATTCGTTCATTTTTGGCTTTGCTCTCTCGTAGGGCTGCGCTGAGTGCTTCCTTTGTTGCAATCAATTCATTACCAATTTCAGCGACATGGTCCATGTTTTCACTATAGCTTGCTGCAAGTTTCCCATGTGTTGTATTCAAATGCTTTCTTAGTTCATTTGTTTCCTGACTGTACTTTCGTTCCCATTCTGCTTTCAATTCTCCCTCTTGTTTCAACAAATCTGCGTATTGTACCACCTGATCTCTCAATTCTTTTTCTTTAGTTTCGGATATCTCCTGCTGTTCAATAGGTTGATCATATAACAATGATTTCATCAATTCCTTATTCCTGCTCCGTAAAGTGTCATTCTCTTCCATATAAAACTTTAGCTGTGTCTCAAGTAAAGTGCTTCTAGCTTTAATTCTTTCTTTGTCAGTCTCACTTGCATCATGTAACTTTTGTAAATTAGCGAGTTGCGCCTGGAGTTGGTGATGTTGAGTCACTAATGTATCATATTGCGTTTTTACTTCGAGGAACTCCGTGTTTTTGGCTGCTATCTCTTTTTGTGCCTAGATTACTTGTGATGACAGTTGTTCGCTCATTATTTGGAATTGATTTTTTTCTCTCATGGCCTTATCATAATCTGCATCTATATCCATCATTTGTTGTTGTGTATCCATAGCCATTTGAATCATTTGCTTGACTACAGGCTTCAGCTGAGTGACATCCACATTGAGCCATCTTTTCGGGATACTCGGTTCTTCGCCTGTTGTGACATCTTTGCCCTGTGCCACATGTAGTGTAGTGTCATGGGGCTGTCTAATCTAAAGCTGGATCCTTGGCTCAGCCACCATGTTTTCATCGTTTCCATGAGGTGTATCATCTGGTACCTCAATCACAATCTGCTCTTTGTTTTGTAATAGCCCTGAATCCGTGTTCGTTGGAGTTTGTACTTCCTCTTTGATAGGTGGTTTTGCAAACGTAGCAGTTGTTGGAGCTTCTTTGATGCTGATTTTTGTAGTATCATTCAATTGAATGACATGCTCAGGCTTATTGGAATCTTCTATGTTTTTTTCCTTTTCTTCATGGTTGTCTGGCGTCACTTCGACTTGATTGATCTCAGTCCATTCTTCTTCTTGAGTTTTTGTCCTTATGTCAGTGTCTAGAGTGTTTTTTTCGTGACCGGATTCTGCATCGGAACTCGAATCATCTAAACCCAGTTCTTTGTATCTCCCAGGTTGTTTTGGGGTCTTTTCTTGATGCATTTGTTGTTTCTCTTGACTTGCTTGTCTATAATGATGACCTTGAACATTCAGATTTACCTGCCCTTGCATGTACTGATGTGTCTCTTCTAGGGCAGCGGATAGATCTCTCTTAGTAATAGGCATTTGGGTCATCGTGATCTTTGGAAGAATGTGTGTCTGCTTTGATTGGGGTGTAGCCTGGGCTTCCTCCTCTCTTAGACGCTTTGTACCCCTCATGGGTTTCAGTGAACTGGTTCTTGTCTCTTCAACAACAACAGCTGCTTTCTTTTTCTTGGGGACCGTAGCGGATTTGGCGTATTTGGCTAGCCCTTCTGAGGTCGGCATCTCCCGTAAGCAGTTTTTCATTTCAAGAGCTTCATATATAAGTAAAGTCAAAGCTAAACTCCCATTTAGAAATTTCTTCTGACTCCACTTCTTCTGGGCTTCAAATAATCTTTCTTGGACATAGCCTGTCATATTTACTTTATTCCCCACTTGTCTCATTGCATGCGAGAGTAGTTGTACTACAATCTTTTGTGGTGCAGTATATCTGTGCATACTTGGGAAACAAAAATGTTGGTGCACTAGGCAGACAGCATCTTCAATATCTATTCTGTTGATATCCAAAAAGGACCTCTTTTTAGGATCATGACATTCCTCTTTAACATTAGTAATCCCCTCTTGATTCCATCCAAAGGCTTTGTTGATTAGTTCATGTGTGAATTGAATGGTTTTCCATGTTCCTACTTTATCCAACACTCGTGCTTCGGGCACTGATATCTTAGTCGCTGCATGCTGCAATGTATTCATTATTTGTGTACACCTTTGAAAATCTGGTAGATAAATCGGTAATTTAAGAAATGCCTCTAGGCCTGCCTGTGTCCACACATCCTCGGTATGCGGTAATCCTTGTATTATTGTCTTGAAGTCTTGCGACATAATAGGGAAATAATGATCCCTATCCATAATCTTGATAGTTGCCAGTAAAATGAGGTCTGACACTGGTTAGTCATCCAGAAACCAATGGCCTCTTACTTTGGTTATGGATTCGAGTGGAAGAAGCTGCACCTCTTCCTCTTGCGTGGCTTCGGAATTAGTAGATGCCATCTGCACTCAATATAGAGTATGAATTAGTGGTCATATACTATCAGAAATCTTCCTTCATTTGTTTGTCATAAGCTTGACGTTGCTCGGAGTGAATGGTGTTGTCCCTTTCCCGTGGGTGTGAGAAAGGTAATACCTGGATTTTTCTATATTTTAGATATTTTTATATTTTCATCTGAAACGAAAAACAGAAAAGTTAGATCATAGCCGAAGCGGTTATTATTTTTTGAGTGATTTTCTTAATGTATGTACAATCGCTCTCCTATTTCCCCGTAGGAAAATGTGCTCGACTATCCTGAAATAGAAGAAAGATGTGCCGAATGCTTGGCCTTGTAATGTGGCCCTATCATGCATACTTTGGGTACTGATAACTCCACATGTGTGCAACTCGAAGTAGTTGGATGATGCATGCAGTTTGTTTTGTCTTTCGGCAACCAAATCTGCTTCATTCTGTTGGGACGTATTGTATCCCGAACATTCTTGATGAATGTGGTGCTTCTCCTGTTGTACGTCTGCTCCATCAGCTTCTTGAATCTTGGACTGTCTGTTGTTGCAACTGCAGACTTCTTTTCTTTCCTGTAGCTAATCTTCTTTGGTTGTTTTGCCCTTAGACCATATTGGTTCTTCTTATGCTGAGGTTCCTCATTTCGGTTTAGCGTCTTTGGAGCACATGATTTTGGAATCCATATTTTCACTCAATCCGGTTGGGCGGCTACTACTTTCTTTGGAATCCAGATCCTAGTACTTCGTTGTTGACTTTGGTGCTCAAAATGATTTACTTTCTTATTTGATTGGTTGCTCTGATGTCGAAGATGTTTCCGTTGTTGAAGATATGCATCCTTTTGATCCTTTCTTATCCACGCTTGTTTGGTGTACGGAATAGGGTATATTCTAATAGGTACAGACCTTGAATTACTCAGAGGACTAGTCTCTCTTGTGCATGGTGCTTCACTGGGGCAGGATTCAGATTGATTGACACTCTTGTGACTTGCTAGACTAGAAGATAGAATGCAAGCAGGAATCAATGTGTCCTCATATGAAGTACTTGAGGAAGGGGTATCTATAGTGCTATTGAACATACACTCATAACTTTGTTCATTAGAGTGAATTTTTGGCTCTATATTTGCGACTTTTATTGATCGTTCGTCTAGCAAACTGAATACTTCACGATTTCCTATCCTGGCTGAGATATATCCTAAAGCCAACTGAATGGTAACCTCATATTCGTAAATCCAATCTTGACCTAACACTACATCTTCGAGTAAATCCTCATCGTGACACACTAATAGCTTCTGTTCCATAGTGTTGTTGCCAAGATGCAGAGGTAAGATGATTTCACCTATGCATTGAGTAATTATTCCTCCTATTCCTATCAACTATGCCATTGATGGACGTAATTCCTCCTTGAGTTTCTGAGTCAAAGAAAGTTTGATACAGCTTATAGCGGCTCCTGTGTCAATGAGAGCATCCACTAAGTGGTACTCCATTTTACCTGCTCCCAAATTCAAATATGGTTGCGTTCTCTGTGAACCTAGGTTTTTGGTGGCTCTAAAATTAGCCATTGGGATGAGTTCTTCTCCTAGTCGATATCTCTCATCTCTCTCTCATCCACTCTTTTCGTTTCTTAATTCGTTCTAGTGCTTCCTGTCTCGCTTCTTCACATATCCTTTCCTCTTCCATACGTCTATTCTTGCCCTTGATTAATCGAGACATTGTTTCTTCTATCAATGGTTCTAGATATTTTTTCACTCGACATCCACTGTTGTAGTTTGGTAATACTTCCCCATCTAGGGTTGCTAAGCTGATGGCTCCACTTGTTGATATACGATTGATGATTAATGGGCCATATCCTCTCTTCTGCAACTTCTTAGCGTGTTGTTTCAACGTATATACCAAAACTAAATCTCCTTCCTTCAAAATTTTGTCCTTAATGTGAGCATCAAAGTAGGCTTTCTGTCGGCGTTTAGCAGCATAAATGCCTACTACTGCTTGTAACCTAGTTTCGTGAAGCTTTTCTATTTGATCCAATTGAGCTGATAGTTCATGTCCCGTCTACTCGTAAGTAGTTGCTACTCTGAGAGTGGGAATTAAGAAATCAATTGGCAAAATAGCATTTTGTCCATACACTAAGTTAAAAGGAGTAGTGCCTATGGCAGTTTTGTAGGCTACACGAAATGCCCATAAAACATGATATAATTGTTTATCCCAATCAGATCTACCATTGTTAACAATTTTTGTGAGAACTGTACACAAGATTTTATTCGAGCTTTCGGCTTGTCCATTGGCTTGTGGGTGATAGGGAGCTGATTTCTTATGAATTACCAAGAATTCATTCAGTAAGGCTTCTATGAATTCATTCACAAAGTGCGTACCTCTATCACTCACAATTTCTATCGGTAGTCCAAATCTAGTAAAAACATTCTCAAAGAGAAACTTGGCCGTGGTTCTTGCGTCATTTTTCTTGGTTGCTTTAGCTTCAACCCATTTGGTCAGATAGTCTATGGCTACAATTATATATTCGGCATGGGATCCTTTCGTTGGGGGGCTAATAGGTCCTATGAAGTCTATTCCCCATTTAGTGAAAGCTCTGGCACTCATCATGGGTCTCAGTGGCATCTCATCTCTTCTAATTGGATATTTTGTTCGTTGACAAGTATCACATCGTTGCACATATGTTAAGGCATCTTGATGTAGAGTTGGCCACCACATTCCAGCAAAGAGAATCATTTTTGTTGTTTTATCTTCAGAGAAGTGCCCTCCTACAGCTCCTGTATATGCCATCTCTAAAACAGCAAGATATTCGTCTTCATGAACGCACAATCGTAATTGATTATCTCTCCCTCGCTTGAAAAGTTGTTTTCCTATAATGGCATAATCCTTGCTTTGTTCTACAAGTGCACGTTTCCTTGCTATAGTGGCTCCTTCTGGGTATCCTTGGGTCTTTAAGAACTTTACCAGAGGCATGCTCCATCTCGGTGCTACTGTGGAGTAGCATAGAGTAGAGTTCTCTTCTGGATTTTGTTCTTGACAGGTTTGGCAAGCTGATACATAGTTATGCGCATCCCTCTGCATGGTTGGCCAATATATGCCTAATCTCCTCAGGGTTTTCCATGTTCCGGTTGCATTCAAATGAGTTTTCCATTGATTCACATGTGCTTTCTGAAGCCACATTTCCTGTTCCTCCTCTTCAACGCATCTCATTAGCAATCCACTTGGATCTTGGTGATACAAACTTCCTGCAATGATATGAAGGTTTTTAGTCTTCCAAAGGTCTTGGGTTTGGTTTGGTGTGATCCCATCTTTAGGTCCATGCGTGAGTATAGGGATCAACTTTTCTGCCCATTGGGGGCATACTTCCAGGTTAAATAGGTACGTATCTGGCAGATCATCAGGTACTCCTATGGGTGGTTCTCCATGGATCATTCTTGATAAGTGATCTGCTCTTATGTGGGTATTTCCTTTCTTGACTACTACCTCAAAATCAAATTCCATTAGTAATAAGAACCATCGTACTAGCCTTCCTGTATTGCAAGGTTTATTGACTAAGTACAATAAGGCTTGATGATCAATGAAGAATTTGAATTTGTTTGCCAACAGGTAATGTCTGAACTTTTTCACTGCATACACCACCCCTAGGCCTTCTCTCTCAGTGGTGGTATAATTACATTCTGCTTGATTTAATTGTCTACTGGCATAGGCTATAGGGTGGTCTAGCTTTCCTGTATCTGCAGGTTGAGCTAAGATGCAACCAATGGCAAACTTGGAAGCATCCACATGAATGTGAAATGGCCTATTCCAGTTAGGTACTCGAAGGATTGGTGCTGAACTCAATCGATTCTTTAACTCATTGAAGGCTCTCTCACATTCTTTGGTCCAATTAAATTGAGTCAAGAGTGCATAGAGAGGTCTAGCAATTATGGCGTACATATGTATAAATCTTCGGTAGTATCCACAGTGTCCCATAAATGCTTGTACTTCTTTAGCAGTCTTTGGTCTTGGTAAATCCCGAATTAATTTGATTTTGTCTTCATCAGTTGAAATTCCATTTTTAGAGACAATATGTCCTAATATTTTTCCTTGTTGAACCATGAAGACACATTTTTCTGGGTTGAGGCATACTCGGTATTGTCGACACTTGGCAAAGATCTTTTCTAGTTCAGGGATGTGCTCTGATCGTATAGCTCAATAAGTACATAGATCGTCCACGTATACCTTCATACTTTTTCTCAGGAACTCTTTGAATACATGGCACATCAATCTTTGGAAGGTGGCTGGGGCATTAGTTAGACCAAAAGGCATGACTCTAAAGGCGTATACTCCCCATTCGGTTGAGAAAGCGGTTTTGTGTTGGTCCTCAGGAGCAATGGCTACGTGATTATACCTTGAAAAGCCATCCAAAAAACTATAAACTTCCTTCCCTGCCACTCTTTCCAACAGATGATCCGTAATTGGTAATGGGTAACTATCCCTTATGGTCGCAGCATTTACTTTCTTCAGATTGATGCACACTCTTAACTTCCCATTCTTTTTCGGTACAACCACCAAAGGTGACACCCATTCCGTGTGCTCAATCTCATATATGAATCCAGCATCTAACAATTTATCTATCTCTTCCTTTATCTTTGCTGAGTACACATCATTGTATGTATACGGTCTTTGTTTAGATGGTTTGGCTTCGGATGTCATGGGGATTCTATGGGCACATATAGATGGATCTACTCCTTTCAAGTCTTTATAGGTCCAAGAAAAGACATCCCGATATTCCCTTATGAGGCGTATTAACTCTTGTTCTTCCTCCATTGAGACATCCTGTCCTATGAAAGTACATCGTTCTTGTTGGTGCATTTTACCCAAGCCTACATGCTTGATATGCTTGATATTATCCCCATTTGTAAGTCACATGAGTAGTCATGTGAACACCTCTTGTAAAAGAGTTCATTTTTATCTCTTGTAATTGAAAAAAAGAAAAAGGAAGAGTATAGCTTACCTCATCCATGATGTAAAAGAAAAGTCGTGGCCCTATCTACCTAAAATCACGAATTTTGGAGCTGAGGGAATATCTCCTAACTTTGGGGATCACTTTTAGGTGGATCCATTCGAATTCGAATTCAAAACTCCCTCCAAGAATAGCTATAAAAGGAGCAAGAAGGAAGAGGAGATTAGCAAGCCTTGTACGTGACCACTTCATGTCATTTTGTAGAGATTGAAGAGCTTACTCCATAGCTCTATCATTCTACTCCCATTTTGCAAAGATTCATTGCCAATGTGGTTGTAATCATATGTGAATCTATACATTTATTATCATCTACTTCTCTGTTTTGTTCTCTGCTATACTCACTTAGAGCAGTACCTTCAGAAGGTCATATCTCGAGTTCTACTGATTCGTTTTCAGTGATTTAACTTGCGTTGGATAACTCGTACTGTCTAATTTGTGTATATAAATTTTCAAGGTCATTGAATTAATAATTTTTGAGATATCTGCATTTTACTTCTTACTGGTCTATCTCTACAGAGCCCCGAGAATTGTGGGAATGTTCCAGAAATTGATGAAACTTGTTCTCAGTGCTCAGTCCATCATTTGAAGTGTTTTAACTTGGATTGGGAAGCTTGCTAAGTCTATTTGCTATGCCCAAAAGGAATGTTTCTAATTCCTACCAGGTTGAGAGCACTGTTCATTTTTTTGAGAAAGTGTATGTCCAAAAATAGCAAGTTTTGGGAGCTAGTCATTTCGCAACTAGTCTGTCTTGACTTAAACTTTTGGGATACATGTTCCAAAGTACTTGGCTGATATTTTGGTGGATTTAGGAAGCTCAAAGGGTCTACTAATCAACTCTAAAGTCTCAGTTGGCTGGTGTGAAGCTGGTTGTAGCGGCACCTACTCATCTTTGGATTGCATCCACCATCTCTCTTCACAGTTCTTCTCCTTCTTCTACAGTTACTAGTATCTTCTTGGTTTGTTCTTTATTGTCATATGTTGTTCCTGGCTGTGCTTCTCTTTTAGGAATTTGAATAGCAATTTTTCTCTCTTCTACTTCATATTTTTTGAAGTGTGCGAGCACTTCAAATTGATCTTGTGGCTTGTTTTCTTCACCTTCTGGCTCTTTATCTAACTCCAGGTCTTCTTCCTGTGTAGGTTCCTTGTTGTTTTCGTTAGCTGTGACACCTATTTTTTTATTTTCATCCTCTGGTTCCATTGGTTCTTGTTCCATCTCAATGCTCTCATAGTCCTCCTTCCATTCTTTCTCTATCACTTCTCCTTCTTTAGCCTCCTGAAGGACTACTACATATAGACTAACGTCATATCCTTCCTCATCAATACATTCATTCATAGTTATTACTTCTTCGTTCACACATACATCGAGGGTCGCTAAAATCTCCATCCAACCATGAGGTTCAAACTCTTCATCCAAAAAGACTTGAGTCATGTAAGCTGGATCTTGTACAGACCTGGCTATTCCTTGCCTTTGCTGCCATCCCTTTCTCCTATCCTCTTCCTTTTTGGCAGTTTTGCATATCCATACATGAGTGTCCTCGTTCATCCAAGATTGGTCACTAGAACCTATGCTGTGAATTCACTGATCCTCTTCCTCCTTATGAATTTGATTCCATTGTAAGGGGGGAACATCTTGATAAGTGTGGAGATTTATTCTCGTGGTAGTTCCTTCATGTTGTAGGTAGACTGCATCTTTTCCCCAATCTTGCACAACCTTTAACTATCTCATGAAAGGTTTCCCAAGTATCATTTCATAATTGCTCGCCCTTTCAAATTGACATATTGCTAAGGTGTGTTCAAATTCAACTCCGCATGTGGTGAAAACTACTCGTTCCAATAATCCCAAGGGTCTTTCTGTGTGTCCGTCTGCCATTTGTATCTTCATACGCGTTGGTCTTAAAGCTGGTTTTCCCCATTTCTCCCAGATTTCTCTAGTCACAATGCCAACACCAGCTCCGGAATCTAAGATGGCTTTGGTGGTATAACCCCTATAAGTAATTGGAAGGAAAGTGTTTCCTTCATCTCCCTCACTAAAATCTCCTACCTTATCCATAGGGATCTTTACTGTGTTTACTTCAGCAGATATCTCTTTTGCTTCTGACTTGATCTCCAATCGATTGGTTAATTTCTCCTTCAAATGTGGTTTAACCTTCAGCAGTTCTTCCAAAGTTAGGGTACAAGGGATTTTTACCTTTTTAAGGTGTTGTATGATGTCCGATGTTTGGACTGATGGGTTCGGTTCTTTCTTCGTTATTGAGGGGATGCAATACAATTCTGAATTATGTTCGTACTCTCCTGTGTAATTTGCCAAAACCTTTACACTATCATTTTCTTCGTTACTCGGATCAATTGGTAATAATTCATTTGAATTCAACTCAGGTATTGAATCCTCTATTCCATCTTCTGCTTCTAGTTCTTCAAAGGGTGGTTCTAATCCTTCCACTTTCTTCCATCTGTCTTCTTGGACTCTTGCCCACAAATCTTTAGGCCATTCCCCTTCTACTTCGGGAACAATGGATCCTTCCCTTCTATCCTCACAATAATTGCCATTCTGTGTCTTACTTGCTTCGGATTTTTCATGGTCATTAGTGATGACGCACTCTTGGAATTCTCTTTCAGAAATTGGGGTATTGGGTAATGGTAATGCAGGATTTTCTAAGGTCTGTTGAGCAATTTCTATTAATTTTTTGCAGATCTCCAACCTCTCTTTCTCTAGGTCACCTCTAGGATATTCTCTTTCATGTTGTTCTATGGTAGGTCCTGCTCTTATTCGTGCCTTGTATGCCTGAATCCACATGGCTAATTCTTCAAGCATGGGATCTGCTAAGACTGATCCTACCTCTTCTTTTTTGTACTTTTCATTTTTGTTTTCTTCTTCAATTTTCTGTTCCTCTTTTGGGTTTTGTTCGTTCTTCTCATTTTCCTTCTTCTGTAGTAACTTCTTTTCTTTTATCCTATCTCTACGGTTCTTCCATCTTTGTGTTCTTTTACTTACAACACTTTTCTCTGGCTCTTCCGAGTCTTCAACTCTCTCAGGTGTAGTTGTATTCATCTCTAGGCCACTTTGATTGTGTTTTTCAGGTTTTTCTGGGGTCTCTCTAGCTTTGGCTCTTGTTATCGCCTTTAATGGTACAGTGTATTCCTTATCGCTCCCTGATGATTCGATTACTTCAATCACATTGATTTGCATGTTGGATGTAACCTTGTTGGGGTTCTTGGCACAATCTCTGAAAAGATGTTCCTTACCACAATCACTACAGTAACCTTCCCAGACTCGTTGTGGTGGTGGTGGGTTTGGCAATGTGCATTCTCTGATATAGTGATCACCTCCACATCTGTAGCATGGTCCTCTGGGCACCGGCGGTCTGTTCATGGGTCGGGGTGGTATGGTTGCTCTAGGGGCTATGTACATTAATGACACATAGTCCTGCTCATATCCGTAGGAACTATCTGGTACTTCCATGCCATAGGCATATGGTTCGTACAGTTGTCCATATTCTATCATAGAGCTTTCATAATTGGGATATGCTCCTTGACTATGGTCGTAAGATGAGTCATATGGTTCATTACTAGCCAATGGTGTGGCTGGGACTATTGCTCTCTCTAGGTTTTCTTCAGGTTGAGCTATCTTGACTGGGACAACGTTCTGAGGATGGGGCGGTTGTTGTCCTAGTACTTGTTGTGGTTGGGTGTATCCTTGATACACATATGGTCATGGCACTGGAGCCTGCTGCTGATAAGTAGGGTACCTCCATGCTTCACCTCCTTGCTCTCTCTGAGGGTATCCATAAGGTCTCGTATATGGTTGTGCTGGTCTCAATTGCCTATTGTAAGGGCAATTTTCTGTACTGTGATTTATATATTTCTGTTCTATACTGCAATATTGTAGAGGTCCTGGGACGGTGGGTCTATTATAAGCATAAGCAGGTGGTGGGACTACTCCCCTAGTGCACAAGTGAGATGGATGATCACCTCCGCATTGCATACATCTTCTAAGCATGGGCACTCTTATAGGGTTATTGGGGTAGTTCCTCTGTCCTTAAACGTTCAGCTTCTTTGCTACCAAGTCGGCTATTTCCTCTACATTGTTTTTAGGGTTTGATGTACTACTGGCCGAATCTTCACTTTTCAAGCTTCCTTGAGGTATTTTCAGGTCTTCTACTAGGTTGTCTTCTAGGTCTATACATTCCTTCATGCATTCTTGCAAAGTTTGAACTCTCTTTACATATACCAGAGATCTTAATGATCCGTTCAATAATCCTTCCAAGAATAATGACACCATTTTATTTTGGGTAGGTCTCTCTTCCACTGGGCATCTGTCCACATACTGCTTGAATCTTCTTGCTGCCAATCTTACTGATTCTGTAGGGGCTTGCTTAAAGCTATGGATCAATGATGATGAGTTGTTTTTAATTCCTGACTTAGTGAATTCCTCAATCATTTCTTGATAGACTTGTTCCATGTTTTGAAAATTATTAGGGTCCAAAGGCTGGAACCATGCTAATGCAGTGTCTGACAAAGTAAGACCAAAGGACTCATATTGGATTATGAAATCTTCTACTTGTTCGGCTCTGATTACTTGTTTGAATTTGGCTATATGATTGTAAGGTTCACTCGAGCCATCGTAGTGGTTTCTCATGCATTTGGCAACTTGAATTGGCCTTAATCTTCTTCCTGCTTTGGGCGGTCTAGGCATTACTGGGAAAATTGGCCTTCCTATGGGTATGCCTGGTCCTCTTACTACCGGTGGCCTGACTGGGGCAGGAATTCCATGTCTTGGGTCGACAGGTGGTTGAGGTCGGTAATTAGGGTTATTTGCAGGCATTGCAAACTGCACATGTGGTCTAACCGGGATTTGTGTTTGTTGTGTTTGTTGTGTTTGCCCCGACTGTTGATATGAATCATTCTGAGACGTTCCAAGTGGGTTTCGTGAAGTAGTGGCTTGGTCCCTAGGGGGAAACACTGGAATATTCTGATATTTCAACTCGGCTCTTTCTAATTCCGTTAAGGGCCAATATCTTCTCTGGTTCTTATCCAAATATGTGATGATGGTGGGGAAATCAGGATCTTGTAACTCATAGATGGTAACAGGATTAGGGGCAGCTTCCCATATTGAAGAATGTGCTCTAAGAAGAGGCTCCATTCCATTGATCAAGTATACATCCATTAAGGAGTCATCTTGAGGAATCAGGTCTCCTCTCCAAATCCTAGCAACAGTAGATCTCCCTCTAGGTGTAGTTACTCGCTCTTCATTCCCTTCCCCATTTAGGTTTGAGGCATTGTTTTCTTCCCCATGTTCATTAATGTTTTCCAAGTGTTCCGTGACAACATACTGGATATCTCTTTTGTCCATGTAAAGTCCTCCTACATACTTGACTGCTGGCCTAGGTACTATGTAAGCCTCTGAAGCCTTCTTTAACCTGGCCACTGATCTGTTTAGACCATCCAAATAAATAGGGATCTCATTTTGGTTGGTGTTTACATACTCCAAAGAGGTTCGATACTCTCCCTCAATAATTGACATCATGCCAATCATTGGAACTGTGTTCTGCATATCCTCTGAAGCCATGGGAATTTCTTCCTCTGACTCACTAGAGGTCTCCAAGTAATGTGTACGGCTACTTGGCTCGGTTACACTACCTACAGAAGATATTACACTTCTTCGGCTTCCTAGGGTTCTTCCAGATCTCAGGTTCATCCACTTAACAGCTCTGATCAGTCCTTGCTAACCTCTAGCTTCTAGAACTCTTCACTATGGGCTAGAGTTCTAGAGAAATTCTGGCTGGGAATTGACTGAAAATGAACTTTTCAAGTCACGATACTTGACTTCAAAGTTACACGATACACGATCTTTGAACACAAACGATACACGATACTTGATCAGGGACCACGATACACGATATCTAGATGCCTACGATACTCGATACTTCAGCTATAACGATACACGATACTTCGCAAGTATCGGGATCGATAGACCACGATACACGATACTTGAGCTTACACGATACACGATACCTAAAGAGAGACGATACTCGATACTTGGATAAGTGCGATATTTGGACCACACGATACACGATCTTTGATAGGTATTGCGATCGTTGTATGCACGATACACGATACTTGACTATCACGATACACGATATTTTTTAAGTATCGCGATCTTTCCAGTGACGATACACGATACTTGTCCAAACGCGATACACGATACTTCTCAAGTATCGCGATCGATAGATCACGATACACGATACACGGTAGGTATCGTGATCGGTGACAACACGATACACGATCTTTGCAAAGTATCGCGATCTTTGCAACGTGATACATGATATCTGGGAAATATCACGATACTCAACCACAGGAGATCACGATACTTGCTAAGTATCGCGATACTCGACCGCAGGAGAACATGATACTTGAACCTTTTTCAAATTTTTGCTAGATTTTTAAGTTTTGATTGCACACAGATGTTTTACAGGTTCTTCTACCCTCTCCTCACTCTCTGATTCATCCAAGTCACACTTTTTCACCCCTGTAAGTCCTAAACGATACCTGACGCAGATCGTTTCCTTCTGAAAAACTTGAGTTATGTAATGAAGTTGATGGAATGATACAAGAACTTACCTTAGGACTCTATCTCAGCCCTCTACCCCTCCTCACTAGCTCTACGTAGCTCGGATTGCTCAACTCCTCGTCCACGATACTCGATCTCAGAATCTCACGATACTTGCTTTGAGCACAAGTGAAGTACAAAAGACAAGTTTTTGGGTTTTTATACTTTTTTGAAAAATTCTTCTTAGTTAAAAGGCTGAAAGAACAAAGAGAAAAGAGAATGGAATCTAGTCTAACTTCCTACTGCACCTATTCTACTCACTCCACACACTTCCCTAAACTAACAACTCACTACACACATTTCAAGAATGAGAAGTAGCAAGTGCGGCTGAAAGTGACTTACCAAAGAAGAGAAAATCACCACTCCTCCTCTCGTTTCAATGCAAAAAGCTACTTACCATCACACGAATGCCTCGGTTTGATTCGACACTCCCCGAAAACGGCGCCAAAAAAACGTGTTGACCTAAGTACCAACTTAGGGACTTGTGGAGAAAGAGACTATACCTCAATCCCCCTCAAGTGCATATAGTGGGGATTCACGCTTTAATTATCAATCCGATGAGTATACAAACCTAGCCGAGTGTATGAGGACATGCAATCAAGTGATGATTAATGCAAATGAACTACTCAAAGAGTGTAAACAAGGCAAAGGCTATTCCAAACAAGCTTCAACTGACAGTCATGGTGTCACGATACTTGGTGCAGCAGCCAACAGTAAATTGAGTTTTTCTCTCGACTCTGAACTCCAAATATAGCGAATAGCATATGCGTTTCGAAGCGCTCGAGAAGAAGCATCCAATGGCAGTAATATCACTCAATTTTGACACTCCTACCTCAAGTTATGAGCAAAATACTGAGTCGTGGGAAAAACCTTCCTACACTTCAGCACTTCCTACACTTCAGCACTTCCTACACTGTGCACACACCTCAACAATAGCAAACAAACACTTTCATGGATAGACAACACTTCCTAACACTCTTTCCAAGCAATACACATGCACACAAGCTCACAAAGAAGAAGATACAGAGTGAAGAAGGCACAAATTCGAATTTCTGTGCTCTTGATTCTCACAATGGCAAAAAGTCTTTACAAAGAGTCACAAATTGACTTATATACTTGTGCCCTAAAATGGTCCTTTCACACAAGAGACCGACACTTTATTCACTAAAAGACTAATTTCCTACTATTTTACATGGGTAAGTTTCTAATCTTCTGAGGGGATGCATCTAGAGGACTCCTCTAGTGCATTTACAACGGAAAATATATTACAAGAACGGTTATGATACAAAGATATGATGTCCAAATCGAAAAAATTTTGGGGCCCGTCTTTTTCTCTACTTTGTGTTCTCTTTAGCTCTGCAACAACAGGAGAATCATACTGAAGCTGACACAAGCTCTACAGAAGAAGCATCCCAGAAACAATCTGAGGGGGAACAACAAGCAGATGAGGAACAAATTGCTAAAGAAGTTCTCGAAGAGCTGCTTAAGGCAGTTGAGTCCACAGCCACAGAAACTGCACAACACACCAGAGATAAGGTAACACAGTCAAATTCTGTTCTTCCCACTCCCCCACCGGAGCCGCCAATCGAAACCATTATCCCCATCCAACCCATTCACCCTGACGAACCCGTTGACTCCTCTTCCTCATCCCCAAACTACTCCCCACCCAACTCCCAACAACTCCTCACCACGTCCTCATCTCAACCTCGCCAACATCCCCCACTTCTTTCGATTCCCGTAATCTCTGAACTTGCAAACATGGGTCAATTGCTCATTCAGCTATCACAGCAATTACCAATCCAGATGAGAGAAGTCACCGATAAAATCCGAAATGAGTTACAACACAAGGTGGATGTCCTAGAAGCAGATATCACGCCTCTTTAGGAAGAGATAGATGCGGTCAAAGCCGAAAACCATCAGCTGCACTCACAAATTACCCATCTCCAAGCTCAACTTGCAGAACAGCAGACAATTGCCAATCAGAGAGATGTGGCAGTGGCTGAGCTCACAAAGAAAGAAGAATCATTACAGATTGCAAATGCCGAAATCAGTAAAATGAAGCAAGAGTTATAGGACAAGGAAGATGCAAGGATCGCATTAGGAAATCTGCTCGAAGAAACCAGATTTCAGCTACACGAACTCGTACAGCAAAGCCAAGAATAGTAGAGGCAGGCTAGAAGAACAGAAGAAGAACTTCAAAGAACAAATGAAAATTTAGTAGATGTCAACAACATGCTCAAACACTATTTAACCAAGGAAGCTCAAACACAGAAGTTAATAACAGATCTTCGACACGAAAGGGAGTCATACTCTAGAACCATAAATTTTTAAATTCAAGAAATCGAAAGAAGGGAGAATCAGCTCGAAAATCAGAAGGAAAGAGTAAGCAAGATGGAGCAACAAGTGGAAGAAATGAAAATTTCAAGAGATGCGGCCCTATCGAATGATTTCTATCTACAGGAAGCCTTTCTGTAGACACAAGCAGAAATTTTGCTGACCGAAGCTATAACTTTAAGCTCTCTACATGTAGATGTGCAACTAATAGAACCGGACACCCTCAAACAACTGTTAGAAACTTTCAAAAAGAAAATCGCCCGAACCTTTAGGCTAGCTCGATCCATGTACTTAGAAGGAATTATAGATGAATAGTAATTATGTAAAACCTGCAGGTTCGAGTCCACCGTCCGTGCCAGTGTTAGTCGGCCGCCGGATTGGCAACTGTATAATTGAATCTTGTTTCGCACGCGCGAAAAGTTGTTACACTGATAGTTGTTATTTTTTATATAAAGCAATGGAAAAGAGACATGCAAGTGACGATTCGTGGAATCACCAGACTGTTCGTCTGGGTGATTGTCTGAGCGTTGTTGTAGCGTTGTTTGTCTAATTTCTGCGTACTCTGAGTATACTGTGTGTATCCATGTTTTGTTGCCTATCGATCTCTATTGAGGTTGCGAGTTCCATTTACATCTAATAGGTCGTGGACTGTTGTCTGAGTAAGTCGTTTGTGAGTCTCTATTGGGTTTGTTGTGTTAGTTCGCGTATTGTGTGTTACTCCTTCTTGGAATGTTCTACCAGTGTTTGGTGAAGTCTGAGCAGCTGTGGTAGCGTTTCTGGTATTCGGATCTATATTGTGTTGTCTGCAGTGTTGGGATCTATCTTCATACGGTAAAGTTAAGTTACAGTAAGGGCCTTTCTAAGATGCGCACTGAGACTTCAGTACTGTGTGTCTGAACTATCGAGTTCTCTGTGTCTACGATGTTTTCTGATTGTTTATACCTATTCGGTAAAGGCTAAATTACTGCTATTGCTTCTGGTACTTCAGTAAGTTTATGTGCAGAGCAGTATAGCAATTTAGTGTATTCGGTATATACTGATAGAGTTAAAATGATGAACAGTAAGGATTGAGAATGAGATACCAATCCTTGATAAAATCTTGAATGTTGGTATATTGTGTTGTGAAGTAACTTTGGGAAACAAGTATAGGGCCTCTGTCTTTACAGACCCCTTCTACTCCCAAGAACCCAATACTCATTTAAATGCGCTTCTGAGAGTTAGAACACCGCGTTTAACAAGGCATTATGGGTGGAGAGGTCAGTACCTTATGATGATCAATATGGTGCCTCTTGTTTCTACCTCTCCACCTTATCCATATTTCCCTCTTCATAATACTCTTGTTTACATATAATAAAAATATATAAATAAAACACATAAAACATTAATAAAAATAAACTAAAATATATCAAATTTAATAATACTCACAAAATCATGTGGATGTTCTCGTATGTGCGCACTCAAACACCGATATCCACAATATGTCGCAAATTTGATTTCCTTTTTCATAGGATAACAAGGATAATCTATTTGTTGCATTGAAACAAATAAAAAAAGATTAATGATTAGTATTTTTTATATAATAAAAAAATATAATTTCAATAATACATATAGTTATAAATTTAGCAACAAAACCATGATGGCCCATTTGGCCTAAGCACAATGCATGACTTGAATCAACTCTCTTCTTGGCAATAGTATATGTTTATTAAATGAAACAAAAGTACATAGACTAAATGTAAAATATTTATTAAACATATGAAAATTATAATTCACACTAATATAAAGTATTCTGCATGCTTTTGTTAAGGAAATGATTCTTAAAGATGTAGATATCTAAAAAAATATTGCCACATCTCAAGTGGTATATTAGCTCTTCTCTTATTTCTTTCTACCATACAATATCTCATGTTATTTCAATCTCAACAAAGAAAAAGGATGACTATATAGAAAAAAAATTTAAATTTATAAACATGCATACAAAGTGCACACATACATACAAACACTTACACATACACATACACACACATTGTAGCATTCCTCAGAATGAAATGACTCAAATTGAATGAACTATCTACAAGGGGACTTCCATGCCTTCTTTCTCTATTCTTGAGTGTCCTCCCTTGCTTCTTTTGTAGTCAAATGACCACGAGCTCTCAAGATGAGTTTGAGAGGTCTGCTCCATAACTTCTCCACTACTTTGGATAGCCACTCCTCTTACATTTCAGTTTTTTAATTTGATTCTCTTTTGGCCTCCGCTACTTGTTGAAGTAAATGCTTCCACTTTTAATTTTTGTATTTTCTTTCTACTTGAAGAAAATCCTTTTTGCAAAAATATATACAACCTTACTTCTTTATTTTTAACTGAATGTAGGGGAGAGAGAGAGAGAGAGATATTTTTATCAACAACTCTGCGAGAATAGAAAGAATTGGGACAAGCAGACTAAATAAAAAAAGGAGAGAGAGAGAGATAGAGATAGAGATAGATAGAGAGAGAGAGATAGAGAGAGAGAGGGGGGGAAGGGAGGGAGGGGGGGGGATAGGGGGGAGAGAGAGAGAGAGAGAGAGAGAGAGAGAGAGAGAGAGAGAGAGATGGGCACAGAAGGTGGTTTGTAGATGTAATAAAGTGATAGGTAGAAGAAGATTGAAGCACACCCTTGACAGATAGGAGATGGTTGAACTACGCCCTAAGAGAAAGGATTAGGAAGTAATTCTCAACCATGGCTTTTGGGGCAAGTGGTTAGCCCATCACATTCCTAACCAAGAGGTTGTGAGTTCAAATCCTTACATTGGTATCAAAGCCTAGGAAGTAGGCTTGGGAAAGGTGGATTGACCTAATGGCCTCTAAAAAGGTGCTTGGGCATCCTCTATATGAAAGGGTACAAAGTAGCGCACATTGCCTTCACAAGTTGGCTTAACAAAGATTGAGGTGTATCTCTCAATCCGTAGGTCGGATTGAAGTGTGTAAGATACCCTTGGAAAGCTCTCCAAATAATCTTTCCAATGAGCTTGTTGGAAGTGCGAAGTCCTTGAGAATTCTTGGGTGGCACTTGATTGAGTTTTCAAGATACCGAACATGGTTGAGAACAAGGTTCAAGATACTAAGGTTGAGAACAAGGTTCAAGACACCAAGGTTGTGAACAAGGTTCAAGAAACTATGTGAGGTTGAGGACATCAATTCAAGGGTACCAAGGGAGTTCACGAATGGATCACTAAGGCTAGAGGGATAATGAGTAGATCATTGAGGACAATGATCAAATAAGGGGGGAAGAATGTAATAAAGTGATAGGTAGGAGAAGGTTGAAGCACACAGTTGACATATAGGAGATGGTTGAACTACGAGCAATGCAAGAGAATGAGGATTATGACCACCATCCGCTAGAGAGATGACTGTCCTCCCATCCAAATGCCTCTATATATAGCTCTCTCCAAGGGACTGCCTTCTTGGGTAGGTGGATACCAACCATCCATGTGCCGGCCATGTAACTGCATGTGCACCACATATCCCACTTAACTAGAGTTAACTCAAGTGGATGCTTCTAGAAGGCTCTAGAGCTCTTTGGGCAAAACACTCTCCCCATGTACCCTATGGAGATTGAACCCAAGACCTCCTCCTTCACATCCTTGAGTCTTAACCACTAGGCTAAGTGGCTCACTTGGTTACAAGAGTAAATGACCTTCTAGTAAGTCTAGACTTGAGATCTTTGATCATACACACAACTAATCAAATGGTGTCCGATTTCAGATCCGTCTAAACCAGTCAGATCCTTAGATCAGAGACTTACTTTATTACCTTCTTCCCCCCTCTAAAAATATTCTTATCCTAAAAAATAGAGCTATATATCAATTGTAGGCAACCCCCAAGCCTCATGTTCTAAAAGTGGAAGAACATGGTCATGTTCTAAAACTGGAAGAACATTTCTCATCTCTGTGGTGGCATCCCTATCCGAATGATTCAAAACACTATCTCGCTTTGCACTTTGATAAGCTAATCAATGTACAAAGTAGTGAATGAATAATGAGAGTGGATCTAAAAACATCCCTAGCCACTTCATTGTGTCTAGATGTGTGATCTGGGCACAAACATATGAAATGGATGGATTCTAATTACTAGTCCATTTTTTAGCATGACTGGTGCATGGACTTTAGTAACTAGGATAATATTTTTATCGCTAACAAGACTTTGAGAACTCTTGATTCTCTTGAATTTGATTTGGAAAACTTGAAGTTTGGCTGATCCAAACATCTGACTTGGATGTTTGTACAATGGTTAACTCCTAACCAATAGTTACTTCATTTCTTCACTCGACTTGAGGACTACTAGGTCCTAATAGGCTTGAAAATCCTATGTAAGCTGTAGGAGAAAGTTTACCATTTACTTTGAGTCAACCGTATTGTATCTTGACCAAGTCAAATGCAAAATAAAAATGGTCCAATCTTAGGAGAGTTTTCTCAAATTGTTTAGCTGAATGTTCTTGGTAATTGTCAATCTAATGAGTAATTCCTAACTTCAGTGTTCTAGAGTGTACTAAACTCTAGAAAGTCATAAGAGGTATGCTAATAACTAGAAGCAAAATCAAATGAATAAGTCAATCTTGGACTTATCATCTTTTCAAAATTCAATTAGTTCTTGTATAGAACATCTATCTAGGATGTTTAATTTAGTTATCTAGTTCCAATCGGCTAACCCCAGACTTTTGCAAAAGGAATCAAATACGATATCTGAGTCAATTCCAAAAGATTTGAAAAGCAGAAGGAAATAACTAAAACTCTCTATACCTAATTCAAAATTCTAAGATGTAAACTTGCTATGAGTCAACTACTTGATGACCCAAGACTTTAACTTCTGAACGATCGGCTTCAACAGGGTACTGAAGCATTTTTCTTCTATCTTTAAGAGAAAGGAACTTGATTCTCAAAAAGATTCATAGAGTAAATCTAAAAATCATCCAACCACAAGATACTAGTGTGGTATCCAACATCACTTGAAGGAAGTTATGCATTGATGACTCAAGGAGGTCATCATCAAAGATTGGTAGATTGAAGGACATCAAGGAGGTCTCAAGGCTTACTCTTTGAGGATATGCCTATCTCTCAGCTTGGTGGTGATTCTTTCTAATCTTGAAGGTGGCTCGACACACATACTTGATGGAAGATTTTGAGGATTGATGGAAAATATGATTTCTTTATCTACATTCAAGGAGATTTAGAATAATGATCCATGAGGATGTGATTGAGAGTGAGAGTGCGTGTGTGATTGAGAATGAGAATGAGAATGAGATTGCAATTGTATAATCACATGATTATGATTGTGATTGAGATTGAGATTGTGAGTGAGAATATGAATGAGAATGTGAGTGAGAGTGTGAGTGTGAATGAGAATGTGATAGCTCAAGAATGGTTGGGAGATTGAAGCTTCATCAAGAAGCTATTTTACAAATCTAATCTATCAAAAAGGAAGAGGCTTCATCTAGAAGCCATTGCTATATTTAGAATCTGAGATTTGAAGATCCAGAAGATAACATCTCTCTCTTAACACACACATACATATATATATATATATATATATATATATATATATATATATATATATATATATATATATATATATATATATATATATATATATATATATATATATATATACATATATATATATATATAGAGAGAGAGAGAGAGTTAAAAACTTGATCTGGTTTATTATTTTGTTAATGAAACTGTTGTTTGTTTATGCATTTTGTATGTTTGAGTGTTTATCTTAATGCACTCTCATAGAGTATGTCCGGCCGCATACCAATTTTTAGGTAGTCTACTTGTGAGAGTCATATCTCTCAATATATGCATCCAATTTTAGTGTTTAAACATTCCTTGGAAAGCTTATCTCAAGTAATTCCCCTGCATAAAATAGTTTTTACGAAATTCCATATGATTCGTGAATTATTCAATTTTTTGTAAGGTCCAGTTTTCAGCTTAACGGAGTGCATAGGTAGCCTATTATGAGGCAAAGAGTCGCCAACCCAAAACTACTCCAAATTGAGTGTTTGATAGCTCACTTGAATTCTCTAAGTGTATAGTTTGAGTAACCAAATTTTCAAGCTCATTGCATTTTTCACTTGCTACGAGTTTTCATTTGAAGTTTCAGCTATTGGCAAAAATCTTGATCCTGAGAAGGTCTTCTATGCTTTCCGCTATGAATAGGAGATGAATTCTCCAAAAATTGGTATCAACGCATTGGATTTTGAAGAGGCAAAGCATTGGAGCTTAAAGAAAGCAAAGGAGAAGCTACAAATCAAGGGGGAGCTTTGTGAAGTCAAGAAAGAGTGCCACAACATACTTGAGGTAAACTTCAATCTTGGAAGTTTTCAGTGGGTGATTTAAGGCAACAAGGTGCAAAGTTAGAAAAAGATAATTTTCAATCTTAGAGGTGTAGAATGAAAAATTACCTTAAAGATAAAGGTTTATGGAGTCTAGTTACTCGAGATGATGCACAACCGATGGACCTTCAAGATCCCAACATTACTCCGGCACAAAAGAGACAATTTGTTAATTGGGAAGACAGGAATCAAAGGGTGATGTTCCTCATCTCACAAGTTATTTCTAACACTATGATTGGTCATGTGCAAAGGTTAGAAACCACCAAGGAAGTTTTGGAAGCATTGGAGTAGGTGTATGCTACCTCAACAAGGTCTTGGAGGATGCAACTCAAGAATGAGCTCAACAACATGAGGAAAAGCTCAAACCAAAGCATTAGTGAGTATACATTGAGGATTAAGGAGCTTCGAGATCAGCTAGCATCAGTTGGATGCAACATAAAAGAGGAAGACATCATCCAAATAGCCCTCAATGGCTTGCGGAGTGAAGAAAAGTGGAAGCCCCTCGTCACAAACATTCTTTATAGAGACCTTCTACCAACAATTGCTGAGATTATACCAAATCTTGTGGCTGAAGTTGTTTCTCAAGAAGGAGAAGGCAACAAAGGTAAGGATAACCATAGTCAAATGTTATATGTAGGACGAGGTAGAGGAAGGAACTCAAGAGGAGGCTCGAGAGGAAGAGGAAGAAGCTAAAACAACATAAATTACAGCCAACACAACTCGGAGGACAATAAGGACAACTCAGATGGCAACACACATGGAAGAGGTTGAGGAAGAAAAAGAGTAACAGGTCAAAGTTCTTACAATCCTCATAAAGGTATAACATGTTATCATTGTGGTAAACTAGGACATTATGCAAATGATTGTTGGCAAAAGAATGGAAGGCTAAATGGAGGCAACCAAAGGAGCCAAAATAACTATGTGAGTACATCAAGTGAAGTAGACAAGCAAATCATGCTTGCCAAGAAGCATGACTACAACTCGAGAAGTGATGATAAAAAATGGTTCATAGATTCAGGTTGTCGCAACCATATAACATGCCAAGGAGATTTATTCACAAAGCTACAAGCTCCAAGTGGAAAAGGATGTGTGGAGACCGGGGATGAAACTCAACATGCAATTGAGCATGTTGGAGATATCAAGCTTGGAGACAAGAAGGTATTCACTAATGTTCTTTATGTTCCTACTATTGCAAGGAATTTGATTTTAGTAGGACAAATGATAGAGAAAGGATATCATGTTATCTTCAATGGAAAAGGTTGCTTTATAAATAATCCAAAAGAAGGATTGAAGCTCATTGCTCAAGGAAGGAAAGAAGGTAGGATGTTCACTTTGGACATTCAACAACCACATGGAAAGGTGATGTATATTCAATTTGGAAACAAGAGGATTGTTGAAATTGATTTGTGGCACAAAAGTTTTGGACATATCAACATTCTGAAGCTCAAGGACATGAGCAACCATATAGTGGTAAGAGGTCTTCCAAGATTCAATGATGTTGGACTACATGAGTTTTGTGAAGCATGCCAACTAGGAAAGCAAACTCAACAACCATTCAAGAAGAGCAACTGTGTGGCAAGGAATGTCCTCGACTTGATACACACAGATGTATGGGGACCATCATAACAACCATCAGTGGCTGGTAATAGATATTTTGCCACTTTTATTGATGATCATTCAAGAATAGTATGGATGTTTTGCATAAAATAAAAATCAGATGTGTTCTCCATGTTCAAGAGATTTAAAGCACAGGTAGAAAAGGAAATAGGACGCTGCATAAAGACCTTGAGGTCCGATGGAGGTGGAGAATATTTCTCCAAAGAATTTTCAGATTTTCTTTATGAAAATGGCATCAAGACATAATCTACATGTAGGTGCACACCTCAACAAAATTGAATAGATGAAAGGAAAAATATACATATCACAAAAGTTGCAAGATGCATGCTCAATGAGATGAAGATGCCACTAAACTATTGGGCTGAAGCAACAAGTATGGTTGTTTATTTGATGAACAAGTGCATAATGGTTGGAGTGCATAATCTAACTCCTGAGGAGGTTTATTCCAGTAAGAAACTTGACCTTACACATCTCAAAGCTTTTGGATGTGTGTGGTATGTTCACATCCCTCAAGAACTAAGGACAAAGATGGAGGAAAAGTTAAAAACATGTATTTTCATTGGATATTCATCGAAGCAAAAGGGATACGGGTGCTACAATCCGGTGACAAAGGATCTAGGAGTCTCACGAGATGTGGTATTTGATGAGCTAAGACCATGGTTTGGAGAGAAAGGGAAAGAGAATATTCTTGAAGAAGATTATGAAGATGATGGAGGTGCTCTCCAAGAAGAATTTCAGCAAATAAGCACTCAAATGTTAGGTTCAGAAGCTTCTACATCACTTAGAGAAAGCTCAACATGGAAGGGGAGACTAAGTCATCACCAACATGAGGTTATGAAAGATTTGAAGCTGAAGGTGCTACCCAAAATAGTGATTCAAATGCAACTGAAGAAGTGTATGAAGAGGTATCCAATTCAAAGGTTGAGCTATGATAGTTTTATTGCAAAGCATTTTTCATATATGACACAGGTGGTCAAAGACAAAGAATTGGATGCATATGAAGAAGTATGTACACAAAACGAATGGCAAGAAGCTATGCAAGAAGAGATAAAAGCTCTCAAGGACAATCACACATGGGAGCTAGTTCCAAAGGCTGAAGGTATGAAGATTGTTCCAAATAAATGGGTGTCTAAAATAAAGAGAAATAATGATGGTTCTCTAACAAGGCATAAAGCTATACTAATAGTAAAAGGATTCAAGCAAACTCATGGCACTGACTATGAAGAGACTTTCAACCCGGTTGCAAAGATGGGAACAATTAGAACCTTGATTGCAATGAGTGTAACAAGGAGATGGCCATTGTACCAACTTGACATAAAAAATGCTTTTCTCAATGGTGAACTTCAAGAAGAGGTATACATGAGTCAACCAACTGGATTTGAAGATAGAAAGCATCCAGATTTTTTTTGTAGATTGAAAAAAGCTTTGTATGGGCTGAAGCAAGCACCATGTGCTTGGAATCAAAGATTGGTCAAGTACCTCACAAGGTGTGGATATAGTCCAAGTAATGGAGATCCCTCTCTCTACATGAAGAAAGAATAAGGCAAGTAGGTATATATGTGCATATACATTAATGATCTCATCATAACAGGAAGTAATGTTACAGTAATACAAGAGATAAAAAGAAAACTCGGTAAGGAGTTTAAAATTTCAGATCTTGGTGAGCTGAAATACTTTTTAGGCATTGAGATAGTCTATGGGAAAGATGTTATTTAGTTGATGCAAAGAAAATACCTGTTGGATGTTCTTTTTAGATTTCGAATGAGTGAATGCAAACCACTCACTCAACTTATGGACACAAATGTGAAGCTATGCTCAAATGATGGAGAGAAGTTAGATGATGTAACTACATACAGGAGTAGTATAGGTTCATTGATCTATGATATGATCACAAGACTAGATTTGTGTTATATTGTTGGAGTTCTTTCTCAATTTATGCAAGCTCCAACAAGTGAACATTTAAATTCAGCCAAACGAGTGCTAAGATATGTGAAGCACACAGTCAATCATGCCTTGTTTTATAGATATGATGAAGAATTGCAGGTAAAGGGCTTCAGTGATGCTGATTGGGATGGTTTGAAGGAAGATAGAAGATCCACTTCAGGTTACGTGTCCATGATAGCTAGCAAACCTATCACATGGAGCTCGAAGAAGCAACCTACTATTGCACTATCATCTACAGAAGCTGAATATAGAGGATTAGCCTTTGCAACTTGTGAATCTATGTGGATTAAGAAGCTCTTGGGTGATCTTGATGTGCAGGTAGAGACCATTCCAATTTATGGTGACAACATTTCAAGCATTCACTTAACAAAGAATCCAATGTTTCATGCACAAACTAAGCACATAGAAGTGCATTATCATTATGATCGAGAAAAAGTTTTGAGCAAGGATGTGGATATAAAGTTCACAAGAACCAATGACCTGGTTGTAGACATGTTTACAAAGTCCTTAGATGCTTCTAAGCTAAAGAGGTTCAAGGATGAAATCAACTTGCAGGATATGGTTGAAGGTGCAAGCTCACATGTGAGCTTGAGGGGACGTGTTAAAAATAAAGAAGTAAGGTCGTATATATTTTTTCAAAAAGGATTTTCTTCAAGTAGAAGGAAAATACAAAAATGAAAAATGGAACCATTTACTTCAGTAAGTAGTGGAGGCCAAAAGAGAATCAATCAAAAGAGAATCAAATACAAAAACTGAACTATAAGAGGAGTGGTTGTCCAAAGTAGTGGAGAAGTTATGGAGAAGACCTCTCAAACTCATCATGAGAGCTCATGGTCATTTGGCTACAAAAGAAGCAAGGGAGGACACTCAAGAATAGAGGAAGAAGGTGTGGAAGTCCCTTTGTAGCTAGTCCATTTTTTTTGAGTCATTTCGTTCTCCACTCTCATAGAGTATGTCCAACTGCATACCAATTTTTGGGTAGTCTACTTGTGAGAGTCATATCTCTCAATATATATATCCAATTTTATATTTTAAACATTCATTATAAATATTATCTTAATTACTTCCTCTATCTAAAACAATTTTATAAAATTCTTTATGATCTGTGAGTTATTCTACTTTTAGTGAAGTTCAGCTTTTAGCTTAACTGAGTGGACAGGTAGCCTGTTTTTAGGCAAAGAATTGCCAACCCAAACCTAATCCAAATTGAGTGTTTCATAGCTCATTTGAAAGCTCCAAGTGTCTAGTTTGAGTCACCAAAGTTTCAAGTTCATTGCATTTTTCAATTGCTACCAGTTTGCATTTGAAGTTTCAGTTGTTGGCAAAAGTCTTGATCCTGACAAGGTCTTCTACACTTTCTATTGCGAATAGGAGAGGAATTCTCCAACAAATTCTGCTATGCAATCCTTTGTCACCTTCAACTCTCTCTCCATCTCTCTCTCTCTCCCTCCCTCTCTCTCTCCCTTACTCTTTCTCTCTCTATGCACATCATTTTTTAGGAAAATCAGCAAAATCATCACATCTCTCTCTCTCTCTACTTCTCTTTCCCATATCTTTGTTGATAATAGGATCCAAACTCTCCATGTGCGAATCCTTCATGCCATAGCCTCTCTCTCTCTCTCTCTCTCTCTCTCTCTCTATATATATATATATATATATATATATATATATATATATATATATATATATATATATATATATATATATATATATATATATATATATATGTGTGTGTGTGTGTGTGTGTGTGTGTGTGTGCACGAGATTTCTAAGGTGCAGTAGCAAACTCATCGCATCTCTCTCTCCCCTCCTCACTCTTTCTCTCTCCCCTCTCCCTCTGTGTGTGTATGTGTCTCTTTGTGTTTCTTTTTCCCATTGCTCTATTGAGAACAAGATCCAACTTGTGCATGCAAATATGATAGGTTGTACTCTCTCTCTCTCTCTCTCTCTCTCTCTCTCTCCCTCCCTTCCTCCCTCTCTGCATTCATCACCTACTACAGGGTGTTTATCTATTTCTACTTCTCTCTCTCTCTCTATCTATCTATCTATCTATCTATCTATCTATCTATCTATCTACATATCTCTTTGCAGTCATCACCTACTAAAGGGTATCTATCTATCTCTTCTTCTTCTTCTTCTTCTCTCTCTCTCTATTCACATTAGAGCTAGAAGATGGAGAGTTAAGATTCGATGATCATTGAGAGCCAAAAAGAAACCAAAGTTTTCATAAAGCATGAGTAGAGAAAACAAAGAAGAAGATTACCTAAAAAATTTCATGGAAAAAACTAATGGATGCTAGGCATGTATTTGTAGTTTTTCCCAAGGTTCTTGTTCTAGAAAATCTAGGATCATCTAATTTTCATATTGTTTTTTAGAAGATCTTCTTTTTCCTTCTATTCTAATCTTGGAAAATCCAATTTTTTCTTTTCTATTTTGATTTTTCCTTTTTATTTTTATTTTTTCCTTTTCAATTTTCTATTTTTATTTTATTATTATCATTATTATATATAATATTCACTTCTTTTTCTTTTTCGTTTTCATTTTGATAAGATTTCATTCCCTTTCATAGTTATGTATAGTAATTTTAATTAAATTAGGGGTTAGAGTTGGGGAAGTTGTGATTCTAAGGTTGTTAATTAGGGTTTTTTAATTTGATATCCTGTAATCCAAGCATCTCCCAAAACTTCTTCAACTTCTTAGCTCCAAGTGCTTTGGTGAAAATATTAGCAACCTGCTCAACTGTTCTAACATAAACAAGATCAACATCACCTTCTAATACCTTCTCTCTGATGAAGTAATAATGTAGTTCGATATGCTTTGTTCTAGCACGGAAAATAGGGTTCCATGTTAATTGTATGCTACTAAGGTTATCATAATAAATGGTGATAGGTTTTTGCACTTCCACACCTAAATCCGCAAGTAGCATCTCTAGCCATGATGCCTCACATGCTACCATTGTAGCACCTCTATACTCTGCCTTTGTACTCGACAAAGCAATAGTGGGTTGCTTCTTACTGCTCCATGTAATAGCTGCCCTCCCAAGTGAGAATAGAAAACCACTAGTAGATCTTCTATCTATAATGGTATCAACCCAATCTGCATCGGTGTATCCGTGAACCTGCAAATCTACACCAGCTTCATAAAACAATGCATAATCCAAAGTAGCACTCACATAACATAGAGTGCACCTCAGAGCATCCAAATGTGCCTTCCTGGGAACCTGCATAAACTAACTTTCAATTCCAACAGTATAGCTTAGATCAGGCCTTGTAATTGTGAGACATATAAGACTTCCCACAATTTTCCTGTAGATAGTAGCATTTTCCAATGCTTCACTTGATGTAGCATCCAACTTCAAATTCTGATCTAATGGCATAGAAATTTCTTACAATCAGTCATACCATATTTTTGCAGCATATTCAAGGCATATTGCCTTTGTGACATCCATATACTTGTTTGTGTATGTATAAACTCAATGCCCAAGAAATAGCGCAACACACCAAGATCTTTCAGGTCGAATTCTTGCATAAGAAGTTTCTTTACCTCTTTGATGCTTCCTTCATTACCACCACCTACAATTAGGTCATCAACATAAATAGCCATAATAGTAATGCCATCATCAGCCTTCCTTACATATAGTGAGTGATCTGCATCACACATAGAAAACTCAATGCTAGTTAAGTAACTAGCAATCCTTGCATGCCATGCATGAGGAGCTTGCTTCAGCCCATACAAAGCCTTTTGCAACTTGCAAACATAATCTAGATGCTTTGGATCTTCATATCCTTGTGGCTGGTCCATATATACTTCTTCCTATAACTCACCATGTAGGAAAGCATTCTTCATGTCCATCTGATGCAAAGTCCATCCTTTTGTTGTAGCTAATGCAACAAGTGTTCTGACAGTAGACATTTTAGCTATAGGGCTGAATGTTTCCTCATAATCAATACCATATGTCTGTGCATATCCCTTTGCTACCAATCGTTCTTTGTACCTGCTTATGCTACCATCAGCATTGTGCTTTACCTTGTAAACCCACTTGCAGCCTATGGGTTTCTTTCCTTGTGGCAATGGAACCAGATTCCATGTATCATTTCCATAAAGTGCAGCCATCTCCTCATCCATAGCTTTCTCCCAATCTACATTACCAATTGCATCTTAAAAACAAGAAGGTTTAGCATCTTGTATTATCTTTGTCATGTAGGCACAATGGCGAGCCATGTAACTATCATATGTCAATCGTTGCACTGAATTATGCATCCTTCCAGATCTTCTTGGTCCTGGGTCACTTCTCCTTGTATCATGTGCATTATCCACTTAACCTAGTGGTTAAGTCTCAAGATTGATTCTCAAGGTTGTGAAGGAGGAGGTCTTAGGTTCAACCCTCATGGGAAGCATGGGGAGAGCCTTTTGCCCAAGGAGCTCTAGAGCCTTGTAACGCAAGTTAAAAAGAGCTAACTTAAGTCCAATGAAACTTAACTCAAGTGGTGAGTACATCAACTACTAGTGGACTCTAGTGGAAGGTACTAAAGTAGTGGTTGGGATCACTCGAATCACTAGTAGTCCCTATTGGAAGATATTAAGGGAGTGGAGGAGATTGCACATGCACTTGTGGACTCTAGTTGCATTTGTGGCCCTCATTGATTTGAGTAGTTATATATACAAGCATAAGGCTGGAAGCAGAGTCATCTCTCTAGCACATGGTGGTTGTAATTCTCATACTCTTGCAGGTGGGTTAAGCTCTTATCTCTTTAGATGTGAGTGGGGGTTCAACCTTTTTGGTCACGATTGACATGTATTTGGTCTTAGAACAATCTCGAAACTTAACTTCCCTTTTGTCTTTAGGCTCGTACCACCTTCAATACATCTTAACCCTTGTTTTGTAAGATATGGGGGATCCCATAGATACTCTGTCCATTCACTTGTATAGTTGTTCTTTCAATCAATTCAAGAAAGGTAGATTAAGTTTCGATTGAATTTTCTATTAAAAAGAAGGAGAAATTTTCCATGTTTCATCGTGTTTGGCATGGTGGACTAAAGTGTTGATTTTGGGGTGGGGGTAGAGGTTCAATCACCATGTGTTGCTGAGGACCTCCTTTACTTGATGAGTAGAATGAAAAAACTAGTTTTTGGACCTTTATACTTTCACCTTTGGGAACCTTTCATTATAGTCTCTAAGTCAAGTGGACTCCCATCTCTGACCTTCGAATCCATCAAAACCAAGTCTCCATGTGAAGTCTTAGAGCCATCCCTTCCCAAGCTCTATTATATTCTTTCCATGATGTGTGCTTCCTAAGATACAAGGGTTCATTCTGCATGCATTGGGTCATAGGATTGAGTCCCTTGCATCTTGAGTTGGAGGCAAGGGTTTCACCATCCCCACTAGAAAGACATCAAGACTAGGCCTTTGCGCATGTGTAATCAACCTAAACCAGCTATGAGGTCACCTTTCAGTGATTGTATGTTTGTGTCAAACTAGCCTAAGCCCTACTCTTGTGGGATAAGGGAAGTCCCCAGGGTACTATGCCCATTCACCCTCGACAATTGCAATTGTGACTTTATCCTTCGGAGAGTTCTTGTTTAGAGAGTTATCTATGATTCCTCCATCATATGTAGGCTGTGGGATTTGAACTCAAGACCTACCAGCTAGGAGTATGATGGGCTAACCACTTGCCCCAAAATCCATGGTTGAGGATTACTTCCTAATCCTCCCTCTTAGGGTGTGGTTCAACCATCTCCTACCAGTCATATCTAGAGTCTAACACTCTCTTCCCCTTCTAGAGATCATTGTCCTCAATGATCAATCCTTGCTCTCCCCTTGGATTGATGTCCTCACCCTCGCACAGTCTCTTGAACCTAATGACTAGACTTAAGAATAAGTTTAAGTGCTCTTTTAAACAAGTAATCCACTTAACCTAGTGGATAAGTCTCAAGGTTGATTCTCAAGGTTGTGAAGGAGAAGGTCTTTGGTTTAACCCTCATGGAAAGCATGAGGAGAGCCTTTTGCCCTAGAGCCTTCTAACTCAAGTAAACGTGAGCTAACTTGAGTCCAATGAGACTTAACTCAAGTGTCAAACTCTAGTTGAAGGTACTAAAGTAGTGGTCGAGATCACTCCAATCACTAGTAGACTCTAGTGGAAGATATTGAGGGAATGGAGGATATTTCACATTCACTTGTGGACTCTATTTACATTTGTGATCCTCGTTGATTCAAGCAGCTATATATGCATGCAAAATGTTGGAAGGAGAGTCATCTCTCTAACACATGGTGGTTGTACTTCTCATTCTCTTACAGGTGGGTTAAGCTATTGCCTCTTTAGATGGGGATGGGGGTTCAATCCGGTCGTGATTGACATGCATTAGAACTTATGTGAGTCTCAAAACTTAGCTTCCCCAATATATCCATTCACTTGTATAGTTTTTCTTTCAATCAATTCAAGAAAAGGAGATTAACTTTCAACTAAACTTTCTCTTAAAAAAAAAAGGAAAATTTTTCCATGTTTCATCGTGTTTGGCATGGTGGACTAACGTGTTGCTTTTGGGGTGGGGATAGAGGTTCAATCACCACATGTTGTTGAGGACAACCTTTAGTTGATGGGTAGAATGAAAAAACTAGGTTTCTGGGCCTATATACTTTTGCCTTTGGGCACCTTTCATTATAGTCTCCAAGTCAAGTGGACTTCGTCTCTGACCTTTGAATCCATCAAAACCAAGTTTCCATGTTAAGCCTTAGGGCCATCTCTTCCCAAGCTCTACCTTAATGTTTCCATAACAAGTGCTTCATAAGATACAAGGGTTCAGCCCACGTGCCTTGGGTCAGACGATTGAGTCCCTTGCCTCTTGAGGTGGGGGCAAGGGTTTGACCATCCCCACTTGCATGACATCTAGACCAAGCCTTCGGGCATGTGTAATCATTGATCTTAAAAATATCTACCAACGAACTCCATAGTCCCCTCTATGATTCTCTCCATTTACACATACTAACAAGAAAACTTATCGACAGAGTGCATCATGAACTACATATGCATTCTCTCTTTACATGAAGCGAAAGTGCAAAATTAGAGCCTGTGTATGTAAAGATGAGGTTATGAACGCTTCATTTAAAGATGAGGTTAAAAGATGTAGGGAAGTTTTTTTTTCTTGAAGTTACAATGAATAGAAAATAGCACACACACCCAACCTCGTAGGTAGAGGCACCCATAAGCTTGGGGATTCTAGTAGGTATGTCTAACCGCAAGAATTGAAACTGGGACTTGTCACTTCCTCCCTCAGAGTTCAGGGCTTGAACCATTAGGCCACGCCAATTGGACAGATGTACGAAAGTTGTGAAAGTTGTATATATGATTTTTTTGAGAGCGTGTTCGCTTAGGATCGTTCAAAATCCTACCGGTAAATTGAGAAAAATAGCATCAGAAATGAAGTCACGCAAGAGATGGCTATAGGAAACTTCTAACAGACTTCCATAACTCCTAGAGTAGATGCACAAAAACCAGGAAATAAGATTGTGAAGTATTTTGATGGCGATGCACCACAATGTGCTCTCCTTCTGGAGAGCTTCATGACGATATCCTCCGAGTAGAAAACTGAGCTCCTAGGGCCGCACATGGTACTCCACACAGAGACTCAAGAATACGCAAAAAACACAGTACACAGGGAGCACAAAGATAGACTTCTCAGGTCTTACAAAATGCGATCGAACTTATAGTTTGTGGCTGACCAGGCAACTAAATGTTTTATTAAAGAACATATACAAAGAAATGTCTAGTGTCCATTTGGCCTTTCACATGGACACTAACGGTAACAATCTCCCACTAAAGGCCAATATGGCCAAAGTAACTATGGGAGAAAAATAAAGAATGATAAAGAATACCTGAGTGTAAGTATACAAACTATAGCTCCCACATAATGGGCATGTTACACACTATACAAGTGATTATGTAAGATCATGAATCAAGTAACCCCCATCAAGTGACAGTAGTGTCGAAAGCTATCCTGTGGTAGAGCTTTAGTCAAAGCATCTTCAACATTATCTCGAGTGTGAACCTTCTCAAGAATAATGCACTCACTCGCTAAGCAATCTCTAATGAAGTGATACCTCACCTCAATGTGCTTGGTCTTTGCATGATAGACCGGATTCTTAGCCAAAGCAATGGCACTCTAACTGTCAGTGAGCAAATGAGGTACATGCTGAGGTAAACCCATATCACAAGCAAGACGAGAAAGCCACAATGCTTCCTTACATGCCTCACTTGTAGCAACATACTCTGCTTTTGTGGTGGAAATAGTTGTACATTCTTGAAGATGAGATCTCCAAGAGATAGCACCTCCAACAAAATGAAAAATGTACCCTGATGTAGACTTACGATTGTCTACACAACTAGCATAGTTAGAATCTATGTAACCACTAATGGATGCTTTCCTTCTACCTAAGCATAGACACTTGTCCTTAGTGCCACTCAGATATCTCAAAATCATCTTGACCGCTTCTCAATGTTTCTTGTCAGGATTAGACGTATATCTGCTCACAACTCCCACTGCAAATGCAATGTCTGGTCTTGTAGCTACCATAGCATACATGAGACTACCAACAACAGACTCATAGGGAATGTTATACTTTATGGAATATTTGGAATGAAGGTTTAATGCCTTGAGGATTTTAATGTGTTTTGTGTTTTGATTTAACAGGTGGAGATACATGAGGGTGTGAACAAGTGTGAACAAGTGTGAACGGTGAACACACATGGATTTATTCAAATACGTTTGGAGATATTTAGAAGAGTATTTTTAGAGAATAAGTTATTTTTAGCTATTTTTGTAAATAAAGCAAAAACACTCTATTTTTAGTGTGGCCCTCATGTATCTTCAATTCAGGATATAATAAGAAATACCTATAAATATGCATGCTCTCATAGAGTTGTCCATGAGAACATATGGGGGGAGATTGCACCCAATCTTGTGTCGTCTCTATTGTCTCTTGTTTATTGTCTGCGTATGTACTATGCGGAATACGATCGTCAACAATGGTATCAGAGCCAAGACGTATGCAAAGAATCCGAAGCATGGCGATGTCATCTTCTCCATCATCATCATCATCGTTTTGCAAGGAGATTTTTCAGTCTTCATCTTTTTCGTTATCGCATGATTTTCTGAGCTTTCAGGTAGTCGCCCTCTGAAGTATCGTGAAGCCATGGCCACTCTGCCCGAGATTTTTGGAGGCTGTTTCTCTTTGAGTTCATGATATTGTGTGCTTGTTTATTGATACCACAAGAGCACCAGTCATGTGAACGTTCCCGCTTGAGGACCATCAGGGACCCAAGGCATGAAGCACACGCAACTTGCTCTGCATAGGATGACCTGCGGCCTTCTTGGCGCGCGAGGCCAGACTATGGAGATAGCGTTTTCCAGCTAGACACATATTTGTTTTTGGACAGGCTTGTGACTCGTGAAGGATAATGGCACAGCGTGCCCGCAGCTCGCAGACAATTTGAGCAATCAAGCCACGTGGTCTTGCATGAAACAGAAATTGTGAAAATGGCACGTGGTCTTGCATGAAAGAGAAATTGTGATAATTGTGGTCTTGCATGTGAGGGATAATGGCACAGCATGCCCGCAGCTCGCGCTTGAAACATACAATTTGAGTGGTCTTTGCTCTCACATAGATGTTGCCACCCATGTGGTTTTCTCTTCATCCCCAAACAGGCCGGATAAAGAGTGCTCTGGATATTTACTTTTCTTCTGAGTGCGCGCATGGTTGTGGATGGTTTGACAGAGCATGTGGGATTATAGAGCCTTGCGTGCGCACCTTTTCGAGTGCACAAGAGCATGAAGGTGCTACAGATGTCCAGCGTTGTATATGGATAGTGGTTCTCTATTGTGCGTGCTTCTGACTGAGGGTGTAGGTACAGAAGGACACAAGTTGACTTTTCTTCTTTGGAGCCAAATTAAACTTCCTTTCAAGAATACAATTTACTACCTACTTTTATGTTTTGGGCCACAACTTTGGCAAATCTCCTCGAAATCTTGAGCTTTTTGTTGTCGTCAAAAGCCCACTCAGAGATCTTTCCAAAGAATGGTTGCAAGACCCTGTTTGTTTTCAATCATGGTTAGCTTCAGAATTTGGAGTTAACTTGTTCATCTTCAACGACTTGTTTCAAGCCATGTTTTCAAGCCTCGACTATTGGGAGAAACTTTGAAAGGGATTTGAAAGCGATTCTGATGAAGGATGGATCATCTTCAGCCCTTCACGCACCTCCAAGTTCTTCTTTTCAAATGTCCAGATAAGTTTCTTGTTAATTTACATGCATCCTTGCCTTCTTTTTGCATCAAATTACATATATGACATGCAATTTTGCATTGTACATAGAGTATATGCATAATTTAGACATGGTTTGTCTTGTATGGTGCATGTATTTTTCTTGCAGGGATAGGAAAGTATTTTCTTGTAGGTTGGCAAGGAGAAAATACATTTGTAAGGGTGTGTAATTCCCTTTCGGTCTGTTTGTGGATAGATTGTGCTTGTCGGCACCCATATCATGGAAATTGTTTGTCGGAATTTTTTCGGTTTTCAAAATTGCGTTGTTATGCTGCCGAAATTTTTAGAAAATTCGTATGGACATGCATTCAAGCATAAATTCGTGGTTAGTAAATCGATTATTACTTTATCATATCGAGATATTCACTTTTTTCATCACTTTTGCATTGCATTTTGACTTAAATCCTGCTTATCATTCACATTCATATTAAATTCCAGTTTTCCAGTTCCATGCATGTGTTTTTATATGGAACATGCTTATGATTGTTCAAAGATGGGACATGTGATTTGGCCATCCATGTCTATTTTATTCTTATCAAATGAGGTCAGTTGCTAGACAATTGGGGAGCATGTTATACTTTATGGAATATTTGGAATGAAGGTTTAATGCCTTGAGGATTTTAATGTGTTTTGTGTTTTGATTTAGCAGGTGGAGGTCCATGAGGGTATGAACAAGTGTGAAAAAGTGTGAACAAGTGTGAAAAAGAGTGAATGAGTGTGAACACACATGGATTTATTCAAATACTTTTGGAGATATTTCGAAGAGTATTTTTAGAGAATAAGTTATTTTTAGAAGATAGTTATTTTTAGCTATTTTTGTAAATAAAGAAAAAGCATGCTATTTTTAGCATGGCCCTCATGTATCTTCAATTTAGGACATAATAAGAAATACCTATAAATACGCATGCTCTTATAGAGTTATCCATGAGAGCATGTGGGGGGAGATTGCATCCAATCTTGTGTCGTCTCTATTGTCTCTTGTTTATTGTTTGCATATGTGCTCTGCGGGGTACGATCATCAACAAGGAATTTTGTTCATGAGTTCCTTTTCCTCATCTAATTTGGGACAATCATCCTTCCTCAATTTCACATATGTGGGTAAAGGTGTACTCAATGCTTTTCCATCCTACATATTGAACTTGTGAAGTACTTTGGATATGTACTCACTTTGAGACAAGTATATGCATCTTTTACTCCTATCACGAGTAATGCGCATGCCCAAAATATGTTTGACATCCCCCAAATCCTTCATATCAAATGTTTGACTCAACTTCCTTTTGAGAATTGACAAGTCATAGTAGGACTTCCCAGCAATCAACATATCATCAATATAAAGTATCAAGCATATCAAGCTACCATCTGAGCATCTCTTTGTGTACATAAAATGATCATCATTGCATCGAGAATAGCCTTGGGACTTCATAAAAGCATCAAAATTTTGATACCATTATTTAGGAAACTGTTTAAGTCCATATAAGCTTTTCTTGAGCTTACAAACTAGACTTTCCTTGCGAAGAACTACATAACCCTCTTGTTGTTCCGTATAGATTGTTGGAGTTAGATGTCTGCAGAAGCACGCGAACAGCACAAGGAAGAAGAAGAAGCTCGGAGCACAACACACAAGACTGAATGTATTTCTAGAGAATGTACAAAGATAAGTAGCCCATTAGGGCAATAGGCGTATATACAAGCCGGGGGAAAAAAACCTCCTAAAGAGGGAAAAAAGTGCCCCGGCGGTCCTAGAGTGTTCACACACATCACTACCTAAATATATCAACAAATCCCCCCTGGGGAGTGATGCGGTGAACAAGGAGCTAGCACTCATGTATAAGGAAGTGCCAAGCTATGTGGAAATCACTCCACAAAAGGAAGTAAGCCCAAAGCTTTGCGGAAAGCTTCAAACTTCTCCCTAGGCAGAGCCTTCGTGAAAAGGTCTGCAATGTTCTCCTGCATGGGCACATATGCCAAGCTGATCTCTCAAGCAGAGAACCTCTCCCTGACATAGTGATAATGCACCTCAATGTGCTTAGTGCGAGCATGGAACACAGGGTTCCTCGCAATTGCCAATGCGCTCTGACTGTCGGTGAAGATGGTGGTGGCAGAAGACTGGCCAACACCCAAATCAGCCTTAAGGCGTCTGAGCCACACACACTCAACAGTCGCTGTGAAATCTATCCTATACTCAGCCTCACAACTGGAAGTGGCCACAATAGGCTGCTTCTTGCTCAACCAAGATATACATGAGCTACCAAGCATGAAGCAAAAACCACTGGTGGACACACGAGTGTCATAGCAACCAGCCCAATCTGAGTCAAAAAAAGCATGCAAATCTAGCGGTAGTGATCCCCCCTTGGGATAAAACAACCCAAGTAGCCGAGTACCACTCAAGTAGCGAAAGATGCGCTTAACCGCTTTCCAATGCATGACTCCTGGGCAATGCATAAACCTGCTCATCTGTGAGACAGCAAACTGAATATCTGGCCGAGTAATGCATAAGTAAATCAAGCATCCAACAGCCTGCTGATAGAGAACAGCATCAAATGCATCTCTGGCATCATGAAGACTCAATCGTAAACCTGTCTCCATAGGAGTGGCAATAGGCTTACAGTCTTCAAGGCCAAAACGCTGCAATAATGTGTCAATATATTTCGTTTGACACAAAGCCATTCCACCATCAACGTGCATAAACTGAATGCCCAAATAGTGATGCAAATGCCCCAAATCAGACATCTCAAATGAGGCATGCAAATCAGCCTTAAAATCAGCAATATGTGTCTCAATAGGACCAGTGAGCAACATGTCATCAACATAGACAACAATGATCAGAAGCACATCATTAGCACGTTTAACATATCTGCTGAAAGGACAAAAGCACACTTGTGTACTAGAAGAAACAAAGAACTCGAAAAAACAGAAACATAAGGGCACCCGTGACCCATTCTGAATCATTCTTCTTCAATGTATATCCTTTTAAGAAAGATAAAAGAGAAAGCCACAGACACTAACTTGCGCCTTGAGTCCTTGAGCCTTAAGCAGGTGAGTTCTGAGCTTCGAAAGCCTATCGCTTTAGGTAAAAAATGAAGTAGGTGAGTCATGACACCGATAGCTACTTGCAGCTCAGCTAAAACGGGGAAGAATGATGCCTCCTTCCTTCATGGAGAAAGGGGAGAGCGACCACTACAACCAAAGAAAACTTTCAAGAGTCGAATGACATTTCACAAAACTATACCTATTAACCAGGTTTCACACGTCTGTAGACAGCCAAGGTGATGATACCTATTAACCAGGTTCCAAACGTTTGTGGGCAGTCAAGGTGACGAGCATCAGGTGTAGAGACTCGAGAGTGTGAACTGTGACTTGAAGCTAAGTACATAGTGTAAGTTCATTTTCACATGATACGTATGTACTTACAAGGTATCGTACATATGAAAATGACAGGTGATTTTTTTATATGAACTTGTCAATTGACAGGTAAATTTATATTCGACCTATCAGTTGACAGGTAAATCCTCACATGCTCCTGTAATTTGACAAGAAAAAGAAATTTTTACGTGTTTTTGACAGAAAAAAGACCCTTTGACAAGAAAAAAACGTCAATTTTAGGCCTTGATCGTGTTGGCTTACGATCATCAGAATCCTACCGGTAATTTGGAAAAAATAGCATCAGGAAACGAACTCAAGCAGGAAATGGCTATGGAAAACTTATGAGACTTCCATAACTCCCAGAGTAGATGCACATAAACCAGGAAATAAGATTGGATCTACATGTCTCCAAGATACGAAGGAAGCACATGTGAGCGCGCAGCTACATATGTACGTGAGGAATATTACTATGATTATTACTATGATGATTTCGTATCACAGGAACATCTTCTCATCGCTATCAGGGTTTTGGTGAACCTTCGGCGTCTGTGACGCTGCTTCCTTAGGAGAGGTCTTGGCCAGAGAGTTGATTCCTCAGGAGGGTTCTTGGCGCCGCCATCGGCATCTGCGATTTCATCCTCAGGAGAGGTCTCGGTTAGAGAGTTATCTATGATTCCTCCATCATGTGTAGGCTGCGATTTGCTCGACGCAGCCCGTCGGACAGAAACCGTCAGCCTGATCTGGAAAATATCCGCCAATGGACTCCATAGTCCCCTCCATGATTCTCTGCATTTACACATACCAACAAAGACCAATTAGAACGTACTAACATTAAGAAATCTTTTCGACACAGTGCATCATGAATTACATAGGCAGGCTTTGTTTACATGAAGCGAAAGTGCTAAAAGATGAGGTTATGAACGCTTCATTTACAATGCAAGGATGTAGGGAAGTTGAGAAAGCTGCATATACGCAGATGTACAGAGAGTGTTGGCTTACGATCGTTCAAAATCCTACGGATAATTTGGAAAAATAGCATCAGGAAACGAAGTCAAGCAGGAAATGGCTGTAGAAAACTTATGAGACTTACATAACTCCCAGAGTAGATGCACATAAACCAGGAAATAAGATTGGATCTACATGACTCCCAGAGTAGATGCGGAACGAACCACATGTGAGCGCGCAGCTACATATGTACGTGAGGAATATCAGCACGATGATTTGTATCAGAGTTTTGGTGAGCCTTCGGCGTCTGTGACGTTTTCCTCAGGAGAGGTTCTTGGCGCATGTTGATTCGGCCTCCAGCATGTACTACAGCCTCTGTAATTCTACCCTCAGGAGGGTTCTTGGCCGTGCCATCGGCATCTGCGATTTTATCCTCCGCAGAGTTATCTATGATTCCTCCGTCATATGTAGCGTTTTCTGCGAGACAGAAACCGTCAGCCTGATCAGAAAGAACACCACCCACGTACATAGCCCCCTCCACGATGGTCTCCATAGTCCCCTCCACAATCAAGCTGGGTAAGTCGAATGTAGCAACGGCGGTCGCCACCGAAGCGACCGTTCCTAGCTTTCTTGCAGCTCTTTCACTAATTCCAATTTTCTTGGAAACCTTGTACACGGTGTAATTGGCAAGAAGACCAGCTCCTGGAACGAAGACCATGTTTGCGATTGTCTATTTGTGACTCCAGAATGGGCTAATCCCGATTTGTGTCTCTTGAATGGGCGATTAAGCTCTTAGTTCACATCTGCTTATGAAGAGAATTTTTTTTTTTCTTCTTTCTAACACTTTATTCATTCAAACTTTAATTAATAAAAAAACAATTTACAAGTGAATGGGTGTAGCATCATGGAATCCCACAAAGTAAGGGCTACCAATTTTTTTTTTTCTTTTTTTAAATGGAGGTTCAGCCGAAGCCTACTCCCCCGGACTTTAACTTTGAAATTGCAACTGTACAAGTGAATGGACATAGTATCTGCGGGACTCCTCGTATCCCACAAAGTAGGGGTTAGACAAGGAGACTCGTTATAAGCGAAAGAAACATGATTACAACTGGTTTTAACTGGCATAAGCCATAACATATCCAACCCGGGACTTGAACCTTGGATCTCCGCCACAAGAGGCCAAAGCTCAACCAACAGCTGCCCTACGGGACATGGACAAGAGCTACCAAACTTGTTTCGTCACTTCATGAGAGGCCCACTTGCTTTTAATTTCAGTGCTCTCAATGAAAAAAGTATTTGCTGATTTTTTACAATTGAAAATTCTTTTGCCTAAAAAAAAGCTTTTTCCATTGATCATTTTTTAAAAAGGTTACCAAAGTTTTCGACACACCTCTGTTTAGAGATCTATCATCTTCCGCTTTAAAAGACTTGACTTGGACCAACCTGCTGGTTTTTTAGAAGATGAAGACTTGGTCGCGGCGTGGTTCTCTCTCTCTCTCTCTCTGTGACTCCGGGTTTCCACGATCGATAATGTGCTAATCATGGTCGGTGATCTTAATCCATCGCAGCTGATTGGGAAATGCTGATCCATCGCCGCTGATTCAGAAAAGTTTCTCGGGAGACTGGACCAAGCTGCTGTTTAGTAGAAGATGAAGACTTGGTCGCGGCCTGGCTCTCTCTCTCTCTCTCTGTGAGTCGGGGTTTCCGCGAACGATACCAATGTGCTCAATCTATAGCAATGAGCTAATCTAGCCGCACGACTCACGACCTTCGGAATGCTCAGTTGAATCACTCCATCGCGGGGTTTGCGTGATCGATAGCTGTTTAGTGGAAGATGGAGTGGGTCGCAGGGTGGTTGTCTCTCTCTGTGGGGTTTCCGCGATCGATAACAGTGAAAGATGAAGACTGGGTCAGAGCGTGGCTCTCTCTCTCTCTCTCTCATTCTCTGGGTTGGGGTTTCCGCGATCGATAGTGCGCACTTTGTCACCTTCTATCGCACTTCGCACTTTGCCACGTTCTATCGCCCATTAATTCCTCATATTTTGCATCCTACAAAAGCAAAACGATGTGGACTAGTGCCCTTCTTTTGTACCTTTGTTTCTTAATTTAATTCAAGTCCGGGAGAGTAGGCTATTGCCGAACTTCCTTTATATTAAAAAAAAGCAAAACGATGTTGGGCTAGTGGTTGGGCTTCTCATTTTTTGAGGTGGGGGTGAGGGTTCAATCTCTGGCAACAATATGTAAGGGATATGTAATCTGGAAAGATGTATTGTGGCTGGGTGCTATCGTTTGTCTATCCTTGCGGTAGTGTTGACCGCCGTTTAACCCAGTCTTGTAAACCCCTGTTCTTGTGGGATAAGGGAGGTCCCATGGGTATTATGCCCTTCCTTGTACAGTTACAATTTCAAAGTTAAAGCCCAGGGGAATAGGCCTCGACCGAACCTCCATTTAAAAAAGAAAAAGCAAAATGATACTCATTAATTTATGATACAAAGAAATGGACATGTTAACATTCAGAGGAAGTCGTAGACCATTGTCCGGGTGGTTGGGCCTCTCGCTTCTTGAGGTGGGGGCGAGGGTTCAACCCTTGTTAGCAACATGTAAGGGACATGTGTATGTTGGAAAGATATAGCATGCAACTAATGTGTCACCATTTGTTCAACCCCTCACTAGTTGTGACTGCTATTTAACCCAACCTTGTAAATTTTTGTTCTTGTAATATAAGAGGGGTCCCATGGGTACTATGCCCTTCCTTGTACAATTGCAATTTCAAAGTTAAAGCCTAGACGAGTAGGCATTGGCCGAACCTCCATTTAAAAAAAATAAAAAAAACATTCAGAGAATGCAATATATGCAAAGTAAGTCACACGGACATCGATCTCTTTTTAATTATAAAACATATAAAGAATTTATGAATCTCTTGTCATTTTTTCAAGTAAAGTAGGTAACATCAATTTTTCAAATTACAGCTTGTGTATAGCAATGTATGGGGACATACAAGGGGAGATCATTGGAGCTAGAAAATATGTTTTCACATTTATAGATGATTTCACTATAATAGTATGGAGTTTTTAATGAAGTGTAAGAAAAATCATGGATTTCCATGTTTCAAATAGTTCAACTATATGCAAAAAAGGAAGGAGCGTATAAGGTATTCAAAGACTTTGAAGCTCGATGAAGTGGAGTACTTACCCCGAGATTTTAAATTTGACTAGGATAAAAGCATGAAAGTCACATTACTTGAACATGTAAACCCCAAGATAAATAACATATGTGTAGCTAAATGAGCAAGAGCCATCTAAAATGAGATGAATATGCCAAGTTAGTCTTAGGGAGATGTAGCTACAATTGTTGTTTATTTGATGAATTGGAAGCCTAAATCATGGATTCAGAGTCTCAAACATTTTGCAAAAATGGCATGGGTTGGAACCAAATCTTTTCTGTTTGAAAATACTTGGATGCAGTGGATTTTATATGCATATTGCAAGTGATCTTAGACATAGACTCTGAACAAGAAAAATGTATCTACTTGGGCCTATGCCAACGTAAAAAGAGTTACATATTCTTTAACCTTGAAATGAATATAAACGAAAGAGTCTATGTAATAAAACAATAGGTAGGAGATGGTTGAACAACACCCTTGACTGACAAGAGATGGTTGAATTACACCTTAAAAGGAAGAATTAAGAAGTAATCTTCAGCCATGTCTTTTGGTCCAAGTGGTTAGTCCATCACACTCCTAATCAAGAGATTGTGATTTCAAATCTCTTATAGTTTATTATAGTCGAGATATGTACTGTTACTTGATGAATTATTATCTTATTGTAGTAGGATTAAATCATTATAGATTCCAAGATGCACAAACATGGATGATGCAAGCTATGGATTCCAAGATGCACAAACAAGCATGGATAATAGAGGACATCAAGGGATTAGCATGGATAATGGTTGTAATTAGGATTTAACTGGTATATCCTATCCTATTTTCACATGCATATGATGTGCATCCCCGGTTCAAAACACTTCTCTTTGTATTTTGGACCATCTATAAGAAAATCTAGACTTTTCTTGTGAAGGTATAGTGATAGAAATCTATGATGCAATTGCTAGGTTTAAAAGTTGCATAGGGATTGACCGTTTTGGCATCAATTCTATCAAGTATTTTTATCGTTTTAGAGCTACCATAATCAAAGAAAATAATTTGTCGGAATTACTATAGTGAATATTGTTTGCTAATTTTAGCGAAAGAGGAGTCAAAGGGAATCGGTCAAAGAGAATATTGAGCATAAATAGATACTTTTCTTATAAACAGACATTATCCAAAGTAAAAGTAATATTTTAGTAAGGTATAAAGTTAGATACCTGATGAAGGTTTAGCCTACTTAGATACCTAATGTGTAAGGGAATACAGTGAATGATTAGTGGAAATGAGTACACAGCCTAACTTATATAAAACAATGTCCAAATAATATTAGTTAAAATCCTATAGGGATGGAATGCGAGGCACAAGAAGGCATTGTTTACACAATCAAAAGACACAACAAAAGGAGTAGTACACTTTGATATATACATGTACATTTTCAAAGAACATGATTTTTTGGGAGTCCTTGGAAAGGATCTAATTTACTTAAACAAAAGAAAGGAAATATTGTTGAAAAATTGATACTAAAGACATTAAGAAGACCTCAAGTATCTCCATCAATGATCACATTCTTGGTTGCTTTGACATTGGTCGAAGTTCCTTTGTGGAGAATTTTTCACATAAGGACCACTTTCTGGAAGATTTGGAAGGGAAGATGTGACTTTAATCATCGTCCTAGAGAGTGGCCAATTGAAAAATACCCTCGCTTAGGTAGAAGAATTCCAAATTGTAAGAAATACCTCCCCCCTCCCCTTGTTAGATGCCATAGGGGGTTCATCTTTGAGAATGACAAGTAAACAGTAAGCGGCCCTCCACGAGGAGGATGAAAGGTTTTGAACCTTCTTTGTACCTCTCTCTAACTTTCTTTTATTTATTTTCTATACTTTAATATAAAGAAATATTTGTTAAAAAAATTGGTCACATTTTTACATCAAAGATTTCTTTCATGCATGACAAACCAAATTGCACCAAAGGTGATTGCATAAATGAACATGGGTAGAGGAACTGAAAAGTCCAATTTAGCTCACGTTTCCAATGTAGGAGAGCAAAGGGAAAAGGTACAAGAGAATGATAAAACAAGGGTAGAGGATTTTTTTTCAAAATCAAACACAATAAGGTGGCCAAGGTCAAAGTAATGGAGACTTCAACTCAAGGGGAAGTTCAAACACAAGAAAAAGAGGAGTAAAAGGTGGATATACAAGAGATACAAGTAAGGATGGACTCTGCAATATGTGGAAAAGTGGTAATAATACTACAAAGGAAATTGAAAAGCACAAAAATGTAGGTATAATTTTTCGACACCAAAGGGTAGTACTTCATTAATCTCAAATACTTCATAAACTTCATAATATCACTCTCAATCGCTAAGAACTTGGCATTCATCAATCAAATGATGATGAATTCTAGATATCCCAAAGATTTCATGTTCATATATGATTTCAATATAATAGTATGAATATTTTAAGTAAGTGTAAACTAAATGTACTTTGATATTTGAAATAGTCCAATTGACATGCAGAGGAGTTTATCAAGTATGCAAAGACTCTCAGTAATTATCCCAAGATTTTAAATTTCAATAGGATCAAGTCCTCAAAGTTAGGTTATTTCAATAAACCTCAAGACATAGGAATGGCTAGTATAAAGGACATGTATGTAGCTAAATTACTAAGATCCATCTAAAATGAGATGTATATGCCAAGTTAGTCTTAGGGACATGTAGCTAGTATGGTTGTTTATTTGATGAATAGGAAACATAAATAATGGATTTAAACTATGAAACCTTATGCAAAAATGGCATGGGTTTAGAACAAAAATTGGATGTGGATGGTATATGCATGTTGCAAGATTAGACATAGACTCTCACCCAAATATAAAAAATGTATCTCCTTGGGCTATGTCAATGTAAAGAGGGTGACATGTTGTTTACCCAAAAAGGAATAGATATGAAAGAATCTAGATATGTGGTATTTGATGAATTAGTACGTAGGTCAAAGACAAAGATCATGCACGAACAAGAATGGATTTTATAAACAATCACAACCTATGGTTTACAAGTTGCACGAACAAGCATGGATATTAGAAAACATAAAAAGGTTTCACATGAATGATGGTTCTAATTAGGATTTAACTTTTACATTGACATCTTATTTTCACATTTTTACATCCATATACTATTTTCACATTTTTACATCCATATCGGCCTATTTTCATATGTATATGAGTGCATCCCCAATTTAAAACACTTTTGTTTTGTATTTTAGGACCTTCCCATTTCGCTTCATTTCTAGAATTATTATCCTTGTATAAGATCAATCCTACATGACATACACTTTTTTTGAGACTCTCTCCAACTCTATAATGTTCCAATTAGACGTCTGCGGAAGCACGCAAAAAACACAAGGAAGAAGAAGAAGCTTGGAGCTCAACACACAATACTGAATGTATTACCACTAGAATGTACAAAGATAAGTAGCCATTAGGGCAATAGGCATATATACAAGCCAGGGCAAAAAAACCTCCTAAAGAGGGAAAAAAGTTCCTCAACAATTCTAGAGTGTTCACACACATCATTACCTAAATATATCAACAAATCCCCCCTGGGAGTGATGCGGTGAACAAGGAGCTGGAACTCATGTATAAGGAAGTGCCAAGCTATGTGGAAATCACTCCACAAAAGGAAGTAAGCCCAAAGCTTTGCAGAAAGCTTCAAACTTCTCCCTAAGCAGAGCCTTTGTGAAAAGTTCTGCAATATTCTCCTATGTGAGCACATATGCAAATATGATCTTCCCAGTAGAGAACCTCTCCTTGACATAATGATAATGCAAATCAATGTGCTTAGTGCGAGCATGGAACACAGGGTTCCTTGCAAACTTCCAATGTGCTCTGACTGTCAATGAAGATGATGGTGGCAGAAGACTGACCAACACCCAAATTAGCCATAAGGTGTCTGAGCCACACACACTCAACAGTCACTGTGAAAGTTGACCTATACTCAACCTCACAACTAGAAGTGGCTACAGTAGGTTGGAAGTGGTTACAGTAGGCTGCTTCTTGCTCAACCAAGATATGCATGAGCTACCAAGCATGAAGGAAAAGCCATTAGTGGACACACGAGTGTTATAGCAACCAGCCCAATCAAAGTCACAAAAAGCATGCAAATCTGGCGATGGTGATCCCCCCTTGGAATAAAAAAACCCAAGTAGTTGAGTACCACTCAAGTAGCGAAAGATGTGCTTAACCACCTGCCAATGCTTGACTCCTGGGCAATGCATAAACCTTCCCATCTGTGAGCTAGCAAAATAAATATGTGGTTGAGTAATGCATAAGTAAATCAAGCATCCAACAACCTACTGATAGAGAACAACATCAAATGCATCTCCATCATCATGGAGACTCAGTCATAAACCTATCTCCATAGGAGTGGCAATAGGTTTACAGTCTTCAAGGCCAAAACGCTGCAGTAATGTGTCAATATATTTCGTTTGACACAAAACCATTCCACCATCAACATGCATAAACTGAATGCCCAAATAATGATGCAATGCCCTAAATTAGACATCTCAAATGAGGCATGTAAACCAGCCTTGAAATCAGCAATATGCTTGTCATGAGGACCAGTGAATAGCATGTCATCAACATACACCAGTGAATAGCATGTCATCAACAATGATCAGAAGTACATCATTAGCACGCTTGACATATAAGGTGCTTTCAGTTGGACTATTCTCAAAACCATGTGCAATCAGATAGGCATGTATCTTTTCATACCAAGTGTGTGGTGCTTGATTTAAACCATATAATGCCTTTTTTAACCTGCACACTTGGTTTTCATGCCCTTTCTGCACAAAGCAATGGGGCTGAAAAACATACACTTCTTCATGTAAGTCACCATTCAGAAATGTTGTTTTAATTTCCAATTGATGTACATTCCAACCATGATGAGCTCCAAGTGTGCAGATGCTACAAACAGTAGTCATTCGGCAAGTAGGAGCAAAGGTTTCATCAAAATCAATGCCTCTTTCCTGTGCATAACCCTTTGCAACAAGCCTAGCCTTATACCTATTAACTATACCATCAGGTTTACACTTCAGCTTGTACACCCACTTAGTGCCAATGGCCTTCTTACCAAGAGGCAAGTCACATAAAGACCAAGTACCATTCTTCATTATAGCATCATATTGAGATTGCATAGCAGCCATCCAATTTTTTGAATTTTGTGCTTCATCCAATGAAATAGGCTTAGTCTCATCACAAAGAATAGATGTAGCCATAGCATAGCAATCTGATGCAAAAGAGGCACTATGAGAGCCAGATCGAGTAGGATATGACAAAGTGCATCTAAGTTTTTTGTCACGCAAAGCCTGCACCAACCATTTTTGCATAATTTTTGCCTCCTCAATATCAACTCTCTCATCAGCAAGTGCATCATGTAAACTTGCATAAAAAATGGGATGATCTACATCATCACATGAAACTTGCAAAGGTTGAGAAGTTGCCTCATTAGGACCAGCACTAGACTATCCACCTATAAAAAGAGGTAGCAAAGTATCATGCATGTCTTTGGAGCTAACATATATCTCCTTAGTACATGAATGTAATGGCTAAATAGCATCTTCCACAAAAACAACATCACAACCAGAATGTATTTAGTCTCAGGATGATATAGATGATAGTCTTTACTTTCAAAATTGTACCCAACAAAAAATACATTTTACTACTTTATCATCCGATTTTTTGTGATGTTGTTCAGGCACTAATGCATATGCCAAACAAGCAAAAACATGCAAATGAGAAACAGATGGACTGCAATCATTCCAAGCCTCATATGGAGTGATAGATTGTAGTGCTTTAGTGGGACATCTGTTAAGTACATATGCTGCACACATGACAACCTCAAGCCAGAAACTGTGTGGTAAAGCTTGACTCCCGACCATACACCTCGCCATCTCCATGAGTGACTTGTTCTTTCGTTCAGCAACTTCATTCTGTTGAGGTGTATATGACACTATACACTGGTTTTTTATCCCATGTTCTGCCAGAAATGCATTAAAATCAGAAGACATTTATTCCCCCCCTTGATCAGAACACAGAGTGCCCATTCTACATGTTGACAGATTTTCAGCCAAAACTAAAAATTGTTTGAAGCACATGAACACTTCAGACTTTGCCTTCAATGGATATACCCATGCATGCCTCAAAAAATCATCAATGAAAGTCACGAAGTAAAGATAATTTCCAAAAGGTGTCTGCATAGGACCACAAACATCACTATGTATAAGCTGCAATTTCTGAGTAGCCCAAACTGACCCATTTTTTGGAAAGGAGGAACACTGCATTTTTCCCAAAATATAGCCTTAACAAATATGTTTTCCAGGTGCCTCAAGTTTGGGCAAAGAGGACACCATTTTAGATTTTTACAGGCGTAGCAAACTAGCAAAATTCAAATGACCAAAGCATGCATGCCAAAGCTTGCATCTAACATAGCTTGAGAATCATGTATTGCACATGCCGAATCATTTACAGATCTTTCATATTCTATGATCTCATACAGCCCATGACATAAAATTTCAGAAGCAATAATAACATCAGCATTTCACAGATAATGAATTGTACATCTGTCATCAACAAATTTCACAACTAAGCCAATCTTGGCTAATGCAGAAATTGATAAGAGATTCTTCTTGTTCCCTTGATCCCTAGCACAAACAAACCATGTGACAAAGTGAAAGAACTACCATCAACAGTAGTCAAAATGTTCTCACCAACTCCCATAACAGGATAAGAGGAGTTGTTGGCGCATGTAATAGTATTCCCTATAGGGGCAGGCTTGAGTGAAGAGAAGAAACTCTGCTACGAGGTAATATGTTTGATCACCCCACTATCAAAGTACCAAACATCTAAGTCTATTGTAGACATGCACTGCTCATGAGAAGATGGGTCAAAATTGCACATGGTAGTAAACACCCATTCTCCTTCCTACACAAGATTAGTAGTAGACTCTGTTTTTAGTGTAGAGGCCTCTGCAACAACCATTCCAACCTCTTTCTTATTTGCCTCTTTAGCAGCCAGTTTTGGACAATTCTTTATGATATGATCATTTCCTTTACAGTACTTGCAAAAGAATTTATGCTTTTCTGATTTCTTTTCATCTTTGTCTTCCCTCTTCTATTGTGCAGAATTAGCAGATTTCTGCTTACTAATTGAAGAGCTCCATTTTCCTTCACCCTTCTAACTAGCCAGGAAATCTTGATCTACAACATGCATAATGGACCTGTTTTGCCTGGATTGATGTTCATGCAACAAAACAGAGACTAACTCCTCAAATGACAAGGCATTTGGATTTCCTTTCATCATCAATTGAAGAGTAGAAGCAAAACTCTGATATGAATTAGGAAGACCATTCAGAATGGTCTGCATAAGTGAGCTATCTGGTATAACCTCATCAGCAGAAATCAATTGTTCCTTCAACTCTTTGATCTTTGTTAGAAAATTGTCCATAGAATCACCTTCATTCATGTGATCACTCTCCAATTGTTTTTAGAGGTAAGCAACATGAGCCTCATTCCTAGCTTGGTACAATGTGCTAAGTGTATCCCAAGCATCCTTAGCTATTCTGCAAGAGTGAATTTGAGGAATAATGACATGTTTGATAGACAAAGCTATCAATGCATGTGCCTAGGCATCTCTACCATCCCAACAAATTTTCTCTACAGTAGGTGCAGCAAAAACCGCAGTAGGAATAGGAATATGCAAAATATCATCATCTTTGACACCTTCTGCATCAGCTTCAGTACCTGCAATTGTAACAGTTGTAGGTGTGATAGGACGTTTTTCAACACCCTGCACAATGTTCCACAGTCCTTTTGCAACCAATACATGTCGCATCATATAAACCCACAATTGGTAGTTGGTACCATCCAACTTATCCTCGACAACCAACATACGAAATACATCACTGCTTTTAGCCATGGTAGGTGACTAAAATACCTTGATGTAGAAAATTGATGGTATCTCAAAAAGCTGAACAGAACTGCCCAGACAAATTTGCTAAACCTGTAGTAGACCTTGAGATGCTTATACTGGCAAACGGAAACTGGTATATACCTTTGGCACAAAAAGATGAAATAACCTACATAAGCACTCTGATAGTGTGTTTGGAGGCCAAAACAAGCTTAGATCATGATTTCGGCACGACACAAAAAATCTATTTTGATCTCTGAAACACCTTGAGTATGCTCACCAAAATTCATGCGATTTTGAGACTACAACTGGAGGAGTGTCGACGATGCCCAAGATGAAGCGGCGACTTGCTCTAATACCAATTGTTGGAGTTAGACACCTGTGGAAGCACGCGTACAGCACAAGGAAGAAGAAGCTTGCAGCTCAACACATAATAATGAATGTATTACCACTAGAATGTACAAAGATAAGTAGCATGAGAGACTAAGAGTGATAACTAAGATAGCATATATAGAGAGAGAGAACCAAGATAGAGATGCATCTCAATGTAGATGAAAGGAAAAATAATAATAATAATAATAATAATAATAATAATAATAATAATAATAATAATAATAATAATAATAATAATAAGAAGAAGAAGAAGAAGAAGAAGAAGAAGATCAAGAAGAAGAAGAAGAAGAAGAAGAAGAAGAAGAAGAATAAGAAGGAGAAGAAGAAGAAGGAGGAGTAGGAGGAGGATGAGAAGGGTGAGGGAATAAGCATAAGAGACTGCTTCACTTGACATCATTGTCCACTTCATAAATTTTTGGTATGTGGGCCTCTCTTTTTTGCACTACATATATTTGACTACTTCACTTGACATCATTTTCCACTTCATAAATTTTTTGTATGTGGGCCTCCCTCAATTTCATAAATCTATTCAAATTTGAGAGTTAAATCAGAAATGGAAGACTACCCAAAAAAAAAGGAAAGAGGAGACTCTCTCAAGGATTTACTCTATTAACTTTTGGAGAAATTCCAAGGAGTTTCAAGAGCTATCCAAGAAGTGACAAGGTCATATCAAGAGCTTTAAAGCTCATACCCCTGTAGAAAGTGTATTTCCTAGACATCACCTGCTTCTTTTGTACATTTCTCTCTATGTAGATATCTATTTAATGCATATAATGTCTTCTTTGAGGGTTTATTTCTTCTTCTTTCTATCGTTCAAATATCTATGCTAGATTCTTCTTCGATAGTTACGATGAGCAATTCTACTAAGCCTCTATTTTATCTCTAACCTTTTAGGGAGGAGGTAGCCTATCTTTAGATAGTTGGTTGGTTGGTCATTTGAACTCCAATTTGAGTGTTCTATATCTGTTAGAGAAGTATTACATGTGTGGATAAAATCTCAAAGGCATTCCATACACGTTCATAAAATAGTGTGGTTGAACCCAAAACAAAACTATGATGGCGATTGTGTGCACATAGTTCACATAATGGTGCAAACACTCAATCAAGGTTTTACTTATCCCCGGCTTGTATATACGCATATTTCCCTAATGGGCTACTTATCTTTGTACATTCTCTAGTTATACATTCAGAATTGTGTGTTTGTGCTTCAAGATTCTTCTCCTTCCTTGTGTTGTTTGTGTGCTTCAGCAGACATCTATCTCCAACAATTGGTATCAAAGCAGGTCGTTGCTTCATCTAGAGCGCCATCGACACTCCTCCGTTTCCAGTCTTAGAATCGCATGAATTTTTGTGAGCATACTCAACGTGTTTCTGAGATCAAAACAACTTCGCTTTGTGGTTCCGAAATCGCGATCTAAGTTCGTTTCGACCTCTGAACACACTATCGCAGCACATGTGCAGGCTATTTTGTCCTTTTGTGCCAAAGGTATACACCAGTTTCTATTCACCAGTTTAAGCGTCTCAAATTCTAATACAGGTCTAGTAGAATTTGTTTGGGCAGTTTCGTTCAACTTTTTGAGATACAGTCAATTTTCTGCATCAAGGTATTTTAGTCACTAGCCATGGCTGGAAGCAGTGATGTATTCTATATGTTGGCTGTTGAGGATAAGTTGGATGGTACCAACTACCCATTATGGGCTTATATAATGCGACAGGTATTGGTTGCAAAAGGATTATGGAACATTGTGCAGGGTGTTGAAAGATGTCCTGTTACACCTGTAATGACAGGTACTGCAAATACAGGTTCTAGAGCTGATGAAGATGGTGTCGAAGATGATATTCCACAGATTCCTACTCGTGCTGCTATTTTTGCTGCACCTACTACAGAGCATATTCGATGGGATGGAAAAGATGCCCAGGCACATGCATTGATAGCTTTGTCTATCAAACGTGCCATTATTCCTCACATTTGCTCTCGCAGAACAGCTAAGGATGCTTGGGATACAATTACCACATTGTACCAAGCTAGGAATGAGGCTCGTGTTGCTTACCTCCGAAAACAGTTGGAGAGTGAGCACATGAATGAAGGTGATTCTATAGACAGTTTCCTAACGAAGATCAAAGATTTGAAGGAACAATTGATTTCTACTGATGAGGTTATACCAGATAGCTCACTTGTGTAGACCGTTCTGACTGGTCTTCCTGACTCATATCATAGTTTTGCTTCTACTCGTCGGTTGATGATGAAAGGCAATCCGAATGCCTTATCATTTGAGGAGTTAGTCTCTATTCTGTTGCAAGAAGATCAATCTAGGCAAAACAGGTCCATTATGCGAGTTGTAGATCAAGCTTTCCTGGCTAGTCAGAAAGGCAAAGGAAAATGGGGCTCTTCAACTAGTAAGCAGAAATCTACTAATTCTGCATATTCAAAGAAGGAAGATAAAGATGAGAAGAAATCAGAAAAGCAAAAATTGTTTTGTAAGTACTATAAAGGAAATGATCATATCATAAAGAACTGTCCAAAACTGGCTGCTAAAGAGGCAAAGAAGAAAGAGGCTGGAATGGTTGTTGCAGAGGCCTCTACACTAAAAACAAAGTCTGCAAATCTTGTGCAGGAAGAAGAATGGGCGTTTACTACTGTCTGCAGTTTTGACCCATCTTCTCATGAGCAGTGCATGTCTGCAGTAGACTCAGATGTTTGGTATTTTGACAGTGGGGCCACCAAACATATTACCTCGCAGTGCAGTTTCTTCTCTTCACTCGAACGTGCCCCTACAGGGAATACTGTTACATGCGCCAACAACTCCTCTTATCCTATTATGGGAGTTGGTAAGATCATTTTGACTACTTCTGATGGTAGTTCTTTCACTTTGTCAGATGCTTTATTTGTGCCAGGTATCAAAAAGAACCTGTTATCAGTTTTTGCATTAGCCAAGATTGGCTTGGTTGTGAAATTTGTTGATGACAGGTATACAGTTCATGATCTGTCAAATGGCGATGTGATTATTGCTTCTGGCATTTTATGTCGCGGGTTGTATAAGCTCATAGACTATGAAATTTGTTGATGACAGGTGTACAGTTCATGATCTGTCAAATGGCGATGTGATTATTGCTTCTGGCATTTTATGTCGTGGGTTGTAAATGACTCTCAGGCTATGTCAGATGCAAAGCTTTGGCATGCACACTTTGGTCATTTGAATTTTGCTAGTTTGCTACGCGTGCAAAAATTTGAAATGGTGTCCTCTTTGCCCAAACTTGAGGCACCTGGAAAACATGTTTGTGAAGGCTGTATTTTGGGCAAAATGCAGCGTTCCTCCTTTCCAAAAGATGGTTCAGTTCGGGCTACACAAAAATTGCAGCTTGTACATAGTGATGTCTGTGGTCCTACGCAGACACCCTCTTTTGGAAATCACCTTTACTTCGTGACTTTCATTGATGATTTTTCCAGGCATGCATGGGTATATCCACTCAAAGCAAAGTCCGAAGTGTTCATGTGCTTTAAACAATTTTTGGTTTTGGCTGAAAATCTATTAGCATGTAAAATGGGCACCCTCCGTTCTGATCGAGGGGGGGAATATATGTCTTCTGATTTTAATGCATTTTTGGCTGAACATGGGATAAAACACCAGTGTACAGTTCCGTATACACCTCAACAGAATGGAGTTGCTGAACGAAAGAACAGGTCACTCATGGAGATGGCGAGGTGCATGGTCAAGAGTCAGGCTTTACCACATAGTTTCTAGCTTGAGGTTGTCATGTGTGCAGCATATGTATTGAACAGGTGTCCCACTCAAGCGCTGCAATCTATCACTCCATATGAGGCTTGGCATGACCGCAAGCCATCTGTTGCTCATCTGCGTGTTTTTGGTTGTTTGGCATATGCACTAGTGCCTGAACAACATCGTAGAAAATTGGATGATAAGGAAATAAAATGTATTTTTGTTGGGTACAGTTCTGAAAGTAAAGGCTATCGTATGTATCATCCACAGACTAAACGCATTCTGGTTAGCCGTGATGTTGTCTTTGTGGAAGATGCTATTCAGCCATTGCTTTCATGCACTAAGGAGACATCTGTTAGCTCCAAAGACATGTATGATACTTTGATGCCTCTTTTTACAGGTGAACAGTCTAGTGATGGTCCTAATGAGGCAACTTCTCAGCCTTTGCAGGTTTCATATGATGATGCAGATCATTCCATTTCTGATGCAGATT
>CM035417.1:171019275-171076775 GCA_020310875.1 Ceratopteris richardii | reverse complement strand
AGCAATATGAGGATGATAGATATAACTTGTCTGTTGACGAATATAAGGAGAAATTTTTTGTAGTTGCATAAGTATGCACTAGAAGTTTTTGGAGATGCCCTGAAGAGCAACTTTATTGAGGGTTTGCGAGAAGAGCTTCGCTATCATGTAAAGGGGTCTGGATGTGTAGATTTTCTTGATGCGGTTGCAAAAGAAGAAAACTTTGAAAAGATGGAGAAGTTTACTATGAGAAAGGAATCCAAATCAAGGTTTATGTCAACAGGACATCGACCCCCAAGACCTATTTCAACAAATCAGAATGGATAGAAATCGATTAACTCTACCAATGGTCAAGGAGGAAAAAATAAGCCGAAGCAGATGGATATGACTAAGAAGCAAGAAGCTATGCACTCGCAATGTGATTGTGATTTCTTGGAGCGGGCTAAAAGATTGGGACTTTGCTTTTGATGTGGAGAACAAGGACATCACACTTCTGAATGTCCAAACAAGGCCATAAACCGTTTTATGCAGGCGAAGATGGCTCATCTACAAGAAGAAAACATAAAAATTGAGGAAGCGGATGATCAAGATAAGTGCTCTAAACCTAGAATTCAATGCATAAAAACTTCTTCTCATTCAAGGGCACTAATGATTAGGATTATAGGGGACATATCCTCACATAAGGTTAGTTTCTTGATTGATTTGGTTAGTACAAACTATTTCCTTTCACTTAAGTTGGTAGAGGCTTTAGGATTGCATATTGAGATGTAGACCGAAAGACCTGTATAGATGGCCAATGGTGGGATACACTATACTCAAGATTGTATTGAGAATCTTGATTTTATGTTAGGAGAACATAGAGTTTTGGGTACATTCCATGTAATTGAAATGAGAGAATGTGATGCAATCATCGGAATGGACTGGTTAGTTCATAACAACGTCCTGATTGATTGTGAAAGTGGGATCCTTACTCTGAAAATAGAAGGGAAGGAACGTCGTCTAGTAGGCAAGTGTAATTCAGGTTTTTGTCCTATTTCTGCTATAAAGTTGATTAGGGGTATTTGACACGGTTGTGAGACATATTTGGTTTATGTGCATGACCTTCATGAGAAGAAGAAAGAAGAAGAAATATCTGAATATGTTAAAACGTTTAGAGGAGTATGCAGATGTATTTCCTAATGATTTTTCAGGTATGCCTCCTCCTATGAAAATTGACCATGCTATACACCTCTATCAAGGAAGTGAGCCATATTCTAGATCACCTTATAGGTTCAATATTGATGAGTTGAAAGAGTTGAAGCTCCAACTGGATTATCTATTGAAGAAGGGGTTGATAAGACCTAGTGTTTCACATTGGGGAGCACCTATTTTGTTCCTGAAAAGAAAGATGGCTCATACAGACTTTGTATTGACTATAGGGGATTGAACAAGAAAACCATCAAGAACAAGTATCCACTTCCACACATAGATGAATTGCTAAGTCAAGTTAGGAGTGCCACAGTATTCACTAAAATTGACTTACGCTCGGGATATCATCAAATTAGAGTAAAGTCCAAGGACATACCCAAAAACACTTTTAGAACACCATATGGTCACTATTAGTTCATAGTGTTGCATTTTGGATTGACAAATACTCCTGCAACATTTATGTTTTTGATGAATAATGTGTTTCATGAATATCTCGATGAGTTTATATTAGTCTTTCTTGATGATATCTTTGTGTATTTTAAGGATGATGATGAACATGCATTGCATCTTAGGAAGACTTTACAAAAACTAAGACAGCATAAACTATATGGTAAGATGAGTAAATGTTTTTTTTTGCAAAAGGGGAAGTGACTTACTTGGGGAGAATTGTTTCTAAGGAGGGATTCACATAGATCGTGAGGAAGTGAAAAGCATAGTTGATTGGCCTACACCCAAATGTTGGCTTGGCACAATATGAGAGGGCACACATTAGGGAGTTTTCTTGAATTGCGAATCCTCTCACAAAATTGACAAAGAAAAATAGAGAGTTCGCATGGAACGATGAGTGTCAAAATGCATGTGAAGAGTTAAAACAAAAAAGTATCAAAAATTGTGTGCTAAAGATACTTGAGTTAGGGAAGCCATGTATTGTTGCACGTGATGCTAGTGGAAGACAAATTGGATGCGTACTTTCACAAGAAGGAAGGGTAGTGAATTATGAGTCAAGGAAACTATGGAGACATGAATTAAATTATACAACACATGACTTGGAAATGCTTGCGGTTGTTCATGCACTTAAACATTGGAGACACTTATTGCTTGGAGTAAAGTTTGAATTAAGAATAGATCATCAAAGCCTCAAATATTTATTTACTCAACCTTTACTTAACAATAGACAAAAACGATGGATCAAATTGCTAAGTGAATATGATTTTGACATTAACCTTTATGAAATTTGATTTCTATTTTATCCTCTCATTTTGATATTGGAAAAGAATTAAACGACGATTCATTTTATGCAGCAATCTTGAAATTTTTGAGCACGAACCCAGGCTCTATGTTTCATAGAAAATTTCATTTGAAAAACAATGATTTGTATTGTAGTTCTCGTTTATGTATTTCTTCAGAATCTGTTTTAAAAGAAAAGACTCTACATGACTCTCATGATGCACCTTTCTCTGCACAGCCTGGTTTTTCCAGGACTTATGCGAAAGTGAAAGCTTCATATTTTTGGCCACGAATGAAATATGATATTAAGAGATATGTGAAAGAATGTTTGAAATGTCAACAGGTTAAGGTTGAATTCAAAAGGAGTCCTCGTATGTTACAACCATTAGATGTGCCTATCAGAAATGGGAATCCATCTCTATGGATTTCATAACAAAGTTGCATGTGACCAGAAGTGGGCATAATACCATCTTTGTTGTTGTGGACCATCTTACAAAGATGGCACATTTCCTTTCCATGAGGAAAACTAATACAATTTTGCATGTTGCTAAACTTTCCATAAAAGATATTTTTAGGTTACATGGTATACCTAAAAGTATAATTTTTGATAGGGATGCAAGGTTTACATCTAATTTTTGGAAAGCAACCTTTCAATCGATAGGAACAGAATTACACATGAGTATTGCATTTCATTCTCAAACTGATGGTGAGAATGAGAGGGTTAATAGGGTGTTGGAGGATATGTTATGTATGTATGGAATGATAGGCAAAACAATTGGACTGAATATTTGCCTTTGGTTTAGTATGCTTATAATAGTGCATGGCATTCCTTTATTAAGATGACACCTTTTGAAGCAATGTATGGCTATAATTGTTTGTTTCTGCATTCACTTTTTAATTCACAAAATCAGGTTGAGATATCCAAAAAGATGCTTGAAAATATGGATTTGGATCTAAATAAGGTAAGGAAAAATATGAAAGATGCACATAAATGTCAGAAATTATATTATGATCACAAAAAGAGATCCTTGGAATTTAGAGCAAATGATCTGGTTTTATTGAAAGTAAATCCTTCGAAATCAAATCTGGTTTTAGGAAAATATCGTCAATTGTCTCCACGTTATGTTGCCCCTTTTAAAATCTTAAATAAAGTTGGTTCTATTGCACATCCACTTGATCTACATAGCACTTTGAAAATTCATCTAGTTTTCCATGTTGGATTACTTGAAAGGTATGTTCCTAATGTTGATCACGTTTTGCAGGACAAATCTAAGTTAACGGAAGATGCCACTTTTGAGCTTGAAGTGGAAGTTATAATGGATATGTTGGAGATAGACGTCTGCGGAAGCACGCGAACAACACAAGGAAGAAGAAGAAGCTTGGAGCACAACACACAAGACTGAATGTATTACTAGAGAATGTACAAAGATAAGTAGCCCATTAGGGCAATCGGCGTATATACAAGCCGGGGGGAAAAAACCTCCTAAAGAGGGAAAAAAGTGCCCCGGCGGTCCTAGAGTGTTCACACACATCACTACCTAAATATATCAACAAATCCCCCTTGGGAGTGATGCGGTGAACAAGGAGCTGGCACTCATGTATAAGGAAGTGCCAAGCTATGTGGAAATCACTCCACAAAAGGAAGTAAGCCCAAAGCTTTGCGGAAAGCTTCAAACTTCTCCCTAGGCAGAGCCTTCGTGAAAAGGTCTGCAATGTTCTCCTGCGTGGGCACATATTCCAAGCTGATCTCCCCAGCAGAGAACCTCTCCCTGACATAGTGATAATGCACCTCAATGTGCTTAGTGCGAGCATGGAACACAGGGTTCCTCGCAACTGCCAATGCGCTCTGACTGTCACTGAAGATGGTGGTGGCAGAAGACTGGCCAACACCCAAATCAGCCATAAGGCGTCTGAGCCACACACACTCAACAGTCAATGTGAAAGCTGCCCTATACTCAGCCTCACAACTGGAAGTGGCCACAGTAGGCTGCTTCTTGCTCAACCAAGATATACATGAGCTACCAAGCATGAAGCAAAAACCACTGGTGGACACACGAGTGTCATAGCAACCAGCCCAATCTGAGTCAGAAAAAGCATGCAAATCTGGCGGTAGTGATCCCCCCTTGGGATAAAACAACCCAAGTAGCCGAGTACCACTCAAGTAGCGAAAGATGCGCTTAACCGCTTTCCAATGCGTGACTCCTGGGCAATGCATAAACCTGCTCATCTGTGAGACAGCAAACTGAATATCTGGCCGAGTAATGCATAAGTAAATCAAGCATCCAACAGCCTGCTGATAGAGAACAGCATCAAATGCATCTCCAGCATCATGAAGACTGAATCGTAAACCTGTCTCCATAGGAGTGGCAATAGGCTTACAGTCTTCAAGGCCAAAACGCTGCAATAATGTGTCAATATATTTTGTTTGACACAAAGCCATTCCACCATCAACATGCATAAACTGAATGCCCAAATAGTGATGCAAATGCCCCAAATCAGACATCTCAAATGAGGCATGCAAATCAGCCTTAAAATCAGCAATATGTGTCTCAATAGGACCAGTGAGCAGCATGTCATCAACATAGACAACAATGATCAGAAGCACATCATTAGCACGCTTAACATATAAGGTGCTTTCAGTTGGACTATTCTCAAAACCATGTGCAATCAGATAGGCATGTATCTTCTCATACCAAGCACGTGGTGCTTGCTTTAAACCATATAATGCCTTCTTTAACCTGCAAACCTGGTTTTCATGCCCTTTCTGCACAAAGCCACGGGGCTGAAAAACATACACTTCTTCATGCAAGTCACCATTCAGAAATGTTGTTTTAATGTCCAACTGATGTACATTCCAACCATGATGGGATGCAAGTGCACAAATGCTGCGAACAGTAGTCATACGGCATGTAGGTGCAAAGGTCTCATCAATATGAAACCTGCAAAGGTTGAGAAGTTGCCTCATTAGGACCAGCACTAGCCTGTCCACCTGTAAAAAGAGGCATCAAAGTATCATACATGTCTTTGGAGCTAACAGATGTCTCCTTAGTACATGAAAGCAATGGCTGAATAGCATCTTCCACAAAGACAACATCACGGCTAACCAGAATGCGTTTAGTCTGTGGATGATACAGACGATAGCCTTTACTTTCAGAACTGTATCCAACAAAAATACATTTTACAGCCTTATCATCCAATTTTCTGCGATGTTGTTCAGGCACTAATGCATATGCCAAACAACCAAAAACACGCAGATGAGCAACAGATGGCTTGCGGTCATGCCAAGCCTCATATGGAGTGATAGACTGCAACGCTTTAGTGGGACACCTGTTCAGTACATATGCTGCACACATGACAGCCTCAAGCCAGAAACTATGTGGTAAAGCCTGACTTTTGACCATGTACCTCGCCATCTCCATGAGTGACCTGTTCTTTTGTTCAGCAACTCCATTCTGTTGAGGTGTATACGGCACTGTACACTGGTGTTTTATCCCACGTTCAACCAGAAATGCATTAAAATCTGAAGACATATATTCCCCCCCTCGATCAGAACGGAGGGTGCCCATTTTACATGCTGACAGATTTTCAGCCAAAACCAAAAACTGTTTGAAGCACATGAACACTTCGGACTTTGCTTTGAGTGGATATACCCATGCATGCCTGGAAAAATCATCAATGAAAGTCACGAAGTAAAGGTAATTTCCAAAAGAGGGTGTCTGCATAGGACCACAGACATCACTATGTACAAGCTGCAATTTCTGCGTAGCCCGAACTGAACCATCTTTTGGAAAGGAAGAACGCTGCATTTTGCCCAAAATACAGCCTTCACAAACATGTTTTCCAGGTGCCTCAAGTTTGGGCAAAGAGGACACCATTTCAGATTTCTGTAGGCGTAACAAACTAGCAAAATTCAGATGACCAAATCGTGCATGCCAAAGCTTTGCATCTGACATAGCCTGAGAATCATGAACTGCACATGCCGAATCATTCACAGATCTTTCATAGTCTATGAGCTTATACAGCCCACGACATAAAATGCCAGAAGCAATAATCACATCGCCATTTGAGAGATCATGGATTGTACACCTGTCATCAACAAATTTCACAACCAAGCCAATCTTGGCTAATGCAGAAACTGATAACAGGTTCTTTTTGATCCGTGGCACAAATAAAGCATCTGACAAAGTGAAAGAACTACCATCAGCAGTAGTCAGAATGATCTTACCAACTCCCATAACAGGATAAGAGGAGTTATTGGCGCATGTGACAGTATTCCCTGTAGGGGCAGGCTCGAGTGAAGAGAAGAAACTGCGCTGCGAGGTAATATGTTTGGTCGCCCCACTGTCAAAGTACCAAACATCTGAGTCTACTGCAGACATGCACTGATCATGAGAAGATGGGTCAAAACTGCAGATAGTAGTAAACGCCCATTCTTCTTCCTGCACAAGATTTGCAGACTCTGTTTTCGGTGTAGAGGCCTCTGCAACAACCATTCCAGCCTCTTTCTTCTTTGCCTCTTTAGCAGCCAGTTTTGGACAGTTCTTTATAATATGATCATTTCCTTTACAGTACTTGCAGAACAATTTCTGCTTTTCTGATTTCTTTTCATCTTTATCCTGGTTCTTCGATTGTGCAGCATTTGCAGATTTCTGCTTACTAGTAGAAGAGCTCCATTTTCCTTTGCCCTTCTGACTAGCCAGGAAAGCTTGATCTGCAACACGCATAATGGACCTGTTCTGCCTGGACTGATCTTCCTGCAACAGAACAGAGACTAATTCCTCAAATGACAAGGCATTCGGATTGCCTTTCATCATCAACCAAAGAGTAGAGGCAAAACTCTGATATGAATCAGGAAGACCATTCAGAACGGTCTGCACAAGTGAGCTATCTGGTATAACCTCATCAGCAGAAATCAATTGTTCCTTCAGGTCTTTGATCTTTGTAAGAAAACTGTCCATAGAATCACCTTCATTCATGTGCTCACTCTCCAACTGTTTTCGGAGGTAAGCAACACGAGCCTCATTCCTAGCCTGGTACAAAGTGGTAAGTGTATCCCAAGCATCCTTTGCTGTTCTGCAAGAGCGAATGTGAGGAATAATGGCACGTTTGACAGACAAGGCTATCAATGCATGTGCCTGGGCATCTCTGCCATCCCAACAAATCTGCTCTACAGTAGGTGCAACAGAAACAGCAGCACAAACAGGAATCTATGGAATATCATCTTCGACACCATCTTCATCAGCTCCAACACCTGTATTTGCAGTACCTGTCGTTACACGTGTAACAGGACGTCTTTCAACACCCTGCACAATGTTCCACAATCCTTTTGCAACTAGTACATGTCGCATCATATAAGCCCATAATGGGTAGTTGGTACCATCCAACTTATCCTCAACAGCCAACATACGGAATACATCACTGCTTTCAGCCATGGCCGGTGACTAAAATACCTTGATGCAGAAAATTGACTATATCTCAAAAAGTTGAACAGAACTGCCTAGACGAGTTCTGCTAGACCTGTAGTAGACTTCGAGACGCTTAAACTGGCGAATAGAAACTGGTATATACCTTTGGCACAAAAGGACGAAATAGCCTGCACAAGCGCTGCGATAGTGCGTTCGGAGGCCGAAACGAGCTCAGATCGCGATTTCGGCACCACAAAGCGAAGCAGTTTTGATCAAGGAAACACCCTGAGTATGCTCACCGAATTTCATGCAAATCTGAGACTGCAAACGGAGGAGTGTCGACGGCGCCCTAGAAGAAGCGACGACCTGCTCTGATACCAATTGTTGGAGATAGACGTCTGCGGAAGCACGCGAACAGCACAAGGAAGAAGAAGAAGCTTGGAGCACAACACACAAGACTGAATGTATTACTAGAGAATGTACAAAGATAAGTAGCCCATTAGGGCAATCGGCGTATATACAAGCCGGCGGAAAAAAACCTCCTAAAGAGGGAAAAAAGTGCCCCGGCGGTCCTAGAGTGTTCACACACATCACTACCTAAATATATCAACAGGATAGGAGAATAAGACATGTTAGGAATTGTGAAACAGTGGAAATTTTGGTTAAGTGGTTTGCATATCCTATTGAAGATTCAACATCGGTTGGTTTAGATGAGTTTATGGAACATTATCCTTCTTTCCAACTCTGAGGACAAAGTTCTTAAAAGAGGGGGAGAATTGTAAGTTGCCACATTGATTTTGAAAAAAAGAAAAAAGATGTGTAGGTAATAATGAAATTTTATGTTTAGGATATTTTGATCATGTCTGCAAAATTTTGTAGCAATAAGTTTTTACATTATCTCTCTAGAAAGTTATCGAATGAAATTTGTGTGTTAAATTTGAGCATGAAGATGAAGGAATCTGAAAAAGTGTTGTACGAGAGAAAGATAGAGTATTCTTAGCAGAAAAACTTTTCTTGATTGAATTATTTGTAGTTCCTATGTTTTATTTCTCATTTGATCCCAGGAAGATAGGTTAATGAAGAGATTTTTCATGTTTTTTCATCTCTCTCTAGAATTTTCAATTTTGCCGAGCCCAAAAGTGATATCTCAAAGCAGATTTGGACGTGAGGCGTCTCTAACACTATTGTACAGATTGAAAAATTGATTATTTTTGTGGCTCACAAGTTTAAGCTAATTCCTCACCGTTTTTGAGTTATGGGCTTGGAAAATTGCCGTTTTCCAACACTTAAAAAAAAAAGAGAGAAGCCTTCATTCATCTTATTCATGTTCGTGGATTTAGAAAAGGCACCTGGGTATACAGGTTATTTTGGGTAATTGACGTGTGTGTGAGTGTGTTGCAAGGATCACCTCTATTTTTGCAGGTACAATTCTTGAGGTGGACATGAAAAGTAGATGCTTGGGTGGTCTCGAAGTCTTGCATGAGACATGCAAAAAGACGCTATCTTGGAGCATGCAGATTCTAAGACTGCATGACTAAGAAGGCGTGATTGTTCATGTGTTGGCAAAAATATGGAGATCTAAAAAGTCGAAGATGAAGAGATAGGAAAGGACAATCGTCATACATTGATAATGATTATTTTCAACTTCTAAGGTTGCGATTGAGATTGGGATTGGGATTGAGATTGTGATTGTGATTGAGATTAGGATTGAGATCAGCTCGAGGGTGGTCAGGTGGATGAGGCTTCACATTGAAGCTATTTGATAGATTTTGTAACACAGATCAGAACTATTTGTAAATCTGCATAGATCAGAAAATTCTCTCTCTTCTTGTTCTGCATGTACTCTATTTTTTCTTCTTTATATCTTGTTGTGCCAAAGTCTATTATTCGGTGTTGGATTGTGATTGTGATTCAAGATTAGGAGACTTGTTACAAGTTGTATCATAGAAGAGTTGGATTCCGGGACAAGATGCAAGCTTTGAAGAAAAAGATAGAAGAACAAGAGGAACTTATCCTTAGATTGAATGCACATTTACATAAAGAAAGATCCAACAAACAAAAAGAGGTTACTACAAATGCTTTCATGGACCTCCATGATGAAGGTGGTAACGGTGCAGGCACATCGAACGCACGCGGAGATAAATGATAATGTGAACCTGAAGATGATGATGATATAGGAGAATCTGCACTTAAGCAAGTGTTTAAAAGAGCAAAATTAAATGAATTTGATGGTGATAAGAAAATTGGAGAGGATTTTGAAGCATGGATTGAATAACTTGAAGATTTCTTTGATCTATGCGTGTTTAGTGAGGAATCAAAAGCAAAGGTGGCAATTCTGCATCTGCGTGGAGTCACGAAACTGTGGTGGAAATCTTACACGACATCGACCCCAAGACCTATTTCAACAAATCAGAATGGATAGAAATTGAGTAACTCTACCAATGATCAAGCAGGAAAAAATAAGCCGAAGATCAGATGGATATGCCTAAGAAGCAAGAAGCTCTGCACTGGCAACGCGATTCTAATTCCTTGGAGTGGGCTAAAAGATTGAGACTTTGCTTTCGATGTGGAGAACAAGGACATTGCACTTTTGAATGTCCAAACAAGGCCATAAACCGTTCTATGCAGGTGAAGATGGCTCATCTACAAGAAGAAAACATAACAATTGAGGAAGCAGATGATCAAGGTTAGTGCTCTAACCCTAGAGTTCAATGCATGAAAACTTCTTCTCATTCAAGGGCATTTGTGATTAGGATTGTATGGGACATATCCTCACGTAAGGTTAGTTTTTTTATTCATTTAGGTAGTACAAATTGTTTACTTTCACTTAAGTTGGTAGAGGCTTTAGGATTGCATATTGAGACACATATCAAAAGACCTGTTCATATGGCTAATGGTAGGATACACTATACTCGGGGCCGTATTGAGAATCTTGATTTTATGTTAGGAGAATATAAAGTTTTGGGTACCTTCCATGTAAGTAAAATGATAGAATGTGATGCAATCATCGGAATGGAGTGGTTAGTTCATAAGAGCATCCTGATTGATTGTGAAAGTGGGATCCTTACATTGAAAATAGAAGGGTAGGAACATCCTCTAGTAGGCAAGTGTAATTCATTTCTCCTATAAAGCTGATTAGGGGTATTCGACAGGGTTGTGAGACATATTTTGTTTATGTGCATCACCTTCTCGAGAAGAAGAAAGAAGAATAAATACCTAAATATGTTAGAAAATGTTTAGACAAGTATGCATATGTATTTCCTAATGATCTTCTAGGTATGCCTCCTCCTAGAAACATTGAACATGCTATAGACCTCTATCTAGGAAGTGAGCCTTATTCTTGAGCACCTTATAGGTTCAATAATGATGAGTTGAAAGAGTTGAAGCTCCAACTGGATGATCTATTGAAGAAGGGGTTGATAATACCTAGCATTTCACCTTGGGGAGCACCTATTTTGTTTTAGAAAAAGAAAGATGGCTCATACAGACTTTGTATTGACTATATGGGATTGAACAAGAAAACCATTAAGAACAAGTATCCACTTCCACACATAGATGAATTGCTGAGTCAATTGAGTGGTGCCATAGTATTCACTAAAATTGACTTAAGATCCAGATATCATCAAATTAGAGTAAAGTCTGAGGACATACCCAAAACCGCATTTAGAACATGATATGGTCATTATGAGATCAGCGTTTTGCCTTTTGGATTGACAAATGCTCCTGCAACATGTATGTGTTTGATGAATAATGTGTTTCATTAATATCTTGATGAATTTATATTAGTCTTTCTTGATGATATCTTTGTGTATTCTAAGGATGATGATGAACATGCATTGCATCTCACGAAGACTTTACAAAAACTAAGAGAGCATAAACTATATGGTAAGATGAGTAAATGTTTTTTTTTTGCAAAAGGGGAAGTGACTTATTTGGGGAGAGTTGTTTCAAAGGAAGGGATTCACATAGATCCTATGAAAGAGAAAAGCATAGTTGACTAGCCTACACCCAAATGTGTGAGAGATGTGAGAAGCTTCCTTGGTTTGGCACAACATGAGAGGGCACACATTAGGGAATTTTCTCGAATCGCAAATCCTCTTATATAATTGACAAAGAAAAATAGAGAGTTCGCATAAAACGCTGAGTGTCAAAATGCATGTGAAGAGTCAAAATAGAAAATTATCAAAAATTATGTGCTAAAGATACCTGAGTTAGGGAAACCATTTTTTGTTGCATGTGACACTACTGGAAGTCAAATTGAATGCGTACTTTCACAAGAAGGAAGGGTAGTGGCTTATGAGTCAAGGAAACTAAGGAAACAAGAATTAAATTATACAACACATGACTTGGAAATGCTTGCGGTTGTTCATGCACTTAAACATTGGAGACACTTCTTGCTTGGAGTAAAGCTTGAATTAAGAACAGATCATGAGAGCCTCCAATATATATTTAATCAACCTTTACTTAACAATAGACAAAAACAATGGATCGAATTGCTAAGTGAATATAATTTTGACATTAAATACTTATCAGGAAGAGAAAAAAAAGTGGTTGATGCTTTGAGTCACAAACCTTTATGTAGTTCGATTTCTATTTTATCCTCTAATTTTGATATTGGAAAAGAATTAAAAGACGATTTATTCTATGCAGCAATCTTGAACTTTTTCAGCACGAATCCAGGTTCTATGTTTCAGGGAAAAGTTCATTTGAAAAACAATGATTTGTATTGTAATTCTCATTTATGTATTTCTTCGAAATCTATTTTAAAAGGAAATATTCTGCATGACTGTCATCTTGCACCTTTCTCTGCACACCCTCGTTTTTTTAGGACTCAATATTAAGAGATATGTGAAAGAATGTTTGAAATGTCAACAAGTTAAGGCTGAATTCAAAACGAATCCTGGTATGTTACAACCATTAGATGTGCGTGGTAAAAAATGGGAATCCATCTCTATGGATTTTATAACAAAGTTGCCTGTGACCAGAAGTGGGCATGATACCAACTTTGTTGTCTTGGATTGTCTTACAAAGATGGCACATTTTCTTTCCATGAGGAAAACTGATACAGCTTTGCATGTTGGTAAACTTTTCATGAAAGAAAGTTTTAGGCTACATGGTATACACAAAAGTATAATTTCTTATAGGGATGCAAGGTTTACATCTAATTTTTGGAAAGCAACCTTTCAATCCATAGGAACAGAATTACGCATGAGTACTGCATTTCATCCTCAAACTAATGGTGAGATCAAGAGGGTTAATAGGGCGCTTGAGGATATGTTACATATGTATGTGAATGATAGGCAAAACAATTGGACTGAATATATGGCTTTGGTTGAGTATGCTTATAATAGTGCATGGCATTCCTCTATTAATATGACACCTTTTGAAGAAATGTATGGCTATAATTGTTTGTTGCTCCATTCACTTTTTAATTCACAAAATCAGGTTGCGATATCCAAATTGATGCTTGAAAATATGGATTTGGAGCTAAATAAGGTAACGAAAAACATGAAAGATGCACAAAAACGTCAGAAATTATATCATGATCTCAAAAAGAGACCCTTGGAATTTAGAACAAATGATCTGTTTTTTTTTTTAAGTAAATCCTTCGAAATCAAATTTGGTTTTAGGCAAAGATCGTCGATTGTCTCCACGTTATGTTGATCCTTTTAAAATCTTAAAGAAAGCGGGTTATGTTGCATATCTACGTGATCTACCTAGCACTTTGAAAATTCATCTAGTTTTCCATGTTGGATTACTTCAAAGGTATGTTCCTAATGCTGATCACGTTTTGAAGGACAAACCTAAGTTGAGGGAAGATGCCACTTTTGAGCTTGAACCAGAAGTTGTAATGGATAGAAGAATAAGACATCTTAGAAATCGTGAAATAGTGGAAATTTTAGTTAAGTGGTTTGCATATCCTATTGAAGATTCAACATGGGTTAGTTTAGATGAGTTTATGGAACATTATCCGTCTTTCCAACTATGAGGACAGAGTTCTTAAAAGAGAGAGAGAATTGTAAGATGCCACATTGATTTTTTTAAAAGAAAATGTGTAGGTAATAATGAAATTTTATGTTTAGGATATTCTGATCATGTTTGAAAAATTTTGTAGCAATAAGTTTTTACATTCTCTCTCTAGAAAGTTGTCGGATGAAATTTGTGTATTAAATTTGAGCATGAAGATGAAGGAATCTAAAAAAGTGTTGTATGAGAGAAAGATAGAGTATTCTTAGTAGAAAAACTTTGCCTGATTGAATTTTTTTTAGTTCCTATGTTTTATGTCTCATTTGGTCCCAAGAAGATAGGTTAATGAAGAGATTTTTCATGTTTTCTCATCTCTCTCTATAATTTTTTATTTTGGAGGCCCAAACGTGATATCTGGAAGAAGATTTGGACTTGAGGCATCTCTAACACTATTGTACACATTGAAAAACTGAATATTTTTGTGTCTCACGAGCTTAATCTAATTCCTCACCGTTTTTGAGTTACAAGGCTTGGAAGGCACATGGTTATATGGGTTATTTTGGGTGATTGACATGTGTGTGAGCTTCTTGCAGGGATCGCCTCTATTTTTGCAGGTACGATTCCTGAGGTGGACATGAAAAGTAGATGCTTGGGTGGTCTAGAAGTCTTGCATGAGACATGCGAAAAGATGCTATCTTGGAGCATGCAGATTCTAAGAGTGCATGACTAGGAAGGCGTGATTGGTCATGCATTTGCGAAAAGGTGGAGATCTAAAAAGACGAAGATGGAGAGATAGGAAAGGATGATGACCATACATTGATCACGATCGTTTTCAACTTCTAAGATTGCGATTGAGATTGGGATTGGGATTGAGACTGTGATTGGGATTGAGATCAGCTCGGGGGGGTCGGGTGGATGAGGCTTCACATTGAAGCTATTTGATAGATTTTGTAATGCAGATCAGAACTATTTGTAAATCTACACATATAATAAAATTCTCTCTATTCTTGTTCTGCATGTACTCTATTTTTTCTTCTTTATATCTTGTTGTGCCAAAGTCTATTATTCGGTGTGGGATTATGATTTTGATTGAGGATCAAGAGACTTGTTACAAGTGGTATTAGAGCGGAGTTGGATTCTAAAACAACATGCAGGCTTTGAAGAAAAAGATAGAAGAACAAGAGGAACTTATATATAGATTGAATGCAGATTTACATAAAGAAAGATCCAACAAACAAAAAGAGGGTACTGCAAATGCTTTCATGGACCTCCATGATGAAGGTGGTAATGGTGCATGCACATCAAAAGCACGTAGAGCTAGATGACAACATGAACCTAAAGATGATGATGATGCATGCAAATCTGCACTTAAGCAAGTGTTTAAAAAAGAAAAATTAAATGAATTTGATGGTGAGAAGAAAATTGGAGAGGATCTTGAAGCATGGATCAAGGAACTTGAAGATCTTTTTGGTCTATGCGTGTTTAGTGAGGAATCAAAAGCAAACGTGGCAATTCTTCATCTGCATGCAGTCGCCAAACTATGGTGGAAATCTTACATGCTGAGAAGAACACGTGGAGGTCTGATCCTCTGGAAAGAGTTTCGAGAGCAAGCAGAGAATCATTATTGTTCTCCCCATTATCGGATGGAAAAGCAAATGGAATTCTACTCCTTCAAGCAATATGAGGATGATAGATATAACTTCTCTGTTGAAGAATATAAGGAGAAATTTTTGTGTTTGCATAAGTATGCACTAGAAGCTTTTGGAGATGCCTTGAAGAGAAAATTTATTGAGGGTTTGTGAGAAGAGCTTAGCTATCAAGTAACGGGGTCTAGATGTGTAGATTTTCTTGATGCGGTTGCAAAAGCAGAAAACTTTGAAAAGATGGAGAATTTTACTATGAAAAAGGCATCCAAATCAAGGTTTATCTCAACAAGACATCGACTCCCAAGACCTTTTTAACAAATCACTAACTCTACCAATGGTCAAGTAGAAAAAAATAAGCTGAAGAAGATGGATATGCCTAAGAAGTAAGAATCTATGCACTAGCAATGTGATTCTGATTTCTTGGAGTGGGCTAAAAGATTGGGACTTTGCTTTCGATGTGGAGAACAAGGAAATCACACTTTTGAATGTGCAAACAAGGCCATAAACCATTCTATGCACGCAAAGATGGCTCATCTACAAGACAAGAACATAAAAATTGAGGAAGCGGATAATCAAGGTAAGTGCTCTAACCCTAGAGTTCAATGCATGAAAACTTCTTCTCATTCAAGGGCATCGGTGATTAGGATTTTAGGGGAGATATCCTCATGTAAGGTTAGTTTCTTGATTGATTCACGTAGTACAAATTGTTTCCTTTCACATAAGTTGGTACACGCTTTAGGATTGCATATTGAGATGTAGAACAAAAGAGTTGTAGAGATGGCTAATGGTAGGATACACTATACTCAAGGCTCTATTGAGAATCTTGATTTTATGTTAGGAGAACATAAAGTTTTGGGTACCTTCCATGTAATTGAAATGAGAGAATGTGATGCAATCATCGGAATGGATTGGTTAGTTCATAACAGCGTCGTGATTGATTGTGAAAGTGGGATCCTTACTTTGAAAATAGAAGGGAAGGAACATTGTCTACTAGGCAAGTTTAATTCAGGTTTTTCTCTTATTTCTGCTATAAAGTTGATTAGGGGTATTTGACAGGGTTGTGAGACATATTTTTTTTATGTGCATGACCTTCACGAGATGAAGAAAGAAGAAGAAATACCTGAATATGTTAGAAAACTTTTAGACGAGTATGCAGATGTATTTCCTAATGATCTACTAGGTATGCCTTCTCCTAGGAAAATTGACCATGCTATAGACCTCTATCCAAGAAGTGAGCCTTGTTCTAGGGCACCTTATATGTTCAATATTGATGAGTTGAAAGAGTTGAAGCTCCAAGTGGATGATCTATTGAAGAAGGGGTTGATAAGACCTAGTTTTTCACCTTGGGGAGCACCTGTTTTGTTTCATAAAAAGAAAGTTGGCTCATACAAACTTTGTATTGACTATAGGGGATTGAACAAGAAAACCATTAAGGAAAATATCCACTTCCACACATAGATGAATTGCTTAGTCAATTGAGTGGTGCCACAGTATCCACTAAAATTGACTTAAGATCTGGATATAATCAAATTAGACTAAAGTCCAAGGACATACCCACTTTTAGAATGTGATATGGTCATTATGATTTCACAGTTTTGCCTTTGGATTGACAAATGCTCCTGCAACATTTATGAGTTTGATGAATAATGTGTTTCATGAATATCTCAATGAATTTATATTAGCCTTTCTTGATGATATCTTTGTGTATTCTAAGGATGATGATGAACATGCATTGCATCTCATGAAAACTTTACAAAAACTAAGAGAGCATAAACTATATGGTAAGATGAGTAAATGTTCTTTTTGCAAAAGGGGAAGTGACTTATTTGCAGAGAGTTGTTTCTAAGGAAGGGATTCCCATAGATCCTGAGAAAGTGAAAAGCATAGTTGACTGGCCTACATCCCACCGTGTGAGAGATGTGAGAAGCTTCCTTGGTTTGGCACAATATGAGAGGGCACACATTAGGGAGTTTTTTCGAGTCACGAATCCTCGTACACAATTGACAAAGAAAAATAGAGAGTTCGCAGGGAACGATGAGTGCCAAAATGCATGAGAAGAGTTAAAACATAAGATTATCAAAAATTGTGTGCTAAAGGTACCTGAGTTAGTGAAGCCATTTATTGTTGCATGTGACGCTAGTGGAAGTAAAATCGGATGCTTTTCACAAGAAGGAAGGGTAGTGGCTTATGAGTCAAGGATGCACTTAAACATTGTAGACACTTATTGCTTGGAGTAAAGTTTGAATCAAGAATAGATCATCAGAGCCTCAAATATATATTTACTCAACCTTTACTTAGCAATAGACAAAAACGATGGATCAAATTGCAAAGTGAATATGATTTTGACATTAAATACTTAGCAAGAAAAGAAAACAAAGTGGCCGATGCTTTGAGTCATAAAACTTTTGCAGTTTAATTTTTATTTTATCCTCTCATTTTGATATTGGAAAAGAATAAAAGACGAATCATTTTATGCAGCAATCTTGAATTTTTTTAGCACGAATCCAGGTTCTATGTTTTAGGGAAAATTCCATTTGAAAAACAATGATTTGTATTGTAATTCTCATTTATGTATTTCTTCGGAACCTATTTCAAAAGAAAAGATTCTGCATGACTGTCATGATGCATCTTTCTCTGCACACCTTGGTTTTTCTAGGACTTATGCGAAAGTGAAAGCTTCATATTTCTGGCCACAAATGAAATATGATATTAAGAGGTATGTGAAAGAATGTTTGAAATGTCAAGAGGTTAAGGAAAAATTTAAAAAGGACTCCTAGTATGTTACAACCATTAGATGTGCCTCGTCAAAAATGGGAATCCATCTCTATGGATTTCATAACAAAGTTGCATGTGACCAGAAGTGGGCATGATACCATCTTTGTTGTCGTGGACCATCTTACAAAGATGGCACATTTTCTTTCCATTAGGAAACTGATATAGCTTTTCATGTTGCTAAACTTTTCATAAAAGAAATTTTTGGGTTACATGGTATACCTAAAACTATAATTTCTGATAGGGATGCAAGGTTTACATCTATTTTTTGTAAAGCAACCTTTCAATCCATAGGAATAGAATTCTGCATGAGTACTACATTTCATCCTCAAACTGATGGTGAAATCGAGAGGGTTAATAGGCTGCTTAAAGTTATGTGAATTATAAGCAAAACAATTGGATTAAATATTTGCCTTTGGTTGAGTATGCTTATAATAGTGCATGGCATTCCTCTATTAAGATAACACCTTTTGAAGCAATGTATGGACATAATTTGTTTGTTGTTGCATTCACTTTTTAATTCACAAAATCAGGTTGAGATATCCAAATAGATGCTTGAAAATATGCATTTGGAGCTCAATAAGGTAAGGAAAACCATGAAAGATGCATAGAAACGTGAGAAATCATATTATGATCTCAAAAAGAGACCCTTGGAATTTAGAACAAATGATGTGGTTTTTTTGAAAGTAAATCCTTCGAAATCAAATCTATTTTTAGGCAAAGATCATCGATTGTCTCCACGTTATGCTGGTCCTTTTAAAATCTTAAAGAATGTTGGTTTTGTTGCATATTTATTTGATCTACCTAGCACTTTGAAAATTCATTCAGATTTCCATGTTGGATTACTTAAAAGTTATGTTCCTAATGCTAATCACGTTTGGAAGGACAAATCTAAGTTGAGGGAAAATGCCACTTTTGAGCTTGAACCAAAAGTTGTAATGGATAGGAGAATAAGACATCTTAGGAATCGTGAAATAGTGGAAATTTTAGTTAAGTGGTTGGCATATCCTATTGAAGATTCAACGTGGGTTGGTTTAGATGAGTTTATGGAACATTATCCTTCTTTCCAACTTTGAGGATAGAGTTCTTAAAAGAGGGGTAGAATTGTAAGATGCCACATTGATTTCGAAAAAAAAAAGATGTGGAGGTAATAATGAAATTTTATGTTTCGGATATTCTGATCATGTCTCAAAAACTTTGTAACAATAATTTTTTACATTCTCTCTCTAGAAAGTTGTTGGATGAAATTTGTGTGTTAATTTTGAGCATGAAGATGAAGGAATCTGACAAAGTGTTGTATGAGAGAAAGATAGAGTATTCTTAGTAGAAAAATTTTGCTTGATTGTATTTTTTGTAGTTCCTATGTTTTATATCTTATTTGGTCCTAGGAAGATAGATTAATGACGAGATTTTTCATGTTTTTTCATCTCTCTCTAGAATTTTCAATTTGCAGGGCCCAAAAGTGATATCTAGAAGAAGATTTGGATCGGAGGTGTCTCTAACACTATTGTACAGATTGAAAAATTGAATATTTTTGTGGCTCACGAGTTTATTTTTGTGGCTCACGAGTTTAAGCTAATTCCTCACTGTTTTTGAGTTACAGGGCTTGGAAAAATGTCGTTTTCCAACACTTAAAAAAAAAAAAGAGAAGCCTTCATTCATCTTATTCATGTTCAACTATTTAGAAAAGGCACATGGGTATACAGGTTATTTTGGGTGATTGACATGTGTGTGAGTGTGTTGCAGGGATCGTCTCTATTTTTGCAGGTATGATTCTTGAGGTGGACATAAAAAGTAGATGCTTGGTTGGTATCGAATTCTTGCATGAGACATGCAAAAAGATTCTATCTTAGAGCATGCAGATTCTAAGAGTGCATGACTAGGAAGGCATGATTGGTCGTGTGCTGGCGAAAAGATGGAGATCTTAAAAGACGAAGATGAAGAGATAGGAAAGGACGATGGTCGTACATTGATCACAATCGTTTTCAACTTCTGAGGTTGCGATTGAGATTGGGATTGGGATTGAGATTGTGATTGTGATTGAGATTGGGATTGAGATCAGCTCGAGGGTGGTCAAGTGGATGAGGCTTCACATTGAAGCTATTTGATAGATTTTGTAACATAGATCAAAACTATTTGTAAATCTGCATAGATAAGAAATTTCTCTCTCTTTTTGTTCTGCATGTGCTCTATTTTTTCTTCTTTATATCTTGTTGTGCCAAAGTCTATTATTCAATGTGGGATTGTGATTGTGATTGAAGATCAGGAGATTTGTTACAAGTGGTATCAGACCGGAGTTGGATTCCGGGACAAGATGCAGGCTTTGAAGAAAAAGATAGAAGAACATGAGGAACTTATTCGTAGATTGAATGCAGATTTAAATAAAGAAAGATCTAACAAACAAAAAGAGGGTACTGCAAATGCTTTCATGGACCTCCATGATGAAGGTGGTAATGGTGCAGACACATCGAATGCACGTAGAGCTAGATGACAATGTGAACCTAAAGATGATGATGATCCAGGCGAATTTGCACTTAAGCAAGTGTTTAAAAGAGCAAAATTAAATGAATTTGATGGTGAGAAGAAAATTGGAGAGGATCTTGAAGCATAGATCAAGGAACTTGAAGATTTCTTTGATCTACGCGTGTTTAATGAGGAATCAAAAGCAAAGGTGGCAATTCTACATCTTCATGGAGTCGCCAAACTATGGTGCAAATCTGACATGTAGACAAGAACACGTAAAGGTCCGATCCTCTAGAAAGACTTTCAAGAGCAAGAAGAGAATTGTTATTGTTCTCCACATTATCGGATGTAAAATAAAATGGAATTCTACACCTTCAAGCAATATGAGGATAATAGATAGAACTTGTTTGTTGAAGAATATAAGGAGATATTTTTGTGTTTGCATAAGTATGCACTAGAAGTTTTTGGAGATGACCTGAAGAGAAAATGTATTGAGGGCTTGCGAGAAGAGCTTTGCTATCAAGTAAAGGGGTCTCGATGTGTAGATTTTCTTGATGCAGTTGCAAAAGCAGAAAACTTTGAAAAGATGGAGAAGTTTACTATGAAAAAGGCATCCAAATCAAGGTTTATCTCAACAGGACATCGACCCCCAAGACCTATTTCAACAAATCAGAATGGACAGAAATCGACTAACTCTACCAATGGTCAAGGAGGAAAAAATAAGCCGAAGCAGATGGATATGCCTAAGAAGCAAGAAGCTGTGCACTGGCAATGTGATTCTGATTTCTTGGAGCGGGATAAAAGATTGGGACTTTGCTTTCGATGTGGAGAACAAGGACATCACACTTTTGAATGTCGAAACAAGGCCATGAACCGTTCTATGCAAGCGAAAACCTAGACATATGGTTAGTCATCACAAAAAAACATATTGTGAACAGTCTATCATGCAACATAGAACTCCCAAGTTAAAGCATACAACACAGTCACCTTCATAACTTCATCCTATGAAAAAAACATACTCACTATATATGAACACATTTAGTCTATGGATGATACAAAAATAGCCTTTACTTTGAGAACTATACCCAAAAAAATATGTTTCATTGCTTTATCATCCAATTTCCTTCATTGTTGTTCATGCACTAATGCATATGCCAAAAAACCAAAAACACGCAAGTGAGAAACAAATGGCTTATGACCATGCCAAGCCTCATATGGAGTGATAGACTACAATGCTTTAGTGGAACACATGATGTAGCTCAGTGATGAGTAGCACCTCCTTTAATGTCAATCCGGGAAGACATCAGGATGGTATGAAGACCACGAGCAAGTGGAAGCACAAGTGCGTGAGTGAGAAGCACACAAGCATGCACACACATACACGCACACGCACGCACACGGCAAGAACAAAGAGAGTAAGACAATGGAATCACTTCTATTGCAACAAAGTTCTCATACAAGCTCCAACTACAAGAAGCTAGCCCAAAAATGAGCTCTCTAGCTCTATTTATAGTTTTTGACTAGCTTTGGCCCTGTCCAGACCTAGTGTCCGGCCTAGTTAAAAATTAGGTTCCAAGGCTTATTTGAGGGCTCAAACGGGATCTAAAAATTATGAAAGTTGGCAGGCAACTACTTCTAAGGCTCCTCAAGCTCGAGGACTCCTCGGCTTGTACAAAATGGAGCTACAAAAAGGTGAAAATGGTATTTACAGGGGTTTTTAAAGGGTTGCCTTAGTGCTAGATCTGCTTGTATGCTCGTACTTGCTTCTTCTCGTATACAGCCAACACTCTCCCCCCCCTAGCGTCTGTCACCTCTGACAGACCTCTGCTCCACTGTTTGATCAATGTACTCTTGCAGGAGGTCAGTTGCCACTTCTTGTTCCTTGATGCATAGTCCCCGAACCAAGTCTCTCTGGAGGGTCTCCCAATTGACTGCACCCGGTATGTCCGGTTGTGGCGTTGTGTAGAGTTCTGAGTGCATGGTTTGTTCACACGCGAATAGATGGAGCAGGTGGGTTGGGCGTGGTGCGAACACTTCTGAGTGTGACTCCCAGAACCCCGTGGTAAACATATCGTCGAAAGTTTGCTTATAGCAGGCAGGGAGATATCTGATGCGTGCGTGCCATGCATAAGCAATTCGTATGCTTGGGGTTGTGCTCATATCATACAGGAGGTCATAATTACCATTGATGAAGCCGGGAATCGGAGGCTGAATATGGCATACATTGCGGAAAGTTTTGAGCACCACCTGCATCATATCGAATACCTTGAGCATCATCTGGGCAGCCACATCTGGCATGGGGTGGAGGCGTGGCAACCAATGTCTGATGGTTGCTATCATGTAAGATACTGTGGGGGTGCCGGTTGGGGGTGCAATGGCGGGGTAATTAAGCCATTCTCTACAATTTACATTGTTCTGAACCTTGATGGTGAAGGCTTTCCATGATCTTCTTCTTTGTACTGGCCCATAACAAGGGTTATACTTCAAATGCATGGGAGCGTGATCCCATGTTCTAAGCATTTCCGGATATGTTTCAAGTAATCTTTGCCTCCAAGTAGGTTGGAATATTGCCCCTTTTCTGGCTGCCTCTGGAATGTCCTCGGGTTTGAACTGTGTTGCGAACGAGGGGTACTTGTTGGTTATGCGTTTGATCTCAGCATTGTAGTCCGCCAACAATACGAAATAGGGTTTGTATTGTAACTCTGAGCTAGTTATCAACCGCCTAGGAGCCAAGTTCGAGAAATATTCAGACTTGAGTATGGTCTCCTCTATGGCTTTCATGGCTAGCATCTGAGTTGCAACACGCTCTTCGTGAGTGTGGCCCATCTCCTCGACCTGCTTCATCCATGCTGACGGGGGTTCCTCATAGGTATCCTGTCCTTCCTCTGTAATTCTGCCTCCTGGAAGGGGTTGAGGCTCATAATTGTCTTCAAATGTCTCCTCCACTGGAATGACTACTGTGTCTTCTTCTATGGTTTGATCAGGTGGGGAGGGAGGTCGTTCATACTGTAACAATTTAATTTTTAGTTCTGCCACCTGTTGCCGTACCTCAAGTACCTCATTGGTTACTGGTAATTCGAGCTCTGGTGAGGTTGCAGCGTTGGTCATCTCTTTAGGTTCGCGTTGGTGTGGTGTAGGCACTTGGGCTTTTTGTAGGTCTTTGACTTGGTCAGCAAGCTGATCATGTGCTTCTAAGAGATTGGCATAGGTTTCCAATATTTGTTGCATGTTTTCTGAGGGGATGGCTTGGAATTTAGTAGGGTCGATGGGTGCTCCTGGAGTATTTTCCATGGCTTCTTCGAGGTTGTCTTGATTTTGTTGCTGCAGTCTTTTGTTTTCTTCTTGAGCAGCTGCTAAATGGCGTCGGAGGAGAGCCATGTTTCGTTGTAGTCTAGCATTGCGGGCTAGCTGATCTCTAAGTTGTTCTTCTGTTGCCCGACTCTTCTCCGTATGTGTGGACTCAAGCTCCACTTGATATTGTTGGAGGGTGGTCACCTCTCGCTGTAATTCCGTATTAGACGACTCCAAGGCAGTGACACGTGCCTGGAGGTGGGATGACAAAGTACAAAGCTCTTTATTGTTTTCTTCTAGTAACCTGTATTCCTGTTTAAGTTGGGCAGCAGCTTCGAGCATGGTGTTGAGTGCATGACTAAATGAGTTGGGTGCAGGGGTAAGGGTGGACGATGCAAGGGGTCGGGAGATGGGAAAGGGAACAGTGGGTGTTGTGCCTACCGTGTTTGGCAATGGTGATGTGAGTGACGTGACACGTGGTGATGTTGGAAGAACCGTGGTGGTGGGTGATCCTGTGGATGGTGAGATGTCCATGGGATCGGACGTGAGAGTGTGTGATTTGTGCACTGTGAATACAGGAATGGTGGGTGGTGTGATAGTGGTGGCAGTGAATGTGGGGGAGTGGGGTTGGGAAAGGGACTTTTTATTATAATTATCCACCTGTTGGAGTATATTTACAAGGTTTGTCCAGAATGACGGTTGTGTGATTTGGGTTGAGCATGAGGCGGTTACTAGGGAAGTGGTGGATAGGGTTTGGGTGTGGGTGAAAGGAAAAGGATGGGATGAGGTCTGGCTAGTGGCAAGTGGTTGTCCAAGGGCGGGGAGATAGGAAGGGTGACCTATTATGGTTTGATCGGTGGCAGGATGACCGGTGTGAGGTTCAAAAATTTGGGTGGAAGTGATGGATGTGGGTAGTGGGAAGGATGTAAAAATAGAGGTGTGTACAATGGTTTCATGAGGGTTGGATATCGGTTGTTCCGAAAGACTAGTGGAAAAGGGTTCTGAGGGTTGAATGGGAGGTGGCGGTGGAGATGGTACCTGTGTAATTACATCTTGTTCGGCAGTGGGATTTGCGCTCATCATGTGAACATCCTCGGAAACTATAGTAGGCAAGGCAGTAGAGACCTCCATTTGAATCATTTTCCCTCGTCGTGGCCGTGTATCAATCCTTCGTTGATCATAGGTAGGGTTTTCCTGATAGACCATTGTCCTCAATGCTTCCCCGATCCCACATGTCTCTGCCAATAGGTTCAATGATTCCACAAAATGTGAGTCGACATTCTCATTTTGAAGCATTTGGTTCACTAGAGCTCTATTCGCCTCTTCTGTCATCTTGTGTCTTCTCTGCACCTGCTTGATTGTCCTGTAGAGCCGTTTGAGTTGTGCCGTATAGGCAGGGGCCTCCTCTTCACTGTCTTCTGGTTCATTTCTTTGTGCACCTTCTTGAACTTGTGTGTTTGGGTCATGAGGATGTTGTGCCACTTCTTCCCCACGTACTCTGCTTGTCTCGCCCCGTGGCTGTTCTCTTTGGACTGATGCTCCCGGATCAACATCGTCAGGGGAATCTTCACTATCTGATAGGGGGACTGTCTGCAAGAATCTTTCAAAATCAAAGTTTGGATCCTCTATGAAGGTGGCCATGGATGCAAACTCTGCATCGGTAGGTAGTGGAGGGGCGGATGGAGCGGGTTGTACCACCTCCCCAGCTTGAACTCCTTGAAGATGGATCGTGAAAGGGGCGACCTGAGCTTCTGGTCGGGGAGAAGCTTCGGTCGTGGCTTCTTGAGGGATCATTACCTGGGAAACCTGGGAAAGCGATCCACGCATTCGTTTTGCCGGCTGGCTCCCTGACTTCCGCCCTTTGAACAGCTCCAATTGTGCATATTTTAGGGCTCTGGCAACCGGCACATCATATGCAAGACATCTATAGATGATTCTTGTAAGTGCACAACAGCCATGTAAAGTAGGCTTCCTCACTCCTCGTTTGCCTGCCTCATACACTTGGTCCAAGATCCATACAGGCATCTTGATGGGCAAGCTTCGAGTCTCTGCTAGATATAGCCCATACCATATTTTCTTGTGAGGTTGAGTGAAACGGTCCTGAGCGGGGAATGCGAAGTGTTGGAGGCACATCCGCAAAGGTATGGCGATGTTGGGGGTGAGTGCGCACATTTCTTTTAGCTTCTTGATTCTATTGCTTTTCATCGACTCAGGTATCAAGGGGTCGCGGTCAGAAGGTACATGCGTGCCATACATCTGAAGTGCCTCCCTGATTAAAGTAAGATTCAATTCGAACTTCCTCATTTCCTCCAGATTTGACAAGGAGGGCACCCAGAATGTGCCTAAATGATCCTTATCCCCTGTCGGCTTCAGCGTGGCAATTAGGTAGTAGCACCTGAGGAAATCGGGTTTAGGCAGAGCTGCACTGAAATAAGTTTGTAATCTTGCTTTTTGCCAGATATCGTGAAGTGGAGCCGCATTTTGCAATGCTTCGAACTCTCGTGAGAAGAACTGGAAGGTCCACCACACTCCTCCACATTCCATCTTGGACTCCCAGATATGATCCGCGTCCCCCAAATCTCCTGGCATCTCATTGAACCAGTGAGAATGCCCCTTTACTCTTTCGGTTAGGCCATTTGGTGGATCTAGGATAGGAATCCTCCGCACATTCACGAACTCCTCAGGTCGAGCTGTTGGTGGGGCCTCCACCGGCATGGCATCCCAATTGATTGGAGCACCAGAGCCTGCCTGAGAGCTTGTGCCTGCCGCTGTTGCCATGAGAGTAGGTTGCTTATCTGCTGGAAGAAGAAAGGCACATTAGTGCTGCATAGGAAACAAGACGTAATGGTGTTCCCTTCACAATACTAACATGACAATCCCGGAGGTCAGTGGTTAGTGGTGAAGTGTTTGTGATAGGTGTGAGTGGTGATTAGAGGTCAGTGTCATCCTAGATGCATACTTTGGTTATGCAATGGGCTCAGAATGCTCTTGTGTTAGAGTGGACGGATTTACAGAATTGGGTCAGGGGGTTTAATACACAGTTTAATTCTCCACACTTTGACAGAGGATTTGTAGCTCTTAGAGCTAAAGACAGGTGAAGATTTTCGGATGAGAGTGTGATGCATTTGGGACCTTTTGGGTACCCATTTCCATACATGCCTAGGGTTGATGGGAGTGGAGACAGTGAGTGGTGTAGGCATCTTTTTGTTTTCTGAGTTGTTGGCCACGAGTGCTTGTGAATGTTGCTTCATCCTAGTGCCTGAAGGTGAAGTAATTTGGGCTTGTAAGCAGGCCTTGGGCACCCATATCTGTCTAGCATTAGGGATGGCCTTCATTGACCGCTTCGGAACCCAAATAGAAATGGTATGCCTAGGGGTTATCCTAGAGGGCTTTTTCACTTTGTTCCTTGATGTTGAGGCTCGTTTATTGTCTCCTTGAGAGTCTGCTATTAGAGTGGTGGGTTTTCCACCCTTGCGTATCCAGATCTGCTTCGTGCCACGAGATCCTCCATGTTGCACGGGTTGGCGCTCCTGCCTCTTGATCAGCCGCCTCCTTCGTGTTGAGTGATGTTCGGTCTGCTCGTTTAGCATCTTCTTTGGATCAGTTAGGAACTCTTTATTGGCTCCTATACCTTCAGTACGATTGACAATCCTCTGCACCATAGAAGTTTGTACAAGAACAACATTGTTATCTTCATGTGGATTCCTGGAGGGACCAGGAGTTGGTGCCTGTTCTATTGGTTTGAGTGCTTGATTTTCTAATTCAATCGTGAGACGGCTTTGGCCTACCCAAGCTTGAAGAAGTCCACTTCTTAGGTTGAGGTTGACTGCGTGATCATAGATCCAGTCTTGGCCTAAGACAAGAGGTTCGGTCAGATCCTCGTCTTCACACACTAGCACTTTTGCTGGCATGTGAACCTCTTGCATGTAGAGGGGAAGATCCACCTCTCCCATGCAAGGGGTTTCCACACCTCCTAATCCTATCAGGTATGCTTCTAGGGGTTTTACCTCCAATTGCAACTGCTGGCAATAAGAAAGCCGAACTGCACTCGTGGCTGCTCCTGAATCAATTAATGCTCTCACTCTGGTTGTGCTGTCTCTTTGTCCTATTTCTAGGGTCACAAAAGGTCGTCGGTCCATTATCTTATGGGTACGTCCACTTGAAGTCTCACACATGGCCATGTGATAGCCTGGAGACTCTGGATTGTCAGTCATAGACTGATCCCTCCCTTGTCTCCTCAGCTTCATTCGCCTGATACGCTCTAAGGCCTCTGCCTGTGCTTCTTCTCGAATTCGTTTTTCCTCCTCTTTACGTTGCTTAGCAGTATTGACTCGACTTAGCATTTCCTCCGTGAAGGGTTCCTGATACAGCTTGACTCTGCATCCGCTAATATAGTTTGGAAGAACATCCCCCTTTAGAGTGGCTAGTTGTACTGCTCCACTCGTGGAGATCCTATTGACGATCATAGGTCCGTAGCCTCTCTTTTCTAGCTTTCTTGCGTGTTGTTTCAATGTGTAGACTAAAACTAGATCTCCTGCTTTCAAGCCCTTATCCTTCACATGGGCATCAAAGTATGCCTTTTGCCGTTTCTTTGCAGCATAGATGCCTACTGCTGCTCGTAGCCTCGTCTCACCTAAACGTTCTAGATCAAAGATCCTAGAGGACAACTCATGTCCATTCCACTCATGCTCTTGTGCTACTCTTAGAGCTGGAATTAGGAATTCTAATGGTAGCACCGCATTCTGTCCGAAGACCATCTAAAATGGGGTGGCATTGAGTACCGTTTTGTAGGCAACTCGGTATGCCCAAACAGCATGATGAAGTTGTTTGTCCCAGTCAGAGCGTTTATTATTTACAAGTTTCGTCAATACGTTACATAGGATCTTATTCGTGCTCTCGGCTTGTCCATTAGCTTGTGGGTGATAGGGGGCAGACTTCTTATGTATCACCATGAATTCTTGAAGGAGATTTTCAATGACCTCATTCAAGAAGTGCGTACCTCTATCACTAACCAACTCTATTGGTAACCCATATCTAGTGAACACATTTTCGAATAAGAACTTAGCCGTCGTTTGAGCATCATTCTTTGTCGTGGCTTTTACTTCCACCCACTTTGTAAGGTAATCTGTGGCTACAATAATGTATTCGGCATGGGAGTTTCTAGCTGGGGGGTTGATGGGACCTACAAAGTCTATACCCCACTTTGAAAATGCACGTCCTCCCATCATTGGCCTTAAAGGCATTTCATCTTTTCTTATAGGATGTTGGGCACGTTGACATGTGTCACATTTCTTCACATAAGTATGTGCATCCATATGAAGAGTGGGCCACCAAAGTCCTGAGAATAGAATGGTTTTAATTACTCTGTCAGGCCCAAAGTGTCCACCTGCAGCACCGCTGTGTGCAGTTTCTAAGACTTTCAAATAGTCTGATTCATGAATGCACAGTCTTAGGTAACCATCCTTGCCTCTTCGATATAGGTTGTCTCCTACTAAGGCATAGTCTTGAGCCTCCTGCTCCATGCTCCGTTTTCTTGCAAGACTAGCCTGATTGGGTAATGTTCCCGATCTCATGAACTCGACCAACGGAGCACTCCAATCTGGGATTACTGACACGTGATAAAGAGTGGCATGTTCCACTGGGGGTCTCTTCTGGCACACTGGACAATTGTGGATCCACTCTTGTATTTCTTTGTCCATGCTAGGCCAATACACTCCTAAGCGTCTTAGATTCTGCAATGTTCGTTGTTTAGAGTAGTGATTTCCTAGCGTTCCCTCATGGGCTTGTTGCAACCAACTAGTATGTTCATCGTCCTCGACACAACAAGCTAATACGCCCTCGGTATCTTGCTTGTACATACTTCCAGCCAATATTTGATACTTTAGTGATTTTACAATTTCCTCTTTGCTTGTTTTCACATTCTTATTTGCAGACCCGAAGGTTGGGACTGGTACCAACTTATTTGCCCATTTAGGAACAACTTCTAAATTGAACAGATAAGCGTCGGGCAATTCATCAGACACTCCTTGCGGTGGCTCTCCTGAAGTGATGCGAGAAAGATGGTCTGCCCTAAGATGGGTTCTACCTTTCCTGACAACAACTTCAAAGTCGTATTCCATTAGTAAGAGGAACCATCTTACTAAGCGGCCTGTATTGCAAGGTTTATTGACCAAATATAGTAAAGCTTGATGATCAGTGAAAAACTTGAACTTATTGGCCAATAGATAGTGTCTAAACTTCTTCACAGCATATACCATGCCTAAGCCTTCCCTTTCCGTTGTGGTATAATTCCGTTCAGCTGCATTTAATTGCCTACTAGCATATGCTATCGGCAAATCTAGGGTTCCCTCACCTGTGGGTTGTGCTAGCACACATCCTATTGCATGATTGGAGGCATCTACATGGACATGAAAGGTTTTGCTCCAATCCGGAGTAGTCAATATTGGTGTTGTGCGCAAACGTCTTTTCAGCTCGTTGAAGGAATTCTCGCATTCCTCATTCCACTCAAAATTTGTTAACAACCCATAAAGAGGTTTAGCTATGATGGCATACATGTGGATAAACCTACGGTAATATCCACAGTGGCCCATAAAGGCTTGTACCTCTTTAACATTTCTTGGTCTTGGTAACTCTGCTATCGCTCTTACCTTGTCTTCATCTATTGAAATTCCATTCTTAGAAACAATGTGACCTAATATCTTACCTTGTCGTACCATGAACACACACTTCTCTGGATTCAGACACACTCGATAATCTCTACACTTGTTCAAAATTTGTCTGAGCTCAGGGATGTGGTAACTTCTTTCTTGGGAATGAGCGCATAAATCATCCACATATACTTCTAAGCTCTTTCGCAAGAACTCTTTGAAGACATGGCACATGAGCCTTTGGAATGTTGCAGGTGCATTGGTGAGCCCAAATGGCATCACACGAAATGCAAAGATTCCCCATTCTGTGGCAAAGGCTGTTTTGTGTTGATCTTCGGGGGCAATGGCTACTTGGTTGTCTCCTGAAAATCCATCAAGGAAGCTATAGACTTCCTTGCCTGCGACACGCTCCAAAAGATGTTCGGTGATTGGAAGTGGATAACTATCTCTGATCATAGCGGCATTAACTTTTTTAAGGTTAATGCACACTCGCAATTTCCCATTCTTCTTGGGCACCACTACAATGGGGGACACCCATTCAGTGTGCTCAATCTCATAGATGAATCCAGCTTCAATCAGCCTATCAATTTCCTCCTTTATTTTGGCTGCATAAGTGTCATTATATGTGTAGGGCTTTTGTTTGGTGGGCTTGGCATCAGCGGTCATCGGAATCGTATGAGAGCAAATCTCTGGATCTACTCCTTTCAAGTCTCTATAGTGCCATGTGAACACATCCCTATATTCCCTTAATAGAGCTACAAGCTCTGCTTCTTCTTTTGCACTTAGGTCATCTCCTATGTACGTACATTGTTCTTCGTTCCCTTCAATGGTCACTACAATTTTTTTGGTCTTTTCTTTATTGTCATATGCTTCTCCTATAATGTCCTCTCTCTTAGGCATCCGTACCAAAATTTTTCGGTCTTCCACTTCATATTTCTTGAAATTTTCTGGTACTTCAAACAATGATTCTTCCTCTTCTTGTTTCACTGCTTTTCTTTTCTTTTTCTTCTGATCTCCTTCATTTTTTTCCTTTGAATTTATCGTTTTAATACTCATGAGGGGTTCTTCTTCTTTTTGGGTTAATACTCCTATGTCTCCTAAATAGTGTTCCTCCGAGTCAAAGTAAGTATCCATCACAATGGATTCTAGATCATCGTCATTCTCTTCTTCTTCTATGAACTCCCTAGGATCACATTCTTCCAACAGGGGCTGACACATGAACACTGAAATATCATAACCCTCCTCATCACAATGAGGTGTCCATTGTTCTTCATTGACTGCAATGTCCATGGTAGCTAAGATTTCTGCCCAACCATGAGGCTCAAATTCCTCATCTGGAAATATCATCGGCGTATAGGCTGGGTCTTTTATTGGTCTATCTCCTGGGGAAGTTCCTTCTTCTCTCGCTTTTAGGCGCTTTTCTTCTTCCTCCGCGACCTTGCACATCCACAAGTGAGTATCTTCGTGCAGCCATGATGGTTCAGGTGAACTTTCAGAATGCACAGAGATAGAATCTTCTTTCGCTTTGTGGATAGGATTCCACTGTAGGGGTGGTACATCTCTGAAGGTGTAATCCTTCAAATTGACCTTGGTGGTGACCCCTAAGTGCTGTAAGTACAAGGAGTTGGTTCCCCAATCCTGTACTATTTGCAATTGTCGTAGGAAGGGTCTTCCTAGGATCATCTCGTAGACATTATTTTTCTCAAAGTCACATATAGCAAATGTATGTTCAAACTCTACACCACAAGTGGTTAGAGTTATCCCTTCAAGCAATCCTAGAGGTCTTTCAAAATGACCATCTGCCATTTGAAGTTTCATTCTCGTTGGTCTTAAGGTGGGTTTGCCCCATCGCTTCCACAAGGAGGTGGTCGCAATAGCAACACCAGCACCCGAATCTACAATTGCTTTGGTTGTGTAACCTTGATAGGTGATTGGAAGATAAGTATTACCTTCTTCACCTTCACTCATGTCTCCTATCTTGTCGAGAGGTATCTCTGGAACTTTTTGCTTAGAGCCTACTTTTGGTATATTGGATTCAAGTTCTGGAACCTGATCCTTCACATGATTCCAGAGCTCCGGTTTTGCCTTGAGGAGCTCCTCTACAGTGAGATGACATTGAACCTTTATGTTCTTCACAACATCAGTGTTTCTCGGAATCACTGAGTCTTCATTTCTCACCAATATTGTGGGAGCTCTGATCTGGAGAGATTCAGATTCCCATGTGCCAGTGAAATGAGGCAGCTCTTGCAAAGAATTAGATTCAAAATCTAATCTCTCATCCGCTTGTTGCTCTGTTTGATCTCCATAGATAGACGGAATGTCTTGGGGAAATTGTTCATGAAGATCATCAATCTCAGGAATAGGAGGGGAATTACCCTTCTCCTTGGCCCATTTCTCTTCTTGTATTTCCCGCAAGAACTCTTGAGAGTACTGTTGAATTGAAGGAGGTATTCCAGCATCCGTGGAATTAGGAACATAAGCTCCCATTGATGGTGAGCTTCCCCTTTCAACAACTGGTTGAGCCTGTGGAGGTAAAAAAACTTGTGATTTGTTTACCAACTGCTCTAATCTTTCTAGTAAGCCTTGGAAATGCAAATCCGGCTTGACAGAGTTTGTCTGATTGAACTTTTGACTAGTCTCAAGTATAGCTTGAGCTTGTTCTACCATTTTCATGCACATTTTCATCCGTTCAATCTCTAAATCTGCTCTAGGATAACTCTTGTCTAGGTTTGCAGCTGTTGGCCCTTCTTGAAGTCGAGCCTGGTAGGCCCTGAACATCATGTCCAAGCCTTCAGGAGTGGGATCAGCTAATACTGATCCTACTCGGGGTGGTGGGTGGGTTACGTGGGGTGTATTAGAGGGTGGAGGAATGGAGGGTGATGGGGGTGGTAGCGGTGGAAGTGTGTGAGAGTGCGGTTGAGATGTGATCTCTATGATTTTTGCCTTGGTTTCTCTCAAGCTTTCTTCAAGTTCGTTTATCTTTTTTGCCCATTGCCTTTTCATTCTTTCACGACTATCCTTCCAGGCTCTAGTCCTCTTTTTGGTTATGCTCTTTGTTTCACTCACCTCGGGGCTCTTTTCCTGACCAACACCTTGGTTTTGTTGTAGTGCCTGGGCTCTTGTGATCAACTGCACAGGTGCAGTGGAAGTCACACTCCCTGTGGAGTCTACAACTAACCCAACAACATTGAGAGGAGTGATTTTAGGCATGTTATTAGGGTTCTTTGGGCAATCTCGTAGGAGATGTTCTTTCCCACAGTCTTGACAGAAACCCTGAATGGTTACTGGTTGAGGTTGTGTAGGGACAGGCAGTGGACAATCACGTATAAGGTGATCTCCCTGGCATCTGAAGCATGGTCCTCTAGGAAATGGGGTTCGTACCTGCCTAGGTTGAGGTCTAGAGTTGGGGTTTGTGTACATGACATTAGCATACTCAGGTTCCCCACTATTTTCACTTGGGTCCTCATAATAGTATGACTCGTTAGGCTCGGGTGACTGCATGTAGTAAGCCTGTGGGCTATCAATATGTGTGGAGTCAAAACTATGGTCACTTGGATCGCTGTCTGATAGCAATGAGGTGACTGGGACTATGGCTCTATTTGGATTTTCTTCAGCAGACGCATATTTCACTGGGATTGCATTGGTGGGAGCAGGGGGTTGCTGTACTAGGACTGGTTGAGGTCTCTGCTGCCCTTGATACGGTGGCTGATAAGTTTGCTGTGGTTTGTTGTATTGTTGTGGTGGGTACTGATTCTGGTATCTACCCTGTTGTGGATATGGCTGAGGGTAATTTTGCCTAACAGTTTGTTTGTTATATGGGAAGTCTTGTGCAGTGTGGTTGGTGTACCTGCGCTCTATGGTGCAGTACTGGCTACTAGGATTCGCCTGGGGTTGGGCCATAATGGGACATACACTTGCCATATGGTCACCGCCACAATTGTAACACCGCTTAACTGGGGCAAATCTCGGAATTTGTTTGCTAGAGACACCTAGTTTTCGGGCTACCTTCTCTGCAAGTTCCTCGATGGATGTGGATTGACCAGATGTCAGGTTACTAGAGCTATCAGAATCCTTATAGATTTTTGATAGTTCTAACTCCTCACCTAGATTGTCCTCAATGTCTATGCACATGCGCACGCACTCTTCTATCGTTCTGGGGTCCTTCAGGTACACATATGACCTGAGCTTAGTGCTCAACAATCCATCTAGGAACAAGGCCACTTGTTTGGCTGGTGTGGGTAACTCCGGCATCGGGCATCTCTCCAGGTACTGCCTAAATCTTCTTCCAGCTAGTCTGACCGTCTCTTGAGGTGTTTGTTTGAAGCTATGAATTAGTGAGGAAGTGTTATGCCTGATTCCACTCTTAGAAAACTCAACGATAAATGCCTCTAAGAGCTGATCTATGTTTCTGAAATGCCTCTCGTTTAATGGTTGACACCACGTAAGGGTAGTGTTCCTAAGGGTTAGACCAAAAGCATTATATTGTGTGAATAGGTCCTCTACCTGTTCAGCTTTCAATACTTGCCGAAATTCTGCCACATGGTCATAAGGGTCTCCCGTGCCATCGAAGTAATTCTTCATGGACTTCACCAGTTGAGTTGGTCGTAGGGTCCTAGTGTGTTCTCTTGGCCTTGGCAAAGGAAAATCGTCAGCATTCCTTTGATTCCATGGGGTTCTATGTCTCTCAGGGTCCACTCTATTCCTTTCTGGTCCCGTTCTTTCTCTTCCCAGGGAGTTGGCAAAACTTACCTCAGGTTTGTCTCTACTTCTATCTCTTTGAGCTCCATGAGCTTGGGAGGTCCCAGCTCCTTGGTGACCAAAGGACACATTAGACCTTGGTTGGGGAAAAACAAATTCACCCTTCCATGTGTAGGCATGTCTGCCAAGCTCGGTGACCATGCAGATTCTCTCTGATGCATTGTCTAGGTAGGTTACTTGGCCTGGGCTATCAGGGTCTTTAAACTCATAGATTGTGAGGGCACTCACTTCCTGAGGTTGAGCAAATTTATATCTCCAAAAAGCCTCATCGGTTTCTCGGTTTAAAAGCAGATCGATGCTTTTATTATCCTGTGGAATCCACTCTGGAGTCATGATTCTGGTCAAGACAGATTTACCACGGGGAGTTCTTGGCTCTCTCTCTAAGTTACCTTGCTCTATATCACCCATGTCGGTCTCCACAATCACATTTCCAAACTCATCAGTTCTATCAGGAAGAGTGGTGACTACATATATAGTCCCCTCTTTATCTAGGTATGCTCCATTCTCAAACTTGACTACCGGGTGGTCTAATCCATGGGGTTGATCGGGGTTCTTAATCTAGACCACCGATCTTCTCAGTCCGTCTTCGTAGATGCGAGCACCTAGACGATTCGTCCTGATATATTCCAATTGAGTCTTGTAAGGTCCCTCTGGCTTTTCTAGATAAGCCAACCCTGAACTACCTACTGGTCTCTCCATGTGATAGGACATCTCAGAATCACTTGTTTCTGATCTGGGAGTGTATTGGTAATCACTCAACTACTGGGCCCAAGACATGGCAGTGTGATTGACACTAACTTCAGAAGATCTGAGGCTTTGTCTGTCTCGGCCCAAGTGTCTGCCTGATCTAAGGTTCATATGCCTGATTTATTTAACCCCTTGGACCCAAGCACACTCTCGTTGCAGGTTAATTTGCACCAATCACTTTGTTCTTTTGAGTTGAATATTATGTTTATGGTCTTGTCTGAAATCGCGTCGTCAGGAGTACTTAAGTGAATTTCCGCACTTGATGAGTGATCGACTCCAGTTTACGTTTTGTCCCTTAGAGTTTTCGCACTTAAGACCTACTTAATTCTTGCACTTGGTTGATTAATACTCTTGGACTTGATTCGTGCCTAACGTTGCCCTAATTTAATTACCACACCTAAGTCGTACTTAGCCTAGGCTAGGAATTGACAAAGGAGGGTTGAGAGATTTTCCAACCTCAATTAGTTGGTTGACCAAACTGCTACACAAGCCCAGGAAGCCTTCTCCCAAGCTTGGTACTCACCCTTGCTCGCTTGCTTTGGATTGCCTTGAATGCACACAATGTTCCTGCAAAAGCTCACCAGTCAGTATAGCTCTATCACCTTAAGTATTTGAAAGACACACATCAATATTTTCAGCCCCCCCCTGGAGTAACTCACTGTACCCCCTGAATCTGAGGACCACTTAGATCCACCTAAAGGTCAACTTAAAAATGCATGTTCTAAAACTCCGCGTATGATTCTTACAAAAACCAGTCGAGGTCCACGTAGGATTCTCAACGAGCTTTCCAATGAGACCCAAAATCTCATCAATCGGAGTTCGTATGGTCAAGTTATAACCATTCAGGCACTAAAGGGTCAAAACAGACTCTCAGGGTTCAGGAGATCCCTCTCTGGTTTCTAGGTCTTTTGCCCACTTCCAAGGTTCTAAAGTTATACCAAGGTGCCTAAAATTAAGCTCAACTACCCTTCAATTCACTCAAAAATAATCCTAACTTTTCATGCGTTAAAGGCCGTGTATCGCGATAGGTCGGGTCGAGGTGTCGCGATAGGTCGTGAGTGTCGCGATACCTCGAGGTGTCGCGATAGCTCGTGAGTGTCGCGATAGCTCGTGAGTGTCGCGATAGCTCGTGGAGTGTCGCGATAGCTCGTGAGTGTCGCGATAGCTCGTGAAGTGTCGCGATAGCTCGTGAAGTGTCGCGATACCTCGTGGAGTGTCGCGATAGCTCGTGGAGTGTCGCGATACCTCGTGAAGTGTCGCGATACCTCGTGAAGTGTCGCGATACCTCGTGGAGTGTCGCGATAGCTCGTGGAGTGTCGCGATACCTCGTGAAGTGTCGCGATACCTCGTGAAGTGTCGCGATACCTCGTGAAGTGTCGCGATAGCTCGTGAAGTGTCACGATAGCTCGTGAGTGTCGCGATACCTCGTGAAGTGTCGCGATAGCTCGTGATATGGTGAATTTTTCAGTTCTGTCTAATGATCCTAGGAGCTCTAGGCCTGCACAGTGTCGTGGTGCACTCAGAATCGTGATTGGGTGAAATTTTCGGAGTGTCGCGATAGGCCGAGCTCAACGCCTCGGGGACTGTGCAGACAGATTCTGTACCTGTTGAGCTTGCTGGAGATGATGATGGAGCCGCCACCTGCAAGAAACATGCAAAAAACACACCAAACAAGAACACACACGCTCGCTCTCTCTCAAACTCGCACACAACAAATGAGGAAATGATAAGGAAGAGGGAATATATAGTGGAGAGGGAGGTGGAGCTGGGGATTGATAAGGAGGTGAAGATGGAGATGGAGATGGAGAAAAATCAGAAATTTACCGACTGCTTACCATTCCAACGCGTCCTCTCTACGTCTTACCATCACACGCTCGTCCTCAAAGCTCGAATCCCCGGCAACGGCGCCAAAATTTGGTGTAGCTCAGTGATGAGTAGCACCTCCTTTAATGTCAATCCGGGAAGACATGAGGATGGTATGAAGACCACGAGCAAGTGGAAGCACAAGTGCGTGAGTGAGAAGCACACAAGCATGCACACACATACACGCACACGCACGCGCACGGCAAGAACAAAGAGAGTAAGACAATGGAATCACTTCTATTGCAACAAAGTTCTCATACAAGCTCCAACTACAAGAAGCTAGCCCAAAAATGAGCTCTCTAGCTCTATTTATAGTTTTTGACTAGCTTTGGCCCTGTCCAGACCTAGTGTCCGGCCTAGTTAAAAATTAGGTTCCAAGGCTTATTTGAGGGCTCAAACGGGATCTAAAAATTATGAAAGTTGGCAGGCAACTACTTCTAAGGCTCCTCAAGCTCGAGGACTCCTCAGCTTGTACAAAATGGAGCTACAAAAAGGTGAAAATGGTATTTACAGGGGTTTTTAAAGGGTTGCCTTAGTGCTAGATCTGCTTGTATGCTCGTACTTGCTTCTTCTCGTATACAGCCAACACATGATAAGTACATATGTTGCACACATGTCAACCTCGAGCCAGAAACTGTGGTAAAGCCTGACTCTTGACCATACATCTCGCCATCTCCATGAGTGACCTGTTCTTCCTTCCAGTAACTCCATTATATTGAGGTGTATACGGCATTGTACATTGATGTTTTATCCCATGTTCAACCAGAAATGCATTAAAGTGAGAAGACATATATCCCCCCCTGAATCAAAATGAAGGGTGCCCATTTTATATGCTAATAGATTTTCAACCAAAACCAAAAATTGTTTGAAGAACATAAGCACTGTGGCCTTCGTTTTCAATGTGCATGCCTGGAGAAATACTCGATGAAAGTCATGAAGTAAAGATAGTTTACAAAAGATGGTGTCTACATCGAACCATAGACATCACTGTGAACAAGCTACAATTTTTTAGTAGCTTGAACTTAACCATCTTTGGGAACAAGGAACGGTGCATTTTGCCCAAAATACATCCTTCACAAACATGTTTACTAGGTGCTTCAAGTTTTGTTAGAGAGGAAACCATTTCAGATCTCAGCAAGCATAGCAAACTAGCAAAATTCAGATGAACAAATCATGCATGCCAAAGCTTTGCATCTAACAAGGCCAGAGAATCATGTACTGCACATGCTAAATCATTCATAGATTTTTCATAGTCTGTGAGTTTATACAACCCATGACATAAAATGTCATAAGTAATAATGACATCACCATTTGACAGATAATGAACTCTATATTTGTGATCAAAAAAATTTGCAACCAAGCCAATCTTGGCTAATGTTGAAACTAATAATAGATTTTTCTTGATCCTTGGCATAAATAAAGCATCTGATGACCATTGCATAATCTTTGATGTGGACTAAGTAAAAAAAATTTCTTGGTGTTCCTAATCATAAATGTAAACTAGTAAAATAATCTTATAGAAATATAAGTAAGAGTGCAAAGATAGTTCTCCAAAATCCTAATACAAGACTAAGCTTAAAGAAATTGATTTAGGAAAAGTGGAAGAAGTAGCACGTATTCAACTCCAAACTCCCAATCTCAACTGCTCATAAATGCTCGTCAATGCTCTCTAGAGCATTCGAAAAAACATAAGTACTTTTTATGAAACATAAAACATACTCATGTTTTTATGAATTACGTTCAACTCTTATAATATATGTATATACACATACATTCATTCAATTCTTCATGCATTCATCCACGCTTTTTCATACATATGTACACATGTACACATTCCTCATGCACATGCATACATCTCTTATGCACACATGCAAATACATTTATCATACTCTTACATGTCTCACTCATACTTATCATGCACATGCACATATTACCTAAACATACATTCAATCATATGTCTATGCATCTCACTTATATACACATGCACACTCTCATATGCACATGCACACATACTCTCACATGCATGCTCACTCTTATCTCTCTCACATGCATACATACACTCACTCATGTATGTTCATGCATACATTCATTTTTTCATGCACATGCATTCTCATTCATTCTCATGCATACTGTTGCAGAGCAAAGAAGCATAAGAGAAGAGCCCCAAAGAATTTTCAAATTAATGGGCATAATTTTTCTTCTTCAAAGTCTTAGAGAATTCCCTCAAGCCTTGTAAATGCACTAGAGGAGTCCTCTAGTTGCATAATCCCATCTAGTTGTAAACTATCCCTTGTAAATTAGTAGGAAATTCACTTTTTAGTAATAAAGTGCCGGTCTCTTGTGTGAAAGGACCAAATTTAGGGCACATGTATATAAGTCACTTTCTGACTCTTTGTAAGTACCTTTTGCTATTGTGAACAAGGAGAGCTTTGAAATCTTGAATTTGCTCTTTCCTGCAGATTTCCATCTTCTCTTTGATCTTCTATGTGTGTGTAATTCTTGGAATGTGTGTGTAGGACTGTTGTCTACCCCTCCTCATTGTTTTTTAACTACTGTAGTGTGTGTGTGAGCTTGTAGGAGTTGTGGTGTGAGTATGGGTACTTCTCATCATTCAATATTTTGGCCATAACTTTAAGTATCATTGTCAAAATCGAGTGAAATCACTTCTAATAGATGCGTCTTGTCGAGAGCTTCGAAACGAGTACCCTATTGACTATATTCGGAGATTGGAGCTGAGAGAAATCCTCGATTTACTGAAAACTATTGTAAGAGGTATCGTGGCAGACACTTTCAGTCTTTCAGTGAGTTTGAGAGGTGGATTAGTCTTTTCTCATATCAGCAGAACCACTTCATTTTCCATCATGTGTGCACATGTCTTCATACACTTGGTTAGGTCGTTTGATGGGATTGACATATAAGCATGTGTCAATTTCCCACTATACACATTTGTGTTGCAAATAAGGTTTAGTCTCTTTGGCACAAGTCCTTGAGTCTTATTGACTTAGGTACACACGTTTTTGGTGCCGTTGCCAGGGAACACTCAGCCAAGGTGCATTTGTGATGGTTATAGATCGAGTGTGATGAAATCGTACTTGTAGAAGTGAACTCGTTCCGTGGCAAGTAGTCAATCATTTCAGCACTTATTACTTCACATCCCGGAGGTGTGTGTAATGAGCTTTTAGGTTTAGGGTTAGTAGGAAGAGAGAGAAGGAGAAGTTAGGGTTAGTTCAAGAGGAGAGGAGAGGAGAAGAGAAGTGAAGTAGGAGTAGGCCAAGATCACCAAAAAAGCACAAAAAATTACCAAAGTTAGTGTAGTTCAGTTTTTGCCACCAAAAAGATATAAAAACCAAAAATTTGAATTCATTTGACACTTTCCTGCTTTCTAGTATTGTGTGCAAGCAGCGATCGGTATCGCGAGTGTGGTATCGTGCGCTACAGGCTATCAAAGCTAGGTGTTGAGCTCAAGGTGCAATCAAGACTTCACAAAGGTAAGATTCCACAAGATTTCTTTGGCAAAAACACAAGAAAAGTGCACCAAAACGTGATTAGTTGCGCGACCGGTATCGCAGGGGGGAACTGTTTGTTTTTTGAGCTTTCTTGATAGAGAAAGTAGGCTAGGAGTGAAGAGGGATGAGAGAGGAGCAAGGGGGTGAAAAAATTTTTACATTTGGAGGTATTTTGGCTTGAGTATCACGATCGGTTGAGTTTTTGGTATCGTGATACCAAAAATTCCCTTGTATCGCGATACTCGCCGAAGTATCGTATCGTTGATCACCAACCTTGGTATCGTGATACCACTCGTGGTATCGTATCACCGGGTTGGTATCGCAATCTTACTTTGCCAAAGTGGTATCGTATCACGGTCCACTTTTGGTATCGTATCGCCCTCTTCCCAGTCTAGTATCGCGATGCCATTCTAGTATCATATCGTGCAGTTTTTGCAGTATCGTATCGCACAACTGTTGGTATCGTATCGTCAATCCTTGAAGTATCGTGTCATGACATGTCCTAGTTTAGTATCTCGATACCGTACCAAGTATCGTATCGTCCCTTCATTCTAACATCATATCGGGAAAGTTGGTAATATCGTATCGCCACTTGCATTGGTATCGTATCGCGTGAACGGATCAGTATCGTATCGCCTCGGTTCTCAGGTACCGTATCGCGAGGACCATTGGTATCGTATCGTCTCATTTTCAGGCGTCGCATCGTGATACCAATTTGGCATCGTATCATTTCCCTATTGTGGTATCCTATCGGCTATTATCCAGGTATCGTATCACATCCTTCTTGGTATCGTATCGTCGGGTAGTTTGATATCATATCGTGAGAATCCCAGGTATCGTATCGACTACTTTGATGGTATCGTATCGTCAGGGAAGCCGGTATCGTATCGCGTCCAAAGCAGTATCGTATCGTCTGCTACTCCAAGTATCCTATCGCCTAGATTTCTGGTATCATATCGTGGCCAAGTAGCATCGCCTAGTGCAGTATCGTCTGGAAGTGGTATCGTCCAGAGCTATTGTAGCATTTTGTAGGGCATACTTAAGGCATTTGAAGAGCCACTCAAGGAGAGGTTTAGGGACCTAGAGAGCCTCAAAAGGGTGAATGAACTTGAGGTGAGGGAGAGTGCTAAGTAGCCAAAGAAGTGTCATATCCTCTGTAGGAAGTGCCGCTCAGGTCAGTCACCACTCTGTCTATTTAGATACCTCTAGTGACTTCGAGGAGGAGATACCAATGGCCTCAGAAGACATGCATGGCCCAGCTCCAAGTAGAAACTTCATGACTGCAGTAGAGGGAGAGTACCATACCTCCTTACAATATGTTTCTACTAATGCCCAAGAGATTCCCATCTACCTGGATGGCTTAAACAGATCAGTGGCTAGGATGGTAACCTCCATGGATGCCACGATCGTGCCTAGACCTATTGTTAAGTACGAAGGAGGAGCATACATGGAAAAGGTAGGTCACATATACATACTGACTGAATTTCCTGAGATGGTCCATGAAAGGGGAGAGTTAGTGGAACAAGAAAACCCAGGAAGACCAAACCCTGAGGAGCTAGTGACGACCCCTAGAGGTAGATCCCATGTAACACGAGTCTTGAGAGGAGACTTGATACCTCAAGATGACTATCTATTGGAAGTTTATATGATCTATGGATCAGATGTATTACTTCAAACAGACTTATCGGCTCCAGGAAGAGAAGAAAGCCCTACGACATTTTATGAGCTGAAAGATCCAGAAGACGAAACTAGAATCACATACCTAGACAAAAATCAGAGAAGATATTGGTTGGTTAGTGCCTTAGACAGAGCTTGATTGAAATACATGGGATTTCCTATATTTCCTCAAAGAGATCAGGCAACTACTTCGCATAACCCCTTTGGAAATCAACAAGAGATAGAACACACCATGTCAGGACAAACTAGCCAACGGAGTGGTTCAAACTGTACTCATGTACAATTTGCGACTCCAGGAGTGCAAACAAACAATAAGACCCACCCAGGAGTATGGAATCAGTACCGACCACCAGTAGGAGGACAGCCTAGAATACCTCCAGTTAGGCTAGCAGTTCCTGTCTTTCCCATAATGCTTAGATCGCCATAACCAATGAGAAGATTGAGACCTATCCAAGTGGCCAAATGTGTAAGAAATCATTATGACGGATTAGGAGCACCCTATGATCACATCGCTGAATTTAAACAAGTCCTAAGGGCAGAATAAGTAGACGACTTCTTTGTGCAGTATGAGTCCTTTGGACTCACCCTCACAGGAACGGCTCTGACTTGGTTCCAGCCTTTAGACCCTAATCAGTTTGGAAACATGGAACAATTTTTTCAGAGAATTCACTAAAAGAGGGATTAAACACAATTCTGCATCTTTAATCCATAGTTTTAAGCAAAACCCTAATGAAACAGTGAAAACAGTTGCTTGGAGATTCAATCAGTATGTTGATAGATGCCCAGCGGCCGAGAGGCCCACTCAGCAAAAAATGATTTCATTATTTTTGGATGGACTCACGAATGGAACCTTAAGAACTTTAGTTTACGTGAAGAGATTACAAACCCTTAGTGAATGCCTTCAATAATGCATTGACCTAGAAGACAACCTCGCGGAGGATCTCAAGAGTACTCCCAGTCCCAATAAATTAGAAGACTCTCGGAGTACCATTACATCCAACTCTAGTAATATGGAAGAATTAACGGAGCTACTAGTAAAGAAACTAGGAGTCCAGGGGCAAAGAACTTACCAACACACAGCCCTAAGAGTGCTCATGTTGCGAAGGTGTAGCCTATGTGGAGGAGATCACCCCACACACATGTGTGTGCGAGGAGGGGCTGGCGCACACCAGACATATCCATACAACAGATAGCACCAACAAGGAACTTCCCTGTACTGCCACATAGAACAAAAATACACCAACCACACTACAGAAAATTGTCCATTCAATAGGTAGTCCCGACCCTTACAACCAACACAGTATCGACCATATGGGTATCCACCAATAGAACCAGGCAGAGAGATGCCCAGATATAATCCTTATCCAACACCAGCAGGAGCACCAAGACCTTATGAACAAGCACCATATCCACCACCCCAACTAGTGTTAGGGCCACAACTGTCACAACCTCAACAAGTGGTACCTATGAAGTATGCTCAGCCAGAAGAAAACTTGGAAAGAGCCATAGTGCCAGCATCGAAGACGATCAATGTAGAATCAGCAAACCCTGGATATGAGCTAACCTCAGGAGATTATTATCCCTATGAAGCCAACATGTTAGAGTATGAATCAGCATATGATTCGGCTTACTCAGGATATGAAGGTTATGATCAGGCTTATGGAACAGAGGTAGCGACTCTGATGTATACTGCGCCTAAAGCACAACCACCCATGAGACCACCCATTAGACCACCTGTGCTGAGAGGACCCTGTTATAGATGTGGAGGAGACCATTTTATTAGAGAATGTCCTTAGCCTTATAATCCACCACCCCCTAGGACTTGGGAGGGGTACTGCAATGATTGTGGAAAGGAACATCTTTTTAGAGATTGTCCAAAAAATCCTAATAAAACCCAAGAAAAGAAGAAACCCAGAGCATTTCAACATTGCCTAATTATGTGGGAGAATACGAAAAGGGATCTATGATAATACGAGCACCCACAGTACATGGAAAAGCCAAAGGGAAGTCAGAGAAGAGTTCACACAATTTAACAGAACTACAGAAGACAAAATTACAATGCAAATTAACAGTGGAAGAATTACTTCAGGTAAAACCACAATTATGGAGGCAATTAGCGAGTCAATTAGAATTAGGGCAAGAGAAGGAAGAAAAGGAATGAAAGGGAGACAAAAACACATCTAAAATACAAATCCCAGTTGATAAAGTGGGAGAGTTTAGTGAAGGGGATGAAGGTAATACATGTCTACCTATCACATACAATGGGTACATGACCAAGGCTATATTAGACACGGGAGCCGGGGTAGGAATCGCCACCAAGGAGATTTGGGAGAAATGGGGAAAACCTGCCTTACGACCCACATGCATGAAGCTCCAATTAGCAGACGGTCATGTGGAGAAACCCTTAGGAAGACTAGAAAGAATCAAATTTAATACCTGTGGAGTTGAATTTGAACACACACTAGCAATTTGCAAATATGAAAAAGCGAACAACTACGAAATTATATTAGGATGACCCTTCATGAGACAAATGCAGGTAGTGCAAGACTGGGGAAGAGATTTGTTATACCTACAACATCAAGGTAATACAACCAAGATAAACTTGCATACGTTTGCCTATCGGGATGTTCCTCCTCTATAATAGAATTCCATACACAAGGAGGAAGATGACCTATCCATTCATAGTGCTGGATTGAGCGATCAATCATGGATACACGAGGACGCTCAGTTATGGATGTGTAAGGAAGCCAAGAAAGAAGAAGACAACAGACAGATATGGCCAATAGGATATCCTAACTACAGACATATAGAGGACCCAAGGTACATGCCTCAAATCTTTCCGGATGAAACCTTTGAACCGCATGGATGGATGGAAATCCTAGCAACCTTAGATGTGTGCGTAAATGAGGAAGTCTTGACAATGAACGAGTGCATAGATGAGGAAGGCTATGATGTAAATCTTTATATGGTTGTCCTTCAAGAAGTGGAAGAAGGGGAAATCTTGGAAAAAGAGTGGAAGGAGGAATATGAGAGTATCAAAATGGAACCCGAATTTGATTCAGAAGAGAGCTATCTAGACACCATTCGAACCAAAGAGAGACAGGAACCGACAAAGATCTTAGCAATAGAAGCCGCTCCCAGAGTACAAAAACAAGAAGCAGAAATGAATAAAATTGGACCAGACCCTGACCTGTTCGAAGTTCCTGAACATTTTAAAAGATACGAAGTAGAAGAGCAAAAGGTAGCCATTCAAATGCCTAAACAAGAGGCCCGAGATGGAGAAGCGTACGACAATAAAGAACAAACAAAAAAAAATATAGTAACAATGGAAGACGGAGAAGAACGATGCACATACATAGGCAAAGATGTATCAGTCAAAGAAGAAGAAGAACTCATACAACTGATCCGAGAATATCGAGAGGTGTTCGCATGAACATATAAGGATCTCAAAGGTGTGGAACCCTCGATTTGTTCTCATAGGATACCAATGACAGCAAATGCAAAACCATCAAAACAATGCCCTTATACATACAATGAGATCTATGCTACTAAAATTAAGGAAGAAATAGACAAGTTACTAGCGGCAGGATTCATATATGAGACAGAACACACCGAGTGGGTATCGCCATTAGTAGTTGTGCCTAAGAAAAACGGAAAATTGAGAGTGTGCATTAACTTGAAAAAGGTCAATGCAGCCACCATACGGGATAGCTACCCATGACCCATTACGGACCATCTATTGGAAAGAGTAGCAGGAAAAGAAGTATATAGCTTCTTAGATGGATTCTCAGGATACAATCAAGTAGCCATTGCTACAGAGGATCAACATAAAACCGCATTCGCGATCGAATGGGGAGTCTATGCTTTCCGAGTGATGCCTTTTGGACTCACGAATGCACCAGCTACTTTCCAACGATTGATGTGTCATGTCTTCAAGGAATTCCTGAAAAAGAGCATGTAAGTATATGTAGATGACTTATGTACATACTCCAATCAAAGACACGATCATATTCCTGAGTTGAGGAAGATATTTAATAAATGTAGACAATACAAAGTCTGTTTAAACCCAGAGAAGTGTGTCTTCATGGTAAGACAAGGAAATATCCTAGGACACATAATCTCTAGGAATGGAATATCCATTGATGAGGACAAGATTAAGGTCATATTAGAGCTTCCTAGACCAAAGAATGCAAAAGAGGTGCAAGCATTTATGGGACATTGTGGATATTACCGTCGCTTTATCCACATGTATGCCATAATAGCCAAACCTCTGTATGGGCTATTAACTCAATTCACTTGGACAGAGGAATGTGAGAGAGCATTCAATGAGTTAAATAAGAGGCTTACACGGCTCCAATTCTGAAAACGCAAAATTGGAACAAGCCTTTTCATATTCATGTTGATGCTTCTAACTACGCAATAGGATGTATCTTAGCCCAACCAGCTGATGAAGGAAAATTAGATCATCCAATTGCCTATGTGAGCAGACAACTGAATCAAGCTGAAAGGAATTATACCACTACCAAGCGAGAAGGATTAAGAATGGTCTATGCAGTGAAGAAATTTAGACACTATCTCCTAGCCAACAAATTCAAGTTCTTCATAGACCATCAGGCTTTACTGTACTTAGTCAATAAACCTTGTAACACGGGAAGATTAGTAAGATGGTTCTTACTATTAATGGAGTTTGACTTTGAAGTGATAGTAAAAAAGGGGAACACCCATGTAAGAGCGGATCATCTTTCAAGGTTAACACACGGAGAACCACCAAGCGGAGTACCCGATGATCTCCTAGACACGTATTTGTTCAATCTAGAAGTTTGTCCAAAGTGGGCAGAGAAATTAATTCCTATACTCACCCATGGCCCACAACATTCAATCAATAAGGATAGAAGAAAGGAAATTCTTCAATCAAGAAACTTGCATATTATTGCGGGAAGTGTGTACTATAAGGAACCCAATGGAGTTTTGCTAAGATGTGTTGAGGAGGACAAACAAACGAGGCTAATTGAACAAGCACATGTGAACAAATGGAGAACACACCAAGCGACTCATGGAACCATCAAGGAATTAAAGAGATTAGGAGTATACTGGCCTGAGATGCCCAAGAATGTCCATGACTATGTAAGTAATTGTGCAGAATGCCAAGAGACAATCCGAGAGGATCATATGTCCATACCTTTCTCAACGATAGCACCCAAATGGAGCAAAACATTAGTGAAATTCCTAAAGACAAGAGAACATGAGGAAGGAGTTAGCTTGGCTAGAAAACGATCCCTAGAGGAGATGAGCAAAGACTATGTTCTCCTGGGAAGAAACTTGTTTAGAAGAGGAAAAGACAACCAATTACGATTATGTGTTCATGAAGGAGAGTATTTACCCATATTAGAGATGGCACACGCCGGTGCAGCAGGAGGTCATTTTTCAGCCGACAGAACAACAAAAATGATTCTCTTCACAGGCTTGTGGTGGCCAACTTTACATATGGACGCTGAAACATATGTGCAAAGTTGTGAAACATGCCAATGGCTAAATACTCAATTCGAAGAGATGACATGCCATTGCGACCTATGGTTTGTGCAAGAGCATTCTCTAAATGGGGTATTGACTTCATAGGACCCATTAATCCACCGGCCAAAGGATCGCATGCTGAGTACATCATAGTAGCCACTGATTACTTGACAAAATGGGTAGAAGCAAAGGCTACTAGAAAGAACGATGCTCAAACCACAGCTAAGTTCCTTTTTGAACATATATTCACTCGTTTCAGATTACCAATTGAGATTGTGAGTGACCGAGGAACGCATTTCCTTAATGAAGTAATCGAATCCCTAATGAATGAATTTTTAGTGATCCACAAAAAATCAGCCCCATACCATCCCCAAGCCAATGGTCAAGTGGAAAGTTCCAATAAGGTATTATGTACAGTATTGACAAAGATTGTCAATAATGGGAGGTTTGATTGGGACAAACAATTGCATCATGCAATTTGGGCCTTTTGAGTGGCATACAAGACTGCCATTGGAACTACCCCATTCAATTTAGTGTACGAGCAGAATGCAATTTTGCCAATTGATTTTTTAATCCCAACATTGAGAGTAGCCCAATAGTATGAGTGGAACGGACATGAATTGTCCCAACAAGTAGACCAAATCGAGAAGTTACATGAAACTAGGTTACAAGCGGTAGCAGGAATCTATACAGCCAAGAGAAGACAAAAGGCATATTATAATGCACATATAAAAGACAAGGGACTTAAAGAAGGAGACTTAGTCCTGGTTTACACCTTAAAACAACATGCCAAGAAGTTACAAAAACGCGGATATGGACCTCTGATTATCAATAGGATCTCTACTAGTGGAGCAGTTAATCTGGCCACTTTAGATGGAGACGTTCTTCCTAACTATATAAGTGGATGCAGAGTGAAACGGTTCATGGAGCCATTGATGGATCAAATGTTAACATGATTAGTAGGTGCTCAAAATAGGAAGAAAGAGGAGGAACGGATTCGAGAGGAGGCTCGACAAGAAGCACTAGAATGCATCAAGAAAAGGAAAGAATGGATTAGGCAAAGGGATGAACGGTATCTCCAAGAAGAAGAGCCTATCCCTATGGCTAATTACCGAGTCCATGAATCTGACACAACAAATTCCTTCATGTCACAACCTTATTTAAACCTAGGAATTGGCAAAATAGAGTACAAATTGATAAATGCCTTAACAGACTCAGGAGCAGGACCTAGTTGCATACGTAATACGGTTATAAAATATCTTCAAATGATTATGAGTCCCACCAAAGCCCAACTGATAGGAATTGGAGGCCAAGTCATCGAATGCATGGGAGTAACTCACGTATCCATGCACCTAGGAAATTCTTCCATGGAACAAAGAGTCTTAGTGTGCAGAGATGAAGATTTAACAGAAGACTTGATCCTAGGACAGGATTGGATAATTGAAAATGAAGTTAGTATCAACCTAGCTCAAGGCTACATTTCAACAAAGATAGGACACAAGGAAATCTTTAGTCTATTAGGAGAGAAGCCTTTACCAGAACCAAAAATCATCGAAAGTGAAGAAGAATGCAGAGAAGAGCTAGTGGAACATGACTCCTGCCCCAATACTTCTGAAACCAGAATAGAAGAAGCAGGAAGATTAAACCCTAAGGTGTCCAAGAAAGAGGTGACATCACCCCATTCAGTGGATGAACAGCCGGACAACAAGGCAACCAATTTTCATGCAGACTTTCATATGACAGAAGGATTATCAATGGGGAAGACAACATTCAGATACTTGCATCAAGGGAACAACAAATCCAAATAGGTACGTAAGGATAAAGTGCAAAAATCGGCGATGCCAACACCAACTCATGAGAAGAAAAAGGAGAACAAGAAAGCAGCATCACTGAAAACCGCAACAAAACGGCTCTTGCAAATATGGCTCCCTAAGCCATTGATTGAAGCTCAAAGGGTACGACAACAGATATGGATTCCCAAGAGGGTCAGACAAACAGCCAAGCAAGAGATATGCAAACAAACGGATACATTACATCGCGACATTCAAATAGTGAGGAAAAAACAAACTCATCATAGAAACATGAGGAGCAAAAACTCAATCACTAGGACATCAGAAGAAAAACATGAAGTTCGACGGACTAGAGAAAAGACAAGGAATGTCATGACAACAAAGTGGATTTGGAAGCAAAAGATACCACAAAGCATGGACCATCAGAACAACAAAGATTCCAATTACACTCATGAAGTATCAAATGCATCTAAAGTATGCATAATAGGGCCACATTACAAGGCCAAGCACTCGGCACATGAGTTACATGATAAAAGTAGTGGTGCACATTCTTCAATGAGAATTAAGGCATAGCTTCCACTTTCTTAGGAATGGACCTACTATGTACATAAATAAATGCTTCGGCTACACTAATGATTGTCTTCTTTCAGGAAAAGAAATAAAAAGATGTGGTAAGAGATCTCACCTATAGAACCATGGGAAACGGAGTGATGGAATGACAACAAATCATTGCAATGCACTACACAGCTTATATACTTTCCTTTGAAGCTAATGCGCTTTTCCTTACAAGTGCAGATGGCTTCTAAAGATTCTGAAGCAACAGTACAAGAGGAAGTATTGGAATTTCCCCTACAAAGTATCACCAAAGCAAAGGGACATTGGTTTAGGGAAGATCAATCAGCTGGGGAGTACCTCTTCCTGGCAACTATCAAAATAATGGACACAGATCACCAATTTCCAATCATGTCCCAGGATTTCAGAGTACTACATGGACTCCCATCTACAATAGACATCATGAAGAAAGTGGGCATACACAAATATTTTGAACTGTCGATCTATAAGCCTGACTTCCACAGATGCACTCAAGTTATGAATACACTCCAGCCTGCACTACATGATCCTTTGGTGCCCGAGGCTAGAGTAATGGATGGCGTAGGTGAATGGGTAGTCATCCAATTCACACATGATTTGATTAAGGAAGCGTTCGAATGGGAGAAGGACGGTATCATTGTCGTAAACGAAGAGAGTCGTGGGGCCAAGACCAGAACATTCACAGTCATTAACAGAGTTGACATAGAAGAGGAAGTCAAGCTCATCCACCAGCACTTCTGCTTCCCAAATATGCATCGCTATATGGCTCCTCAAAAGATTATTGTTCAACTGCTCTCACACGCAATCAAGCAGATTGGAAATCAAATCAATCTGACTCCTTACATACAAGAAAGACTATTCGAGGCAAAGAAGCAATGGAACAATAAGAAGTTCCTCAATGGCAGTGTCGCTATGACAATATTGATTTACCATGCTTTAGGTATTAGAGAGCACCTGCAGGAAATGCCATCATCAACCGCTATGGCGAAGTATGCCAAAGTCGCCACTGTTCCTAAAAAGAAAAGAGGAGTCAAGATAGTGGAAGAGGCAGAAACTAGCTCTCAACCCAGAATGAGAGGAACGAAGAGACTCAGGGAAGTCAAGCAAATAGAAGAGGAAGTTCCAGCCACAAAAAGGACACACGTACTTCCCAAGACAACGATTGAAGAGCACATGCCAATTACAGAGGAAGATTTAACTAGGGCCCTGGAAGAAACGCATCAATATACAGAAGGGCAAGTCAATTTACCAATGCAAGGGCACCATTATCAGTAGGACCACCAAGAGATGCAAGTGAAAAATAAACTCAAAAAAGTGCATCATTACAGAGAAATCGGGTTGGATAGTTCAAGCTCATCTTCGGATGCACAAGAAGAACCTGACACTTCATTATTGAATATGGACATTCAAAGTGAATCAAAAGATGATGGACAATGGGAGGAGTTGAATGCAGTTGACTACACGGAAGCAGACGAAGGAACAAAGATAAATGACAACTCTGTCCACCCAACTAGAGACACCGAAAGCAAGGAGGCATACCAAGAAGGGACATATGTCATCAAAATCAATGAGACTTCCACCATCCTTATCAAAGAGGCAACACCCATAAGCGAGGTGTCAATAAACATACCCACGAAAGAGACTAAAGCAGAGACAGTAGAAGAAGAGGAACCCTTCACACCAATCAGGGTCGTGGCAGAACCCTCCCCCATGGATGTCACATTTAAAGGGAGTGCCACAAAAGCTATTGATTTGGATGAAGAAGAAAAAGTCCAAAACATACAATTACAAATAAGACAACCACACAACGAAACTGTTCATGTCGAGCAAGGAAAAGATGTACAAACCGGAGAAGCTCCTAGCATACCTAGGACATGGTTGAATGTCGACATCGTTCACCTCAAGCCAGTGGTGCAGGACATGATTAGAACCGCAATGGACACACAACAATTAATGCTTGAGGCTGATGAAGACTATGATCAAGCGATGAAGGACAAGCATGAGCTTCAAGAAAGGGGTAAGAATCTTTCGGCAGAATTGAAATTAGAAAGAGAACACATAAAAAAAAGAAAAGGAAGTCCAAGAAGCCAAACAGTAGTGCAACGATTTGATGACAGAAAACGCTAAATTAAAAGAACAGTTGTAAGAGGTACAAAAGAAATATGAAGCTAGCGAGGCCGAGAAGGCACGAATGAATGCTAGGAGTAAAATACTAGAATCACAAATAAAGGTATACATGGAGGAGGCAAAAAACCTAAGGAACCGAAACAAAGAGCTCATGAGAGCTCTTCTGAGTGATCATCCAGTAGAAGTTCAAGGAGGACCTGAAAAGGATATCAAAGAATTGGAAGCCCAGATAGCTAAGTATGAAGATCAGCTCAAGCAAGAGCAAACCACCATTGTCGAATGCGAAAAGAGGTACATGGATGATACTGCGGCTCTAAGAACTAAATGGAAAAAAGTTGAGAATCGCTACCTTATGCAATGTAAAGAGGACACTGATCACCTTGACGTGGTAGCTAAAGAGATACTCAAAAACAAGGAAATTGTTGCTAAAGTCGAAGAAGAAATTAAGCAACAAGAGGAGATCATAACACAGCTAAGAGAGCAGCTGAGGTAGAAGTCAAATGAGGGGACACCAATAGTTCCACAATCCACCGCGGCTACTGAGGAGACTGAGGTACGTCCTCTCTCTCCCCCCTCACATCATTTATCGATAAGGGAGGAATAAGAGGTCCAAATTGAACATAATACTCGGGACATTGCAGAACTGAGCCGACCGAAAAGGGCAGTACTGGTGTCCCAGCTTACTACTCAATTCGAAGATCAAATAATCCAGGTGATGAAGGAGGCAAAAATCAAAAGCAACAATTTGAAGCCCTTCAATGTACCATATGGTCTCCTTAAAGAACAAACGCGACAATATATAAAGAATACTACACATAAAGATCCGGACACCAACCTCCAGCTCAACAAAGATACATTCAAGTATACTCAAGAGGAATTCGAAAAGTTTGATCCCATCTGGAGGCAGAAACTATTGGAAAAGAACCCTACATTGCGGGTACAATGGGAAGCTTCACCATACACACTTCAATTCAATCCATCATTTTTCCCCGTACCCCGCAGATGCTTCTGGACGCAATTTTGGAAGGTCAGCGCCAGGGAACCATCAATAATCAATGGCTGAATTATCCATTGTTACCTAGTCCGCCACATAACTACCTACCAATGGAAGAGTACATGGTAAAAACAATGGAATTTTGGATCACAAGATATTCAGCTGTCCCGGATTTAGCGGTCAAAATGACGAATAGAATTTTTAGTATGATCCTCACAGTAATCAAAGTCTTTCAGCACACAAAATATACATTTTTGAACTTTATCGGCATTATGCAAGGACCTGAAGCACTCATTTTTTATCTTTCTACAATTCCGAGTCGCTTAACACTTATGGCGTATTATTCTCGACTTATGTTTTTGCCGTCAACATATATGCAGACTTTCGAAGAAGCATTTTTCACTAGCTTTTTCGAAATAGATTCGGAGATTTTCATCAAAATGACTTCAAATCTTAATGCATGCCTGGTGGCTTATGAAACCAGCTTTTTTGCGGATCACCGACAAGCCCCAAAGGATGGAGTGAAGTCAAGCCAGTGGAAAGAGTTTATGATATGTCACGCCAATTTGCTGAATCAAAGAGAGCAAGCAGCCATACAGACCTATTCAGATCACCACAAAAAGCCTATCGGGGATGACAGAGTTCAGGAGGAGGGACGTGTGGAAGGGGACTCAAGCAAGAAGAAAAGAAGAAGAAGATCAAAGTCAAAAATTGCGCAAGAAAGAATAAAGATCATAAAATGAAAGAACCACCCTCTGCCCAAAGCCCCGCAGGGGCACGCATCAGGCAACAACGCGAATCATCCAGGTCCTGAGGATTGGAATTAAAGATCATTCAGAACCAGGACATTTCATGGGAAGGACGGACCAAGGCCAGGAAGTATCCATGAAGTGCAAGAAGATACTTGGCAGGTAATAATCCTCCCGCTGATAGTGTGCATTGTCAACAAAGTAAAGAGGCTCAAAGCAATACAGCAGGTCAGATATGTGAAGACAAAGACAAATCAAAAGACCAAAAGTTAGAAAGAGGTAGAGGCTGAAAAGTTTAAGAGGGTGACTAAGAACAGCACATTCCTAGTCACTGATGGCGTGCATGGTAGCGTGGCTGAATACAGCAACCCAAACTTGTGATATAAGGAATACCAAGGGGCAAACTGAAGCAAAGGACATACCTCGGATAAGATAACCAATTGTCTAACAGTCCTTGTTGCCGCTTCGACCGCTGGGTGCATGTATTCAAAACTCTTAAACAAACTAAGGACAAGAAGTAAAGCCTGTCAAGGGATGACAGAGACAAAGAGGGGGAGAGTGTTGCAGAGCAAAGAAGCATAAGAGAAGAGCCCCAAAATTTTCAAATTAATGGGCATAATTTTTCTTTGTCAAAGTCTTAGAGAATTCCCTCAAGCCTTGTAAATGCACTAGAGGAGTCCTCTAGTTGCATAATCCCATCTAGTTGTAAACTATCCCTTGTAAATTAGTAGGAAATTCACTTTATAGTAATAAACTGCTGGTCTCTTGTGTGAAAGGACCAAATTTAGGGCACATCTATATAAGTCACTTTGTGACTCTTTGTAAGTACTTTTTGCTATTGTGAACAAGGAGAGCTTTGAAATCTCGAATTTGCCTCTTTCTTGCAGATTTCCATCTTCTCTTTGATCTTCTATGTGTGTGTAATGCTTGGAATGTGTGTGTAGGACTATTGTCTATCCCTCCCCACTGTTTTTTGAACTACTGTAGTGTGTGTGTGAGCTTGTAGGAGTTGTGGCGTGAGTGTGGGTACTTCTCACCATTCACTATTTTGGCCATAAATTTAAGTAGAATTGTCAAAATCGAGTGAAACCACTTCCAATAGATGCGTCTCATCAAGAGCTTCAAAATGTTCCCTATTGACTATATTCGGAGCATTGAGCTGAGAGAAATCCTTGATTTACTGAAAACTATTGTAAGAGGTATCGCGGTAGACATTTTCAGTGTTTCAGTGAGTTTGAGAGGTGGATTAGTCTTTTCTCATACATATCAGCAGAACCACTTCATTTTCCATCATGTGTGCACATGTCTTCATACACTTGCTTAGGTCGTTTGATCGGATTGACATATAAGCGTGTGTCAATTTCCCACTATACGCATTTGTGTTGCAAATGAGGTTTAGTCTCTTTGGCACAAGTCCTTGAGTCTTCTTGACTTAGGTACACACATACATACATCTACATCATGCATACATGTGTCTAACTCATACATGCACATGCATTCTATGTACTATGTTTTTCTGCATATTTTGTATCCTCTATGGAGAGTATCTGGTGCAGCACTTGGAGCTCAGTGTTTTACATTGAGGATATTATCGTGGAGCTCTTGAGGAGGAAATCACACTATGGTGCATCATCCTCGAAATACTTCACAAACTATTTAACGAAATGGGTAGAAGCAAAAGCCCCTAGAAAAAATGATGCTCTAACTACCGCTAAGTTCTTATTCAAGGATAAATTCACTAGATTTGGACTATCCATTGAGATTGTCAGTGATAGAGGTATGCACTTCATTAATCAAGTCATTGATTCACTCACGAATGAATTTCTAGTGATTCATAAAAAGTGAGAACCTTATCACACACAAGCTAATGGACAAGCCAAAAGTTCAAACAAAGTGTTAGGTATGGTTCTAACCAAAATAGTCAACAATGGAAGGTTAAATTGGGACAAACAATTGCATCATCCAATATAGGCTTTCTGACTAGCTTACAAAATGGGTATTAGCCATTTATTGTTGCATGTGATGCTAGTGGAAGGCAAATCGGATGCGTACTTTCACAAGAAGGAAGGTTAGTGGCTTATGAGTCAAGGAAACTCAGGAACATTAATTAAATTATACAACACATGACTTGGAAATGCTTGCGGTTGTTCATGCACTTAAACATTGGAGACACTTATTGCTTGGAGTAAAGTTTGATTTAAGAACAGATCATCAGAGCCTCAAATATATATTTACTCAACCTTTACTGAACAATAGACAAAAATGATGGATCAAATTGCTAAGTGAATATGATTTTGACATTAAATACTTAGCAAGAAAAGAAAACAAAGTGGCCGATGCTTTGAGTCATAAATGTTTATGCAGTTCGATTTCTATTTTATCCTCTGATTGTGATATTGGAAAAGAATTAAAAGAAAATTCATTTTATGCAGCAATCTTGAAATTTTTGAGCACGAATCCAGGTTCTATGTTTCAAAGAAAATTTCATTTGAAAAACAATGATTTGTATTGTAATTCTCATTTATGTATTTCTTCAGAACCTATTTTAAAAGAAAAGATTATGCATGATTGTCATGATGCACCTTTCTCTGCACACCCTAGT
>CM035417.1:170979275-171006775 GCA_020310875.1 Ceratopteris richardii | reverse complement strand
CACTTCTCCTTGTATCATCTGCATGTGCCCTTCTTACTCTTGGAGTCTTCACAGAGGGAAATCCAAGTTCCTCATCAAGGCTCTTTTCTGAACCGCTTGAATCTCCATCAACGTCTTCAAAACCTGCACATGTTTTATGACCAGCAGAAAGCTTTTCTTTACCTTTCTTGGATGTATTTGATGAATTTGCTAGACTGAAATTCCCACGTAATCTTCCACTCCATGGATTTGAGGTGGAACTATTGCTTGGTGATGCATCTGGTCCACTCAAAACCTGAGATTCTACACTTGATTTTTCAGCATTTATTTTTCATTTGGTTCAAGACTCAGTCCTTCTTTGGCATCTACATAGAAGCTTGATATTTCATCAAATACCACATCTCTGCTCACCTTTACCTGTCGTGTGAGTGGGTTATAACATTTATATCCCTTTTTCTCAAGGGAGTATCCAATGAAGACACACTTTTCTGCTTTTGGATCAAGCTTCGTCCTCAATTCATCTGGGACATTTACATATGCAATACAGCCAAAAACTTTCAGATGTGATAAGTTTGGCTTTTTACCTGTAAACTTCTCTTCAGGTAACTTGATGTAGAGTAGCAGTCGAAGTTTTGTTCATGATGTATACAGCAGTATGCACAGCTTCTGCCCAATAACAATGAGGCATATTCTTCTCAGCCATTAAGGCTCTTGCTATTTTTGCAATATGTCTCTTTTTGCGTTCAGCAACACCATTCTATTGTGGTGTGTACCTGCATGAAAACTGAAGCGGAATTCCATGATTTTTTAGAAAACTGTTGAACTCATTTGACATGTATTCACCTACTCCATCAGATCTTAATGTCTGAATGTACTTCCCTGTCTGCTTTTCCACCATAACTTTAAAATTCTGGAAGTGAGTAAACACCTCGCTCTTCTCTTTCATGAAATATACCCATACTTTGTGTGCATGGTCAGCAATGAAAGTAACATAAAACCTGCAACCACACATAGATGTGGTCTTTGCTGGACCCCAAACATCTGTATGTACTACTTCTAGTACATTCTCACTAACATGCTTGTCATGTGGAAATGATGCTCTTGATTGTTTACCAAATTGACATGCTGCACATACCTTTTGCATTTCTGCAACTTTGAAATTTGGTAGTCCATGGACAACTCCTTTGACTGCATCAGTTTCAGCCTTTGCGAGTTTGCATGTCCAATCCGTTTGTGCCATATCTCTATATTTGCAATAACTCCTGCACCTTTTGCAAACATGGCTGCATTCATTTCAAGAATCTTCACATTTAAGGTGAACATCCTACCCCCTTTGTTTCCTTTGGCAACCAATTGTCCATCCTGCTTGTACTCTTCTACATATCCATCAGCATTGAACCTGACTTGTAATCCCTGGTCAACCATTTGTCCAACAGAAACCAGATTCTTTGTTATATTTGGAACATGCAGCACATCAGCGAGATGTTTTACCTTTCCGTCCTCCATAGACAATGCTATGTTTCCTGTATGCTCAATAAGATGCGATGTATCATCACCTGTTTCAACATATCCAGGAACTGGCATTTTTTGCAAACTACTAAACCATTCTACATGACTGGTCATCTGATTTGAAGCACTTGAATCAACATACCAGACATTATCATTCGATTTTGAAACACCAGCAGACATCGTATTCATCATGTGATGGTGAACCATAAACAGATTCTCAGAATCATCTGCACTTGTGGATGCATAGTTGTTTTGCTGCCTTCTGTTATTTTGATTCTTCAACCTGCAATCATGTTCAAAGTGTCTAGGTTTTCCACAATTCCAGCATCCTTTACTATCATTACCTGAATCATTTCTTTGGAAATTTTTGCGACCTCTTTGACTCCCCCTGGCTCGAAATTGTCCTCTTCCTCCTGCATGATTCTGTTGTTGACCTTGATCTTGGTTATTGTTTCCTCTTCCACTTCCAAAACCTCTACCTCTGCCTCTTCCTCTACCAGAGTAGAATACCTGCTCAAAACTGGGCTTTCCTTGGGAGTTTGAATCCTCACCAAGATTCTTTTCTTCAATAATCAGCATAGATACCAAATCAGCAAAATTCGGAATATTTTCCCTGGTCTGTATAGAAGTTCTAAACTGCTTATATGCAGCTCCTCAACCACGAAGGCACACTTCCACCTTATCATCATCATCTACATTCACGCCAATAGATGCAAGTGACTCACATATGCTTTTGATTTTTAGAGTGTAGTCACTTACCGACATGCTCTTTTTCTCCAATGTATGCAGCTCATTCTTGAGTTGCAATTTCTGTGCCTTTGTATTGGTCTCGTACAAAGTGACCAAACTGTTCCAAGCCTCTTTTGGAGTCTTGGCATCCTGTATGTGTCCAATCATGCTATCCTGTATGCTAACAGATAGCCAATACATTACCTTTCGTGCTCCTTGATTCCATTCCTCATATGCTCTTAACTGTTCTGCAGTCCAATTCCTTTCTTGTAACTGCGGAGCATTTTCATTCTCTCCTTCGATGTACTTCCAATAGCCTTTTCCCATCAAGAAATTTGTCATTCTGAATCTGCAAGCATGGAAGTTGTTCTTGTCCAGCTTATCGCTCATAAGCTAAATCATTCCATCTGCATTTGCCATTTCTGCAACAATTCACAACACCGCAACACACTACAAGCAGCACTTTTGCTTGAACACTGTCGCACTATGACATGACAGTTCGATCTCAGAAAAACACAGTTTTCGTGTATCAACAATACACGAAATCTCTTGAAATTTTGGATCTGGAATATATTAGTGTCGCCGACCACAATGCAAGTTACAATTTCTGAAACTGACCTGGTTTTTTTGTGGGCCCCACTTGCAAACTCGAAATGGAGGTCGAGATGGCTTCAAAACTTCGACCTTCACGCCGATTTTCGTAGCAAATGGAGATCGTTTGTGAAATCACGTTTTCTCCATGCCTTGTCGTGTAGTCTTCATCGTCACCTTCTCCACGAGCTCTCTACAGCCACGCTGGCTCTGATACCATGTCACGAGGAAGGAGATAAGGAAGAGAGCTCACACACACACTCTCACTCTCAAGGAGAAGCACACACACAAATTGAGACATGGAAGAATGATCTTCTTCTTCTTCTTCTTCTTCTTCTATTACATAAAAGGAATGTACAAGAATGATCTAAAAACAAGAATACAACAAGTGCAATATATAAAGACCAGTACATAAGGAAAAAACCTAATGTCCGCGAATGAGTGAGCTTGCAAGAGACAAATGTGCCATCACTCTCGGTAGATAAATCTAATAAAGATCAATGAAGTATCCCTGACATATACCGGCGTGACCACTATACATGTCAGAGAAACGAAAAACTGGTACTTGTCATCCTGGATCATCACATGTTGAGCTTGATATCTCAACACGAACCCCCACCAGGGGACCCTGGTAACTCCCTTTCCTTACAATACCTTACATGGTCCAATATGAACTTCATCCAACATGCAAGTTGGGATTCCCATCAATTGGGTAATGCACGCTTGGCTTCTCCTCATAATGGGGGCCTTACAAAGTGCATACAATCATGAGAGGTAGACATTGATCATATACTAACACCCCCCCTCAATGTTTACCGATGATAAATCAAGTAGGTCTTGGTCCTATGCCCATCTGTTGAAGATGTTTGTTGAGCTGCTCTCTTCCAATTGCTTTAGTGAATATGTTAGCACAATTTGCCTCTGTTGGGCAATATTCTAGCTCCGCAATTTCATTTTCAATTAGCTCACGAATGTAATGGTATTGTACTTCTATGTGCTTGGTGCGAGCATGAAATACTGGGTTCTTTGCAATTTCCATACAAATTTGATTATCACAGTTGAGTATAGTCACCATATTTGATGGAAAGCCGAGATCTACAAGAATTCTCCTTAACCAGACTGCCTCACAAGATGCAAAACAAGCTGCTTTGTACTTTGCTTTAGTGGAGGAGAGTGCGAGACTTGGTTGCTTCCTACTTTCCCACGAAAATATTCTTGAAGCAAGTGAGAAACAATATCCAGAAACTGATTTTCTAGAATCACAATCTCCAACCCAATCTAAATCACAATATCCTTGAAGTGTATCACCTATGGTATACAAAATACCGAAATCCAAGGTTCTTGCAATATACCTTAGAATTTGCATTCTAGCATTCTAGTGACTCTCCTTAGGTTTGTTGGAAAACTTGCTTCATACTCCAACAGCATAGCAAATGTTTTGTCTAGTGTTGCACAAAAAAATAAGACTTCCAATGAGCTTCCTATACTTCTTAGCATCTACATCAGGCATGTTATCATCCATAGATAGCTTATGATTTACCTCCATAGGTGTGCTTGTTGGTTTGTAGTCCATCATTCCAAATGCCTTGAGAATTTCTTTGGCATATTTTTGTTGTGAGATGAAAATGCCATCCTTCGTTTTCCATACTTCAATTCCCAGACAAAAATGGAGAAGACCTAAGTCTGTCATTTCAAACTCAGTTCCCAAGCTGATCCGAGTTTGATTGATGAGTTCCTGATGATCTCTTGTAATGATCAAATCATCTACATATACAATGACAACAACTAGCCTGTTATCCCTTTTCGTTACATACAAGTTAGCATCAGAAGTACTTCTTTCAAATCCCATATTTTTGAAAATTTATATATCGGTTGGTACCAAGCCCGTGGAGCTTGCTTAAGTCCATACAAAGCTTTCTTCAACTTGCAAACTTTATTTTCTGAATTGGGCACCTCAAAACTTGGTGGTTGAGATACATATACCTCCTATTTGAGGTGACCATTCAAAAATGTAGATTTGACATCCATCTGGAAAATAGGCCAAGCCATTTGTGCAGCTACTACAAGTACCGTCTGAATAGTTGTCATGCGTGCTATTGGCGCAAAAGTTTCTTGAACATCAAATCCTTTGATCTATGAAAAACCTTGTGCAACTAATCTTGCCCTATACTTTTCTATTGTTCCATATGCTTTATACTTAGCTTTCCAAATCCATTTAGTACCTATTACCTTCTTCTTTGGCGGCAAGTCAATTAGATCCCATGTATCATTTTTTAGTATACTATCATACTCCGACTGCATTGCTACTCTCCAACCTGGATCATCAAGGGCTTCTTCAATGGTGGTAAGCTCCTTTATCGAGCCCATGATATCTGACATTAGAGCCATGTTAACAATGTGTTCTGAGGATCTTCTTTGCTCCTCTAATCGCTTTTATCTTCCTAATCCATCCGATGATGATTCTAGTACATCTACATGTGGATTGTGATAATCGAAGAGCTGTTGTGCCCACGTCGGTAGTGGCTTACGTTGTGCAGCTACAACTGGTTGGCTTTTTATTGAGGAAATTTCTTCATCAGATGTTTCCTCCTCCTCAACTTTAACCTGTCTTTTGATAGGCACAAGGTGAGATATTTCTCCGTTTGATGAGATAGTAGATTTACCTTTATCTTCTACTAAGTGTGGTTTTTCATCAAACACCTCATCTCGGCTGACAAAAATCTTCCTTGCCTCAGGATCCCACAACCTGTATGCTTTAGACTCTTCACTATATCCTAGGAAGACACACTTTTTTGCTTTCTGAATCCAACTTTGATCTTGTTGAATCAGGAATATGTGCATAATAGAAACAACCAAAAATTCTGAAATGCAAAACTAGAGGTTTTTTACTAGAATATGCTTCTTGAGGAGTCATCCCCTTCAGTGCTTTTGTGTAGCTTTGATTGAGGATGTAGACTGCTATATTGACTGCTTCTGCCTAGAATGAATCAGGCATGTCTTGAGCCTTTAACATACAACGAGCCATTTCAACTGCTATCTTGTTCGTGCGCTCAACAATGCCATTTTGTTGAGGTGTATGAGCTGTGGTAAGTTGCCTTTTCACACCATGCTCCTTAAAATAATTGTTGAATTCTATTGACAAGAATTCACCTCCTCCATCTGTTCTAAATTTCTTCAGTTTCCTTCCTGATTCATTTTCTACATACTTATGCCACGTTTTAAATTTTTCAAAAGCATCAGCCTTCTCTCGAATGAAATAAACCCACATCGTTCTACTATAATTGTCGAGTAACAACAAAAAGTAGAAAGATCCTCCTAAAGCAGGTGTAGACATTTTACCACAGAGATCAGCATGTACCAACTCTAGAGGAGCTTGAGATCAATTGTTGGTCTCTCTTCGAAATGCCTTTCGTTGTTGCTTGCCCATCATACAAGCTTCACAAGGTTCTTGCAACTCTAAAAATGCAGGCAAATGAGCAACCATCCCCGTTCTTTGCATCTCCTTCAAAACTACAAATCTGAGATGCCCAAATTGTTGGTGCCATAACTTGCTTACATCATTATCTTCTACAGCAGTTAAAGCACTTAACTCATACAAGTTATCCCGTCGTATGCCTTTACCTACAACATTACCTGATGAATCCATGATTTTTGCACCACACTTATTGAAGTGAACTTCGAGTCCACGATCTGTTATTGCAAAAACTCACAAAAAATTTATTTTGAGTATAGCTACATAGAGAACATCAGATAACTTTTTCTCAACACCTGGAGAAGTGATAAAAGAGATGGTTCCTGTTCCTTTGGTTGGACACTTGGAGTCATTTCCCACTACTACATTGATGGATTCTTGTAGAGGCACTAGGGAGCTATACCAATCCTTTTTACTGGTCATATGGCGAGAAGCTCCACTATCTAAAATCCATGGTTCATCAACATGAGCTTGATCAAATGAACATACCTCTTCAATAGCTACCCAAAGTTCCAGCTCTGTGTTGTTTGTAGACTCTTTGTTCTTCCACGATGATTTTACAGTCACATTCCATTCATCAGCTTGCTTCTTTCTGCAATCCTTGATGGCATGGCCTTTCTTTTCACAATAGAAGCAACTTCCTGTGAACTTTTTCTTCTTTGGATTCTTCTTTGATACATCAGAAGAGCCTTTACCTTTTGCATTTGCTGAAAATGAAGCATCACTTGTACTTTGCCGATTCCTCAACCGCATCTCTTCTTCTAAAAGCATAGCACAAAACTCTTCAAATGTGAGGGGAGCTGATCTTACCAGAGTGTTAAGGGTTATTGCTAATCCATCATACTTTGCTGGAAGAACATGTACACATCTTTGAGCTAGCTCTTCTGATGTTATAACAACACCAATTGCAGCCAATTGGTCTTGAAGATGTTTTATCCGTTTGATAAAATTTTCAGCCTTTTCAGAATCAGAATGCTTTTCATTTGCCAATTGATTTTCTAAATTCAGTATCCTAGTGTGGTTCTTGGTCTCATATTGTCAAGCCAATATGCCCCAAGCCTCATGTGCTTTAGTATTATGTTGAACTAAAGTAAGCACAAAATCACTTACACTAGTGACAATTGCACATAATGCATCAGCATTCTGCCTCTTCCAAGCTCGTAGAAGATCTGGATCTAGCTAAATCATCAATCTTGAATTAGATGGATCTTCAACTAGTATAGGCTCTAGATCCAATCTCATCGGTCCCATGACAGTGTCAAGTAATTCATAGGAGTCCAAAATTGCAGAAATTTTGAACTTCTAGAGTGTATTGTTGGATCCATCTAGCTTCCCTTCAGTGAATGCAGGTGGACGAATTCGAATAGGTGTAGCATTAACATTAGCTGAAGCACGAAGACTAGTGTTTGATGATGAAGCCATCATGTAATCACTCGAATAATCTACTGATATTCTAGTCTGCTAGTAGGCTAAAATAGTGATACTTCTCAAGCTATTCAAATCTTAGCACTTGATGGCACTAAACTCTGCAGGTTCAAAGCTATGATTTTTTTTTAATATAAAGGAAGTTCGGCATTAGCCTACTCTCCCGGACTTGAATTAAATAAAGAAAAGTACAAGAGAAGGGGACTAGTGCCCACGGGACCCCCCAAATCCCACAAAGCAGGGGAAGCTTTTACAGAGCTTAGATGACATTACAAAGAAGGTTAATTACCCTCTCATCACCCTCATGTGGGGCCCACTTGGGTTTAAGCTTGTTATCGATCAAAAGGAGTACTTGATGATGCCTAAAGGGGGGGGATTTTTTACTGTTGACAATCCTTTTGCCAAGGAGGAACAATGATTTCTCAATTGACCACTCCTTGGGGGAGTCCCCGAAGTTGACAACACATCTTTCCCGCCAGATTTTCCAAAGGACCTCCCCTCTGATGGCGTTCCAGAGAGTCGCGGAGTAGCCGATCACTTCTCCCAGCAGGGCTTGCTGCCAACTGAGGCATTTTTGAAGTCTAATTCTCTTTCCAACCACCTGCCAGAGTCTGTTGGAGTTGGGGCAGGTAAAGAAGATGTGTGAAACATCTTCGATAGACCGGTAGCAGCGTTTGCACCAGGGAGGGATCCCACAAATTTTGCTAGCCTTAAGGTTGGTCCAGATTCCATGATGAAGAATTTGCCATAAGAGGACAGACTTTTTGATTTCTATGAGGGGGTGCCAGATAGCCATGAACTTCATGTCCCACCGAAGCCGCATCCATGACAGGCACCACTTTTTGTTGAGGTTAACCTGATAGTCGATCGTTTCTTTGATGTTCGGGATTTTTTATAGGCTATTCCTATTGTGCCATTTGAGACTGAGCGAGCTCGACATGTCGTGTCCCATGATAAGGCGAACTTTGTGTCGGTCCCAGGCGAGACATCTGCTTTGCAAAGTGTTCCATTCTTCATGCGAAATGTTGATGCTAGGGTTAATATCCTCAAAGGTGATCCAATGGTTGTTGTCTTGTTTCCAGAGATGGTTCCATTTTTTGAAGCCTTTGTTCCATAGCTTCTTGGCATTTTGAATGTTCCAAGATTCCACACTCCGGATGCCATGGATCGGAAACCAGATAGAGTCATTTTGTCTGATACCGGCAGCCCACTTCCAGTCTTCACTAATTCTTGTGAAGCTTTTGACTTTATTCCAACTCTTCCAAAGGGAGCACACCAGATTAGAGCCTTTCGGGAAGACGGGGATCGGGGAAAACAGCAAGGTCAAGATGTCAAGATTCTTCCAATTTGGGAAACCCATGAGCGCCAACTCATTCTTGTTTTTGAAGATCAACTTGGCCCACGAGGCCTCCCCGTTGCACCAAGCCTTAATCATCCATTTGGCCGACAGTTTGTTAGCCATGCACCCAATGTCCAAGATACCAAGTCCCCCACTATCTCTATGGCTAGTGCAGATGGACCATTTGATATTAGGCACCCCCCTCCTATTGTGGTCGCCCGTCCAAAGGAAGTTTCTACAAATACTCTCCAGTTTGGACAGATCTTGCTCTTTCGGTCTCCAACAAGAAAGGAAATAAATGGTAGATGATAAGAGGAATGTGTTGATAACCATAGCACGACCAGCAAGATTGATTTGCATACCTCTCCAATAGTTGAGCTTGTTTTCGAGTTTGGCAAGCACCCAGTTCCACCGCTGTTCCATAGAGACGCCAAACCCCAAGGGAATCCCAAGAAGCCGAAAAATTTGGCCCTGCGGAATGATTTGACAGCCATGATCAATGAGAAGGTTGGGTTGTGACCCACCAATAGCTCTAAAGGCAGTCTTAGAGTGGTTGATTATGGATCCAGAGGCTTCACAAAAAGTAGCAAGACACTTCCAAAACGTCTCGAGGCTGGTACTGTCATTGTGAACAAAAGCGTTCATATCATCAGCAAAAAGTCTCATGGTGATCTGACTGTGATCATGCGGCAAACGAAGGCCTTTAATGTTACCAGCTTCCACCTGATGCTCCACCAGCCTGCTAAGCCCTTCCGTGGCAATGGCAAAGAGAAGGGGAGCCAATGGGCACCCTTGTCTGATAGATCTTCTAAGTTTGATCACCTTTGAAAGTTTTCCATTAATGTTAATTTGGGTCGATGCGTTTCCGAGAAGGGTCGCGATCATCTTGGTGAATTTCTGACTACATCCAAGATCTTGTAGCGATTGTAGAATATAGTCCCATTCTAGCCTGTCGTAGGCTTTATCAAAGTCGATCTTGAGGAACACTACTTCTTGTTTGGACTCATTTGAAAATTCAAGACCTTCCCAGATATCTATAATGGTTTCCAAAATTGACCTGCCTTTGATGAAACCTTTTTGATCCTCGCTTAACCACGCTCTCAAGTGGCAAGAGATTCTGTTGGCAATGACTTTGGCGATGATCTTGTATCCTGTTTGGAGCATTGTAATGGGGCGCCAGTTCTCAATTCTGTTCTTTTCCCCTTTTTTGTGTACCAACTTGATAATGCCATTGTTGAGACAAGAAGGAAGCGCGCCAAACTTGAGAGCCTCTTGCCAAATCAAACAAAGAGTGGTGGAAACCACCAACTTGAAGGATTTAAAGAACTCATTAGTGAGCCCGTCGGGGCCCGGGCTTTTACCTGAAGGGAGTGCATCAATGACCTCAATGATTTCGGCTTCAGAGATAGAGGCATGAAGCAGAGAGTGAAGGTTGAGAGGTATCCTGTGGGGGGAAACCCTAGATATGGCTGCCATACAGTCCCTTCTATGGTGGGAGAGGGGGTTTGAGGTCCCCAGGAGTCTCGTGAAGTGCCCTTCAATGATCCCAAAATTATCTTCTTCCGTATTGCATACATTGCCATTTGCGTCTAGCAATAAGGGGATCGATTCTCTGTTGTGTTTCCTTTTGAGGATACGGCACATCTCTTTGGTGGGTTTGTCGGCTTTGCCAGCCCACCACTCCTTGAAGAAAATTTGCAAATTTTTCCTTTGTATCTCTTCCTCGTATCTCAGCAGCGCTCTGATTTTTCGAAGTCCTTTCTGGGCTTGAGATTTTCCTTTGTTCACTTCCTCCTCGAGCCGCCAGAGTCTATGATATAGAGCTTCTCTACGAGCCCGCCGTACAGTCTCAAGCATCTTCTTGGATCTAATCATGATCTATCGTGACTTATCGACCGCACTTCTCCAACACTTGGCTGGGGACAAGCCAGAGGCGAATGCCTCCTTCCACACATCACAAATTTCTTGATGAACGGAGGGGAGAGAGAAGGAGGGCACACTGGCATGGAACCAAGGAGCCTTACGGATCTTGGTGGGGGGTTGAAAAGTGATGACAATCGGGTAGTGATCAGAGATGGTGAGGTCGGTGCGTTGCGAGAGGGAAGGGTGGCCCCACTGGTGAGTAAAACTCTGGGAAATGTAGCATCTATCAAGTCTAGCTTTCCTCAGGTCCTCGCCTGCTTGGAGATTTGACCAAGAAAAGCCATTCGAGTCTTTGAATTCGACCAAATCCAAGTGTAGTTTAGTTTTGTCCCACGTTTCTTTCTCCCGACTATCGATGACCCTACCCTTGCCCATCCATCTGTCCATGGGGTCCTCAACCATGTTGAAGTCACCACAAATAAGCACGTTGTGGGGGAGCGAGTCCAAGGAGGCCCAAGTGTTAAGTCTCTCTAACTCCCCATTAGGGGCATACAAAGAAACTAAAGTAAAACAAAAGGGAGCACCGAAAGAAACAGCAATCCATCGATGGCATTCATCTTCAATGGAGTTCTCAAGCTTTTCAAAACCAGAGTTGGTTAATACCGATTACCGTTCCACCGGACCCCCGCTGATGCAACATTGAAATCCAAACATGGGTCGAGGAGACATGTCTAAGCCGTTTCTGGAGGTCTTCTCCGTCAATTTTAATCTCTTGAATACATATAAAATCTGGGTTTAGGCTAATGTCGCGAAGCCATTGACCAATGATGATCGCTCTTGAGGGGTCGGTTAGCCCTCTAGCATTTAACGAGATGATGATCATTGATGTAGTGAGCCCTCTTTACGGGAGGGAGCTTTGTCCTTTCTTTTCTTGGATTCATCTTTCTTTTTCGCTCGGATCGGATCCCGAGTTAGCAATAGGTTTTTGTAGGGGCTTTTCCACGGTAACTCCATAGGTTGTTTTCCTTTGCGGGATGCCTCCTACTGGGAAGAATTGGGCACCGTTTTTAGCTCCGTTTCCGGAATAGTCGATCCGATGATGGAGCTTTCACTATCCATGTTATCTTTGTTGCTAGTAGTAAAGCCGTCTTCTTTGCTTGTAGTGTAACCCTCCTGCAAGGTTTCTTTACTGTCAGGGATCTCTAGGCCTTCGACGTCGGTGTCCACCTCCAGTTGGTTCCCCCCTGGGTAGTCAAACTCATTGATGTCCTTTTCCAGATTGCAATACAAGTTGCTGGAGGGGGTAACTGACATGTTGTTTTGCTCAGAAGTTGCCCTAGGGCTTCTTTTCCTTCTTCTTCTGACTTCGATGAACCCGTCTGCATCAGCTTCTGGATTAAGGGGTCCCTTGAAATCCTCTACTTTCGTCGAGTGATTCAATGCTCCATTGGTATCTTGAGCATTTTTGGGGGCTTCTTGATTTCACTTGCTTTTTCTTCTCAAAGGGCAATCTTTAATCCTGACCTTGTTGGCCACAATGAAAGCACGCGTTGGGGAGGTTTTTGTAATTGATGTCTTGCTCCCATACGTCCCCTTCGCCCAAGTCCAGTTTGACCTTCGATGGAAGTGGCATACTGAGGTCAGCCTCGACACAGATTTGAGGGTGCCACCGAGCGTTGAACGAGTGTCTTGCACCTTCATAAATGAGACCACCAATGTCCTCGCGTGTGGCCAACGGCTTGCCGATAGGAGAAACGATGTCCCACATGAAGTTGTATAGGAAGTATGGCAGGTTAGGGAGCTCAACCCAGAGAGGGTACCGAAGCGATTTCGATTTGTCGGGAGTAAAATCAGGGGACCATCTGAATAGGCACAGGGTCACCCGGCCGAGTTGCCAAGTTCCGACACTAAGGGCTCGAAACGCCATATCTTCATTTTCAAAGACTAGCAGCAAGTGGCTTGCCGGTAAGAACTGACACTTACAGACAACTAGCCCATGGGGGAACCACTCGTTGCGAAGCCACTGTTGCACAGTTTCGAGCGGGGGCCTAGGGCCGAACATTTGGCTAACGAGGCAAACTTTCTTGAGCTCCTCCTGAGTTGACAGAATTGCGGGTCTACTGAGGGAGACCAAGGGGGGTTCAGCACTCTTGAAGGCCCCTAGGGCGGCACAAGAACCCCCCTCCAACAAAGAGGCCAGGTTATCGGTCTCCCCGGGAGGAGGAGCCAGGTTACTTCTCATAAGAGAGGGGGTCGCCGAATCCATGACAAAAGAGAGAGCTTTTAAGAGTTGAGAGATCCGGTAATGATTTTTTTTCTAATAAATTCTATGCAAAAGCCCCACGTCTGAACTCATATCTAAATCATTTTGCTTTAAAAGGCAGCCTCTTATCTTTCTCTGTCTATTGAAATAAAATAAGCTCCGTCACCCACCACCTAACGCAATGACTCCAGTTCTTCTCACGGGCCATTTTCATCTCATAAAACTCATCGAGGGAGGCCAAGAAAATCGAACTTCTAATAATTTAAGAGCTCACGCCCCGAAGTTTTAGAGAGAGAAGACAAAGTTCAGTTCGTGAACGGAAAAACAAGAGAGACAGAGATCTAACAGTCGCGATAAACACTAAAGGCATCGCGATAGTCCCTCACGCGTGTGTCGCGATAGTCCACCCAAGGTGTCGCGATATTTCACTCAAGGTGTCGTGATGGGTAGGCCAGAGTGTGTCGCGATAGTCCACTGAGAATTGCGATAGACCGCACGTGACACGAAAACCTTCAGCCTCCAGTGTATCGCGACAGACACCCAGAGTCGCGAGGCACCGGAACGAAGACTTCTGTTGCTGTAGCAATGTCCGACGACCGAGGATGCTCTGACGCTGCTACCACCGGCCGATAGCTGCTACACTGCTGATTTCTCGTTGCTACTCCTTCATGTAAATGACAATGTTATCATCAGCTTCAAACAGTTATGTTCATGTCCAAGCCCCGCATTAACCGTTGTCTTCAGCTCCGTCAACAGCGCCGAAAGCTCCACACGTTAGTTCTTCGCTCTGATTCCAATGTGTTCATCCTTTGCTGCTATGATGCTTCATCTGCTATCGTTGAGTACCTTCCATTAGTTCTTCAGCTCCGTTGTCTGCTTCACTCATTAACTCTACTTCTTCTCACAGTCCACTTTCAGAAGCTTAAAGCTTTCAGCTAATCGATTAGAAGCAAAATCCATCCGTGGGTACAGACTTCACCATCTGACGGTCACGCTTTTTACATTGAAAAAAGAAGGCTCCATCTATCGCGATACTTGCATCGAGAACGGCGGGAAGAGAAACCGCCAATCTAAACCGCCGTCCTCACGATAGATGGGATTCTGACGGCTCGCGATAGGTGGGCTCTTGCGACACCCGTGCTCCGGCGACACACTGATTGCTTCCCCACCCATGACACGCGGGCTCCGGCGACACACCGATTGCTTCCCCGCCCGCGACACCCGCGCTCCGGCGACACACCGATAGCTTCCCCGCGACACACGGGCTACGGCGACACACTGCCTCCCGCGACAGAGAGACTTCACCACGACACACGGGCTCCCTGCGACCCACGGCCTCCCGCGACACAGAAGCTTCACCGCGACACACTTAAGAACCTATGCGTCAAAGCTCTCCGCTTTGGCGATGGCTTCTTTGCAGAGCAAGCGACCTCCGGGATAACTCAAAGCTATGATTGGATTGCAAGACATTCAAGAGGTTTAATGAAGAAGACCAAGCCAAGATGTTTGGTTTGAGGGGGAGCTGTTGGTGCAAACATCCAAGCCATCACACTTGTCTAGGGTTGAAAGGAAATATGTACAAGCATATGAACCATTGCTTGTAATGCTACATTATTTACCTCCTGTAAAAAATAAGTTCTTGAAAGAATATTGTAATCCCATTCGATAAGTGGAGTTTGGAGAAATAAAATCTACAAATCTCATTTGGTAGAATCATTCCTAACTAAGAGGAACACTTTTAGGTGAAGCCAAATTTGAATTCGAATTCAAATTTGAATGATGAACTCATTATAAAAGGTTCTTGAAAACTTGCGGCTAGTGAGCCTCCATTCATGAGCCTATTGCTTATCATTTGTAGAGGTTGAGTGGCTTACACCATAGCCTACTCTTTGCATTATCATTGAGCTTCATTTTCTTTGCTAATGATCATGGATAACATTATTCTATAATACATTATATCATTGCTCATATCTCTATGATCCCTCCATCATTTTCCATGATCTATAGCTTCTTGGAACATACTTAAAGGCTATTACAAGCTGCAAAAATGTGAAGAACTTTGATTCAACACATTGGAGAAAACTACCTCAAAGTGCTCACTGGTCATTCTCTATGTAGCTCCTTAAAAGTTGGGGGTAAGACTTTAGTTGCTAAATTAATTGCCTAGTGTGTAGTTTATCATTTTACATGATTTCACTTGGAATCATTAGCTCTCTAAGCTAATTTGATTTCCCCCAAAAGGAATTTTCCTAATTGCTAATGTACTATAGGCACTGAGTAAAATACCCAGTAGGTGTCAAGACCAAAATAGCAAGTTTTTGGTCACAAGCTAGTCACAAAGTTATCTGTTTTGATCTAATTGTTTGAAGCATCATCTCCAAAGTACATAGGCACTTATTTATTTTAATTAGAAAGCTAAAGGGGCCTATAACACAACTCTGAAGTGAAAGAGGGTAGGTACAAAGCAGGGATTAGCAGTACCAACTCATTCTCTTGTGGTATCCAACCATATCCATCAACACCATCTAGTCGTACCATTTCCAATCTAGCATCACCTAAATGGGTTAACCCCTTCCTCACAACTTCCACAACCCTTTCAACACCATTCACCACATCGACCTTCTAATCAATAACCGTAAATCCTTTCCTAACATCACCTGTTCCACCTATTCCTTTCCCTCAACACCCATACTCCAGTTCATCTTTTTTTAGAACTCCATGCCATCACCAACACTTTATCTCAACCATCCCCTTCTCATCGATTTGTGCTCAAACCTACCAATGTAACATATTCATCAACTTTTGTAAATCCTCTATTCACGCCAACACAATCACACATTGCCACACCATTTTTTACTATTAATTCACTAGATCACACTTCTAACGATATGGATATTTCACCACCCACTACACCCCCACTCATGATGACTGCCTCTATCACCACTATTCAAACACCCATTCCCATTCATTTCTCCACCATCACAATTGCATCCACACTCCCTTACCTGTTTTCAAGATCTTGCTCACGTGCATACAGAGATTACGGACGCAGAAAAACACACAGAAAATAGAGGCAACAAGAGACGAGACCGAACGCAAGATTGGGTGCAATCTCCCCCCATGCACTCTGTTTCGACAGTCCACAGAGTGCATGTATTTATAGGACTTTTGATTACGTCGAAAATAGTGGTTACATGAGGGCTGCTTCGAAAAGCAAGCGTGAAACTAAAAGTTGGTAACTTTTACAGAAAGCCATTGCTTTTAATAACAGAAATTGCGGTCTACAACGACCATTAGTCTAACCATTACTTTTCTAACAATAGAACCTTCTACGCAGGTTTATTTACAAGCTAAATAATAATTATTTCGGATTATTGATGTCCGCCCTTTCATGCCTTGCACGCTCCTCACGAACCTTCAGCTGCTATATCAAAAACATCAAAAAAAACACATTAATACATTAATAATTTAACATTTTAATAATGCCTTGTTCAATAATATACAACATGCCTCTCAGTTGACAAGCAGCTGACCTCAGTTGATAAAATAATTTAACACTCTAATAATGAGAATCCAACAATGCATTGGCCAACATAGTCCATGTTACAATCCAACAATGCATTGGCTATTCGATATTTCAATCCAACAATGCATTGGCTATTCCATATTTCAATCCAACAATGCATTGTTCAACATATTCCATAAGGTATAACATGCCCCGCAGTTGAACAAGCAACTGACCTCAGGTGATAAAAGAATAAACATGGATGGCTAGTCAAATGTTTCATCACTGAATAAAAATAGGCATGTGCCATGTAAAAAAAAAAAAGTACATGCATGGAAATGTTCATGGAGCTGTTAAGTTATTAAAAGTATCTGTGAGATGCGGACATAGTCTTTCTAATGAATTTGGGCCAGCAAAACTTGAATATGCTCCTATGGACTAGATTCAATATGTAAATGCATCACAATTATCAAACATGTAGGGTAAGCTTTAAAGGTAGAAATGAATCCTTAAACTCTTCTTGAAAAGCCTTCCAGGTGCGTGGACAATCTGCATTATGACAAAGATCATTCCACCATTGCTGCGCTTTACCTACTAAATAGTTAGTGGCAAACTCGATTTTCTTATTTTTTGAATATAACTCATCGGAAAAGAAATCGTTGAATAGGGATAGCCATGATAAGACAAAGCGGCCATCTTTTCGTCCATCGAATTGAAGCATAGCATAACATCCTTGTATGGCTTGTTGAAGTGCTTGAAGTTCTTGGTTCATAATCTCTAACTCTTGCTCGAATGAAAATCCAGGTAAAGGTGAATTACAGAAATCTTCCATGGTGCTCTTGGACCCTTGCTCTCAACCTTGCTTGGTATCTTGAACACTCAATCAAGTGCCACCCAAGGATTTTGAAGGAATTCACACTTCCAAGCTAGCTCATTGGAAAGTTCGTTCTGAGAGCTTTCCAACGGTATATTACGCGCCTCAATCCGACTTACGGATTGAGAGATACACTTGATTCTTTCTTGGGTCCAATCTTGAAATCGATGCGCGCACCTTCCACAAGTAATAAAGAGAGAGAACTTGAGTACAACTCCAAGAGATGGTGGAGTGGTCAAAGTACTTCCCTTGAAAGTAGGAGGTTGTGGGTTCAAATCCTCCTACCTTAGGGACTCTAAACCTCCCTATTACCACTCAAAAATTCAAATTGCCTCGCGCGTAGCCAATGGTCGCCAAGGGAGCCTTGGGTGCCAATGTTGCCAATGTATTGCCTAAGTTATTTGCCTTAGTCGACGCCTTGGAGTAAACGTAGGTGAAAACATAGGTTCTGGTTCTGGAACAGGAACAGGAACAGAAACAAAACAGGAACAGAAACCGAAACCGAAACCGAAACCGGAGACGAAGACGGAGACGGAGATGGAAATGGAAATGGAAATGGAGATGGAATCGGAATTCAGAATCGCAAACAAAGAAAAGAACCCTCTGTATTGACGCGTGCCTGCCTCTGATACCACTGTTGTCAAGATCTTGCTCACGTGCATACAGAGATTACGGACGCAGAAAAACACATAGAAAATAGAGGCAACAAGAGTAAGCCGAAGGAGTAAAAGTAGGTGAAAACGTAGGTGAAAACGTAGGTGAAAACGTAGGTGAAAATGTAGGTGAAAACGTAGGTTCTGGTTCTGGAACAGGAACAGAAACAGAAACAGAACAGGAACAGGAACAGAAACCGAAACCAAAACCGAAACCAAAACCGAAACCGGAGACGGAGACGGAGATGGAAATGGAAATGGAAATGGAGATGGAATTGGAATTCAGAATCGCGAACAGAGAACAGAACCCTCTGTATTGACGCGTGCCTGGCTCTGCTACCATTGTTGTCAAGATCTTGCTCACGCGCATACAGAGATTACGGACGCAGAAAAACACACAAAAAATAGAGGCAACAAGAGACGAGACCGAACGCAAGATTGGGTGCAATCTCCCCCCATGCACTCTGTTTCGACAGTCCACAGAGTGCATGTATTTATAGGACTTTTGATTACGTCGAAAATAGTGGTTACATGAGGGCAGCTTCGAAAAGCAGGCGTGAAACTAAAAGTTGGTAACTTTTACAGAAAGCCATTGCTTTTAATAATAGAAACTGCGGTCTACAACGACCATTAGTCTAACCATTACTTTTCTAACAATAGAACCTTCTACGCAGGTTTATTTACAAGCTAAATAATAATTATTTCGGATTATTGATGTTCGCCCTTTCACGCCTTGCACGCTCCTCACGAACCTTCAGCTGCTATATCAAAAACATCAAAAAAAACACATTAATACATTAATAATTTAACATTTTAATAATGCCTTGTTCAATAATATACAACATTACCGGACCCCCATTCCCCTTGCATCACACATAGAACAACATGCCTTTTTGCCACCTCCTTCACTCTTTTCCTCTTCCACTATAGATACCGCATTCTAAAATATGTTTTCTTGCATGCATCAATTCAAAGAGGAATTCAACTCATTAGGTCAGCAATATTAGGTCCTACACTAAAAGACAAACCAACTACAAGCCAATCTTAACTCACTTACCATCGAGAATGCATCGCTCAACACACGTAACCAAGAACTTTGAGAGTATTATGATCTTATGGAACTAGAACGAGAGGAAAAAACCAAAGAAGCCATTGTATATGTAGAAGAACAACTGAGGCAGTAGGTCACCTGTAATGCTCAATTAAAGAGAAACATGGGCCTCCTATGATGTCACCTGGTTGTGGTAAATAAGAGAACCAATGATTACAACTGCAAAACTTAGAAAACTTTGAAGCTGCTCTGGATCACAAAGAAGAACCTCTAAGCCCCAGTCACTTGAAAGAAATTCCATCAGAGACAATATAGATATTATTGGATGACCATGCAAGACTCCTTGAGGATTATGATAGATTGACCAAAGAATGCAATGCACTCAGGAGCGATAATATTGCTTAATGAAAGAACTTGGAGAAGCTTGTCGAAGGTAGAAAAGTGCGTTTCGAAGCGATGAAGTTTGTTCAAGCCAACCGGCACAAGACCAGCCCTTGAGCTTTTGGAGACTCAAATAGACCTTATAGGCATGTGATAAGTGCAAAGAAACACACTATGTACCTTGGAGAATCAAGGAGAATGAGTCGATACAAAACAGATAGGTTCGCGGGGCGACTGGCTCAAAAAAACTTACTATCTATGAAAGAGACAATGAACTTCAAATGCCCATAGCGACCAGCGTGATTACAATTAGAAAAAATCCTCTTATGGGAGTGATACACATAGGGTTGAGTGTATGTAATGCACAAAGTTATAAGGAATAAGCAAAATATGCTATAGGAATGAATGCGACATTCACCGGTGGTACTTCCTATTTTTTAGGAATACGTAGAGATTGACCCCGAGGAAGAAAAACTGAGATTTCTCCAAATCTGCTAAACTAAATGCTTTGAACATTTAGAGGCATAAACTAGACACTAGTACCTTTCCAATGAGTCCTCTTGCACTCAATTTGGACCTCTGAGGAGAGAGCAGCAGCCTCTGCAAGATTATTGTTGGCGAAGAAGATGATGCAGAAAATTGAAGGAGCAAGACAATGATGGTCACAAGTGTATGTATATTGCTTCCATGTATTTTACAAGTGATTTCAACTCCTTATATAGCCTCTAGGAGTGTTCCACGACTTTTACAACTTGAATTTGAATTCAAATGAAGGTGGGAATGGTTGTTGGAGGGAATCAATTCACTTCCCTACAATCTAGGAAAAGTGAAGATCTTGATTGATCTACTTTTAGGTGACTTGATTTGCTTGATTGAATGCAACTTCAACCACCAAAATGTCATGGGATTTTGGCCCTATATTTGTACCTTTACATGTGTACTACCCAAGGCTTTTACAACGGTAAATGAGCCATCAAAATATTCTCAAAAAATACAATAAATGAGCATATGAAAAAGAACTCTCCAACGGATATTCTTTTGATGCGATAGCCTTTGATGTAGATCAAATCCACCTCAAGCATAGTGTAAGCTTGATGTTCCAACAGCTCCCCCTCAAGCTAAAGTATGCTTGAGTCTTCATTCTCTGATAGGTTGAATACCTGCCATAGCTTTGAATCTACAAAGCTTTATTCCATCAAGTGCCTTTGTCATCATATCTGCTACTTGCTTTTCAGTCGGAACAAAAGAAATGTTGATCTCCTTTGCCATGAGCTTCTCCCTGATGAAGTGGTAATGGACTTCTATGTGCTTGGTTCTCGCATGAAAAATAGGATTTGCCGCTAGATGCATGGAACTTACATTATCTCCAAATATGTGAGGTTTGGAACTCACAAGTCCCAAATTTGTATACAATGCTTTTAACCATATTGCCTCTTTAGTTGCTATGGTCAAGCCTCTGTACTCTGCTTCAGTTGAAGATAAAGCAACTGTTGGTTGCTTCTTGGAACTCCATGACACTAGCTTCGAACCTGCAAATGCTAAGTAACCAGATGTACTTTTTCTATCATCCTTAGCTCCTGCCCAATCTGCATCTGAGTAGATTTTGATATCCAAATCTGAAGAGTAAGGATAGAATATACCTTTGTTGATTGTACCTTTGAGATACTTCAGTACTCTCTTAGCCGCATCCATGTGTGGTCTTCTTGGTGAGTGCATGAACTGACTAAGCACTCCCACACTATATGAGATGTCTGCCCTTGTGTGAGTAGCATATATCAAGCTACCTACCAAGCTTTGATACTCTTTAATGTCTTCAATTTTCTCACCCTCATAAACACTAAGTTTATGATTCATCTCCAAAGGTGTACCTGCAGGTTTAGTGTTCTCCATTTTGAACTTGAGAAGAAGATCCTGAATGTATCTTCTTTGAGTCAAATACATTTCTTCATCTGTATATATCACCTGCATACCTAGGAAATATGTGAGCTCACCTAGGTCACTGATTTTGAACTCCTCTTGCATGTGTCTCTTGATCCTTTGAATGCCATTTAGATCATCACCTGTCACAATAATATCATCTACATATACACATAGATAGATAACCTCATTGTGATCCCTTTTGATGAATAGAGAAGGATCTGAGCTGCTAGCTCTGAACCCTTGATCTTGAAGATATGTAACCAACCTGTAATTCCAAGCTCTTGGAGCTTGTTTCAATCCATACAATGCTTTCTTAAGTCTGCAAACATAAGATGGATGATTAGGGTTTTCAAAACCTGGTGGTTGTGACATGTATACCTCTTCACTTATCCAACCATTTAAGAATGCATTTTTCACATCAAGTTGGAGGAGTCTCCAATTCCTTGCAGCAGCTACACTTATCAATGTCCTGATTGTAGTCATCTTTGCAACTGGTGAGAATGTTTCCTCATAGTCTATACCATGAGTTTGTGAGCATCCTTTGGCAACTAATCTTGCCTTGTACCTGCAAACTGATCCATCTGAATTTCTTTTAACTTTATATACCCATCTGCAACCAATTACCTTTTGATTCGGCGACATCGGAACCAAATCCCAAGTATCCATTTCCTTCAATGCATCTATCTCTTCGTTCATGGCCTTTTCCCAATTAGGGTTTCCCTTTGCCTCTTCATAGGTTGAGGGTTCCTCTGAAATAGAGTCTTTTGCCAAGTAGATTGAATGCTTTGTAACAAATGTGGAATCATATCCATATCTTTCTGGTTGTTTCTTCTCTCTTGCTGATCTTCTAGGTGCTTGTTTGGAGCATTCTCCAACCTCTTGCATCTTTGCTTTGCCTCTTGACTTCCATAGCTTGTAATCCCTTTCTCTTTCATCTTGGTCATCGTCTGTATCACTTCTTGGATCCTGGACCTGTGTATCATGCTTGCTTCCTAATTGATGAGAGTCATAATCAAGATCATATGGTAGTGTTACCTTTTGTTTGTCTTCATCATACCAAGACCTGTGTTCTTCAAACACAACATCTCTACTTGTAGTGAATTGCTTGGTTGAAGGATTGAAGAACCTGTAACCCATCTGAGTTGAATCATATCCAATAAACACTGCCTTTGTTGCCCTTTCATCTAGCTTACCTCTTATTTGTGATGGTACATGAACATAAGCTAAACAACCAAAAACCTTGCAATGTCCAAGACTAGGTTTTCTTCCATGCCATGCTTCATAAGGAGTCATACCTTGAAGTGATTTGGATGGTAGTCGATTGACAAGGTACACTACAGTTGAAATAGCTTCTGCCCATAGATAATGTGGCAACTTCTTCTCTTCAAGCATTGTTTGGGCTGATCCAACCAATGTCTTGTTTCTCCTCTCTGCAATTCCATTTAGTTTAGGAGAGTACCTAGTAGTCACTTCCCTTTTGATACCTTTATCCTGCAAGAACTCATCAAAATCTTTGGAGACGTATTCTCCCCCTCCATCAGATCTGAGCTTCTTTAGTGATCTACCTGTATGATTCTCCACATGTGCAAGATACTTCTTGAAGCAATCAAATACTTCATTCTTACTCTTGATAAAGTATAGAACAGTCCATCTACTATGGTCGTCAATAAATGAGACATAATACCTTGATCTTGCCAATGAAGGTTCTTGACTTCGTCCCCATACATCTGTGTGTACTAAGTCCAATAAGTTGTTGTGGATGTAGCCTTTGTGGTTGAATGGTTGTCTTTGTGCCTTCCCAATCTGACATGCATCACACCTGTTGATCATGTGTTGCTTTGATATGTTCGGCAGTCCTAGAACACTTTGATCCCTGCATATATCCTTCAAGGTTCTTTCATTCACATGAGCAAGTCTCTTATGCCACACTTCAAGCTCACTTAGGGTTTGAGACCCAAAGTTGAATAGAGCTATGTTCCTGGTATCTCCTACTTCAAAAGTAAAGAGCCTACCATGCTTCTCACCTCGGGCTATCTTCTTGAAGCCTTGACATGGATCTTCCACAAAAGCTCCATGTTGGGTGAACCTAACTTGCAAGCCTTTTTCAACTATTTGGCCTACACTGATTAGGTTTTTAGTGATAGTGGGTACATAGAGAACCTTACTCAGAATGTTTGTCCTGCCATTGGAAGCTTTGACATTACCAATCTTCTCCACATTGTGCTTCGTGTCATCCCCTGTTTGCACTTCATGTCTATGCTTTGGACTTTCCAAGTCAGATAGAAGAGCAATGTTGCCTGCAACATGATTCGAGCATCCTGAATCTATGTAGAACAAATGATCATCTTCTTTACCTTCTTTGTGGCTTAGGTTCATAAGAAGTAATGAGTCTTCATGTGGTTGATCTTCTGAATAATTATTGTAGTCCCTTCTATTATAGCTTCTATTGTTGTTGTTGAAGTTGTGTCCACCTCTGCCTCTATTGCCGCCATATCCACCTCTTCCACTTCCTTTCTGGGTCTTCCCATTGAACCAGCAATTATGAGTGGTGTGGTTGGTCTTATCGCATATGGCACAAGGTTGAACATTCTGACCTTTGGCTTTGTCTTGCTTTGGTCCTTTCTTCTTCCCTTTCCACTTGCTCTTGCTTGCGAAGTTGGCTTGGGAAGTCTCTTCTTCGTCTTCTTCCTTCTTCTTGCCTTTCTGCTTCTTATCCTTCTTATCTGCATATAGAGCACTAGTTGAACTACCATGATAAGAGTTACCTTCCTTTATGCTATTATTGGCTTCTTGATTGAAGAATTGTCCAAGAAAGATGTTGAATTCTGGAGTTTGCACATCCATGATGAGATCGTAAGCCGTCGTGAAGGATTGCCATTGCTTATCACTTCGAATGCCGTTGAGAATTTGCCTCATGATGACCTCTTCTTCAATCAGCTCTCCAATGGATGCTAACTGATCCGCAACCTCTTTGACCTTGGTAACAAACTCTCCAGGGCATCCCAAGTCTCTTGAGATGTCTTGCATCCTCTAATATGTGGTAATAGAAAGTCAGAGATAGATTTTAGTATGTACGACCTTGCTTGAGCATCCCTTGCGCACCAAAGTGTGAGCTTATCTGTCTCCTCTTGTGTAGGTCCTCCTTTGGATCTTGGAATAGGCATAGCTTCATCACCTGCTACAATTCCATAAAGATTTCTACCTTGCAAGTAGGCCTCCATTCTGATTTGCCAAGCCGCGTAGTTGTGTCGATCGAGCTTCTCGATCATTGAGGGAAAGCTGTCACCCATCTTGATCTAGCTCTGATACCACTGAAAGAACTTGGAGAAGCTTGTCGAAGGTAGAAAAGTGCGTTTCGAAGCGATGAAGTTTGGTCAAGCCAACCGGCACAAGACCAGCCCTTGAGCTTTTGGAGACTCAAATAGACCTTATAGGCATGTGATAAGTGCAAAGAAACACACTATGTACCTTGGAGCATCAAGGAGAATGAGTCGATACAAAACAGATAGGTTCGCGGGGCGACTAGCTCAAAAAAACTTACTATCTATGAAAGAGACAATGAACTTCAAATGCCCATAGCGACCAGCGTGATTAAAATTAGAAGAAATCTTTTTATGGGAGTGATACACATAGGGTTTAGTGTATGTAATGCACAAAATTATAAGGAATAATCAAAATATGCTATAGGAATGAATGCGACATTCACCGGTGGTACTTCCTATTTTTCAGGAATACGCAGAGATTGACCCCGAGGCAGAAAAACTGAGATTTCTCCAAATCTGCTGAACCAAATGCTTTGAAAATTTACAGGCATAAACTAGACACTAATACCTTTCCAATGAGTCCTCTTGCACTCAATTTGGAGCTCTGAGAAGAGAGCAGCAGCCTCTGCAATATTACTGTTGGCGAAGAAGATGATGCAGAAAATTGAAGGAGCAAGACAATGATGATCACAAGTGTATGTATATTGCTTCCATGTATTTTACAAGTGATTTCAACTCCTTATATAGCCTCTAGGAGTGTTCCACGACTTTTACAACTTGAATTTGAATTCAAATGAAGGTGGGAATGGTTGTTGGAGGGAATCAATTCACTTCCCTACAATCTAGGAAAAGTGAAGATCTTGATTGATCTACTTTTAGGTGACTTGATTTGCTTGATTGAATGCAACTTCAACCACCAAAATTTCGTGGGATTTTGGCCCTATATTTGTACCTTTACATGTGTACAACTCAAGGCTTTTACAACGGTAAATGAGCCATCAAAATATTCTCAAAAAATACAATAAATGAGCATATGAAAAAGAACTCTCCAACGGATATTCTTTCGACGCGATAGCCTTTGATGTAGATCAAATCCACCTCAAGCATAGTGTAAGCTTGATGTTCCAACACTTAATGACTCAGGGAACATGTAACTCTACCTACAACACATGAGGTAACACTACCAAAAATTTTGGAGCAACTAAATACCTTACAAGCATGTGTCTTAGAAGTGGAGACTCAAGTGATAGATCAATCAATGTTTCTCGGGTCTTACTGCCCACTAGGTATACCAATGGCCAAAGAAATTGTGACTATTCTAGTAGAACCTACATTTGAGGAAAAGTATGAACCACAATTAGCGATTGGTGGGCACATAATGGAAGAAGGTCATGATACCTTTGAATTGCCCACACCTTTGTGAAAGCTATCAAAGAGTTAGGCAGAACACACTCTTCACATGTCGAACCACAATTACATGCCATGACAACCATCAAGGAGACTATTCTTGAGTCTCCATATTTTGCATAGTTGGCACCAAGACGGTACATTTCAATAAATGAATTACAATACAAACCTTATTTTATGTACATGGAGAAATATAACTTAGCAATTGAGAAGATCATGAGAAAAAAGCCGACCCATGCTACTTAGTTTGAACCTATGGACCTGCCATCCAATGCTCAATGAGGTAGCATATTTCAACTTAATTGGAGAAAAGTGTTATTACAAGAGTATCCTGAGATGATTTACACATGGAACAAGGTGCCTCTGAACATCAAGTACAATCCATGCTATGGTCTAGTGCCTCATTATTGTTATTGACCTGCTTTTGCAATCAAGGTACAAAACAATAATCAATGCCAAGATTGGTTGAATTACCCTTACTTTGCACCGTCTCAAGGCCCCCCTCACTTATACAAAATGACTAATGTTGCAGCTCAAATGTCAGTGAAAATTTTTTATCTTATGTAGACAACATTTAAAGTCTTTCGATGCATACAAGCACCTCATGTCTCTACCCCAAGATTTGAGCATGGCAATGAAGATCTAGTATATGATATGAGTACCACACTATCCCTTTGGGTGTGTTATGTGTGGCACTATCAAATCAAATACTTACCTGCCTACTACAAGCAAACATTTGAGAAAATGTTCACAATGGGGTTTTGGGAGTACCAGTCAAAAGTCTTTATCAGCAAACCCATACACCTTCGACAACTCTTTGCATGTGAGGAACTGATCTATTTAACTCACTATAGACTCCCACCCCTGGATGAGCTTCAGGACATTAATCGGGAAAATCTTGAAGTTGATCTAACATGAGGCTTAAGGATTGCAGAACATACCCTTCCCCATGATCTCTTGTAGAACTACATTAACCAATCCCTACAACAAGGATGTGTCAGGGATGACAAACACAAGAGGGAGGCGGTTCTTAGATGTGGCATTGGTAGTGGCCATAGGCATTGACGTCAAGGGAGCATGTAGAGTAAGATGCATGAACACTACTGGGGGACTAGGTCTATCAATTTTCAAAAAGATTGCATTATTATAATTGATTAAACCTTCAACGATGATTATAATCACTACTCATGTAATACACACATACACACACATGTACCTACACATGTAGACACACACATACACACATGTACCTACACACACATACACACACATATGC
>CM035417.1:170971775-170974275 GCA_020310875.1 Ceratopteris richardii | reverse complement strand
GAGCACTTAGCTTTAGGTTGACCTCCATTGGATTAGTAGATACTTTAGCATCCTGCAAACCAAACTTCTTGACCATATCCTGTACATACTTCTTTTGAGTGATATATATACCTGAGTTGGTGTAGACTAACTCAAGACCTAAGAAATACTTCAATAATCCAAGATCATTGATCTTGAACTCCTTCATCATCTGTCCTTTGATGTGTCTAATCCCATTGACATCATTGCCTGTAATGATGATGTCATCAACATAAACACACAAGTAGATTACCTCTGTACTACTTCTCTTTATGAATAGAGAAGTATCTGCTTTACTCATCACAAATCCTTGGTCTTGGAGGTAGGTTGTCAACCTGTAATTCCATGCTCTAGGTGCCTACTTTAAACCATACAGAGCCTTCTTCAATTTACAAACATAATGTACCTTTTTTGGATCTTCATAGCCAGGTGGTTGTGACATGTAGACTTCTTCAGATATCCATCCATTCAAGAAATCATTCTTGACATCTAATTGGTACATATTCCAATTCTTGGATGCAGCTACACTCACCAATATTCTAATAGTTGGCATCTTGGCCACAGGAGAAAATGTCTCCTCATAATCAATGCCTTGGGTTTGTGCAAAACCCTTGGCTACCAACCTAGCTTTGTACCTGTTTATTGTTCCATCTGAATTCTTCTTTAGTTTGTAGATCCATCTGGATCCTATTACCTTCATAGAGTCTTTCTTGGGTACCAAGTCCCAAGTATCACTTTCCTTGAGAGCTTCCATCTCTTCATCCATGGCTTCTTTCCATTCTGGTTTGGTAATTGCTTCTTCATAGGTACCTGGTTCTTCATTCAACAAGTCCTTTGCAAGATATACAGAATGTTTAGTTACAAGTGATGTGTCATATCCAAATCTGATAGGCTTCTTCTTTTCTCTCTGAGATCTCCTCATTGCTTGAGTTGAGGATTCTGGTTTATCTTTTAGTTGCTTCATCTTCATCTTCCCTTTGGATTTTCAAGCCTTGAACTCCTCAAGATTTATTGTATCATCATCATCATCTGAGCTTGACTCTTCTTTCTGAATTGATTCCTCCTTGGTGAGCTTTGGGAAATCCTCTTCCATGTCATAGGGTAGACTAATCTTCCTGCATTCATTCTCATACCATGAGTCATTCTCATCAAAGATGACATCTCTGCTTACCTTGAAACCTTTGTTTGTTGGGTTGTAGAATCTGTATCCCTTTTGGTTCAAATCATAACCAATGAAGATACATTTTTCAGCCTTGGGGTCTAGCTTTCCCCTTACCTGTGAGGGAATATGCACATATGCTACACAACCAAAGATTTTGCAATGATCCAGAGAGGGTCTCTTACCATGCCAAGCTTCATATGGTGTCATGCCATCAAGTGATTTGGATGGCAACCTGTTTATGAGATAGGTGGCAGTGGATACACTCTCTGCCCAAAGATAATTTGGTAACTTTTTTTCATTAAGCATAGACCTAGCTATTTCTACTATGAGTCTATTCCTTCTTTCAGCTACCCCATTTTGTTCAGGTGAGTACCTTGTAGTAATCTCCCTTTTGATGCCTCTTTCTTGCAAGAAATCTTCAAACTCATTGGAGAAGTACTCTCCTCCACCATCTGACCTTAGCCTCTTCAAGCTTCTTCCTGTTTGATTTTCAACAAGTGCAAGATACCTCTTGAAACAATTAAACACTTCATCTTTATGCTTCATAAAGTATAAAATGGTCCACCTGCTATAGTCATCAATGAAGGACACATAATACCTTGAACCTGAAATAGAAGGGTCCTTGCTAGGTCCCCAAACATCTGTGTGTACCAAGTCTAGGTAGTCTTCATGCATGAAACCTTTCCTTGAATAGGGTAACCTGTGAGACTTACCAAATTGACATGATCCACACTTGTAAATCATGTGTTGCTTGGACACATTAGGTATCCCAAGCACACATTGATCCCTGCACATTTGCTTTAGGGTTCTTTCACCTATGTGCCCTAATCTCTTGTGCCATATTTCTAATTCTGAAAGTGTCTGATCCTTGTAATTATACAAAGCAATGTTCTTGGTGTCTTCTAGCTCAAAGGTAAACAATCTACCTGATTTCTCCCCTTTGGCTATCCTTCTGAATCCATGTCTTGGGTCCTCCACATATGCTCCATGTTGTGTGAATCTGACCTGCAAACCTTTCTCCACAATCTGGCCAACACTCATTAGATTCTTGGTGATAGTTGGTACATAGAGTACCCTGCTCAATAGATTCTGGTTTCCATCACATGTCTTCACATTTCCAATCTTAACAACAGAATGTTTAGTGTCATCACCTGTTTGTACCTGATGTTTTCCCTTGGGTTCTTCCAAATCAGAAAGTAGTGCCACATTGCCAGCTACCATCCTCAGACACCAAGCTTGGTAGTTGTTTCTCTTAAACTTGTCAATGAATGAAGGAAATCCATCTCCCATGATTACCTTATTTGCTCTGATACCACTGTT
>CM035417.1:170754275-170951775 GCA_020310875.1 Ceratopteris richardii | reverse complement strand
CTTCTGTTGTAGCGACAGACTAGATCAATGCATTGAAAGAGTTCACAAAAATGGCCTTGAATCCATTGTCAGCTACTTCTTGTTGCAAGATCTCATGACTCTATTGCTCTATGGTTTGCCTTCTTGCCCAAATAACTTGCATTTTGTTGTATAATCTTTGAATGGAAATGGTGTAGGCGGCTACTTGTGATGTGTCATCTTCTCTAGTATGCATGTCTCTTTGAGTCTCCCTTTGTGTCTCATCTTGTTTTTTTGATCCTCTACATTTGTACCTTGGCTCTATTGACTTTTGTCATCTTCATGTTCATCATTAGTGATTGTTCTATCTTCATCCTATTTACGTGACACAGATTGATAGCCTTCATGTTCAGATGGAGAGCTAGGGTAGTTGGGGCATCCATATTCCTATGAGAATAATTGAGCATTAAAGAAATGGAATTCACTAGAAAAATCATCATGCATTTCGAAATCAAATGTAGTATTCAATGCTTCAGCTTCCAGATTTTGTATTCGAAAGGCGAATGCTTTGTGTCCTAGTGTCATGGTTTTCCTTATTGCGTGAGCCATAGTAATTATGGAACTTATTGTGGTTTGTTTAGAGGTGATACCTGCACCAAAAGTGCATTCTGAGCTAAGGGGTGATGACAAGTGAATTCAGATTGGTGGTACTGTCGATTGAGATTCCATCGGTGATGATTGAGGGGATGGTGATGATGCTACCTAGAAGCATGGAATGGTCCCCCTCATTCATTTTTTGAAGCATGCCTTTGGTTGCATGACTTGTTGGCACCTCTAAAATATTGTAACTCTACACTTGATAGGGCTCACTCGATAGGAATTTCATAAGAAAGTACACAATTTTCGTAATGGCACAACAACCATGAATTAATCTTTTTCTTGTCCATCTTTGATTGGTCAAAAATAATTGGTCTTGGACCCAAGTGGCAAAGTCAATGGTCTATGAGCAAGTATTATCCAAGTAAATTCCAAACCAAATACTTTTATGCAATTAGGTGAGGTGATCCAATGTTGGGAATGCAAATTGATGCATGTAGATGCATGTCAGCTTTGATACCTCTAGTGTGATGGTTGATATGTCTGCCCATTTCAAAACTTCACCCTTCTTCATAGGTTCTAGGATGAGCCTCTCTTTCTCCATGGGCATGTGAGAATCATGAAGCCTTAAAGCAGCCTTGATGAGGTATGTTGAGATTCTATACTTCTTAAAAGGAGGATCAGCCATCAAATAGGGAAATATAAAGGTGCCTAGGAGTTCCTTTCTGACTTATGGTTGTAGAGTAGTGACTAAATAATAGCATCAGTAAAAGTTGGGTTTAGGAAGGGGCATTGAAATACTTTATGAAACTTGCTTTCTCTCAAATTGGTCACATTTCTTCGAAATCTCTAGAGAAGAATTGGTACCTTCCCCATGTGTCACCAATAAAACAAAGATTGGCTTCATAGATATAATCTGCATCAGCAAGGGGTCCTGCTAGACCTTGAAACCAGTGAGATTTGTTGTGAACCCATTCTGGCCTTCTAATAGATGGGTCATCATTGGTATTGGGCCCATGAGATCTTGGAAATCTAGAGGTATCATTGAAGGATGGGCTTCCATCAGTAAATTTTCAAAATCCACTGCAGGTAAGCTGGTGCCTGCCCCTGAAGATCCTTCTACTTGCATGTTGATCCTCAATGTTTGTGTAAAAGATCTTCTACAAAAGGGTAACACATTAGCATGGAAATTAATCTCAATCCCAATAAAGTGAGACCGTAATCCCTTTCCATAATTGATGCACCTCCTATGTAGCCTTGTGTTGTGAAGTGAGTTTTAAATCATCTCTTAGTGACTAAATGCACATTTCTAGACTTCTTGCATGCTCTACATGCATATCCATTTATCAGAGATGACACTAACTATGGTAGCAAGAAGGGTTGATTTTTACAAGGATGATCAGTTATCTTGGGTGTTAATGAATCATTACAAAGAGAAAGTTTAGTTTCATGAGGCGTCATATTGTACAATGGATGGGATTGAGGATTTTAGGGCCATTTAGGCACCCATTTCCTACTGAGTCATGAAGGGAACTAGTTCATTGGCTTAGATACCAAAGATGGATTGGGAGGTGAAGAGGTAGGTGATCAGTGTGATTTTGTAGGGACCATTGTTACATGGCTTATTTTTTGAGTTGTTAAGCAGGCCTTGGGCACCCAAATTTGATTGGTGTCGAGCTTGACCTTTAGGGACTTTTTAGGTACCTATACTTGTTAAATTCTCATTGGAGCAGAATGTCTCAGTGATGTTGAGCATCAAGTTTGAATCTTTGTCATCTTTACTTTGTGCCCTAAACTAGCGGAAGTAGTCGATGATTGTTGACCCTTGGGTATGTTAAAAATAAAGAAGCAAGATCATATATATTTTTCAAAAAGGATTTTCTTCAAATAGAAGAAAATACAAAAATAAAAAATGGAAGCATTTGCTTCAACAAGTTGTGGAGGCCAAAAGAGAATCAAATCCAAAAACTGAACTAGAAGAGAAGAGTGGCTACTCAAAATAGTGGAGGAGTTATGGAGAAGACCTCTCAAACTCATCATGAGAGCTTGTGGTCATTTGGCTACAAAAGAGGCAAGGGAAGACACTCAAGAAGAGAGGAAGAAGGTGTTGAAGTCCCCTTGTAGGTATTCCATTTGGTTTCAATCATTTCATTCTCTTCAGTCTCATAGACTATGTCCAACCACATACCAATTTCTCGGTAGCCTAATTGTGAGATTCATATCTCTCAATATATGTATCTATTTTTAGATTTTAAATATTGTTTGGAAATATTATCTTGAGTAAGTCCTCTATCTAGAATATTTTTATCAAGTTCATTATGCTCTGTGAGTTATTTAGTTTTTAGTGAAGTCCAGTTTTTAGCCTAACTGAGTGGATAGAAAGCCTATTTTGAGCCAAAGATTTGTCAAACCAAAACTACTCCAAATTGCATCATTTCAAAGCTATTAGTGTCTAGTCTAGTGAATTAAGTTTCAAGTTCATTTTCTTCTTCATTTGATACCAATTTTCATTTTAAGGTTTAGCTATAGGTAAAAGTATTGATCTTGAGAATGTCTTCTACACTTTTCACTGTGAATAGGAGAGGAATTCTCCAACAATTGGTATCAGAGCATTGGATCTTGAAGAGGAAAAGCATTGGAGTTGAAGTAAAGCAAAGGAGAAGTCAAGACATAGTGCCAAAACATAACTGAGGTAAACTTCAAACTTGGAAGTATTCAATGGCTAATTTAGGACAAGTAGAGAAGTTAGATAAAGATAATTTTCAGTCTTGGAGGTATAGAATGACAAATTACCTTAAAGGTAAAGGTTTATGGAGTCTAGTTACTAGAGATGATTTACAACCATATCCGTCATTGAGGCTAAACCGGAACCTAGGTACTTTGACTCGAGTTCGTACTATTTACAAAACCTAGATATATTTTTTCCATTGAAAAACCCACACTTCTTGATTACTCGGTCATTAAGCGATTGGATAGCTTTTTGTCGTCTATCCTCTTCTTGAAAGCAGACGAATCGCTATAAGGTCTTCCATTTTTAATTTTTGTTAGGCTCTATGTCTATAGCTCTAAATCTATTCACCCCCTCCTTTCACATCAGGTTCACCGAATATGTCGCGGAGTTTGTAATAGAGGAAGGAGAAAGGGACGTACTTGTAATAACTCACAAATACATTCCCTTGAGCTTTAGAACTTTAGAGGTCCTTATACAATGTTTCGTCCCTTCCCTAGAGGAACACATTTCTAAGGCCTTCTTCAATTCAAGTTTTATAGACCAAGTCCAAAGGAGGCTTTGACAAATTTTTCCTAAAAGGGAGGAAGAGATTGCTAGTACTAATTCATTTTGATTGAAGTTGAGAGACCTTCATTGACTAGTTCAAGGTTATCTTTCCCAATCCCCTTCAATGAAAGTTACATGTATGCGTATATCATACTATACAATTAAGTGTTGTGCATTTTATTTAAGGATAGATGAAATAGAAGATTTATCTTACATATGGTGTGAAAGATATTAAGGAACCAAAACCTTATTACTGAAAGTTGCATGGCATTAATAAAAAGAAAAGGGAATAACGTTGCTGATTGGTGTCTAAATTCAACAACATGCTAGCATGATTAATTACAAAAAATTATTGGTTTTATTAGTTTATAAATAGTTCAACTATGAATTGTTGTTGAGTTGTCAACGTGATGGAGCTGATTCATCCATAATGAGCAATGCAAACGCTCCATGTATGCAAGTTGATATTAACTACATCTTCACTGACTGATTTGGTTGTCACATATGAAACTACACCAAGAAAGAAAAGGGTCACATGAACATTGATCACACATAGAATTTGTTACAATCAAATGATGGATTCACTAACTTGCTAAAGAGCCTACCTGTGCAATAGGAAAACTTCAAATAAACATCACAGAAAATCTCTAGAGCATGTGTAGAAAATTTCCTTTTTCCTGTGTAGCATGTCTCCCTTTTCTCTTTGAATCGTTCAGTAACATTTTTTCCTAATTGCCCAATGCTTTAAAGATCTTCTTCCTAGCATAAAATATAAGCCATTGATGATAAGGCTTGTTTAAAACAAATTTGCAATCTTCTTGTTTTCTCGAGTGTTCCAAAATTCTAATCTTGAAACTATCCACCAAAATTTGCTACTTTTCCTCAGAGAGAACTATGTTATAGTTCTCCTTCAAGAGTTTAACTGTGTTATAGTTCTCCTTCAAGATTTTATCTCAGCAATGCTCACATATATCTTGACTTCACAATTAGAAAACCATCCTATCATCATCAATCAAGTTTTCAACAAAAAGCTCTGCCATCGGTGGTCCATTTTTTGAGGTGCTGTGCTAGGTAATAGCCACATACTCATCGCAATGCCCCTCTGTATCTTCAGCTACTCAATTTGCGTACTCCCCTTGGCACCACTACTGGTCCATTCTACAAGTTCTTCTCAATCAACCCAGCATTCCACTCTAATATCTTCAGTTGGCCCCACATCGGTTACATCTACACCTCCGAAGACAAGCACTACAGTAGAGGTGATTGATAAGTACCTTGCTCCTTCCACATTGAGGTTGGAAAAGCATGATGATCGATCACCTCCCCCTCCTCTCATGTTAGTGATGGCTGCTCTTTTTTGTACCCTCCAATTCTTCTCGCTGCCTCCAGGATTTAGCATCCCCCCTTCATCCATGTTGCATCACTAAGTTAGTAACATCTCTTCGAATCCTCCAGCCATACACATAATGTTAACCCCGGATATATTTGAAGGTCCTAGGAGCATCTGGATGCTCACAATGCTTTGCAAAATCGTAGTATGAACCATCTCCTCCTTCCCATATTCTCCAAGCTAAGACATACTCCCTTGGGCAAACAAAAAAGGAATCTTCTCACAATCCTTTCGATTTCATATCCTGCTTTCTCATTCACATGCAAAATCTCATAGCTCTCAAGAGTTTTGTCCAATTTTAATATGTATACATTTTCCATATAGAAGTCCTTGAACTATTTACAAGAACAATTTTGAAAGAGAGATGTGCTAAGATATTCAATAGGGCTTTCATGTTGTGCCTCTCGAGTTTTAGCACAATAGGAAATACAATCATTGTGCTTATCGACAGCAGGTATCCAAGAAATCCCTCCTGAGTTCTCATTGTCATCAAATAATTGGAGCAAATTTTGCAGGTCAGCTTTAGTAATTATTGGAACAAAGCCACCATTGACAATATCAGCTCCATATCCACTTTCAATGCATTAACATGTGAGGATGCCTTGAACATTGAAGCAAAAGTGGTTGGCTTCGAATTACGACCACAACATGATGAAGAGGGGCAATTCAAACGTACTACTAGGGCTAGAAAGGAGAGTGAGACTAACAAATCAATTAATGAACCACCTAGAATAGAGCCTAGTCCAGAAAGTAAACAACAAGAGTAGGATAAGAAACCTTAAAATGAAGGAAAATTTAAGAAAGTGGTAGAAAACCTTAAAAAGAAAGAAACAAATGAAGACAAAAGTCAAAATAAAACCAATGAAATGCAACCAATACGTGAGGAAGGTGTTAAAGAAGAGAAATCCAAAAGAAACCACCTACTTTTTTATTGATATCTCATATAGAGAAACAGATAGACATTCTAAAAGTAATGGATGAGAAAATTATGAAAGCAGAAGTGACTATGACATTAGAAGAATGGTTAGCTTTTTCACGCATAGATGTTAAAGAAGATTTTTTGAGTATAATAAAAAGACAAAGAACCTATTGAATATAAAACTGAGGATATAGAAATGGAAGAGAGAAAAGAAAACGATCAACCTAAAGTTAGTCTTGTTCAAATCAGTGAATCTGAATATTGTGATCCATTTGAGCATAAGAATTATTTGGAACCAGTTATTGGACATGTAGAGAAATGAAATGGAGTCCCAAATAGTCCCTTTAATCAAAAACATTGGGCTAGAAGAACTACCGAAACCATTGTTAAAATTGGAAATAGTAATAAACCACAAATAGCTTTAATAGATTCAGGATCTGAAATAAATGTTGTCTCAAGGGAGTTGTACAATGAGGGAAAATGACCTATAGATAGAGACCATGGGTGGAAGATGAAAGCAGCTAATAATGCTTCTAGATATTTACTTGGTGCATGTGCAAATGTTCCAATCACTATTGGAGATGTTAGAGAGGAGTATAACTTCTTTGTTCATGATGATTGCTCATACCCAATTATTTTGGGACAGCCATTCATCTGTGAACAGAGAATGGAAACTAAAGTACTTGATGATGGTAGTGCTTTTGCTAGAATTCGTTCTCGTGATGACCTAAAATTTGTTCAATTTATGACGCTTTGTATTAATCATACTCGCAATCATAGGTCTTTAAGGAAAACCCCTTTAAGACATGTAGATCAGGATTTCAAGTAAATGCCACTGTTGAGCGAGATGACGGTGGACTCTGGTTCGATATCTCACAAACTCTTGTACATAATTTAGATATGATTTCTCTTTATTTTCCAAAAATAATAGAAAGATTAGATGAAGCAACACAAAAAACTAAAAAGAATCAAGAGTTAAAAACAAAATTTATTTTGATAAAAGACACCAAATACATCCAACGAGAATACAAGAGGGAGATTGGGTGTTAGAATATGATAGTTCATTTGATACTCAATATGATGCAAGAAAAAAATTAATGAAACGATGGTTTCGACCATACATAGTGTTTAAAGTGAATGATAATAACACCTATATTTTGATGAAAATCGATAAAACTATTTTTAAAGTTCCTTTTGCAGGTAAAAGAGTTAAATTGTTCAAACAAAGGAATGAAGAAAATTATGAGTTACTGTATGATGAAGAATGACTGAATTTTTATGGATTTTCTTTGAATGTGATTTTTCTTGTACAAGTATGAAGATAAAAGTTTAGTTATGAAAACTAATTTTACTTGTGAGTCTAGATGTTGATGATTTTTAGGAGGACTTTGAAGATGATGTTGAGCAAATAAATTAAAGATTGTTTATGGCAAATATATGATAAATTTGAAGATGAGATGATTAAAGAAGAAGTTAATTTTAGGTTGTATTTCTCTATGTTCTAAAATTCTTTATGTTTTTATTTATGCATATCATTTGCATTCATAACAAATATAATCATAAAATCTGGGATGAGGATTAACAAATTATGAAGAGAATCTATCTAGCCACAGTAGGAAAACAAACATGATTTAAGTTTCTAAATTTATGAATTGAGTGAGGATTTGATATGGGTAGAGGGATTTGTAGTTCATTTCAAATAATGGAAGTAATTATATATATCTAGGAGCATATAGATGCATGATCCATGTCTGTGAGATCCTATGTCTTTCTTATACATGCATCTAGAACCTTAGCTTGAAATAAGGGTGCCTTTCCCCTTCAAAATAAAAAAGTTTCAAACATAAAAACAAAAAAATAGAAAAAAAAGAAAAGAAAGTGAAAAAAAACATATATGATGAACAAAAGTTATACCTTTTTTCACCCCAAAAAGGTATCATCTACATGAAGGTTTCACATCATACTTGTATGAAGCCGAAGATGAAGAAAAGCTAGTTGTGACAAACACATCTAGTGAATTAAAATTGGGCAAACAAGGTGGATGTCTGTATGAGTAGATTCGGTTGATTTCTTTGACATGTTTGATTTCCTGTATGTAAGTGCATGTATACGACCAAACCGGATTTTGAGTGAATGAAGAAGAATTTTGTTTCATATTGATCTTTACAACGTTTATAAATGAATGAAATTTAGATTAATGTTTTGTTGATTGAACCGGTTGATAGCTTAACGTTGTAATTTGATATGTTTTCATTACCAGATTGAATTCAAATGAAATTCATGATCATTTTGCATAAAAAATTATTATATTTGATAAATTTGAGATTTACTTATAAAAGAATTGATGCTGTGATATGGTTGGCTTTCAGGATGATCATCAAAATGTTGCCACCCTCGATCTGCAAATTGGCCCATCAAGACGATGTGCAGGTTTGGTGGGGAGGAATGTTGGAAAGATTTCCACCTTCAAGTTGATATTCAGGGAAATAAAAATATTTTTGATTGGTGATATCTAAACCCAACTATAACATTGTTGATAAATTACTTTGATTTGAACTATTTTCTCTGGGAGTGCCTGCAGGTTTAAATTATTGAAGCTTATATGTGTATGTGCTAGGGTTTTACCCTAAAAGCCATTTCAATGTTTGCTTGAACCCATTTGTATGGGCTATGGGTAGAAACCTATAATTTAGCTATGCATATGGGTATTTAAGTAAATAGGTGGATAAATATGAGGATTTTAATGAATGTGTACTTATATATATGTATGTGTAGGTGTTAAATTGATGTGTGTGAACATTTAATTTAACCATTATATGATCACATTTAATTAAAATTTCTTATATTTTATACATTAGTTAAATTAATTTAACATATGCTTTAATTAGTTATTTTAATGATGTGTTTATATAACAATTAAGGTACTAAATCCTTAGTGTAAACTTAAATTTAAAGTATTAATGGATTATTAAAATTAAAAATGATTAAATTAAAATGATAAATAAAATGGATAAGTAGTGTGTGGTATGTGTGTGTGAGTAAGTATTTAAAGAGTGGTGCATAAAATATGTGTAATTAAAGTGATTCAAAGAGTGGAGTGAGTAATTTATGCACTTAAAGTGGATTAAAGTGAAACTTAAGTGTGAGGTATGTGTGGGAAGTGAATGAAAGAGTGATGTGGGTAAGTTGTGCAATTAAAGTGACTAAAGTAAAATAAAAGCATGGTGAACAAGTGTGGATGAGGGAATAAAGCAAAAACTAAAAGAATGGTATGCACAAGACTCTCTCTATGTGTGTGTGTATATATATATATATATATATATATATATATATATATATATATATATATATATATATATATATATATATATATATATGTGTGTGTGTGTGTGTGTGTGTGTGTGTGTATGTGTGTGTGTGTCTTTTGCTCTAGTTTTCCTAAAGTTTATTGTAGGTACTCATTCTCCTTTGTCTTCTTTTCATCTACTCCTCTGATATCTTCATTATGCATAGCTTTAGCTCGTTATCTGTCCTCATGGAGAGAGAAAGATGCAAGGGCTGCTATTGACTCTGTTGTACTATAGAGAGCGAGTGGTTGAGCACTACACATATAGAGAGAAAATCACTTATATATATATCTTCCCCCTGGCGGTGATCGCGCACGCATTAGGAGAGGGAGAGAGAAAAGAGGATTGCTCTCCTTTGATGGCTTCTTACTGATGTGTATGAGCATGCCATATGAGTAAGAGAGGTCCGCACAGATCTGGGGTGTCTCTGATGTTGTGGCATGCTATGGCCTATTCCATTCTGCATATTCCAACTACTATGTTAATCTGGCAATATTCACACCAGATGTCGATAGACAATATGTTCGAGACCTTGTGAGTTATGAGGTAAAGCGTCCTATTCACTTATTCTGTATAGTTCCATGCCATGCTCTCATCTATGACACTCTTTTATTTTGTTTCACTGATGAAGAGCTCCATGAGGGTTTGCGAAATCAAGATTCAGAGTGCATTCACAAGCTCTGAGGCATTCTACCTCCAGAAGGAATGAATGTTAAACATATTCATTCGGGGGGAAGACGTTCATTTACCTTGGGCTGTTTTTGCACTTTTCCTCCTCCTTACCATGGCAGATTTTATTGATCAGCTTACAGGTTGGCAAGATGCTCTTTTTGGCAATGACAATGGAACGCTCGCCTAGAGTGGTAATAATTGGGCAGCTTTAGGGCCAAGCAATGGTAAACCAGGACTATGGATGAGTGCTATTTCACAGATGGGTGTGTTGCTGAATATTATACTGAGAGAGTGAAAAAAGGTTAGTGATCGCTCCCCTACGACGGCATCTAACAACAACTGCATCACGTCTAATAGAGACAAAGAACACTATAGTAGAGAGTAGAGAGAGAAAGCACTTTTCAATTGTATACGTGCAAGAGAGAGGTGGAGAGAGTCGACCTTCTGGCAATTGTAGTGTACGCAGCTCTCAGCGAGAGTTAGACAGAGAGATAGGAGAGTTACAAAGAGAGATAGGAGAAAAAGATAGAGAGAGAAAGAATCACTATTGCTGTTTATTTTTTGTGCCATAGATTGAGAGAGAGAGAGAGTTTTGTTTTTTTTGCTTTATGAATTCCAATGTAGATTGATTAATTAATTAAGGTAATTAATTAATAATTGATTTAATTTTGAGTTCTTAAATTAATATATTATGTGCATATGATACAATAAAGACATGTGAAGATATACATGTGTGCACAAAGCAATTTTACAGATGCATGCAGTGTTATGCATGAATGTATTAAAGTGAGTAAGTGTGCATGAGCATATGCATGAGTATTAAGCATGTATGAGAATATTATATGTATATGTGAATTATGTTTTGTAATTTTTACTTATGTTTCCTAATGTTTCTTGCAGACATTGAAGAAAAGAGTATCAAAAGAGCATTCACAAATATTGAAGAATTAGATGAAGTGTTTCAAGTAGCTACATGTTCATAGCTTGGGCTGCTTATGCATTGTCCATCTACCTTATCAAAAACAATTGAAGCTTACTTCTGAATTCACTATTTGCAATATTAATTTTGTATAGGTTTCATTAGAATTCTACATCACTTTAGTAAAGTTTATCACTCAGAAAGGTTTAGTAAAGTTTATCACTTAGTACTATAGTTGATACCTATTACTTACACATTTATTAATCAATTTGATATTTTTCATTAGTCTATATTTCAGATGTCCACAGAGGCTTAATTTGTGTCCGAAAGTATTGAATCTAGAATTGAGTCTGAAGAAGTAGAAGTAGAAGAATTAATTAAAGATCGAATTACTGAAGAATCTTTAATCTCTCTATCATACGATCACTATTTATCTAGGTTTTTAACTTTGTTTTCAATTACATTGCCTGAACCTAAGAGTAGTGAGAATTTGTTTCCTCCACCTCTAACAAGAAATACTCAACCTAAGCAAACTAAACAGGAAGTGGATGAAATTATTAAAGAACGTATAATTGATGAGTCATTAATTTTTCAATCACATAAAGATGCTATTTCTAGGTACAGAGATGTGCAACCTTACGAACAATAGATGCATAGGCTGATAAGCATTTCACATTAGTTGATTTTAGATATTTATTAGTTCTTAAATAACATAAGTAATTAGAGTAGAAAAGGAAACACAATGCTAGATAAAGACCTTGAGGTCTGATAGAGGAGGAGAATATTTCTCCAAAGAATTTTCATATTTTCTTTATGAAAATGGCATCAAGTGACAATCTGCATGTAGGTACATGCCTCAACAAAATGGAATAGCTGAAAGAAAAATGAAAATATCATAGAAGTTGCAAGATGCATGCTCAACTAGATGAAGGTGCCACTAAACTATTGGGCTGAAGCAGTTAGTATGGCTATTTATTTGATGAACAAGTGCAAAACTATTGGAGTGCATAATCTGACTCCCGATGAGGTTTATTCCAATAAGAAACCTGATCTTACACATCTCAAAGCTTTTGGATGTATGTTTTATGTTCACATTCCTCAAGAACTAAGGACAAAGATGGAGCCAAAGTCAAAAAAATGTATTCTCATTGGATATTCATTAGATAAAAAAGGATACATGTTCTACAATCTAGTGACAAAGGAGTTATAAGTCTCACGAGATGTGGTATTTGATGAGCTAAGATCATGGTTTGTAGACAAAGGGAAAGAGAAGTTTCTTGAAGAAGATTGCAAAGATGATGGAGGTGCCGTCCAAGAAGAATTTCAACAAAAAAGCACTCAAATGTCAAGTTCACAAGCCTCTACATCACTTGGAGAAATCTCAACATGGAAGGGGAGACTGAGGAGTCATTCCTCATCACCAACATCAAGTTATGGAATATTTGAAGTTGAAAGTGCTCCCCAAAATAGTGATTCAAATGCAAGTGAAGAAGAGTATGAAGAGGTGATTACACCAAAGGTAAAGTTGAACCTGTTGAAGAAGCAATATTGAAAAGGAAATGAAAGGTGGTCTTCAAGAGAAAGGTATTCAATTCAAAGGTTGAGCTATGATAGTTTTATTGCAAAGCATTTTGCATATATGACACAATTGGTCAAAGACAAAGAACTGGATGCATTTGAAGAAGCATGTACACAAAAAAAATGGCAGCAAGCTGTGCAAGAAGAGATAGAAGCTCTCAAGGACAATCACACAGGAGCTAGTTCCAAAGGTTGAAGGTATGAAGATTGTTCCAAATAAATGCGTGTTTAAAATAAAGAGAAATGCTAGTGGTTCTCTAGCTAGGCTAGTAGCAAAAGGATTCAAGCAAACTCATGGCATCGACTATGAAGAGACTTTCAACCCGGTTGCAAAGATGGGAACAATCAGAACCTTGATTGCAATGAGTGCAGCAAGGAGATGGCCATTGTACCAACTTGACATAAAAAATACTTTTCTCAATGGTGAACTCCAAGAAGAGGTATACATGAGTGAACCGATCGGATTTGAAGATTAAAAGCATCTAGATTTTGTTTGCAGATTGAAGAAATCTTGGTGTGGGCTAAAGCAACCACCACATGCTTGGAACCAAAGATTGGTTGAGTACCTACAAGGTGTGTGTATAGTCCAAGTAGTGTAGATCCCTCTCTCTACATGAAGAAAGAAGAAGGCAAGCATGTATACATTTGCATATATGTTGATGATCTCATCATAATAGGAAGTAATGTTTCAGAATACAAGAGATAAAACGAAAACTCGGTAAGGAGTTTAAAATTTCAGATCTTGGTGAGCTAAAATACTTTGTAGGCATTGAGGTAGTCTATGGGAAAGATGGAATCTACTTGATGCAAAGAAAGTACTTGTTGGATGTTCTTTTCAAATTTGGAATGAGTGAATTCAAACCACTCACTCAACTAATGAACACAAATGTGAAGCTATGCTCAACTGATGAAGAGAAATTACATGATGTAACTACATATAGGAGTATAATAGGTTCATTTATGTATGCTATAATCACAAGACCAGATTTGTGTTACATCCTTGGAGTTCTTTCTCAATTTATGCAAACTCCAACAAGTGAACATTTAAATTTAGCCAACCGAGTGCTAAGATATGTCAAAAGACACAGTCAATCATGCCTTGTTTTATAGATATGATGCAGAATTACAAGTAAAGGGCTTCAATGATGCTTACTAGGGTAGTTCAAAAGAAGATAGAAGATCACTTCAGGTTATGTGTTCATGATAGGTAGCAAACCTATCACATGGAGCTCGAAGAAGCAACCTATTGTTGCACTATCATCTAGAGAAGCTAAATATAGAGGATTAGCCTTTGCAACTTATGAAGCTATGTGGATTAAGAAGCTCTTGATTGATCTTGATGTGCAGGTAGAGACCATTCCAATTCATGGTGACAATGTATCAAGCATTCACTTGACAGACAATCTAATGTTTCATGCATGAAGTAAGCACATAGAAGTGCATTATCATTATGTTCGAGAAAACGTTTTGAGTAAGGATGTGGAAATAAAGTTCATTAGAAGTAATGACAAGGTTGCATACATGTTTACAAAGTCCTTATGTGCTTCTAAACTAAAGAAGCTCAAGGATGAAATCAACTTGCAAGACGTGAGTGAAGGTGCAAGCTCACATGTGAGCTTGAGGGGGAGTGTTAAAAACAAAGAAGCAGGATCATATATATTTTTCAAAATGGATTTTCTTCAAATAGAAGGAAAATACAAAAATAAAAAATGGAAGCAAATACTTTAGCAAGTAGTGGAGGTCAAAAGATAATCAATCGAAAGAGAATCAAATCCAAAAACTAAATTAGAAGAGAAGAGTGGCTACTCAAAATAGTGGAGGAGTTATGGAGAAGACCTCTCAAACTCATCATGAGAGCTCGTGGTCATTAGGCTACAAAAGAGGTAAGGGAGGACACAAGAATAGAGGAAGAAGGCGTTGAAGTCCCCTTGTAGGTAGTTCATTTGGTTTCAATCATTTCATTCTCTTTAGTCTCATAGACTATGTCTAGCCACATACCAATTTTTCGGTAGCCTAATTGTGAGATTCATATCTCTCATTATATGTATTCATTTTTAGAGTTTAAATATCTATAATAGTTTTATCAAATTCATTTTTTTCTATGAGTTATTTAGTTTTTGGTGAAGTCCAATTTTCAGCCTAACTGAGTGGACAGGCAGCTTGTTTTGAGGCAAAGAGTTTCAAAAATAGAACTACTCCAAATTGAGTCTTTGATAGCTCATTTGAAAGCTTTAATGTCTTCTTTCAGTGACTAAAGTCTCAAGTTCATTGCATTCTTCAATTGATATTAGTTTTCATTTTAAGGTTTAGTTGTAAGTAAAAGTCTTGATCCTGAGAAGGTCTTCTACACTTTCCATTGCGAATAGGAGAGGAATTCTCCAACAAGGTACCCATATTTTCTTTTTTCTGGTCATATTTGGAGACATGTTGCATCCATGGAGTAGTCTAGATTGGCCTTCGGTTGAGGTGTCTGGATCTTGGTTGACTTTCCCATGGTGTTTTGTGAGAGGCTGGGTGGACACTCTGCTTTGGAAAAAAAGGGAGCTCCATAACACTTGCATGCCATGCCCATTAGAAAATGAGGTATTCTGTACAACAGACCTAGACAGGCATGCTGGAAGTGTGGAGGGTATGCTTGAGGGGTTGATGGTCCCCATTTGGCTACTAGTTATGCCCATTTGATTGAGGAAGGAGAGGAAGATATCTTGATTACTATTTTGGTCAAGGCAAGTACCCATCTATTTAGAGAGGGTTGCCACTGGTTGGAGGATTAGTCCAAAGATCTTCTAGTCCACCTTTGCTTCCATTATGTGGGGACAAGTGTTTCCTTCCTCTGAGTGAGAGTGGTTAGGGATCTAGAGTGGTATCACTCACTGTTGGCTTGCTATCCCAAGCTAAAGGAAGCATTTTCTAAGATTTAAATCCACTGAGTGATCATATGAACAATTCTCATTGAGAATCAGTGGTTCTATCAAGTCATCGTCATGACAAAGTAGGAGCTTCCCCATCAAGGTTACATCTTCTATGAGGATAGGAAGTTCCACCTCACCCATGCAAGGGGTTTCCATGCCTCCTAGCCCTATAAGGTATGCCTCCATAGGATGCATTTCTAGCCCCATGTCTTGACAGTGAGACCACTTAATCACACTAGTTGTAGCACCTGAATCAATTAGCACCCTAATCTCCTTGAGAGTGTGCCCTCCCTTAGCATAACTGTAATAAGTGGTCTCCTATCCACTATGCCAATGTGAGCAATTAACTTTGTTTGAAACATTGCCATAGGATATCTAGGGGCTTCTCCATTGTTATAGGGGATGGTGTGGAGGCCTTCTAATTGATTATAGCTTTCCCTCTCTACTCCTTGTCTTCTTAATTTCATACATCTGATGCATTCTAGGGCTTCCGCCTAAGCTTCCTCTTTGATTCCTTTTTCTTCTTCCCTGTGCTTCTTTGTAAGCATGAGTCATCTAAGAATATCCTTGGTGAGAGGTTCTTGGTAAATTTTGACTCTATAGCCACTAATATAATTAGGCATTATCTCCCCTTCCTGGGTGCTAACTATATGACTCCATTCATTGAAAGCCTAATTATAATCATAGATCCATAACCACGTTTCTCTAGCTTTTGTGTGTGTTGCTTCAACATATAAACTAGGACTAAATCTCCTACCTTCAAGCCTTTTTCCTTTACATTTGCATCAAAATAATATTTTTGTCTCTTCTTGGCTGCATATATTCCCACTACTCCTCTTAACCTAGTCTCCCCTAATCATTCTAAGCCCATGATCCTTGATGATAGCTCATGTCAAGTTCATTGATGCTCTTGTGCAAAATTAAGTGTGGATATCAAAAAATCCAAGGGAAGCACTCCATTTTGACCAAAAACCATTTGAAAGGGAGTTGCATTGAGTACCATCTTGTAGGCCACTCTATATGCGCAAATAGCATGGTGTAACTGTTTCTCCCAATCTCAATGCTTATTGTTTACAAGTTGAGTCAATACATTGCAAAGGATCTTGTTAGTACTTTTTGCATGTCCATTGGCCTGGGGATGATATGGTGTGGAATTCTTGTGAATCACTATAAAATCATGTAACAAATATTCAATGGCTTTGTTTAGAAAGTAAGTCCCTTTGTCACTCACCAGTTCTATAGGCAATCCAAACCTTGTAAAGACATTCTCAAATAAGGTGTTATGTGTGCATCATTCTTTTTGGTAGCCTTAGCTTCTACCCATTTGGTGAGATAATCTATAGCTACAATGATGCATTCAGCATGAGTGCCTTTAGCATGGGGGTTAATGGGTCCAACAAAGTATATATCCCACTCACAGAATGCACGTCTGCCCATCATGGGCTTCAGTGGCATCTCATCTCTACATGTTGGAAATTGAGCTCTTTGGTAAACATCGCATCTCTTTACATATGTATGTGCATCCATATGAAGAGTAGGCCAACATAGTCCCAAAAATAGTATGGTCTTAATTATCCGTTCGAGCCCAAAATGACCACCTGTGACACCCTAGTGTGAATATTTTCTAATATTCTCAGGTATTCACTCTTGTGAACACATTGTCTTAGATATCCATCTCTTCCCCTTTTTTATAAATTATCGCCAATGATTTTGTCGTCTTTAGCTTCCTGTTCTAGATTTCTTTGTCTTGCTGAAGTCATTTCTTGAGGGAATGTTTTCATCCTCAAGTAAGTTATCATTGGTTTGCTCTATTCTGGCATCAGAGCAACATGATATAGGGTAGTGTGCTCTATGGGTGGCCTAAAACAATAGATTGGGCATTCCTTGCATATCCTATGGACGTCTGCTTCCATCAAAGGCTAGTACACTCCTAATCTATGTAGAGTTTGTAAGGTACAGTGCTGAGAATGGTGTTGCTATAATGCACCTAGATGTGCTAATTACAACCATTTATCATACTCTCATTCTTCTACACAACATGTGAGAGTTTTTTAACTATTTTGCTTGTAAATACTTCTTTCCATTATCTGATATCTTTATGACTTAGTTACCTCCCTATCCTTGGTCCTAACTCTAGGTTTCTTGGGAGAGAGGTGAGAATGGGGGCTTTTCCAATGGTCAATCATGAGAGATGATTGGCTCTAACATGGGTCTCCCTTTTTTTTACTACCATTTAGGCACTACCTCAAGACTAAAGAAATACACATCTAGCAATTCCTAAGCTATCCCTTGAGGGGCTTTTCCAATGGTCAATCATGAGAGATGATTGGCTCTAACATGGGTCTCCCTTTTTTTACTACCATTTTGAATTCATACTCCATTAATAGGAGAAACCATCATACCAATATGCCCATGTTACAAGTCTTGTTGACTAGGTATAAGAATGCTTGATGATTAGTGAAGAATTTGAATTTGTTTGCCAGTAAGAAATGTTTGAATTTCTTTACTGTGTAGACCATTCTTAATCCTTCTCTCTCAGCGGTGGTGTAGCTTCTCTAAACTACATTCAACTGCCTACTCGCATATGCTAGAGGAAGTTCTATATTGCCTTCACATGTGGGTTGTGCTAGCACACACCCGATAGCATAATTGGATGCATCCATGTGTACATGGAATGGCTTGATCCAATCTAGTGCCATTAGAATTGGTGTTCAACACAAGCATTGTTTAAGTTCATTAAATGATCTTTCACATTCATCTATCCACTTGAACTTAGTCAGTAAGACATACAAAGGCTTTGCAATTATCGCATACATGTGTATAAAGTGTCGATAGTAACCTCAATGCCCCATGAAATCTTGTACTTCCTTGATATTTTTTGGCCTCAGTAGCTCTGCAATCACTCTAACTTTCTCTTCATCTAAAGATATTCCACTCTTTGACACTTTGTGTCCTAGAATCTTGCCTTGGATGATCATGAAAATACACTTTTTTGGGTTCAGGCACACTTGATGTTCTTGACATTTGTCAAAGACTTGTTTCAATTCAAGAATGTGTATTTGCCTAGTGTTGGAATGAGCACATAAATCATAAACATAGACTTCCAAGTTCTTACGTAGGAACTCCTTAAAGCCATGACACATCAATCGTTGAAATGTAGCACGTGCATTTGTAAGTCCAAATGGAATTACATGAAATGTAGGAACTCCTTAAATACATGACACATCAGCTCTTGAAATGTAGAAGGTGCATTTGTAAGCCCAAGTAGTGGTACCATCAAGGAAGTTGTATACTCCCTTGACTTCTACTCATTCTAATAAGTGTTTCATGATATGAGGCAAATAAATATCTCTCATAGTGGTGGCATTGAATTTTTTCGAGTTAATTCACACACGTAGCTTTCCATTCTTTTTTGGCATTAACACAATGGGTGATACCCATTCGGTGTGCTCAATCTCATAGATAAATCTAGATTCTATCAAATGATTGATCTCCTCTTTAATCTTGGTTGCATAATTATTATTATAAGTGTATGGTTTCTATTTGGAAGGCTTGGCCTCTTGAGTCATGGGAATTCTATGGGAGCATATGTTAGGGTCTACTCCTTTCAAATCCTTATAGATCCATGCAAACACGTCTCTATATTGTCTCAATAGTGCAATCAACTCTTGTTCTTCCTCTTCTATCAAATCATGCTCGATATATGTGCATTTTTCTTCTCCTTCCTCAATTGTAACTACAATATTTTAGTTCTTTCTTGATTGGCATATGCTTCTCTTGTGCTTATTTCTCTTTTTGGCATTGTTACCATTATTCTTCAATTTGTGATGTCATATTTCTTAAAGTTTTTTGGTACTTCCAATAGGAGTTCTTCTTCTCCTTGGATATGTGATTTCTCTTGTCCTTCCTTTCTTTGTGAGCTTCTTTCCTTGCCATAGCTTGGCTTAACAAAGGCTCTTCCTAGAAAGAAGTTTGAAGCTTTTCACAAAGCTTTGGGCTTACTTCCTTTTGTGGATTGATTCCACATAGCTTGGCACTTCCTTATACATGAGGGTTAACTCCTTGTTCACTGCATCACTCCCAGGGGAGATTTGTTGATATATTTAGGTAGTGATGTGCATGAACACTCTAGGACCATCGATGCACTTTTTTCCCTCTCTAGGAGGTTTTTTTCCCCTGGCTTTATATATGCCTATCACCCCAATGGGCTACTTATCTTTGTACATTCTAGTGGTAATACATTCAGTATTGTGTGTTATTCTCCAAGCTTCTTCTTCTTTCTTGTGTTGTTTGCATGCTTCCACAGACCTCAAACTCCAACACCCTGATCCCCATCATGTGAGCCTTGGTTGGAATGAGTTGTACCTTTAGTTTCTCAACTAATGAAGCATGTATATTGCTTAGGGTCACTCCTATGTCAATTAATGAATCCACTAATTGGTACTCTTCCCTAGGAATCCCTAGGTTTAACTATGGTTGTCATATTTGAACTCTTAGGGTTTTTACTTTGTTAGTGTGGTAATTTTCCATGGGAATAGGCTCTTCTCCTTGAAAATACCTTTCATCAAGTTCTCGTATCCATTCTTTCCTTTTTGTGATCTGCTCTAAAGCTTCTAATCTGGCTTCTTCTCGTATCCTCTCTTCCTCGTTCTTTCTGTTTTGTGCACCTAAGAGTCTTACTGACATTTGTTTTGTTAAGGGCTCCATATATTTCTTGACTCTACATCCACTTATTTAATTGGGTAATATGTCTCCATCTAAAGTGGCTAGGTTAATAGCTCCACTTGTGGAGATTCTATTTATAAGCAATGGTCCATATTCTTGTTGTTGTAATTTCTTTGCATGTTGTTTCAGTGTATGTACCTATACTAAATCTCCCACGCTAAGGTCTTTATCCTTGATGTGAGCATCATAGTAAGCCTTTTTCCTTTGCTTTGCAGCATAGATGCTTGCTATAGCTTGTAATATAGTCTTGTGAAAGTTCTCTATTTGGTCCAACTATTTTGATAGTTCATGTCTTGTCCACTCATATTTCTTAACTACTCGTAGAGTAGGTGCATTGGTAAGCCCAAATGGCATCACACAAAATGCAAAGATTTCCTACTCTGTGGTGAAGGTCGTTTAGCATTGATCTTTTGGGGCAATGGCTACTTGGTTGTAACCTAAAAATCCATCAAGGAAGCTATAAACTTCCTTGCCTGTAGCATGCTCCAATAAATGTTCGATGATTGGAAGAGGATAACTATCTATGATCATAGCGGCATTAGTTTTTTTTTTTTGCACTTAGGTCTTGTCCTATGTACATACATTGCTCTTCGTTATGTTCAATGGTTACTACAATTTTTTTGGTCTTTTCTTTATTATCATATGCTTCTCTTGTGATGTCCTCTCTTAGGCATTCATAACAAAATTTTTGATATGATAGATTTTTTGGATTTATGCAACTAAAGGACTCCTCTAGTGCATTTACAAGGCTTCAATAAATTCACTAGATTTGTGTAAAAAGGAAATATGTGGTTTTTTTTAATTTAGGTGCCTACTTTGCTTCTTTTTATTTCTCCAATCCTTTCCTTTCTCCTCTTTATCCTTCTTATTATCAGAGTCTCTACAACACTCTCCCCCTCTCAGTCTCCATTGTCTAACACAAGCTTAAATCAGGCTTGCCTATCATGCAAACAATAGCTAAAGATGAGCTAAACTTTGTTCTAGAAAAGGATTTCTTCACTATTGGCGGGTGCTTCAAAGGTTCCTCTTCTGAACTTCTTATCTTCAACCACTGGAACTTTCCTCATTGTCTTTGGCCTTCATTATATTTTCTTCTATATCTTTGTATCTTGATGTGTGCCCCTATGGGGCTTTGAGCAAAGGGTGGTTATTAACTTATGTTTGATTGGTCGTTGCTTTCTTTCTCTACCTTCTTCTTGTTCTTTCCTTGCTCCATTCTCCTTTCATGTATCCCTCCTTTTGAACTTTGTCATCCTCGATAGGCTTTGGTTGGTGGCATAAGAAAGTGTGGATGATCATTTGCTCTCTTCTCTTGATAATATTTGATTCATTGATCATGAATGCTTGCCATAGTTCTAACTTTATTGAACTGTATGGTGCTTGACGATGATCCAAAAAAAAAATTCATTCATATGAAACAAGTATGGCTTTCAAATTAGATGACATCTCCAAGAATATCTCTTAATCAAGCTCAAAAATTCCAATAAAAAATGCTCCTTCAAATTTTTGTAAGTAGGGGCTCGGCAGGAACATTAGGCATAAAAAGTAGGCCATAACAGTGGCTCCGCTTCAAGTTACAAATAGGTCAAAGAGTAATGGTGGTAATCCTTGATTAATTTAGAAGAAATTGAAAAAATGTGTACTCTACAAACTTGAAGCCTTTCAATACCATCAAGATCATACTTAGAATTCTGGTTATCATTTTAATAGTGAGAACTAGTATAATTGCATGTTTGTCTAGCCAAAATTCTATCCCTCACACCATGCAGTTTTCTATAGATAGATAACCATGAGGTGGGCTTGGTAATAAAAAAGCTTGAGCCACCTTTTATTTATGGTACCCTTTTGTTGTCCTTCCCAAAATTTTGGCCATTTTTTTCTTCTAGATACTAGGGAAAAAGAAGGATTGACTTGTGATAACTATGACACGTCCTTCCAAGATACACATATAGTTGGATTATTTTCCAAAAATTCCTTTCTCCAGACAGGGTGTGTTTCATTGAATTGCTCCTCTATATAATTCAAAGTATTTACTATAACAATTTAGACCTTTATCAGGATCGTTGTGAGTAATTCTTTGAATATACCATCATCTCTATTCCTTCAGTAGGAACCAACAAATCAATTGGCTATTGCATTCTATCCATAGACTAGATTAAAAGGTGTAGTCCTAATCGCCATTTTGTAAGCAACTCAGAAAGCCCATATTGCATGATGCAATTGTTTGTCCCAATTTAACCTTCCATTGTTGACTATTTTGGTTAGAATCGTACATAACACTTTGTTTGAACTTTTGGCTTGTCCATTAGCTTGTGGGTGATAAGGTGCTCACTTTTTATGAATCACTAGAAATTCATTCATGAGTGACTCAATGACTTGATTAATGAAGTGCATACCTCTATCACTTACAATCTCAATGGGTAGTCCAAATCTAGTGAATATATCTTTGAATAAGAACTTGATAGTAGTTAGAGCATCATTTTTCCTAGTGGCTTTTGCTTCTACCCATTTTGTTAAATAGTTTGTGAAGTATTTTGAGGACGATGCACCACAATGCACTTTCCTCCTCAAGAGCTCCACGACAATATCCTTGAAGTAAAAAACTGAGCTCCAAGTGTTGCACCAGATACTTTGCATAGAGGCTACAAAATACACAGAAAAACATAGTACATAGAATGCATGTGCATGTATAAGTTAGACACATCTATGCATGATGTAGATGCATGTATGCATGAGAATGAATGAGAATGCATGTGCATGAGAAAATGAATGTATGCATGAACATACGAGAGTGAGTGTATGCATGAATGTGAGAGAGATAAGAGTGAGCATGCATGTGAGAGTATGTATGCATGTGCATATGAGTGTGCACGTGTATATAAGTGAGATGCATAGACATATGATTAATGTATGTTTAGGTAATATGTGCATGTTCATGATAAGGATGAGTGAGACATGTAAGAGTATGATAAATGTATTTGCATGTGTGCATAAGAGATGTATGCATGTGCATGAGGAATGTGTACATGTGTACATATGTATGAAAATGCATGGATGAATGCATGAAGAATTGAATGAATGTATGTGTATATACATATGTTATAAGAGTTGAAAGTAATTCATAAAAACATGAGTGTGTTTTATATTTCATAAAAAGTACTTATGTTTTTTTGAATGCTTCTAGAGAGCACTGACGAGCATTTATGAGTAGTTGAGATCAGGAGTTTGGAGTTGGATATGTGCTACTTCTTCCACTTTTCCTAAATCAATTTCTTTAAGCTTAGTCTTGTATTAGGATTTTGGAGAATTATCTTTGCACTCTTACTTATATTTTTATAAGATTATTTTACTAGTTTACATTTATGATTAGGAACACCAAGAAAAAAATTTTACTTAGTCCACATCAAAGATTGTCCAATGGTCATCAGATGCTTTATTTGTGTCAGGGATCAAGAAAAAACTATTATTAGTTTCAGCATTAGCCAAGATTGGCTTGGTTGCGAAATTTTTTGATCACAGATATACAATTCATTATCTATCAAATGGTGATGTCATTATTGCTTCTAGCATTTTATGTCATGGGTTGTATAAGCTCACAGACTATGAAAAATATATGAATGATTTAGCATGTGCAGTACATGATTCTCTGGCCTTGTCGAATGCAAAGCTTTGGCATGCATGCTTTGTTCATCTGAATTTCGTTAGTTTTCTATGCTTGCAGATATTTGAAATGGTTTCCTCTCTACCCAAACTTGAAGCACCTAGTAAACATGTTTGTGAAGGTTGTATTTTGGGCAAAATGCAACATTCCTTGTTCCCAAAAGATGGTTAAGTTTGAGCTACTCAAAAATTGAAGCTTGTTCATAGTGATGTCCGTGGTCCTATGTAGACACCCTCTTTTGTAAACTATCTTTACTTCATGACTTTCATCGAGGATTTCTCCGGGCATGCACATTGAAAACAAAGTCCACAGTGTTTATGTTCTTCAAACAATTTTTGGTTTTGGTTGAGAATCTATTAGTATGTAAAATGGGCACCCTTCGTTCTGATCGAGGGGGGGGATATATGTCTTCTCACTTAAATGCATTTCTGGTTGAACATGGGATAAAACATCAATTTACAATGTTGTATACACCTCGACAGAATAGAGTTATTGGAAGGAAGAACAGGTCACTCATGGAGATGGTGAGGTGTATGGTCAAGAGTCAAGCTTTATCACATAGTTTATGGCACAAGGCTAACATGTGTGTAGCATAGTGTCCCACTAAAGCATTGCATTCTATCACTCCATATGAGGCTTGGCATGGTCATAAGCCATTTGTTGCTCACTTGCGTGTTTTTGGTTGTTTGGCATATGTATTAGTGCATGAACAACAACTCATGAAATTGAATGATAAAGCAATGAAATGTATTTTTGTTGGGTATAGTTCTCAAAGCAAAGGCTATCATATGTATCATCCATAGACTAAATGTGTTCATATATAGTCAATATGTTTTTTTCATATGATGAAGTTATGAAGGTGACTATGTTGTATGCTTTTACTTGTGAGTGCTATGTTGCATGATAGACTGTTCACAATATGTTTTGCATTTGTGATGACTAACCATATGTCTAGCTTTTCACCTAAGCGATTCATCATTCTGATTTTGCATGTGTTCAACAAATACATAAATAACTAGACACAGAGAGAAGGAAAAGAGAAAATAAAGTAAGAGTGGAAATTGAGCACGAGTTCAAAGTTAATGAGTGATGTAAGAGAACCTAGGTATAAAAAGAGTCCTCCAACAACTTAAAAAGCATTCATTATCTAGTGATCATAACAGGGATCAAAAATTTGTGCTGAGCCAAATCGTGCACATTTGTGGCATGAGGAAAAGAGAAACTTGCAAGATACGAGAAATTGACCAAATATAGCAAAGTTAGCTACAATTAATTACCTATTTTCTCAGGTTCAAGACCTTATCCATGTATCTTTGCTCAATATGATGGTAGAGATGTGTTCCTTGTGTCAATTGCCTATTCACTTATCTAATATTTGTAAGTGTTTCACATGCACTAAGGTTCTCAAGTTTCCATTGGTTAGACCATCCAAGAATAGTGATATCATTTTTTATTAGGTGGTTCTCTTAGCCGTAGGACATATGTCCACATGTTGATTGAATCTCTTGTCTGCCAATCTTACTAATTCATTAGATGCTTGCTTGATACTTTGGATCAAGGAAGAGGAACTGTTTTTGATACCTCTCTTTGTGGATTCACCAATGAATTCTTCAAAGAATTTATCTATATTAGCAAATTGGTTAGGGTCCAAAGGGGTGTAACCACATCAAATTTGTTGCTATGAGAGTGAGTCCAAAGGATTGATATTGAATGAAAAAATCATCTATCTGTTCAGCTCTCAAAACCTGCTTAAATTTAGATCGAGCAAGCTCATGTGGTTTATGCTTTCTTAAAGAATAATTTAATAGTAGTTTCAAACCACTCTAATTACTTGTTCTTATCTAGGAGCTAATAAATTTCTAAGATCAATTTGTGTGAAATGCTTATCTAGATGTTAATGGCCTAATCTAAATTATGAAAATAAGGATTGTGGAGCTAGGAATCTAGATAGACAATAATCATATGATGAAGAGATTAATGATTCACTAGTGATGCGGTCTTTAATAAATTCCTCTACTTCTAATTCTTTATTAGCCTCATCCTCTTAAGGTTGAGTAGTAGTATTATCAACAAGTGGTGATAATAAAGATTCTAAAAATGAAAGATGTATAATTTATATTTTCATTCACATATCTACTATGCATAGACTCATCCTTAGATTCAGCACTTCTAGACTCATGCAAAGGCTCGGCAATCATCTAAAATGTAGAATGATGAAAATTATCGATTGATTAATTAATGGGTAATGAATAGGTATAAACTGTATTACTAATAATGCTAAAGCTTTCTTGAATGATAAATTTGATAATTTGATGCGGAGCTATAATGATCCCTATACAAATATTCTAATGCAAATAGCTAATACAAAAGTAAACTTAAAATTGGATTTGGAAAGGTAGACGAAGCAGCGAATAAGTAGCTCCAATCTTTTCTCTTGTAAATGCTTGATACACTTCGTCAATCTTTGTCAATCTTTATCAATGCTCACAGAAAAATTCCATTCAGTAATCTTTGTATTCCTCAATGTCTGCAAGAAAAACATTTGTGCTCATCTGTCTTCATTAAAGCTTGTCAATCTTCCTCAAAACTCCTCAATACATGTCAATGTTCTTTGCAAGAAACATTCATTTAATACTCTTTGTATTCTTCAATGCTACAAAAATTCATTTGTGCTCATCTGTCTTCATTAAAGCTTGTCAATATCCATCAATACTCTTCAATACTTGTCAATGTTCTCTGAAAACAAACATTCATTCGATACTATTTGTATTCTTCAATGCTGCAAAAATTCATTCGTGCTCATCTGTCTTCATCAAAGCTTGTCAATCTTCATTAGTACTCTTCAATACTTGTCAATGTTCTCTAAAAACAAACATTCATTCAATACTTTGTATTCTTCAATGCTACAAAAAATCATTCGTGCTCATCTGTCTTCATTAAAGCTTGTCAATCTTCATCAGTACTCTTCAATACTTGTCAATGTTCTCTAAAACAAACATTCATTCAATACTCTTTGTACTCTTCAATGTTGCAAAAATTCATTCATGCTCATCTGTCTTCATTAAAGCTTGTCAATATTCACCAGTACTCTTGAATACTTGTCAATGTTCTCTAAAAATAAAAAATCATTCGATACTCTTTGTATTCTTCAATGCTACAAAAATTCATTCGTGCTCATTTGTCTTCATTAAATCTTGTCAGCCTTCATCAGCACTCAATACTTGTTGATGGTTTCTACAAGAAAACATTCGGTATTCTTTGTATATTACAAAAAGAAACATTAGCAAAAACATAAGTATATCTTATAAAACATAAATCACACATACATATAACATGCTCATACATGCTAGCGCACTCTCATAGGTGCATGCTAACATGTTATATGCACACTCACATATATGCACATGCATCATGCTTACATGTGCATTCTCATTACTCTTATGCATACTAACAACCATTCTTATGCATAAGTAACACACATTTTCATATGCTAACACACATCCTCTTTTGTATGCTAACATACTTCACATATACATTTTTATTCATGCTCATGCTTACACTTCACATTTATATGCATAGATATTCACACATATGCTTAGCATTCACATTCTCATATATTATGCATTCTTATGCATACCTATATCATGTATATATCATGATCATGCACACAGGCATACTAACGCATCCATGCATATTTCCACTTGCATATTTACACTCTCACATATACTAATACACATCCATATGTTCATGCTAACATATACTTACTTGGATGCTATCGTACATTCATATATGCATTCCTACTAACATGAATATGCATCTCCTCTACATCATTATGCATACATATTATCATCACACATGCATACACATACACACATGCATACACATGCACTTATGTATACATGCATCTATGCACATGCATTAATAAAATAAATTAACAATAAAATAAAGTAACTATAAAATAAATTAATTAACTAAAAACAAATCCATTAATTCTCTCTCTCTCTATGTGTGTGTGTGTGTGGAATTGTTGCCTATCTATCTCTCTCTAATGCACACTAGATGAAGATGAAAGGAAAAGAAGTAAAAAGGAGAAAAGTCTACCTAAAAAAAACATTAGGAACCTAGAACACTATACATACATATATATAGGTCCACACATGTATGCACCTTTTTATGCACACCACTCTTTTAATTCAATACTTTAATCACACATTTCACTCACACCACAGTTTTAATTCACTTTTCTCACACGACCACACTTTAACACACATACTCACTCACCTCACTTTAAACACTCACTTTATCACACTTTAATTACACATCTCATTCTCACATACACATTGAAACCCTCATACACACTCACATATTTACTTAAATACCCATATGTTTAGCTAAACTCATAGGTTTCTACCCGTAACCCCCACATACAAATGGGTTCAATCACACATCTAAATGGCATTTAGAGTAAACCCTAGTGTGGACATATGTTAACTAAATTCTCACGCTATGTTCACTTCTCATTTCCATAAATGTGCTACCTATAGGTATGATAGAGATTAATCAAATGAAAGAACTTATCAACAATGTTTTAGAGGGTTTTAGAGATAACCAATCTTAAAATAAAATTTTTAATTTTTCATATCATGTCAATTTGAAGGTGGAAAACTTTCTGACATCCACCCCCACCAAACCTGCACATCGTCCCAATGGGCCAACCTACAAATCCAAGGAAGTAGCATCTTGATGGCCATTCTGCATATCCAATCATATAACAGCATCAAATTCTTTTATAAATAAGTTTCAAATGTATCAAATGTATCAATCTTTTATGAAAAATGCTCATGGAATTTATTTAAATTCAATTTGGTATTGAAAACATATCAAATCACAAAGTTAAGCTATTAACCATTTCGGTCAACAAAACATTAATCTAAGTTCCATTCATTATAAACTTTGCAAAGATCATCATGAAACAAAATTCTTCTTCATTCACTTAAAATCAGGTTTCTTCATATATAAGCACTCACATATAAGCAATCAAGCATGCCAAAGAAATCAACTAGATCTACTCATACAAACATCCACCTTGTTTGCCCAATTTCTAATGACTAGATGTGTTTGCCACAACTAGCTCTTCTTCATCTTCAGCTTCATACAAGTATGATTTGTAAAATACCTTTTTGGGGAGAAAGTGTTGGATTTAGACGTCTGCAAAAGCACGCGAACAGCACAAGGAAGAAGAAGAAGGTTGGAGCACAAACACACAATACTGAATGTATTACTAGAGAATGTACAAAGATAAGTAGCCCATTAGGGCAATAGGCGTATATACAAGCCGGGGGAAAAAAATCTCCTAAAGAGGGAAAAAAGTGCCCCGGTGGTCCTAGTGTGTTCACACACATCACTACCTAAATATATCAACAAATCCCCCTTGGGAGTGATGCGGTGAACAAGGAGCTGACACTCATGTATAAGGAAGTGCCAAGCTATGTGGAAATCACTCGACAAAAGGAAGTAAGCCCAAAGCTTTGCGGAAACCTTCAAACTTCTCCCTAGGCAAAGCCTTAGTGAAAAGGTCTGCTATGTTCTCCTACGTGGGCACATATGCCAAGCAGATCTCCCCAGCAGAGAACCTCTCCCTGACATAGTGATAATGCACCTCAACGTGCTTAATGCGAGCATGGAACATAGGGTTCCTCGCAACTGCCAATGCGCTCTGACTGTCAGTGAAGATGGTGGTGGCAGAAGACTGGCCAAAACCCAAATCATCCATAAGGCGTCTGAGCCACACACACTCAACAGTCGCTGTGAAAGCTTCCCTACACTCAGCCTCACAATTGGAAGTGGCCACAGTAGGCTGCTTCTTGCTCAACCAAGATATACATGAGCTACCAAGCATGAAGCAAAAACCACTGGTGGACACACGAGTGTCATAGCAACCAGCCTAATCTGAGTCAGAAAAAGCATGCAAATCTGGTGGTAGTGATCCCCCTTGGGATAAAACAACCCAAGTAGCCGAGTGCCACTCAAGTAGCGAAAGATGCACTTAACTGCCTTCCAATGCATGACTCCTGGGCAATGCATAAACCTGCTCATCTGTGAGACAGCAAACTGAATATCTGGTCGAGTAATGCATAAGTAAATCAAGCATCCAACAGCCTGCTGATAGAGAACAGCATCAAATGCATCTCCAGCATCATGAAGACTCAATCGTAAACCTGTCTCCATAGGAGTGGCAATAGGCTTGCAGTCTTCAAGGCCAAAATGCTGCAATAATGTGTCAATATATTTCGTTTGACACAAAGCCATTCCACCATCAACTTGCATAAACTAAATGCCCAAATAGTGATGCAAATGCCCCAAATCAGACATCTCAAATGAGGCATGCAAATCAGCCTTGAAATCAGCAATATGCTTCTCAATAGGACCAATGAGCCGCATGTCGTCAACATAGACAACAATGATCAGAAGCACATCATTAGCACGCTTAACATATAAGGTGCTTTTAGTTGGACTGTTCTCAAAACCATGTGCAACCAGATAGGCATGTATCTTCTCATACCAAGCACATGGTGCTTGCTTTAAACCATATAATGCCTTCTTTAACCTGCACACCTAGTTTTCATGCCCTTTTTGCACAAAGCCACGGGGCTGAAAAACATACACTTCTTAATGCAAGTCACCATTTAGAAATGTTGTTTTAATGTCCAACTGATGTACATTCCAACCATGATGGGCTGCAAGTGCACAAATGCTCTGAACAGTAGTCATACGGCATGTAGGTGCAAAGGTCTCATCAAAATCAATGCCTCTTTCCTGCGCATAACCCTTTGCAACAAGCCTAGCCTTATACCTGTTAACTGTACCATCAAGTTTACGCTTCAGCTTGTATACCCACTTAGTGTCAATGGCCTTCTTACCAGGAGGCAAGTCACATAAAGACCATGTACCATTCTTCATTATAGCATCATATTCAGATTGCATAGCAGCCATCCAATTTTTTGAATTTTGTGCTTCATCAAAAGAAACAAGTTCATTCTCATCACAGAGACTAGATGCAGCCTTAGCATAGCAATCTGATGCAAAGGAGGCACTATGAGAGCCTGAACAAGTACGACATGACAAAGGTGCATATAATTTGTTGTCATGCAAAGTCTACACCAGCCATTTTGGCATAGTTTTTGCCTACTCAATATCAGCTCTCTCATCAACAAGTGCATCATGTAAATCTGCATCCAAAATGGAATGATCTGCATCATCATATGAAACCTACAAAGGCTGAGAAGTTGCCTCATTAGGACCAGCACTAGATTGTCCACCTGTAAAAAGAGGCATCAAAGTATCATACATGTCTTTGGAGCGAACACAAGTCTCCTTAGTACATGAAAGCAATGGCTAAATAGCGCCTTCCACAAAGACAACATCACGGCTAACCAGAATGCGTTTAGTCTGTGGATGATACAGACGATAGCCTTTACTTTCAGAACTGTACCCAACAAAAATACATTTTACTACCTTATCATCCAATTTTTTGCGATGTTGTTCAGGCACTAGTGCATATGCCAAACAACCAAAAACACGCAGATGAGCAAAAGATGGCTTGCGGTCATGCCAAGCCTCATATGGAGTGATAGACTGCAGCACTTTAGTGGGACACCTATTCAGTACATATGTTGCACACATGACAGCCTCAAGCCAGAAACTATGTGGTAAAGCTTGATTTTTGACCATGCACCTCGCCATCTCCATGAGTGACCTATTCTTTTGTTCAGCAACTCCATTCTGTTGAGGTGTATACGGCACTGTACACTGGTGTTTTATCCCACGTTCAGCCAGAAATGCATTAAAATCAGAAGACATATATTCCCCCCCTCGATCAGAACGAAGGGTGCCCATTTTACATGCTGACAGATTTTTAGCCAAAACCAAAAACTGTTTAAAGCGCATGAACGCTTCGGACTTTTCTTTGAGTGGATATACCCATGCATGCTTGGAAAAATCATCAATGAAAGCCACGAAGTAAAGGTAATTTCCAAAAGAGGATGTTTGCATAGGACCACAGACATCACTATGTACAAGCTGCAATTTTTGTGTAGCCCGAACTGAACCATCTTTTGGAAAGGAGGAACGCTGCATTTTGCCCAAAATACAGCCTTCACAAACATGTTTTCCAGGTGCCTCAAGTTTGGGCAAAGAGGACACCATTTCAGATTTCTACAGGCGTAGCAAACTAGCAAAATTCAGGTGACCAAAGTGTGCATGCCAACGTTTTGCATCTGACATAGCCTGAGAATCATTTACTACACATGCCAAATCGTTTTCAGATCTTTCATAGTCTATGAGCTTATATAGCCCACGACATAAAATGCCAGAAGCAATAATCACATCGCCATTTGACAGATCATGAACTGTACACCTGTCATCAATAAATTTCACAACCAAGCCAATCTTGGCTAATGCAAAAACTGATAACAAGTTCTTTTTTATCCCTGGCACAATTAAAGCATCTAACAAAGTAAAAGAACTACCATCAGCAGTAGTCAAAATGATCTTACCAACTCCCATAATAGGATAAGAGGAGTTGTTGGCGCATGTATTAGTATTCCCTGTAGGGGCAGGCTCGAGTGAAGAGAAGAAACTGCGCTGCGAGGTAATATGTTTGGTCGCCCCACTATCAAAATACCAAACATCTGAGTCTACTACAAACATGCACTACTCATGAGAAGATGGGTCAAAACTGCAGACAGTAGTAAACGCCCATTCTTCTTCCTGTACAAGATTTGCAGACTCTGTTTTTGGTGTAGAGGCCTCTGCAACAACCATTCCAGCCTCTTTCTTCTTTGCCTCTTTTGCAGCCAGTTTTGGACAGTTCTTTATGATATGATCATTCCCTTTACAGTACTTACAAAACAATTTCTACTTTTCTGATTTTTTCTCATCTTTGTCTTGGTTCTTCGAATGTGCAGCATTTGCAGATTTCTGCTTACTAGTAGAAGAACTCCATTTTCCTTTGCCCTTCTGGCTAGCCATGAAAGCTTGATCTGCAACATGCATAATGGACCTGTTATGCCTGGACTGATCTTCCTGCAATAGAACAGAGACTAACTCCTCAAATGACAAGGCATTTGGATTTCCTTTCATCATCAACCGAAGAGTAGAAGCAAAACTCTGATATGAATCAGGAAGATCATTCAGAACGTTCTGCACAAGTGAGCTATCTGGTATAACCTCATCAGCAGAAATCAACTGTTCCTTCAAGTCTTTGTTCTTTGTTAGGAAGTTGTCCATAGAATCACCTTCATTCATGTGCTCACTCTCCAACTGTTTTCGGAGGTAAGCAACACGAGCCTCATTCCTAGCTTGGTACAATGTGGTAAGTGTATCCCAAGCATCCGTAGCTGTTCTGCAAGAGCGAATATGAGGAATAATGGTTGTTCAGCCTCTAACGCCGCAGGAAAAAGTGATTATACAAGACTTTATTTTGTTCAAACCCCTCGGAATCGGTCCAATTGGATTACCTAGAACCCACAATTATCTCGCAATGGATTCTTCCTATGTCTATGCACTAGCTCATATGTTCCCGGCAATCGCACCAAAATGATTGGCCTCTTAGTCCAAGGGACAGTGCCTATGCACAATGATGTTTTGCCCAACTTTCCTGATACTAGGTCAATTTTGGTTTTCCCTAAGTCCACAATTTCACTCCAAAGTTTTGATGGAGGAGGCGAGAAAACGCATGCGCCATTGGATATCCACCTCCAGTGGTCACTTCCGGTAACCTCCCTTTCTTCGCTTGACCCCCCCCCCTTTCACATCGAGTTTTCGAGAAAGGAAGAACGCATACTAACTCGATCTTAAAGGCATTTGGATCTGTATGAAAGAAAACTCAAGAAAATGAATCCTCTATTTCTTAAGTTCCGATATTTGCCAAAGTCAATTGTGAAGAACTATCAAGTTCAAGGAGGAAAAATACCCCTTCTTTGTTTAGGGTTTAGGAATGGCATAGGGGATATCTCCTATGTGAAGCGTATGGAGATCATTTTCAGTAGGTGACGGAAAAAACTACAATATTACTAAGAGAAATCTCACTATTTTTAATGTAATAAAATACGAAGTGTTCGACTTAATTCAAGCTCGGCTTTGGCGGTTGTGACTCAAAAGTGGAACTATGTTTCCTCTTGTAGGAATATATAATCAGTTCAACACGAATGTATACGTGCATGTTTTGTAAATTATGTCATCCTTTTTGTCATTTGCGTTATGCTTATCCACAGCCTCTATAGTTCTTCACTCGTCAAATGTACGTACATATCAGATCTCTCTTTCCGATAGCTTATGGATAATGTGATTGATAGTATCGAATCCAACAGATGCAAATCCAATTAAGCATTCGACACAACGAGAAACTATTCAACCCTTGAAAAATAGATAAATAAAAGACTGAATACCATAATCTTGGACTGGTCTTGTTACCATCATCTTAATCATATTGCATCATCTATTACTTGGGTGGATATACCTCAATGATAGACCATCTCATGCTAGAAAAAGGTTTTTCGCAGAGACAACAGTGCATACACTTCCATGGGATCCCTCACACACATGCCACCAGATTTTATTTATTCATGAACATAAGAAAGGTCCAACCACACTCAAAGATTGGTGCTGTTCCTTTCGAGTTTAGTCACAACAAAAAGCACAAAATGTGGTAATTGAAGTGCTCTCAAAAGACACACAAACATCCGAAAATACATATTCACTTCAAAAGAACATCATAACTAGAACATGTACTAGCATGAAGCACGTTTTAGCTAGGTATCGAGTATCGACTATTTTCCAACTCAGAAATCAACATACCTACTTTTCTAACAAAGAAGAGAGGGAAAGAACTTGTTCCCAAGTTTCACTCATGGAACATGAATGAGTCATGCTTAGTTGAAGATTGAACCATCGATTCCTGGGCATTTATCAGTTTGGATAGAAGTGTGTCTCGGCTAGCAGATGATGTAATTGCTGCCTTATCTGGTAGATGTCAAGAACTTAGCATGAACATGGCATCCACACCTATGGTTTCCCCTTACCATGGTGGGAGTGAAGATCTTGAAGGTCCACAACTTGAGTGATGCTTAACTACTGCATGTATGAGAGCATCCAAGGAGATATTTGCAAGAGTTTGTTTGGTACCCCGCAAATCCTTGTCTGTATACTAGATGAGCAGACTCTTGCTTATGGTGAACTAAAGAGAATATGTGAAACTAAGCTTGGTGTAGTTACCCAATGTTGTTTGTCAAAGAATATAAAGAAATTCAATTCTCAGTATTTGGCAAACGTTGCTTTGAAAAGAGAAGACAGAACCAGGCACTCAAAAAATTTTTCGGTGGACCAGCAACATGGACATTCATCGACAATGTTCCATCACAAATGCCGGGTATACAACATGAAGAGATAGACATCAATCAACCCTTCACCACGGTAATGTTGGATGTGATGGCTGGATACACTTAGAAGATCAAGTTGGTGCTGCTAGACCTGCTTCACACCTGCCCTCTTTTCTCTTCAGATATGGTTAGGAGACTCCTTGAGCTTCCAAATGATACCAAGAAACCATATATGTGCTTTGCAAATGTAATGAGTAATGATCAAATCAAAACAGATGATTTTGAACCTTCACAACTCCAAAAACTTTCTATTCCTGTATTGATACCTGCTCAGTCCTAAGCTCAGTGTGTCCAGCACACTTGCAAATGATTTAATTCCTTCTGGGAGTATTAAATTAACTTAACAAGCTACCATTAGCAAGTTAAATCACTCCAAATAACAAACTATACACTGAGCATGATCTTTAGCAAAATCAGGGACACTCCCGATTTTTTAGGAACAACACAGAAATATACCAGTGATTACTTCGACAGCGATTTCTCCCAATTGGCTGAATAGAATGACTTGAAATTTTGTACTGTTGTATAATGCTTTGAGCTGATTCCAATGAGCCCTGGACCATCAAATTTGGTTCAGTAGATCTTGAGATATGCTCCTCTGAAGTTGACAGTCTTGAGGTGAATGACTCAGAAAACACAGAGTTAAGAATTATGAGTATATGTATTGAATCTATCAAATATACATTCCCATTGGCATGTAAAGTGATGCCCAATGGTACTCAGAGGTGTAGGCTATGGTATAGCTCTCACACACTCAAGGATTGATACAAGATTGCCTCGGGATCTGAGCTAAGTGGACTGTCATACCCGCGACTTTTCTTCTTCACTTATATATGGTTTTAGTGAGGATTTGAATTTGAACTTTAATTCAAATCTCTTAGAATCTTGTACCTAAAAGTGAATGAGATATTCTCTCAATCATTCACCCACTCAATCAATCAAATTTTCCACGACTTAGACTAGTAGGTGTGATTACATGAGTAGTTAAAGTCATATAGACTTTTACAAGGGATAAAAAGTAATAACCAATTAAGCATTGGTTCCTATGGTTCAAAGTTCATGTAAATATATCCTTCAAGGGTTCAAGCTCTAGTTCCTCCAAGGTTCCAATATCCAAGCCAATGTGTGTAGGCTTGTTTTGCACCAACAGCTCCCCCTCAAGCCAAACACTTTGGCTCAAGTTTTCATTTCTAGTCTTCAATTATTTCCTGCAATCCAATCATGGATTTAAATCTGCATAGCTTGCTTCCATCCAGAGCTTTAGTAAGCAAATCTGCACATTGTATATTAGTAGACACATATGACAATTGAATTTCTTTGCTAAGTAACTTCTCCCTCACATAGTGGTAGTGAACCTCTATGTGTTTTGTCCTAGCATGATAAATTGGATTAGCTGCTAGGTGAAGAGAACTTGTGTTATCACCAAATATGATTGGTGGCCTTGTGTATAGGCCCAATTCTGAATATAATAGCTTCAACCATATGGCTTCTTGAGTGGCATTGGCTAGCCCTCTGTATTCTGCCTCAGTAGATGATAGGGCTACTGTGGGTTGTTTCTTGGATGACCAAGAAATTGGTTTATCTCCTGCAAAACAAATATATCCTGAGGTGCTTCTCCTATCATCCTTGCATCCTGCCCAATCTGCATCTGAGTATATCTTAATATCAATGTCTGATGAATATGGAAAGTACAAACCATGATTTTGTGTTCCCTTTAGGTACTTTACTATCTTCTTGGCTGCCTCCAAATGTGGTACTCTTGGTTTATGCATAAATTGGCTAAGTACACTAACACCATAAGATATATCAATCCTGGTTAAGGTAGCATAATTTAGACTACCTACCAAACTTTGATAACCTGTAATGTCCTTGAGTTCTTCTCCTTCATGTGCACTGAGTTTGTGGTTGACCTCCATAGGAATGTTTGAGACTTTAGCTTCCTGCAAATTAAACTTCTTGACCATGTCCTGAATGTACTTCTTCTGAGTAATAAAGATTCCTGAATTTGTGTAGACCAATTCAAGCCCTAGGAAGTACTTCAATAATCCAAGATCATTGATCTTGAATTCCTTCATCATTTGACCTTTGATGTGTCTAATTCCTTGAACATCATTTCCTGTAATAATGATGTCATCAACATAGACACACAAGTATATTACCTCTGAATTGTTCTTCTTTATAAACAATGAAGTATCTGCTTTACTCATCACAAATCCTTGATCCAAGAGATAGGTTGTCAACCTATAATTCCATGCTCTAGGTGCCTGCTTCAATCCATACAGAGCCTTCTTCAATTTACACACATGATTTACCTTATTGGGATCCTCATAGCCAGGTGGTTGTGACATGTAGACCTCTTCAGATATCCATCCATTCAAGAATGCATTCTTTACATCCAATTGGTACATGTTCCAATTCTTGGATGCAGCTACACTCACCATAATTCTGATAGTTGGCATCTTGGCCACAGGAGAAAATGTCTCCTCATAATCAATGCCTTGGGTTTGTGCAAAACCTTTGGCTACTAACCTAGCTTTGTACCTGCTTATTGTACCATCTGAGTTCCTTTTGAGTTTGTAGATCCATCTGGATCCTATCACCTTCATGGAGTCCTTCTTGGGTATCAAATCCCAAGTATCACTCTCCTTGAGAGCCTCCATTTCTTCATCCATTGCTTCCTTCCATTCTGGTTTAGTAATGGCTTCCTCAAATGTACCTGGTTCTTCACTTAAGATATCCTTTGCAAGATATACAGAGTGCTTGGTTACAAGTGAAGTATCATACCCATACCTAATTGGTTTCTTCTTTTCTCTTGAAGATCTCCTCATAGCTTGAGTTGAAGATTCTGGATTGTCTTCAAGTTGCTTCATCTTCATCTTCCCTTTGGATTTCCAAGCTTTGAATTCTTCAATGTTGATGGTGTCTTCATCATCTGAACTTGTGTCCTCATTCTGAGTTGGTTCTTGCCTGACAAGCTTTGGAAAGTCTTCTTCCATATCATAAGGTAGGCTAACTTTCCTGCACTCATTATCATACCATGAATCATTTTCATCAAAGATGACATCTCTGCTTACCTTGAAGCCTTTATTTGAGGGGTTATAGAACCTGTATCCTTTTTGATTCAAATCATAACCAATGAAAATACACTTTTCAGCCTTAGGGTCTAGCTTTCCCCTTACCTGTGAGGGAATATGCACATATGCAACACACCCAAAGATCTTGCAATGATCCAGAGATGGTCTCTTATCATGCCAAGCCTCATAGGGTGTCATTCCATCAAGTGTCTTTGATGGCAACCTGTTGATTAAGTATGTGGCAGTAGATACACTCTCTGCCCAAAGATAATTTGGTAATTTTTTCTCATTAAGCATAGACCTAGCTGTCTCCACAATGAGTCTATTCCTCCTTTCAGCTACCCCATTTTGTTCAGGTGAGTACCTTGTGGTAATCTCCCTCTTGATTCCTCTTTCCTGCAAGAACTCTTCAAAGTCATTGGAGAAGTATTCTCCACCACCATCTGACCTTAGCCTCTTCAAATGTCTACCTGTTTGATTCTCAACTAATGCAAGATATTTTTTGAAACAATTAAATACTTCATCTTTATGTTTCATGAAGTACAAGACAGTCCATCTGCTATAATCATCTATAAAAGATACATAGTACCTTGATCCAGATATGGATGGCTCCTTGCTTGGTCCCCAAACATCTGTATGCACCAATTCCAAGTAGTCTTCATGCATAAAACCTTTTTTGGTATATGGCAATCTGTGTGACTTACCAAATTGACAAGCCCCACACTTGTATATCATGTGTTGCTTGGATACATTAGGTATCCCAAGCACACATTGATCTCTGCTCATTTGTTTTATGGTCCTCTCTCCAATGTGACCTAATCTTTTGTGCCACATCTCCAATTCTGATAGAGTTTGGTCCTTGTAGTTGTATAATGCAATGTTCTTAGTATCCTCAAGTTCAAAGGTAAATAACCTACCTGATTTCTCTCCCTTGGCTATCCTTCTGAATCCATGTCTTGGATCCTCCACATATGCACCATGTTGAGTGAACCTGACCTGTAGACCTTTTTCAACAATCTGACCTACACTCATCAGATTCTTGGTGATTGTTGGAACATACAATACTCTGCTTAGCAAATTCTGATTACCATCACTTGTTTTGACATTGCCTACTTTAACAACTGAATGTTTAGTGTCATCACCTGTCTGCACTTGGTGCTTGCCTTTGGGTTCTTCCAAATCAGAGAGTAAGGCAACATTCCCAGCTACATGGTTAGAGCAACCTGAGTCAATATAGAACAAATGATCATCATTGATACCTGATTTAGATGTCATGTTCATAATCAATAAGGAATCATCTTGATCCTCTGCATAATTGTTGTAATCCTTTCTGTTCCTGTATCCTCCTTGATAATTGCCATTGTGATTGTAGCTATTGTTGTAGTTATTGTTGTAATTATTGTTGTAGCCATGGTAGCCTTGAGATTGATTGAATCTGCCTCTGCCTTGGGAGTATCCTCCTCTTTGGTGACCTCTTCCTCTTTGGTTCTTGTAATTTTTGTAGCATTCATCTGTAGTATGGTTAGACAAGCCACAAATATTGCATGGAGATTGATTATAGGGTCTCCCCCTTCCTGACTTACCTCCTCTGCCCCTACCTCTAGATGATCTACCTCTCCCTGCATAGTTTGCTTGGGAGGTGGATCCTTCTTCATCAACCTTCTTGCTTTTACCCTTGTCTTTAGACTTCTTATCAGTATATAGGGCAGAGGGATTGTTACCTTTTGATTGCTCTCCATTCTTTGTGATCTTTGCTTCATGTGTAAAGAGTTGTCCAATCAGAGTTGTTAGATCAGGTGCTTGGATGTCCATGTACAAGTCCATTGCAGTGGTAAAGCTCTCCCACTTGTCATCTGCCTTTAGTCCATTGATCACTTGTCTGACTATTTGCTCTTCCTCGATTTCTTCTCCAACACTTGCAAGTTGATCTGCAATGTCTTTGACCTTGGTAACAAAGTCTGAGACACATTGTTTTGATTGCTTCCTAAGAGTTGTAAACTCAATCCATAGCTGATTCTTTCTGGCTCTTGTGCTTGATGAAAAATAAGTTGACAAGGTTTCCCAAGTCTCTTGGGAAGTCTTGCAATTCCTTACATGAGGTAGAAGGAAATCAGAAATAGAGTTTAAGAGATATGACCTTGCCAAAGCATCTTTTGCACACCATTGGTTGAGTCTCTCATGTTCATCCTTTGTAGGTAGGCCTCTGGTTTTGAATGAGGGCAACTCCTCATCTCCTGAGATGTATCCATACAAGCTTCTCCCTTGTAGATAGGTCTTCATTCTCAATGACCAAGCCTGGTAATTATTTCTATCCAATTTGTCAATGAAGGAAGGGAAACCATCACCCATGATTACCTTATTAGCTTTGATACCACTGTTGGATGTGATGGCTGGATACACTTAGAAGATCAAGTTGGTGCTGCTAGACCTGCTTCACACCTGCCCTCTTTTCTCTTCAGATATGGTTAGGAGACTCCTTGAGCTTCCAAATGATACCAAGAAACCATATATGTGCTTTGCAAATGTAATGAGTAATGATCAAATCAAAACAGATGATTTTGAACCTTCACAACTCCAAAAACTTTCTATTCCTGTATTGATACCTGCTCAGTCCTAAGCTCAGTGTGTCCAGCACACTTGCAAATGATTTAATTCCTTCTGGGAGTATTAAATTAACTTAACAAGCTACCATTAGCAAGTTAAATCACTCCAAATAACAAACTATACACTGAGCATGATCTTTAGCAAAATCAGGGACACTCCCGATTTTTTAGGAACAACACAGAAATATACCAGTGATTACTTCGACAGCGATTTCTCCCAATTGGCTGAATAGAATGACTTGAAATTTTGTACTGTTGTAGAATGCTTTGAGCTGATTCCAATGAGCCCTGGATCATCAAATTTGGTTCAGTAGATCTTGAGATATGCTCCTCTGAAGTTGACAGTCTTGAGGTGAATGACTCAGAAAACACAGAGTTAAGAATTATGAGTATATGTATTGAATCTATCAAATATACATTCCCATTGGCATGTAAAGTGATGCCCAATGGTACTCAGAGGTGTAGGCTATGGTATAGCTCTCACACACTCAAGGATTGATACAAGATTGCCTCGGGATCTGAGCTAAGTGGACTGTCATACCCGCGACTTTTCTTCTTCACTTATATATGGTTTTAGTGAGGATTTGAATTTGAACTTTAATTCAAATCTCTTAGAATCTTGTACCTAAAAGTGAATGAGATATTCTCTCAATCATTCACCCACTCAATCAATCAAATTTTCCACGACTTAGACTAGTAGGTGTGATTACATGAGTAGTTAAAGTCATATAGACTTTTACAAGGGATAAAAAGTAATAACCAATTAAGCATTGGTTCCTATGGTTCAAAGTTCATGTAAATATATCCTTCAAGGGTTCAAGCTCTAGTTCCTCCAAGGTTCCAATATCCAAGCCAATGTGTGTAGGCTTGTTTTGCACCAACAGGTAAGTATCTTTACTCTGGCAACATCATAACCATGATAGATTAGGAAACCTCTTCGTCAGCATACCCTTGAGAACTTAGCTCAAGACCCACAATTTTTGCACCATACGTCTTCCAATGCATTTTCCAAGTAAGCATGCGTAGGGCTACATTACAAGGCCGTGCACAAGGCACATACTTTTTTCAACCCATGCACATACACACTTACCCATCATTCACTATGGGTTATGAGTACTTGGCATGACTACTCTGAACATCATCTTTAGAAGCGCTAGAGGACATCCTGGGGCAACATCAATACCTAGGAAGGAATTCAAAGCTAGCAGTTGCTCCAACTCAATCTTGATACGCATTCATGCGGGAATCCACGGAAGAAGCACATACCAAGGGACTACGACTTGCAAAGGCATGCAGTGACAAATGAAGGACCGGACAACCAACACTGCCAAATTTGGAAGATAGATGGCTCTTGTTCATACAGAATGGATACTACCTCCCAAGCACTACATGGAACAACCACTACAACAAGGGTCTGTCAGGGACGACAGACTCGAGAGGGGGGGGAGTGTTGAAGCTGAAGGTCAAGGAAAAAGCATAGGAAAACATCTAAGAGGTGGACACACAAGAAGAAGGAGCAAGTAGGGAGCTCCAAGAAGTGTATGTCAAATTTTCACAAGAATCCCCTACAAAAATAGTGATTTTCATCACTAAAAACCATTGTAAATACCATTTTCTATTTTTCTAACTCCATTTTGTTCAAGCCAAGGAGTCCTTGAGCTTGAGGAGTATTAGAACTATCATCCTACCAATTTTCATAATTTTTAGACTCCGTTTGAGCCCTCAAATAAGCCCTGGAACCTAATTTTTAACTAGGCCGGACACTAGGTTTGGACAGGGCCAAAACTAGTCAAAAAACTATAAAAAGAGCTAGAGAGCTCATTTTTGAGGGTAGCTTGTTAGAGAATAGAGCTTTTGTAAGAGAACTCTTTTGCAATCGAAGCTTTCCATTGTTCCTCTCTTTGATCTTACTTTGTGCGCGTGTGTGTGTATGTATGTGCATGTTTGTGTGCTTTCACTCATGCACTTGAGCTTTCACTTGCTCGTGGTCTTCATACCGGTCCTCACGTCTCCGCGGATTGACAAGTAAAGGAGGTGGTGCTTACGCTTGAGCTACACTCTCACTCTCACTCTCACTCTCACTCTCACTCTCACTCTCACTCTCACTCTCACTCTCACTCTCACTCTCACTCTCACTCTCACTCTCATTCTCACTCTCACTCTCACTCTCACTCTCACTCTCACTCTCACTCTCACTCTCACTCTCACTCTCACTCTCACTCTCACCCTCACTCTCACCCTCACTCTCACTCTCACTCTCATTCTCACTCACTCTCACTAATAAGGCAATTCTTTGGTTTTAAGACTCCTATTGCTTGATGTCACAAATCCCTTTCAACATAGAGTTTATCATCCCCAAGGAAGTGTTTGATCCACCAAATATAGAAGAAGTTAGCTCTCTCAGTGTTGCATGCAAAACATTTGCAAAAGCATACATTTGTAGTAGTCAAGTACTTTCTTTAGTGGTACCTATCCAAAAATAAAAGAAAAGCAACAAAAAGACATATCCAAAGACATCCGTAAGTGTGCATGACAACATGTATGCTTCAAACTCATGGATTCTAATAGAAATAGAGAAGGCCACTTTTTTTTAAAGTACCTGAAAATGGCACTTTTCCAAGCCCTATAACTAAAAAGAAGTGAGGAATCAATTTGAGCTTGTGACACACAAAAATTTTCAACTCTTTGATATGCATAATATTGTTAGAGATGACCTAGGTCCAAATCCACCTCCAAGTATCACTTTTGATCCCTGTAAATTTAGAAATTCTAGAGATAGAATAAAATCAAGGCATTTTCTTATAGTGAACTAAATGTAGATCCATGAACGAGATGATTCACAAAATTTTCATAGAGACACTTTTATTCTCTTATGCATCTCTACCTCTTAATTCTTTCGTCTTCACATTCAATTTTCAACCAGAAAGCCTGATGCGGATAAACTTTAGAGAGAATATAAATCTTGTCATCCCTAAATTTTGCCTATGTGCATAAAATGACCTAATTATTCATTCTAAACATTAACCCCATAATGTAATTCAAAAAATTCAAAATGAATTATTTCACTATCGAAAGGCCTATTAGAAACTGGTGAGCGACAAGTTGAAGTGAGATTGCCCACTTGTGAAACTTGCATATAGCAAACCCGTACTATCTATTCTTTGATTTTTTGTTTTTTTTTCCAATTCAGCACCTACAATTACAGAGGTACAATACAATGCCATCCAAACCACATTGCAAGGAGCTGGGAAGCTCCCCTTCAGATGGATCTATCAAAACAAAGAGCTTTACAAGAAGAGATACAATACTACACTCTTATTGGAAATGTGCTATACAAGTGAGGCAAGGATAACCTCCTATGCCTCTCTATTCATGAAGATATTATTTACCATTCTTGGAAGCCACACACTTGACTATTGTAGGTAGACATTTCTATACAAATTTGACAATTCACGATTCTATTTGCTAGTTTGTGGTGGCCGACCTTATGCATGGATGCTCAAAGACTTGCAAGTAAGTGTGATACATATCAAAGAGAAAAATAACCATTCAACCAAAATTATATGCCTCTCAAGAAAATCATAGGAGGACATGCCTTCAGAACATGGGGGATATAATTTATTGGTCCTATTGTCCCACCCACGAAATGATCTCACACAAATTACATTATAGTATCGATAGATCATCTCATGAAATGGTTGGAGGCACAAGCTACAACAACAAATAATGCTCAAAAAATTGCAAAGTTCTTATTTGAGCAATTTTTCACAAAATTCAACCTCCCCATCAAGATAATAAGTGATCAAGGTATTGATTTTGTGAATGAATTTATAGAGGCCTTATTGAAAGAATTTTCCATTGTCCACAAAAATTCAGCTCCATATCATCCTCAAGCAAATGATCAAGTTGAGAGTTCAAAAAAAGTTATATGTATAATTTTGAATAAGTTAGTTAATATGGGATGATCAAATTGGGATAAGCAATTGCTTCATGCAATTTGGGATTATCGTGTTTCTTACAATATTGGTTTGTGTTGGGGAATTCTTTAGTTGAAAGTGACTTGAGAGTTTGTAGGAGAAGAATGGAGAAGAAGCAAAAATGCAAATACACTAGAAGCCTGTGTGTTCTGATTAACAATGAGAATTACAATTTTCTTGTCTATAATGTTAATAAAATGGTTCTCTCTATGTAGTGCATAAGCCATAGAGCACACACACACATAGTATACATGATACCATAATTCCTTGAGCAGTTAACCTTCTCTATATTGGACATCCACCCTCTCTAGTAGCTTGCTCTTGTGCACACCTTGCACTCAAGCTTCTAGTAGGGTTCGAGGAAGGGCCACCTTTCGTTGATGTGCAACACCTCCTCACTGGTATCTTTGTCCACATTGGCTACCTTCCTTAATGGCTCTCTGTGCACTCTCTCTCTACACACTTGGTCACCTTCCTTGCACACTTTTGTCTCCATGGCTTCTTTGTGTCACACAAGTTCTTAGATGTGGGCTTCTATAATCTGTGAGGGGGGCTTCCCCTACCATTTTACCCTTACTCATAGCAGTAGTCTTTGCCACTAGAGTGGTTGTGGAGGCCTCATCAATGATCTGCAAGACTTTTGGTATGAATTTTGCATCCATATTTATTAGATAAAAAATATTAAACTCCTTTTTAATAGATTTGAATAACCTTGAAGCTTCAGATTCCTCAAGAGCATGGGCTCTATGTGACTGTTCAAACTCCTCTCGGGCCCTAATGAACGCATGGCCAATGACATCAGTGGTAGCTGTGAGCTCTTCCTTTGTCGTGCATCTTCACATGTAGTGGCTTTGTCCTCCTGTGTCCCTTTATCATTGTTCAGTCTAATAGTACTTGAATCTTGGCCTATATTGATTTGAGCTTTCCCTTTGCTTCTTGTCTGCATAACTAGAGAGTCAAATTCTTCTAACTTTACTACTATAGTAGATGGTGATGGCACATTAACTTCTTTTGCAACTTTTCCTTTATTCATTGAGATCATTTGTATGTGAGGCCCAGATCTAGATGCTTGGTTCTTTGGACAACACATGGTGTAATGATCCCTAGCTTCAAGGCAATTTCTGCAAGGAGGAGCGTTTTCTAGTAGAGGGCATTTGATTTGATAGTGCCCACATTCCCCACACTTGAACCAAATGATTGGCTTCCTAGGCCCATTTCCAAAGTTACCTCTAGGTCGTGGGCTATAAGTGTTACCTTGACCAGGTGCAACCGCCATTACATTTGCTAATGGTTATCAGAATATGATGCCATTATGAAGAATGGTACTTGGTATTTATGTGATTTGCATCTACGAAAAAAGTCCATTTGCACGAAATATAAGCCTGATGGAAGAGTTGTAAGGCTAGGCTTACTAACAAAGATTATGCTCAAAACAGAGGCATTGACTTTGATGAGACCTTTGCTCCCACATGTTGAATGACCACTGTTCATAGCATTTGTGCTCTTTCAACTCATCATGCTTGGAATGTGCATTAGTTAGACATTAAAACTGCATTTTTGAATGGTGATTTACGTGAAGAATTGTATGTATTTTGGCCCATGGTTTTGTGTAGAAAGGACATGAAGACTGTACAGGTTCAAAAAGTCATTATATTGTTTGAAGTAAGCACCATGTGCTTGGTATGAGAAGATACATGCCTACTTGCTAGTACATGGTTTTGAGAATAGTCCAACTGAGAGCACCTTATATGTTAAGCATGCAGATGATGTACTTCTTATCATTGTTGTATATATTGATGATATGTTGCTCAATGGTCCTAATGAGAAAGATATTGCTACTTTAAGGATGATTTGCATGCCTATTTTGAGATGCCAAATTTGAGGCATTTGCATCATCATTTGGGCATTCAATTTATGCAAATTGATGGGGGAATATCTTCGTGTCAAACAAAATATATTAACACATTATTGTAGCATTTTTGGTCTTGAAGAATGTAAACCTATTTCCATTCCCATGGAAATAGCTTTACAATTTAGAATTCAGGATCTTGGATATGCATTTGATTTTTGTTCTCCTACTTGCTTGCATAGATCTCTCACGTAGTCTTGTCACTTCTCACACGATTACTATGATGATTGCAGGAGATTATGGTCCATGAATCTATCCCCAACATATACAGATGACCATGGATGAGTAGGAGGTGTACAATTTGAAGAAACGTGGTTCTTCTCATGCTCCTTGCACTGGTTCAGCAATGATCCTTGTGGAATTCCACTAGATTCAATGGTCAAGGATGCTCGGGTAATTGTGGGATACTTACATGCATCTACCCTATGTCGTTTTTTTTCTAAATGAAGGTTTGGCCGAGGCCTAATCCCCCGGAATTTAACTTTGAAATTGCAACTGTACAAGGAAGGGCATAGTACCCATGGGATCCCCCTTATCCCACAAAAACAGGGGTTTACAAGACTGGGTTGAACAACGGTCACAACTACTACGGGGATGGACAAACGGTGGCCAACAACCACATACAACAAATTTTTCCAGAGTTCATATGTCCCTTACATGTTGCTGCCAGGGGTTGAACCCTCGCCCCCACCTCAAAAGGCAAGAGGCCCAATCACTAGGCCAGCAAACTGGGACGACCTTGTTCTGTTTTCATACTACTAGATGTTACCAACATTAATGGTTGTCGATATCATTATCTTCTAGGGGTTTGATGTGTGTTGTACGATGTGGATAGATATGCTTTTGCCATTGTCATGCTCCATTATGTTACCTTTGTAGATCCAACATTAATGGTTGTCGATATCATTACCTTCTAGCAGGGCGTGTTGTACGATGCGGCCAGATATGCTTTTTTCATTGTCGTGTTACCTTCTAGTTGTTTAGTGTGTGTTGTACAACACGGCCAATATGCTTTTGGGTTGATTGGACATCCCCTAATGGACTCCTATACGACTCTCTCTCTCTCTCTCATCCTAATGTGGCAGCACCCTAGAGAAGCTACTTCATTTGCTTCATTATTTATTGTGGTTTTATGTAGAAAGCTCTTCCTCAATATTTTTTAGGACTTCTTATCTAGGTACCAAAAACGCATTAAGAAGTATTGCCTTAATTGGTACAAGTGCTAATATTTATCCTAGATTAGCATAATGAAACTCCATCATCTTTTTCGCCATGCCTTTTTTCTTCTATTTGCCTATATTTGGTTGTAGAAGGTATTCTGTAAAGGTCCTCCAAGGTTGTACCCCTCATCTTTTCTTTTGTGCTATCCATTTAAATTGAACTTACTCGTTTCCTTATGGCTCTCTTTTTGGACAATTGTTTTGATGCGGAAGTAGGTAATTTTGGTCCCTTTTGTAATACTTCATTGTACCTTTTGGTCCTAGGTCGTAGTTTTGTGGTTGTAGTGACTATACAACCTATGGATTGGTTATCTCTAATTTTTTTTACCCTTATTCTTTGATTCATTTTCTTCTCCATCTATGGGTACTCTTTGTGCATATTCTCTTCTTTTCTTGAAAGTATGCTCCTTCCCTTCGACATCCTCCACTAGGTCTATGGAAAAATCTTCACTTACTCCTTATCATTGAGCCAATGTGTTAATGACAATGTTATTGTAGTTTGTGCTAATGAAAGTGTTCTATTGTGAGTTCTTGCAAGATGAGCCAATGTGTAACAAATATTGACTTGTTTGAAAGTTAGAGTTGGTCTTAAGATTTTATATTGTCTTAGACATGCATAAATAACGCATATCAAAGCAACTATTTCTTCGATGATTTCATGCTTTATATATGACTTTGGAACGTATCAAAGATATCTAAATATATATGAAATGAAATCATATAAAATTTGATTATCCACTCCATGAGCAAAAGGTATGAAATCTCCTTATGAGGCATGGATATCTATCCATATGAGTGAGGCTGAGATGAATAAGGAAGAATAATATATAAACAGCTTGACAAGTGGGTGGCTTGATTTTTTAAAAGTTTCCAGCTCTCTCTTAATGCTCTTTCTTGATTGCCATGTTAAGATTTTTACCCTTCCAATAAGAAGTTTAAATTCTTTTCATATATGTTCAAATAAACACATGAATATCTCTCTCTCTTTATGCTCTTTCTTGATTGCCATGTTAAGATTGTTACCCTCTCCAATAAGAAGTTTAAATTCTTTTCATATATGTTCAAATAAACACATGAATATCTCTTTCTTTTTTTCTCAGTTTATAATTTTTGCCTTTCTTTTGGGGCCCAAATTGTAGTTTCCTTTGGTATATTGTTGTTCATGAACTCAATGCATCATTCATAATCTACATTACTTACTTTTAGCTTCAAATTTTTGCAAGATTTCTTTCACATGTAGACGTTGTTGAACATGAACAAATTCACGTGCATGTATGCAAACACCACAAAAATCACCCGCCAAAAATTCTAACAAAAAAAGAACAAAAAGATAGAGACAAAGACAACAATAGGTCCAATCTCCCCACACACTTTGTTGGACTTGTTCCAAAGAGCATGTATTTATTGTTATTTTTTATTATATAAAAATATCTTTTAACATGAAATACAAAAAACTATACATCGCTTCCTACAAAAGTTACCATAAAAGATGCTTCATATGCTTATTGATACAAAAATTGTTCATATATTTTGGTAGTGATATGTGGGAACACATTAGGACTGTCGAGGAACTTTTTTCCCTCTTTAAGAGGTTTTTTCCCCAGCTTGTATATACACCTATAACCCTAACACGTCACATATCTTTGTACATTATCTTTGTACTACATTCAGTATTGTGTGTTGTGCTCCAAGCTTCTTCTTCTTCCTTGTGATGTTCATGTGCTTCCACAAACCTCAAACTCCAACAATTGGTATCAGAGTAGGTCACCGCTTCATCTAGGGCATCGTCAACACCCCTCCAGTCACAATCTCAGAATCGTACAAAGATTGGTGAGCATACTCATGGCGATTAGGAGTTCAAAATGGCTTCACTTTGTAGTGTCAAAATCACGATTTGACCTCGTTTTGACCTTCGAATGCACTATTGCAACGTCTATGTAGGTAATTTCATCTTTTTCTGCCAAAGATATATATAGGTTTCTATCCGTCAGTATAAGTGGCTCGTGCTGTGCTATAATTTTAGTAGAACTCGACAAGGTAGTTCTATTCACTTTTTGAGATACAATCATTTTTCTACATCAAGGTATTTTAGCTAGTGGGCCTGGCTAAAGCAGTGATATATTCTACATGTTGGCTGTTGAGGATAAGATGGATGGTACCAACCCATTATGGGCTTATATGATGTGTCATGTATTGGTTGCAAATGGATTGTGGAATATTGTGCAGGGTGTTGAAAAACATTCTATTACACGTGCAAATATAATTACTGAAGGTGATGCAAATGACATTGAAGATGGTGTTATTCTTAATTTTCCTATTCATGTTGTGGTTCCTACTACACCTACTATAGAGCAACTTCGTTGGGATGGCAGAGATGCTCATGCACTTGATTGATAGCCTTGTCTATCAAACATGCCATTATTCCTCACATTCGCTCTTGCAAAACAACAAAGGATGCTTGGGATACACTTACCTCCAAAAACAGTTGGATAGTGAGCAAATGAATGAAGGAGACTCCATGGATAGTTTTTTGACAAAGATCAAAGATTTGAAGGAGGAATTGATTTTTGCGGATGAAGTCTTGCTTGATAGTTCACTTGTGCATACTGTTCTGAATGGTCTTTCAAACTCATATCAGAGTTTTGATTCTCCTCTTTGATTGATGATGAAAGGCAATCCAAATGCCTTAACATTTGAGGAGTTAATCTCTGTTCTATTGCAAGACAATCAATCTAGGCCAAATAGGTCTATTATGTGTGTTGTAGATCAAGCTTTTGTGGCTAATCAAAAGGGCAAAGGTAAATGGAGCTCATCTACTAGTAAGCAAAAATCTGCTAATTTTGCACAATCAAAGAAGGATGACAGAGACGAGAAGAAAACACAAAAGCAAAAATTGTTTTGCAAATACTCTAAAGGAAATGATCATGTCATAAAGAGTTGTCCAAAACTAGTTGCAAAAGAGGCAAAGAAGAAAGAGGCTGGAATGGTTGTTGTAGAGGCCTCTACACCCAAACCAGAGTTTGTTAATCTAGTGTATAACGAAGAATGGGCATTTATTACTCAACTTTGTAGTTATGACCCATGTTCTCATGAACAATGTATGTCTGTAGTAGACTCAAATGTTTGGTACTTTGATAGTGGGGCAACCAAACATATTACCTCGTAGCAGAGTTTCTTCACTTCACTTGAGCCTACCCCTACAAGGAATCATGTCACATGTGCCAACAATTCCTCTTATCTTGTCATGGCAGTTGGTAAGATAATTTTTACTACTACTGATGGTAGTTCTTTTACATTGTCGATGTTGAGATATCAAGCTCAACGTGTGATGATCTAGGATGACACATATCACTTTTTCATTTCTCAAACATGTATAGTGGTCACGCCAGTATATGTCATGGATACTTCATTGAGCTTTACTAGATTTATCTTCTCAGATTGATGGCACATTTGTTTCTTGCTAGCTCACTCATTCACAGACATTAGGATTTTCCTTATGTACTATTCTTTATATATTGTACTTGTTGTATTGTTGTTTTAGGTCATTCTTGTATATTCCTTTTATGTAATAGAAGAAGGAGAAGAACATCATTCTTCCTTGCCTCAATCTGTGTGTGCTCCTCTTTGATGTTAGAGTGTGTGTGTGAGTTCTCTTCATTATCTCCTTCCTCGTGACATGGTATCAGAGCTAGTGTGGCTGTAGACAGCTCGTGGAGAAGGCCGACGATGAAGAGTATGCGAGAAGGTGTGGAGAAAGCAGGATTCACAATCGACCTCAGGTTGCTATGAAAATTGGCATGAAGCTAGGAGGCTTTAAAATATTTTTGAGCGTTAGCCCTTTAGGGTCACTCCTTTTTGTCATATTTTTGTTTTAGAGCCATCTTGACCTCCATTTCGAGACTATAAGGTGGGGTCCATAGAGAAACCAAATCAGTTTGCAAAAGTGTAACTTATGTCCTATTTGGAAACACTCATATATTCTAGATCTAGAATTTCAAGAGATTCCATGTATTGTTGATACACAAAAACTGTGTTTTTTTGAGATCGAACTGTCACGTCAAAGTGCGATAGTGTACAAGTAGTACTACTTGTAGTGTTGTGAATTGCTGCAAAAATAGTAAACATAGATGGAATGAGTTAGCTTATGAGCAATAAGCTGGACAAGAACAACTTCCATGCTTGGAGATTCAGAATGATGAATCTTCTGATGGGAAAAGGCTACTAGAAGTACATCGAAGGAGAGAATGAAAATGCTCCGCAGTTACCAAAGAGGAATTGGACTGCAGACTAGTTAAGAGCATACGAGGAATGGATTCAAGAAGCACGAAAGGTAATGTATTGGCTATCTTTTAGCATACAAGATAGCATGATTGGGCACATACAAGATGCCAAGACTCTGAAAGAGGCTTGGAACAGTTTGCTCACATTGTATGAGACCAATACAAAGGCATAAAAATTGCAACTCAAGAACAAGCTGCATACATTGGAGAAAAAGGGCATGTCGGTAAGTGACTAAACCTTGAAAATTAAAAGCATATGTTATTCACTTGCATCTATTGGCATGAATGTAGATGATGATGATAAGGTGGAAGTATGCCTTCATGGCCTAGGAGATGCATACAAGCAGTTCAGAACATCTATTTTAGACTAGGGAAAATATTTCAAATTTTGTTGATCTGGTGTCCATGCTGATTATTGAAGAAAAGAATCTTGGTAAGGACTCAAACTCCCAAGGAAAACCTAGTTCTAATTTGGTATTCTACTCTGGTATAGGAAGAGGCAGAGGTAGAGGCTTTGAAAGTGGAAGAGGAAACAGTAACCAAGACCAAGGTCAACATCAAAATCATGGAGGAGGTAGATGACAATTTTGAGGTAGGGGAGCCAAAGAGGCTGCGGAAAATTTCCAAAGAAATGATTCATGTATTGATAGTAAAGGATGTTGGAATTATGGTAATCTTGGACACTTTGAACATGATTGCGGGTTGAAGAATCAAAATAATAGAAGGTAGCAAAACAACTATGCATCCACAAGTGTAGATGATTCTAAGAAGCTGTTCATGGTTCAACATCACATGATAAATATGATGTCTATTGATGTTTCAAAATCAAATGATAATGTCTAGTATGTTGATTCAAGTGCTTCAAATCACATGAACAATCATGCAGAATGGTTTTGTAGTTTGCAAAAATTGCCAATTCTTCAATACGTTGAAGTAGGTGATGACAGATCACACCCTATCAAGCATACATGAAACATAGCATTTTCTATGCAGGACGGGAAGGTAAAACATCTTGCTGATGTGCTACATGACTAAGTCTAACGAGAAGAATTGTGAGGCAAAGCTAATACATATTGATTTTTGGCTTCTGCATCCAATTTTTGGTGAGGCTAAATATGTTAACCTTAATCTTTAAGGTGATAAATTTTGTTTTTGGTATTAGCTTCTATAATGTTGTAAAGGCTATAGCCTTCTATGCTAGTTTTCATAAAAGATAATATGTTTTCCTTAACAATAAGCTTCTATCCTAAATGTGAATGTAAACTATCAATCCTAATCAATAACCTATCTTTACTTGATCACTGTTATCTTCATCTCTTACTCGTATTAGCTTAATCCTTTAGCTACTATATTAGCTTAAGTGTAGTTAGCTTACCGGGTGACGAGTATTATCTTTATAATGTTTTAAAAATAAAAGCATCATAAAGGTAAATGGTTGAATGCACATCATTTATGACAAGACTGCTTGCTACTACCTTTTGTTGTTATAAAGGTAATAAGAAGTATTTATGAATGGGATTTTTGCTTTTTTTGAGACTGAATAATCCATGAATATAAAAAACGTAGCCATTTGGTATTTCCAAATTCTCAATATACATTGAAAATCTGATATTCCCATTGATTTCTAGAACCCCTTTTTGGTAGATATTTGTGCTAATTGCTCTAGTTAACATCTCGATGCCTTTATAATAAGGATTATAGGATGCAGCCATATCTATGATGTAAGGAATAATTGACCCATATCATGATATTAAGGTTTTCTTAATCATTATTTTGATATTTTTTCTTAATCATTATTATGGCTTTACTACTTGATTGACTAGCATGTTTTCTTGCTTTTCAAAAACTTAAATGATTGAGACAAAACTATTTACTCATCAATGAATGCTTCTAAAATTAGGAGAAATAGTTTACCTTAAGTACATGTTTTCATATGATCTTGAATGCAAATGCTAAACTTAAATGATTGAGACAAAACTATTTACTCATCAATGAATGCTTCTAAAATTAGGAGAAATAGTTTACCTTAAGTACATGTTTTCATATGATCTTGAATGCAAATGCTAGTAAGTGCCCAAAAATAACACCATAGATGTCGGTTAGGTTTACATACTAACTAATATGTTTACTATTAGTATTATCTTTCAACCATTTGCTAGTATTAGCTTTTAGCCATTTGCTGCTTGTAAATGCATCCAACTTTGTTTTCTTGTTTGCACATATGATATGATATGTGTTGCACATGAAACAAGGATGGGGGCATTGTTCAATTGGTAGAATGCATGTTTTCTATGTTGATATATTTAGGTACTGATGTGTGTGAACACACTATGACCGCCGGGGCACTTTTTTCCCTCTTTAGGAGGTTTTTTTCCCCCGGCTTGTATATACGCCTATTGCCCTAATGGGCTACTTATCTTTGTATATTCTCTGGTAATACATTCAGTATTGTGTGTTTGTGCTCCAAGCTTCTTCTTCTTCCTTGTGCTGTTCGCGTGCTTCCGCAGACATCTATCTCCAACAATTGGTATCAGAGCAAGTCGTCGCTTCATCTAGGGCGCCGTCAACACGCCTCCGTTTGCAATCTCAAAATCGCACGAATTTTGGTGAGCATACTCAGCAAGTTTTCGAGATCAAAACAGCTTCGCTATGTAGTGCCGAAATCGCGATTTGAGCTCATTTCGGCCTCCGAATGCACTATTGCAGTGCTTGTGCAGGCTATTTCATCTTTTTGTGCCAAAGGTATATACCAGTTTCTGTTCGCCAGTTTAAGTGTCTCAAAGTCTGCTACAGGTCTAGCAGAACTCGTCTCGGCAGTTCTGTTCAACTTTTTGAGATACAATCAATTTTTTGCATCAAGGTATTTTAGTCACCAGCCATGGCTGAAAGCAGTGATGTATTCCGTATGTTGGCTGTTGAGGATAAGTTGGATGGTACCAACTACCCATTATGGGCTTACATGATGCGACATGTTTTGGTTGCAAAAGGATTGTGGAACATTGTGCAGGGTGTTGAAAGACGTCCTGTTACACCTGTAACGACAGGTACTACAAATACAGGTGCTGGAGCTGATGAAGATGGTGTTGAAGATGATATTCTGCAGATTCCTGTTCGTGCTGCTATTTCTGTTGCACCTACTGTAGAGCAAATTCGTTGGGATGGCAGAGATGCCCAGGCACATGCATTGATAGCTTTGTCTGTCAAACGTGCCATTATTCCTCATATTCGCTCTTGCAGAACAGCTAGGGATGCTTGGGATACACTTACCACATTGTACCAAGCTAGAAATGAGGCTCGTGTTGCTTACCTCCGAAAACAGTTGGAGAGTGAGCACATGAATGAAGGTGATTCTATGGATAGTTTCCTAACGAAGATCAAAGATTTGAAGGAACTATTGATTTCTGCTGATGAGGTTATACCAGATAGCTCACTTGTGCAGACCGTTCTGAATGGTCTTCCTGATTCATATCAGAGTTTTGCTTCTACTCTTCGGTTGATGATGAAAGGCAATCCGAATGCCTTATCATTTGAGGAGTTAGTCTCTGTTCTGTTGCAAGAAGTTCAGTCCAGGCAGAACAGGTCCATTATGCGTGTTATAGATCAAGCTTTCCTGGCTAGTCAGAAGGGTAAAGGAAAATGGAGCTCTTCTACTAGTAAGCAGAAATCTGCAAATGCTGCACATTCGAAGAACCAGGATAAAGATGAGAAGAAATCAGAAAAGCAGAAATTGTTTTGTAAGTACTGTAAAGGGAATGATCATATCATAAAGAACTGTCCAAAACTGGCTGCAAAAGAGGCAAAGAAAAAGGAGGCTGGAATGGTTGTTGCAGAAGCCTCTACACCAAAAACAGAGTCTACTAATCTTGTGCAGGAAGAAGAATGGGCGTTTACTACTGTTTGCAGTTTTGACCCATCTTCTCATGAGCAGTGCATGTCTGCAATGGACTCAGATGTTTGGTACTTTGACAATGGGGCGACCAAACATATTACCTCGCAGCGCAGTTTCTTCTCTTCACTCGAGCCTGCCCCTACAGGGAATACTGTCACATGCGCCAACAACTCCTCTTATCCTGTTATGGGAGTTGGTAAGATCATTCTGACTACTATTGATGGTAGTTCTTTCACCTTGTCAGATGCTTTATTTGTGCCAGGGATCAAGAAGAATCTGTTATCAGTTTCTGCATTAGCCAAGATTGGCTTGGTTGTGAAATTCGTTGATGACAGGTGTACAGTTCATGATCTATCAAATGGCGATGTGATTATTGCTTCTAGCATTTTCTGTCATGGGCTGTATAAGCTCATAGACTTGAAAGATCTGTGAATGATTCGGCATGTGCAGTTCATGATTCTCAGGCTATGTCAGATGCAAAGCTTTGGCATGCACGCTTTGGTCATCTGAATTTTGCTAGTTTGCTACTCCTGCAAAAATCTGATATGGTGTCTTCTTTGCCCAAACTTGAGGCACCTGGAAAACATGTATGTGAAGGCTGTATTTTGGGCAAAATGCAGCGTTCCTCCTTTCCAAAAGATGGTTCAGTTCGCGCTACGCAGAAATTGCAGCTTGTACATAGTGATGTCTGTGGTCCTATGCAGACACCCTCTTTTGGGGATTACCTTTACTTCGTGACTTTCATTGATGATTTTTCCAGGCATGCATGGGTATATCCACTCAAAGCAAAGTCCGAAGTGTTCATGTGCTTTAAACAGTTTTTGGTTCTGGCTGAAAATCTGTCAGCATGTAAAATGGGCACCCTCCGTTCTGATCGAGGGGGGGAATATATGTCTTCTGTATTTAATGCATTTCTGGCTGAACGTGGGATAAAATACTAGTGTACAGTGCCGTATACACCTCAACAGAATGGAGTTACTGAACAAAAGAACAGGTCACTCATGGAGATGGCGAGGTGCATGGTCAAGAGTCAGGCTTTACCACATAGTTTCTGGCTTGAGGCTGTCATGTGTGCAGCATATGTACTAAACAGGTGTCCCACTAAAGCGTTGCAGTCTATCACTCCATATGAGGCTTGGCATGACCGCAAGCCATCTGTTGCGCATCTTCGTGTTTTTGGTTGTTTGGCATATGCATTAGTGCCTGAACAACATCGCAGAAAATTGGATGATAAGGCAGTAAAATGTATTTTTGTTGGGTATACTTCTGAAAGTAAAGGCTATCATCTGTATCATCCATAGACTAAATGCATTCTGGTTAGCCGTGATGTTGTCTTTGTGGAAGATGCTATTCAGCCATTGCTTTCATGTACTAAGGAGACATCTGTTAGCTCCAAAGACATGTATGATACGTTGATGCCTCTTTTTACAGGTAGACAGTCTAGTGCTGGTCCTAATGAGGCAACTTCTCAGCCTTTGGAGGTTTCATATGATGATGCAGATCATTCTGTTTCAGATGCACATTTACATGGTGCACTTGTTGATGAGAGAGCTGATATTGAGCAGGCAAAAACTATGCCAAAATGGCTGGTGCAGACTTTGCGTGATAACAAATTAGATGCACCTTTGTCATATCGTACTCGTTCAGGCTCTCATAGTGCCTCCTTTGCATCAGATTGCTATGCTATGGCTGCGTCTAGTCTCTGTGATGAGAATGAGCTTGTTTCTTTTGATGAAGCACAAAATTCAAAAAATTGGATGGCTGCCATGCAATGTGAATATGATGCTATAATGAAGAATGGTACATGGTCTTTATGTGACTTGCCTCCTGGCAAGAAGGCCATTGGCACTAAGTGGGTATACAAGCTGAAGCGTAAACCTGATGGTACAGTTGACAGGTATAAGTCTAGGCTTGTTGCAAAGGGTTATGCGTAGGAAAGAGGCATTGATTTTGATGAGACCTTTGCACCTACATGCCGTATGACTACTGTTCGGAGCATTTATGCACTTGCAGCCCATCATGATTGGAATGTACATCAGTTGGACATTAAAACAACATTTCTGAATGGTGACTTGCATGAATAAGTGTATGTTTTTTAGCCCCGTGGCTTTGTGCAGAAAGGGCATGAAAATCAGGTGTGCAGGTTAAAGAAGGCATTATATCGTTTAAAGCAAGCACCACGTGCTTGGTATGAGAAGATACATGCCTATCTGGTTGCACATGGTTTTGTGAACAGTCCAATTGAAAGCACCTTATATGTTAAGCGTGCTAATGATGTGCTTCTGATCATTGTTGTCTATGTTGATGACATGCTGCTCACTGGTCCTATTGAGAAGCATATTGCTGATTTCAAGCCTGATTTGCATGCCCCATTTGAGATGTCTGATTTGGGGCATTTGCATCACTATTTGGGCATTCAGTTTATGCAAGTTGATGGTGGAATGGCTTTGTGTCAAACAAAATATATTGACACATTATTGCAACATTTTGGCCTTGAAGACTGTAAGCCTATTGCCACTCCTATGGAGACAAGTTTACGATTGAGTCTTCATGATGCTGGAGATGCATTTGATGCTGTTCTCTATCAGCAAGCTGTTGGATGCTTGATTTACTTATGCATTACTCTGCCACATATTTAGTTTGCTGTCTCACAGATGAGCAGGTTTATGCATTGCCCAGGAGTCACACATTGGAAGGCGGTTAAGCGCATCTTTCGCTACTTGAGTGGTACTTGGCTACTTGGGTTGTTTTATCCCAAGGGGGGATCACTACCGCCAGATTTGCATGCTTTTTCTGACTCAGATTGGGCTGGTTGCTATGACACTCGTGTGTCCACCAGTGGTTTTTGCTTCATGCTTGGTAGCTCATGTATATCTTGGTTGAGCAAGAAGCAGCCTACTGTGGCCACTTCCAATTGTGAGGCTGAGTATAGGGAAGCTTTCACAGCGACTGTTGAGTGTGTGTGGCTCAGACGCCTTATGGTTGATTTGGGTGTTGGCTAGTCTTCTGCCACCACCATCTTCACTGACAGTCAGAGTGCATTGGCAGTTGCGAGGAACCCTGTGTTCCATGCTTGCACTAAGCACATTGAGGTGCATTATCACTATGTCAGGGAGAGGTTCTCTGCTGGGGAGACCAGCTTGGCATATGTGCCCACGTAGGAGAACATTGCAGACCTTTTCATGAAGGCTCTACCTAGGGAGAAGTTTAAAGCTTTCCGCAAAGCTTTGGGCTTACTTCCTTTTGTGGAGTGATTTCCACATAGCTTGGCACTTCCTTATACATGAGTGCCAGCTACTTGTTCACCACATCACTCCCAGGGGAGATTTGTTGATATATTTAGGTAGTGATGTGTGTGAACACACTAAGACCGTCGGGGCACTTTTTTCCCTCTTTAGGAGGTTTTTTCCCCCGGCTTGTATATACGCCTACCTAATGGGCTAGTTATCTTTGTACATTCTCTGGTAATACATTTAGTATTGTGTGTTTGTGCTCCAAGCTTCTTCTTCTTCCTTGTGCTGTTCGCGTGCTTCCGCAGACATCTATCTCCAACATTCTAAGCATGAACTAATCGGTGTAAATATGACCACTCCATTAGATAGAAATCCAACAAAAAGGTACATCAAGCTAGAGAGATATTAGATATTAAATTTAGTGGCACACACCTAACCCCACATTGCAAAATTCAATAATTGGAAATCTTGACTTACCAACACATAAAACTTTCTTCTTAATTAGGCTTTTGACCTTGAGATTGAGTGACAAGAGATCAGGTAGCCACGGGGTGCTAGCCCATTGTTTATGTTGCTCATACTCAACCATTATTGGGTCCATGAGGTGTAGCAACGTATGATAGCACATTTGTTTTGGGTATAGACGGCCATAGGTTCAAACTCTATCACTTGGATTATTAATTCACTTAAATTTTTACTTAATGTATTTGCTACTATAGTGGTATAAATGGTTAGTTTATATTAATAAGATGTGAAAATAATATCAATTAGGTGAACGCCAATAGTGAATCAAAGCTAATACCTAACAATAAAAGTTCACTATCTTTTTTTGCTTAATGTAGTTAGTTTTCTTTAGGTTTTGCTTATGTGAATAAAAGATAAACTAATACTAAACATAGTTATTTTACATTTAGCTAACCATATAAGCTACTATAATCTCGTAAACATAGTTAGTTTACTTCAGTTTTTGTTAAGAAAACAAACAATTTGCATGAAAGATAACATTAAAAATGTTTGCTTTAGTTTTTTTTTTGCTCCTATAGATTTAGATATAGATATTCAATTTTCTTTCCTTTCAAGGTAGAAATCTGCATTATAGCTAGGAGATGGTAAATGATACATGTTTCCATGGAAATTCATAGGTTTGAGCTTACTCTTTTTGAGGATTAACTATAACTGTAGTGCTTCACAAAACCATATAAATAGAGAGTGGAATCACAAAACTCATGTACATTTTGTGTAGGTATCACATGCCTTTGCAAAGCTCCTTGCATCCCAGAATAAGTATGGCCACCACAACCCACTTTGGAGGATTCTCAACACTTTGATGTGCTTAGGGAAGTTCCCACTAGACTTGCCACCATGTGCCAACTCAAGGACATTAGCAATCTTGTGAGGCATAAGACATATCTATAGATCCCATCACATCCCACTTTGTAAAGGGTGTTATTTTCCTGAATGAAATTTTACTTTTAATTAACATTCCTTTTCTTTCATGAAGTAGATTCTAGGAGAAATTTCCCACTTTTAGAAATTGGAATACCTCATCATACCATGCAGGTGCAACATTTACCTTATATTTGGATCTATCTGGGAACTCACCATCAATATCCTTAGGTGCTTAAGGAGGGTGCAAAATTTGAGAAAGATGGTCACCAATGGCATGTTTCCTCCCACTCTACAAAAATTTTAGAGTCAAACTATTGGAACAAGAGTAACTACCTCCATACTCTACATGCTACATGTGGCTTCTTTAACAAGTTTTTTAAGGCGTGGTCGTCAATAATATTGTGAAGGTTGTGCCCGAAAGGTCGTTCTTGGATTTCTTCGATTTCTTCAAGGAAGATAATGGCAAGAACCTCTCTCTTAGTTGTATTGTAATTTTTCTTGGGTTTAATCAAGAGACAACTTGGATAGAGGATTGGCTGGTCTAGTTTTTCTACAACATTTGGTTGGGTCAAGACTTCTCCTACTATCGTGGCTTGCATCTACATACACATAAAAATTGGTGCACTAGTCTGGGGCAACAAGAGTGGGTGAAAATATGAGCCTTTTCTCTAAGTACGTGAGAAATTCCTCTTTTCCTAGGGTCCATCAAAATAGGAAACTCTTACTAGTCGTTCTAGAAAGAGGTTGTACAATGCGCAAATAGCTATTCTAGTTGTCGTAAGAGGTCAAGCATATTCTCCATTGGTGTGGTGCATGTCGTTCTTAGAAGCCTATGAAATCATCCATGAAGATGCAAAGAAAATTTATGAGAAAGTTAAGAAAGTTATGTCTAGAGATAGTTAGTCCATGCATTTTAGTGGAAACATATTTCAGGGACATCCTAAACTAACCTTCTATCATAGACATGAGCCCATGAAAGGCACTGAGCTATGCATCTTGGAAGGCCACGATAGAATCTCCTTCTGAGTCACCCGATGAGTCTTTATAGATGGTGTGAAAATTTTTTTGGGTTATACTCCCTGTGCCCCAACGGTCCTAATTTGTTTTCATACATCACCACCAAAATTTATCAACAAATCCCTTTGGAAGTGATGTGGTGAACAAGCAATTGGAACTCACGTATAAAGAAGTTCCAAGCGACATGGAAAGAGATTAATTCGCAAAAGGAAGTAAGCCCAAAGCTTTGCAGAAAGCTTCAAATTTCTCCCAAGGTAGAGCCTTTGTTAAAATATCTACAATGTTATTGTATGTGGGAACATATGCCAAATTGATATCTATAAGAACAAAATTCTCCTTGACATAATGATAATCCACCTCAATGTGCTTTGTGTGAGCATGGAACACAGGGTTCATTGCAACTTCTAATGCACTTTGACTATCAGTGAAGGTGGTGGTGGTAGAAGATTGACCAACACCCAAATCAACCAAAAGGCATATGTGGCTGCTCAATCAAGATATGCATGAACTACCAAGCGTGAAGCAAAAACCATTAGTGGACACATGAGTGTCATACAAATCATCCAAGTGAGATTAGAGAAAAAACATGTAAATTTGGTGGTATTGATCCCCCCTTGGGATAAAACAATCCAAGTATGTAGGCACCACTCAAGTAGCGAAAGATGCACTTAACTACTTGTCAACGCTTGACACCTCAATAGTGCATAAACCTCCTAACCTGATAGACAAGAAATTGATTATCATGCTGAGTTATTCATAAGTAAATCGATCATCCAGCAACCTGCAACCTACTGATAGATAACAATATCAAATACATCTCTAGCATCATGAAGTCTCAATTGTAAACATATTTCCATAGGAGTGGCAATAAGTTTACAATTGTCAAGACCAAAACATTGCAATAATGTGTCAATATATTTTATTTGAAACAAAGCTATTCCCCCATCAATTTGCATAAAGTAAATGCCCAAATAATGATGCAAATGCTCCAAATTTGGTATCTCAAAAGAGGCATGAAAATAAGTCTTAAATTCAGCAATATGCTTCTCATTAGGACTTGTTGATATATTTAGGTAGTGATGTGTGTGAACACTCTAGGATTGCCGGGGCACTTTTTTCCCTCTTTAGGAGGTTTTTTCCCCCGGCTTGTATATACGCCTATTACCCTAATGGGATACTCATCTTTGTACATTCTCTAGTAATACATTTAGTATTGTGTGTTTGTGCTCCAAGCTTCTTCTTCTTCCTTGTGCTGTTCATGTGCTTCTGCAGACGTCGATCTCCAACAATTGGTATCAGAGCAGTTCATCGCTTCATCTAGGGCGCCATCGACACTCCTCCGTTTGCAGTCTCAAAATTGCACGAATTTTGGTGAGCATACTCATCGTGTTTCCGAGATCAAAACTGTTTCGCTTTGTGGTGCCGAAATCGCGATCTGAGCTCGTTTTGGCCTCCGAACGCACTATTGTAGTGCTTGTGTAGGCTATTTCGTCTTTTCGTGCCAAAGGTATATACCAGATTTTGTTTGCCAGTATAAACATCTTGAAGTCTGCTACAGGTCTAGCAGAACTCGTCTGGGCAGTTCTGTTCAACTTTTTGAGATACAATCAATTTTTTGCATCAAGGTATTTTAGTCACCGGCCATGGCTGAAAGCAGTGATGTATTCCGTATGTTGGCTCTTGAGGATAAGTTGGATGGTACCAACTACCCATTATGGGCTTACATGATGCGACATGTTTTGGTTGCAAAAGGATTGTGGAACATTGTGCAGGGTGTTGAAAGACGTCCTGTTACACCTGTAATGACAGGTACTACAAATACTGGTGCTGGAGCTGATGAAGATGAGGTGAAGATGATATTCTGCAGATTCCTGTTCGTGCTGCTGTTTCTGTTGCACCTACTGTAGAGCAAATTTGTTGGGATGGCAGAAATGCCCAGGCACATGCATTGATAGCTTTGTCTGTCAAACGTGCCATTATTCCTCATATTCGCTCTTGCAGAACAGCTAGGGATGCTTGGGATACACTTACCACATTGTACCAAGCTAGGAATGAGGCTCGTGTTGCTTACCTCCGAAAACAGTTAGAGAGTGAGCACATGAATGAAGGTGATTCTATGGATAGTTTCCTAACGAAGATCAAAGATTTGAAGGAACAATTGATTTCTGCTGATGAGGTTATACCAGATAGCTCACTTGTGCAGACTGTTTTGAATGGTCTTCCTAATTCATATTAGAGTTTTGCTTCTATTCTTCGGTTGATGATGAAAGGCAATCCGAATGCATTATCGTTTGAGGAGTTAGTCTCTGTTCTGTTGCAGGAAGATCAGTCCAGGCAGAACAGGTCCATTATGCGTGTTGCAGGTCAAGCTTTCCTGGCTAGTCAGAAGGGTAAAGGAAAATGGAGCTCTTCTACTAGTAAGCAGAAATCTGCAAATGCTGCACATTTAAAGAACCAGGATAAAGATGAGAAAAAATCAGAAAAGCAGAAATTGTTTTGCAAGTACTGTAAAGGGAATGATCATATCATAAAGAACTGTCCAAAGCTGGATGCAAAAGAGGCAAAGAAAAAGGAGGCTGGAATGGTTGTTGCAGAAGCCTCTACACCAAAAACAGAGTCTACTAATCTTGTGCAAGAAGAAGAATGGGCGTTTACTACTGTTTGCAGTTTTGACCCATCTTCTCATGAGCAGTGCATGTCTGCAGTGGACTCAGATGTTTGGTACTTTGACAGTGGGGCGACCAAACATATTACCTCGTAGCGCAATTTCTTCTCTTCACTCGAGCCTACCCCTATAGGGAATACTGTCACATGCGCCAATAACTCCTCTTATCCTGTTATGGGAGTTGGTAAGATCATTCTGACTACTGCTGATGGTAGTTCTTTCACCTTGTCAGATGCTTTAGTTGTGCCAGGGATCAAGAAGAATCTGTTATCAGTTTCTGCATTAGCCAAGATTGGCTTGGTTGTGAAATTCGTTGATGACAGGTGTACAGTTCATGATTTATCAAATGGCGATGTGATTATTGCTTCTGGCATTTTGTGTCGTGGGCTGTATAAGCTCATAGACTATGAAAGATCTGTGAATGATTCGACATATGCAGTTCATGATTCTCAGGCTATGTTAGATGCAAAGCTTTGGCATGCACGCTTTGGTCATCTGAACTTTGCTAGTTTGCTACTCCTGCAGAAATCTGATATGGTGTCTTCTTTGCCCAAACTTGAGGCACCTGGAAAACATGTATGTGAAGGCTGTATTTTGGGCAAAATGCAGCGTTCCTCCTTTCCAAAAGATGGTTCAGTTTGGGCTACGCAAAAATTGCAGCTTGTACATAGTGATGTCTGTGGTCCTATGCAGACGCCCTCTTTTGGGAATTACCTTTACTTCGTGACTTTCATTGATGATTTTTCCAGGCATGCATGGGTATATCCACTCAAAGCAAAGTCCGAAGTGTTCATGTGTTTTAAACAGTTTTTGGTTTTGGCTGAAAATCTGTCAACATGTAAAATGGGCACCCTCCGTTCTGATCGAGGGGGGGAATATATGTCTTCTGATTTTAATGCATTTCTGGCTGAATGTGGGATAAAACACCAGTATAGAGTGCCGTATACACCTCAACAGAATGGAGTTGCTTAATGGAGGAACATGTCTCTCATGGAGATGGCGAGGTGTATGGTCAAGAGTCAGGCTTTACCTCATAGTTTCTGGCTTGAGGCTATCATGTGTGCAACATATGTACTCAACATGTGTCCCACTAAAGCACTGCAGTCTATCACTCCATATGAGGCTTGGCATGATCGCAAGCCATCTGTTGCTCATCTGCGTGTTTTTGGTTGTTTGGCATACACATTAGTGCCTGAACAACATTGCAGAAAATTTGATGATAAAGTAGTGAAATGTATTTTTGTTGGGTATAGTTCTGAAAGTAAAGGCTATCGTCTATATGATCCACAGACTAAACGCATTCTGGTTAGCCGTGATGTTGTTTTTGTGGAAGATGCTATTCAGCGATTGTACTAAGTAGACATCTGTTAGCTCCAAAGACATGTATGATACTTTGATGCCTCTTTTTACAGGTGGTCAGTCTAGTGCTGGTCCTAATGAGGCAACTTCTCAGCCTTTGCAGGTTTCATATGATGATGCAGATCATTCCATTTTTGATGCAGATTTACATGATGCACTTGTTGATGAGAGAGCTGATATTGAGCAGGCAAAAACTATGCCAAAATGGCTGGTGCAAACTTTGCGTGACAACAAATTAGATGCACCTTTGTCATATCGTACTCGTTCAGGCACTCATAGTGGCTCCTTTGCTTCAGATTGCTATGCTATGGCTTCTTCTAGTCTCTGTGATGAGAATGAGCCTATTTCTTTTGATGAAGCACATAATTCAGAAAATTGGATGGCTGCTATGCAATCTGAATATGATGCTATAATGAAGAATGGTACATGGTCTTTATGTGACTTGCCTCTTGGCAAGAAGGCCATTGGCACTAAGTGGGTATACAAGCTAAAGCGTAAACCTGATGGTACAGTTGATAGGTATAAGGCTAGGCTTGTTGCAAAGGGTTATGCGTAGGAAAGAGGCATTGATTTTGATGAGACCTTTGCACCTACATGCCGTATGACTAGTGTTCGGATTATTTGTGCACTTGCAGCCCATCATGGTTGGAATGTACATTAGTTGGACATTAAAACAACATTTCTAAATGGTGACTTGCATGAAGAAGTGTATGTTTTTCAGCCCCGTGGCTTTGTGCAGAAAAGGCATGAAAACCAGTTGTGCAGGTTAAAGAAGGCATTATATGGTTTAAAGCAAGCACTACATGCTTGGTATGAGAAGATACATGCCTATCTGGTTGCACATGTTTTTGAGAAGAGTCCAACTGAAAGCACCTTATATGTTAAGCGCGCTAATGATGTGCTTCTGATCATTGTTGTCTATGTTGACGGCATGCTGCTCACTAGTCCTATTGAGAAGCATATTGCTGATTTCAAGGCTGATTTGCATGCCTTATTTGAGATGTCTGATTTGGGGCATTTGCATCACTGTTTGGGCATCCAATTTATGCAAGTTGATGGTGGAATGGCTTTGTGTCAAACGAAATATATTGACACATTATTGTAGCGTTTTGGCCTTGAAGACTGTAAGCCTATTGTCACTCCTATGGAGACAGGTTTACGATTGAGTCTTCATGATGCTGCAGATGCATTTGATGCTGTTCTCTATCAGCAGGCTGTTGGATGCTTGATTTAGTTATGCATTACTCGGCCAAATATTTAGTTTGCTGTCTCATAGATGAGCAGGTTTATGCATTGCCTAGGAGTCATGCATTGGAAGGCGGTTAAGTGCATCTTTCGCTACTTGAGTGGTAATCGGCTACTTGGGTTATTTTATCCCAAGGGGAGATCACTACCGCCAGATTTGCATGCTTTTTTTGACTCAGATTGGGCTGGTTGCTATGACACTCGTGTGTCCACCAGTGGTTTTTGCTTCATGCTTGGTAGCTCATGTATATCTTGGTTGAGCAAGAAGCAGCCTACTGTGGAGACTTCGAGTTGTGAGGCTGAGTATAGGGCAACTTTCACAACTACTGTTGAGTGTGTGTGTGGCTCAGATGCCTTATGGCTACTTTGGGTGTTGGTCAGACTTCTGCCACCACCATCTTCACTAACAGTCAGAGCGCATTGGCAGTTGCGAGGAACCCTGTGTTCCATGCTCGCACTAAGCACATTGAGGTGCATTATCATTATGTCAGGGAGAGGTTCTCTGCTGGCGAGATCAGCTTGGCATATGTGCCCACGTAGGAGAACATTGCAGACCTTTTCACGAAGGCTCTGCCTAGGGAGAAGTTTGAAGCTTTTCGCAAAGCTTTGGGCTTACTTCCTTTTGTGGAGTGACTTCCACATAGCTTGGCACTTCCTTATACATGAGTGCCAGCTTCTTGTTCACCGCATCACTCCCAGGGGGGATTTGTTGATATATTTAGGTAGTGATGTGTGTGAACACTCTAGGACTACCGGGGCACTTTTTTCCCTCTTTAGGAGGTTTTTTCCCCTGGCTTGTATATACGCCTATTACCCTAATGGGCTACTCATCTTTGTACATTCTCTAGTAATACATTTAGTATTGTGTGTTTGTGCTCCAAGCTTCTTCTTCTTCCTTGTGTTGTTCGCGTGCTTCTGCAGTCTATCTCCAATAGGACTAGTGAGTAACATGTCATCAACATATACAAGAATGATTGGAAATACATCATGTACATGCTTAACATATAAGGTGCTTTTAGTTGGACTATTCTCAAAGCCATGTGCAATCAAGTAGGCATGTATCTTCTCATACCAAGCATGTGATGCTTGCTTCAAACCATATACTACCTTTTCAACATGCACACTTTGCTTTCATGCCCTTTCTACACAAAACATAGAGCTGAAAAATATACACTTCTTCCTGTAAGTCCCCATTCAAAAATGCACTTTTAATGTGCAATTGATGTAAATTCCAACCATGATGAGCTACGAGTGCACAAATGCTATGAATGGTAGTCATTCAAAATGTGGGAGAAAAAGTCTCATCAAAATCAATGCCCCTCTCTTGAGCATAACCTTTTGCAACAAGCCTTGCCTTATATTGGCAGCAGTCGGGGAACCGAAGGAGCCACAAGACGAAGAGAGTCAGAGCGAAGGGACAGCACAAGCAGACATGGCAGTCAACGAAGATCTGGCAAGTAGGCCAATAATTTTCTTCATGGAGAAGCAAGTACGAGCATTCACGCAGATCTAGCACTAAGGCAACCTTTAATTTTTCAAAACCCCTACACCAATTAAAAGTGATTCTCATCACTAACAACCCCTGTAAATACCATGTTCACTTTTTTGTGGCTCCATTTTGTGTAAGCCGAGGAGTCCTCGAGCTTGAGGAGCCTTAGAAGTACCTACATATCAATTTTCGTATTTTTTAGACTCCGTTTAAGCCCTCAAATTGGCCCTAGAACCTAATTTTTAACTAGGCCGGACACTAGGTCTGGACAGGGCCAAAGCTAGTCAAAAACTATAAAAGGAGCTAGAGAGCTCATTTTTGAGGCTGGATTGTAATTGAAATGAACTTGTAAGAGCTTTTTGAAAGTAATCCAAGAACTCCATTGCTTCTCACTCTTTGTCTTGCTGTGTGTGCACGTGTGTGTGTATGTGTGTGCATGTTTGTGTGCTTCTCACTTACGCACTTGTGCCTCCACTTGCTCGAGGTCTTCATACCATCCTCACGTCTTCCCGGATTGACATTAAAGGAGGTGCTACTCATCACTGAGCTACACCAAATTTTGGCACCGTTGTCGGGGATCGAGCTTTGAGGACGAGCGTGTGATGGTAAGACGTAGAGTTGACGCGTTGGAGTTGTAGGTAATTTCTTCACTTTCATCTATTTTCTTGTTTCTTCTATACCATCATCATCACCATCTCCCACCTCCATCTCCATCATCGCAAAATATTTCAGTTTTTTGACTATATCTCCTTCCCCCTTTCATTTACCTCATTTCACTTGTGAGAGAGAGCGGTATTGCGTGCATTATTTCTTGCATGTTTTTTGAGCATTCTGCAGGTTCTTGCTGTATCACCATCCCCAACATTTTGCGCAGGTACGGAACTGTTCGGTCCTGTCTCTGTGTCGCTGGGTTCTGTCAATCGCGACCGATAGAAAAGTTGATCTACTTGCTAAACAAAGTGCATATCCATGACCTACAGGCCTAGAGCTTCCCAAAAATGTGTTTAGTTTTCTGAAATTCCACAGATTTCTGTCAATCACGATTGCTCTGTCAATCGCGACGGACAAACCACGACGGACAGTTGCCGACGGCTCTGTCAATCGTGACGGACACCTCGATCGCGACCGACACAGTCAACGACCGACACAGTCAACGACCGACACGGTCAACGATCGATTGACCACGACTGACGGATCATATGCGTGACACGTGTCAATCGTGATTGAGCCATCAATCGCGATCGACCAGTCAATCGTGACTGACAGCCCACGACGGCCCTGTCAATCATGACCGACACAGTCAACGACTGTTTGACCACGACGGACAGACCCTCACGACCGACCTGTCAATCGCGATCGACTCATCAATCATGACTGATAGAGTAAACGACCCTTTGACCACGACTGATTGACTTTTCGAGCCACCTGTCAATCGCGATCGACACATCAATCGCGACTGACAGCCACGACGGACCTGTCAATCGCGACTGACAGCCACGATGGACCTGTCAATCGCGATCGACACGTCAATCGCGACTGACCTGTCAATCGCGACCGATAGACTTTGCGAACACGTTAGAAGGGCAAATTAGGTCAAATTTTTTGGGAAAAAATATTGGTCTGAATTTTGGCTAAGTGTGGGGCAAACACTAGGGTGTGGTATTGCATCGCGAGGCCGTGCCACAAGCAACTCGAGAATTCTTGCTTACCTGTTAGCCTGTTTTGACTCCTGTTTTAACTCCAAAACCCTGAACGGTCATAACTTTTTCATACGAAATCCAATTTTTGAGCTCTAGTGACCATACCCAGGGGGAACAAAATTCAGGGATCCCTAGAATTATGTTCCATAAAACCAATGGGCTAATTGGTATTTGAGTTACATGAATGGAAGTGCTTGGGGTTGTCTTTTGAATTTAAGTCTTGAGCTAATCTTGGGCCTTTTACAGGTCCTTTGAGAGCATCAAAGGGTACGCAAAGCAAGAGTAAGTGCAGGCTTGGGAACACGCTTCCTGGGCACACCAGGGCAACAACAAAAGGAAAGGACTTCAAGGTTGGAAAACCCGCAACACCCTCTGTCAATTCTTAGTTTAGGCTAAGTGCGGGTAGTGTTAGAAGTAATTCCAGGCAACGATAGGCATGCGATAAGTCAAAGACTATCTAAGAAATCTAGTTCAAGTCAAGAGATAACCTGTGTGTGTGAACGACAACCTTAAAGGAAAAGAACCTAATGTGAAACGACCAAACTAAAGTGCGAAATTAAACTCAAGTATTCCTAACGACGTGATATCAGACAAGAGTATAAACACGATAATCAACATAAAAAGGGGATTCAGTAATTGATACAAAGGACTCAGAAACGTGGTTGTGCCGGGAAAATTGGGTTAATCAGTTAGGCATATGAACCTTAGATCAGGGCGACATCTAGTGAGGGATAGACAAAGCCTTAGGTCTTCAGAGGCTAGTGTCAATCATACTGCGAGGTCTTGGGCCCAGCAGTTGAGTCACCACTCGCATTACCCTAGCTTTGATACCAGTGAATCATAGATGTCTCAAGGCATGGATAGACCTACGGGAAGTTCAGGAGTGCCATACTTGCACAGAGTAGAAGGCCCTTACAAAACGCAGTTGGAATACCTTAGGGCCAACCGATTAGTTGCCAGCATCTATGAGGACGGCCTAGGAAGATCTGTGGTACATATTAAGAATCCTGATCAATCCATTGGACTAGAGCGCCCAGCTGTCAAGTTCGAAAACGAAGCATACTTAGACAAGGAAGGGACAATATATGTAGTCACCAGTCATCCCGATAGGACTGATGAATTTGGGAATGTAGTCCCAGAATCGGACTTAGACGACCTAGAGCAAGGAAACATGGGTGTAGAACCAAGGACCCCTTGAGGGAAATCTGTTCTTACGAGGATTATCACACCAGAGTGGATTCCCCAAGATAATAAGAGCATAGATCTTCTTTTGAACCGAGAAACTGAAGAAGCCTTTTGGAGATATAAATCTGATCGGCCATTTGATATAGGAACAATCATGATCTATGAGTTTAAGGATCCTGATAGCCCAGGCAGAGTGACCTACTTAGGTCACGCCTCAGAGAGGATCTTCGTGGTGACAAAAAATGATAGGCATGCTTACACTTGGAAAGGTGAAATTATTTTCCCCCAACCAAGATCAAATGTGTCCTACGATCACCCTGGAGCGGGAACATCTCAAGCTCATGGAACTCAAAGAGACAGAAGTAGAGATAGGCCAGAAGTAAGCTTTGCTAACCCAGGGGGCAGAGAAAGAACAAGGATGGAAACAAATAGGATGGAACCTGAGATACATAGAGCTCACAGGAATCAAAGAAATGCGGATGAGTTCCCTCTACCCCGACCTAGAGAGCACACAAGGACTTTGAGACCAACTCAGCTAGTTAAGTCCATGAAAAATTACTTTGATGGCATAGGAGACCCATACGATCATGTGGCAGAGTTTAGGCAAGTCTTGAGAGCAGAACAAGTGGATGACCTATTCACACAATATAATGCCTTTGGTCTAACCCTAGGAACACAGCCCTTACGTGGTTCCAACCATTGAATGAGAGGCAGTTCAGGAGCATAGACCAACTCCTGGAGGCTTTCATTATTGAATTCTCTAAGAGTGGCATAAGACATAATACCTCCTCACTGATTCACAGCTTCAAGCAGACCCCTCAAGAAACCGTGAGACTTGCAGGAAGAAGATTTAGGCAATACTTAGAAAGATGCCCTGTTTCGGAGCTACCCACACCAGCTAAGCAAGTGGCTTTATTCTTGGATGGATTGCTAAGTACCAAATTGAGATCGTATGTGTACTTGAAGGACCCTAGGACCATAGAAGATTGTGTACGCATGTGCATTGACATTGAGGATAACCTAGGGGAGGAGTTAGAGCTTTCCAAGATATATAAAGATTCGGATAGTGCCTCTAACCTCTCTTCCACGCAATCCACATCAATTGAGGAACTTGCAGAGAAAGTAGCTCAGAAACTAGGTGTCACTAACAAACAAATCCCAAGGTTCGCCCCTGTGAAAAGGTGCTATACTTGTGGTGGCGACCACATGGCGAATGTGTGTCCCATTATGGCCCAACCCCAAGTAAATCCTAGTAGCCAGTACTGCACCATAGAACGGAGGTACACAAATCACACAGCACAAGACTGTCCATACAATAAGCAAGCAGTTAGGCAAACCTACCCTCAGCCATACCCTCAACAAGGCAGATACCAGAACCAATACCCACCACAACAGTATGCTAGGCCTCAACAAACCTACCAACCACAATACCAAGCCCAGGAAAGGCCTCAGCCTGTGTTAGCCCAACAACCTCCAGCTCCATCCAACTTGATCCTTGTAAAGTATGCAGCTGTAGAAGAAAACCTGAATAGAGCTATAGTCCCCGTAACGCCATTGCTTTCAGAAAGTGATCCCAGTGACCATAGCTTCGATTCTACACATGTTGATAGTCCCCAGGCTTACTATATGCAGTCTCCTGAACATGGTGAGTCTTACTATAGTGAAGAGCCAAATGAACCTAGTTGGGAGTCAGATTACACAAACGTCATGTATGCAAACCCCAACCCTAGACCCCAACCTAGACAAGTAAGACCCCCATTCCCTAGAGGACCATGCTACAGATGTCAAGGAGATCATCTCATTTGTGACTGTCCCTTGCCTCCACCTACACAACCCTAGTCAGTAACGATCCAGGGCTATTGTCAAGAGTGTGGAAAGGAGCATCTCTTACGAGATTGCCCTAAGAATCCTAATAATATGCCAAAAATCACTCCTATTAACGTTATTGGGTTGGTAGTAGACTCCACAGGAAGTGTGACATCCACCGCACCAGTACAGGTAGTGACTAGAGCTCAGGCATTGCAGCAGAACCAAGGGGTAAACCAGGATAAAAACCCAGAGGCTAGTGAAACCGAGATCTTGACAAAGAAAAGGACTAGAGCGTGAAAAGATAGTCGGGAAAGAATGAAAAGACAATGGGCTAAAAAGATGAGTGAACTTGAGGAAAGCATAAAAGAAACCAAAGCCAGGATAACTGAACTCACATCTCAAACTCCCTCTCACACTACCCCACCACCACCATTCCCATTGCCATCCGACCCGCCACCTTCCAACCCACCTCATACGATTCCACCACCCCCTAGAGTAGGATCAGTATTAGCTGATCCCACTCCTGAAGACATAGACATGATGCTTAAAGCATATCAGGCCAGAATCCAAGAAGGGCCAAATGTAACGAATCATGACAAGTGTTACCCTAGAGCTGACCTAGAGATAGAAAGAACCAAGCTTTGTGCGAAAATGGTCGCATTGGCTCAGACTATGTTTGAAGCCAGTCACCTTTTCAATTACTCGGGCTCAGCCAAGATGCAATTACACTTGGATGGACTTCTAGAGAAGTTAGAGGGCATAATTGCAAGATCTTCCAAGGAAGAAAAAAATCAAGAAAGAGATAAAGCAAGCAAAAACATGACCCATCCCCCATTGAAAGCTTATGTGCCCAATTCCACTGAACCAGACAACCCCCCCTCCCTAGAAAGAATAGAGAATCCAATGGCACAATCACAAAAGGAACTCGCCCCTCAACACCATGACAAGGCTAGTGAAAGAGCAGGTCTTCCTACCCAGAAAGCCTATGTGCCTGAGGCCTACGTGCCTAACTCTACGGAGCCAAACACCTCTTCTTCTATGAATCAATACATACCAGAATTCTTGCGAGAGATTCAAGAAGAGAAATGGGCTAAAGAGGGTGAATTTCCTCCTCCCATTGAACTGGTGGATGACACACACGATCAATTCCCACAAGACCTTCCTTCCATTTATGGAGAATAGGAAAGTGCCCAATCTCAAGAAAGATTAGACTTCGAGTCTAATTCTTTACAAGAACTACCCCATTTCACAGGCCCATGGGAAGCAAAGTCCACCTGTATGAGAGCACCTACAATCATGATAAGAAACAAAGATTCAGTCATACCTAGGAACACAGAGGTAGTGAAGAACACTAAAGTGCAGTGCAATCTCACTTTGGAAGAGCTGCTTAAGGTTAGACCAGAAGTGTGGAAACATGTAGCCAATCAAGTGCCCGAGATAGCAAAACCTCGTTCCCAGGTAGGATCACATAGGACAGTGCCAGAGATACCCTTGGATAAGATAGGAGATATGTGTGAAGGTGAAGAAGGGAACACCTATCTTCCCATTACCTACCAAGAGTACACCACCAAGGCAATTTTGGACTCAGGTGCAGGAGTTGCAATTGCCACCACTTCCCTATGGAAGCGTTGGGGCAAGCCAGCACTCAGGCCAACGAGAATGAAATTGCAGATGGCCGATGGTCATATTGAGAGACCCTTAGGATTACTAGAAGGAATAACTCTCACCACCTATGGTGTCGAGTTCGAGCATACCTTTGCCATATGTGAATTTAGCAAGAACCATGCCTATGAAATGATCTTGGGACGACCCTTTATGCGACAGTTGCAAGTGGTACAGGATTGGGGAACCAATTCTTTGTACTTGCAGCACTTAGGTGTTACGACCAAAGTCAATCTCAAGGATTACTCTCATAGAGATGTCCCTCCCATCCAATGGAACCCCATCCATAGAGCCAAAGATGATACGGAATCGGTGCATTCCATAGGATCAGGATCCTCATGGATGCATGAAGACACTCACTTATGGATGTGCAAAGTAGCAGTAGAGGAAGAGAAGAGAGAAAAGGCCAGAGAAATAGGTGCAAACGAAACACATAGACCCATTCAAGACCCAGCCTATGCACCTATAGTCTTTCCTGACGAAGAATTTGAACCCCACGGCTGGGCAGAAATCCTAGCAACAATGGATGTAGCCATCAATGAGGAACAATGGACACCTCACTGTGATGAGGATGGCTATGACATTTCAGTCTTCGCCATAGAGCCAATCATGGGAGAGGCAGTTCTAGAAGAATGCGAACCTAGCCCTGATGCATTTGAGGATGCAAGTGACTCCGATCTAGAGTCAATCATTATGGACCCACCTTTTGCATCAGATGAAGAATATTTCTATGAAGTAGAATTTCAACCCCAAAGGCACGGAGAGCTTACAAATGATGTGCGGCTAGCCACACATGTGACCCCAAAGGAAGAAGGGAAGAAAAGAAAGAAGAGAGCAGTCACACCAGAAGAGGAAGAATCTTTGTTTGAGGTCCCGGAAAATTTTAAGAAGTATGAGATAGACGACAGGAGAGTTATGATAAGAATGCCTAAACGAGAGGCACAATCAGGAGAGGCCTATGATAACAAAGAAACCACCAAGAAAATAGTAGTGGCCCTAGAAGAAGGAGAGGAGAGATGCACGTACATAGGCCATGACCTAACAGAGGAAGAAGAGCATGCGTTAATAGCCTTGCTAAGAGAATACAGAGATGTATTCGCTTGGGTTACAAGGATTTGAAAGGTGTGGACCCTGACATATGCTCACACACTATCCCCATGACCTCAGATGCCAAACCCTCTAAGCAAAAGCCATATACATATAATGATAATTATGCTGCCAAGATCAAAGAAGAGATAGATAGGCTGGTTGAAGCCGGATTTATCTATGAAATTGAGCACATTGAATGGGTATCCCCCATCGTAGTGGTGCCCAAAAAGAATGGTAAATTACGTGTATGCATTAACTTAAAGAAGGTCAATGCAGCCACAATCCGAGATAACTACCCGCTTCCCATCACAGAACATCTCTTAGAAAGAGTGGCAGGCAAGGAAGTGTACAGCTTCCTTGATGGATTTTCGGGCTACAATCAAGTAGCCATAGCTCCAGAGGATCAGCATAAGACAGCCTTTGCCACAGAATGGGGCATTTTTGCCTTTAGAGTAATGCCATTTGGGCTTACCAATGCACCAACTACCTTCCAGAGACTAATGTGCCATGTATTTAAGGAGTTCCTGAGGAAGAACTTAGAAGTCTATGTTGATGATCTTTGTGCTCATTCCAACATTAGACAAACCCATATTCCTGAACTCAGACAAATCTTTGACAAATGTAGAGAATATCAAGTCTGCCTGAACCCAGAAAAGTGCGTTTTTATGGTCAGGCAAGGCAAGATTCTAGGACACATAGTGTCAAAGAATGGCATATCCACTGATGAAGAGAAAGTGAGAGCCATAGCAGAGCTACCCAGGCCAAGGAATGTCAAGGAAGTACAAGCTTTCATGGGACATTGTGGTTACTACTGCCGGTTCATTCACATGCATGCTGTCATTGCAAAGCCCATGTACGGACTTTTGACAAACTTTGAGTGGACTGAGGAATGTGAGAATTCCTTCAAGGAGCTTAAACGAAGATTATGTTCAGCACCAATCTTGACCACACCAGATTGGAATAAGCCATTCCATGTTCACGTGGATGCATCCAATTATGCCATTGGATGTGTGCTTGCACAACCTACTGGTGAAGGTAATATGGATCTTCCAATTGCCTATGCTAGTCGACAATTGAATGCAGCTGAACGAAATTACACCACTACTGAGAGAGAAGGCTTAGGCATGGTGTATGCGGTCAAGAAGTTTAGACATTATCTGCTTGCAAATAAGTTTAAATTTTTTACTGACCACCAAGCATTGTTATATCTAGTGAACAAGCTATGCAATACAGGAAGATTAGTAAGATGGTTTCTCTTACTAATGGAATATGATTTCGAGGTTGTGGTAAGGAAAGGGAGGACTCATTTGAGAGCTGATCATCTTTCTAGGCTCACATCTGGAGAAGCCCCACAAGGAGTATCAGATGACCTTCCTGATGCTTACTTGTTTAACTTGGAAGTGGTACCGCAGTGGGCTAAGCCATTAGTGCCAGTATTGACATACGGACCTAACCATCCAGTAATAAACACGCAGGATAGGGAGGTAGTAAAAGCCCAAAAGTATCACATCGTGGTTGGAAGTATGTACAAGCACACAGATCAAGGAATCTTGGCCTGTTGTGTGGAAGAGGATGAGTACGCAAAATGGTTGCAATTAGCACATGTAGGTGCATTAGAGCAACACTATTCAAAGCAACGAACCCTACAAACACTAAAGAGACTAGGAGTACATTGGCCAACTATGGAAGCTGATGTCCAAAGGTTGTGCAAGGAATGCCCAATCTGCTGCACTAAACCACCTGTGGAACATGCCACTCTTTATCAAGTATCCATAGTGCCAGATTGGAGTGAACCACTAGTATCCTTCCTGAGGATGAAAACATTCCCTCTAGACATGACTCTGGCTAGGAAAAGGAGTTTAGAACAAGAAGCCCAGGATTACTCACTCATTGGTGATAATCTCTACAAGCGTGGTAAGGATGGTTACCTGAGACTATGTGTCCATGAGAGTGAGTATCTCAAGATCTTGGACACTGCTCACTAAGGTGTAGCAGGAGGACACTTTGGACCAGATCGGGTGATCAAGGCAATACTATTTGCGGGCTTCTGGTGGCCGACCCTTCACATGGATGCACATAACTATGTGAAACGATGTGATGTTTATCAGAGAACTCAATATCCTATACGCAAAGATGAGATGCCATTGAAACCTATGATGGGTGGGCGTGCATTCTCTAAGTGGGGAATAGACTTCGTAGGTCCTATTAATCCCCCAGCTAAGGGTTCCCATGCAGAATATATCATTGTTGCGACAGACTATCTAACAAAGTGGGTAGAGGTAAAAGCCACAACGAAGAACGATGCTCAAACAACAGCTAAGTTTTTATTTGAGAATGTGTTCACTAGATACGGGCTACCTATAGAGCTAGTTAGTGATAGAGGCACTCACTTCTTGAATGAAGTAATTGAAAATCTGCTCCAAGAATTCTTGGTAGTTCATAAGAAGTCCGCCCCCTGCCACCCACAAGCTAATGGGCAAGCCGAAAGCACAAACAAGATTCTGTGCAATGTGTTGACCAAGCTCGTGAATAATAAACGCTCTGATTGGGACAAACAGCTACACCATGCTGTTTGGGCATACCGAGTCACCTACAAAATGGTACTCCAAGCCACCCCCTTTCAGATGGTGTTTGGCCAAAATGCAGTGTTACCATTGGACTTCTTGATACCTACATTGAAGGTAGCACAAGAGCACGAATGGACGGGTCATGAACTCTCCTCTAGACTTTTTGACCTTGAACGATTAGGAGAAACAAGACTAAGGGCAGCTGCAGGGATATATGTAGCTAAGAAATGACAGAAGGCGTATTTTGATGCCCACATTAAGGATAAAGGTTTGAAGGCAGGCGACCTAGTACTAGTATACACTTTGAAGCAACATGCGAGGAAACTGGAGAAGAGAGGCTACGGAACCATGATCATTAACAGAATCTCAACAAGTGGAGCAGTGCAACTAGCCACATTAGAAGGCGATGTTCTCCCAAGTTATATCAGCGGATGCAGAGTCAAATTGTATCAGGAACCTCTCACAGAGGAAATGCTAAGTCGACTCAATACTGCTAAGAAACGCAAAGAGGAAGAAAAGCGAATTCGAGAAGAAGCTCAAGCAGAAGCCCTAGAGTGCATACAGAGAGTGAAATTAAGAAGACAAGGTAGAGAGCACCCTAAGCAAGATGCATATGCAGATCAAGGATATGACATGGCTATGTGTGAAGTTTCAGGTATTAGCTCACAGAGGATAACTGATCGACGTCCTTTCATAACCTTAGATATAGGACAAGGAAAAGACGCAAAGACTGTAAGAGCCTTGATTGACTCAGGTGCAGCCACTAGTGCTGTTAAATTGTCTTATTGTCAAGAGTTGCAATTAACTGTCAATCCTGTGGAAGCATATCTCATAGGATTGGGAGGCGTGGAAACCCCTTGCATGGGCGAGGTGGAACTTCCCCTCTATATTCATGATGAGGCAATGACAGTTAAAGTACTAGTATGTCAAGATGAGGACCTCACTGAACCCCTTGTCTTGGGTCAAGACTGGATCTATGGCCAAGCAGTCAACTTAAACCTAAGAAGTGGACTTCTTCAGGTATGGGTGAATCAAACTAGAATTACAATTGAGTTAAATAATGGAGCACTCAAGGAACTAGGAAAGGCACAGACTCTTGGTCCCTCCAGGGGTACACATGAAGTTGACCATGCTGTTCTTGTCCAAGGCTATGTGATACAGAAGAACGAACATCTCAAAGAAGGAGTCAGAACCACAATGGAACTCCCTTCTTTTCCAAAGGCCAGAAGGAGGCAGCAACTAAGGGCAGATCAATCATTGAAGACTCTCCAGGCGAGAGACCAAAAGAACGCGCGAAGCAGAACAACTCAGCCGATGAAACAAATGTGGGTGCGGAAAGACGAGCTTCCGACCGTAACTAAGTCGCAACAACGGGCTCAACTTTCTATTAGTAATCAACGACTTGATGCTAATAAGAGGACTCCTAAAACCTCTGTTGAGAAAGTGAAATCCATTTGGGTACCCAAGAAGTCGATGAAGGCTGACCCACAATCAAGACAAATTTGGGTGCCTAAGGCTTGCTTGCGGGCTCAACTATCCCCACACAATTCACATCATACACGACAGGGTTCACTCGCTCAAGCAGCCGCCACCCACTCTTGTCTGATACACTCGAACCCACTACCACCTAGAAGCATGCACAGAAACTCTCGTAAATGGGCCCCAATGACACAACAACTCCCAGCAGAATTACTCATGCAACCCTCTCGAATCTCCACAAAACCAAGACCAAAAGCCATTCATGGTGTTCGGCAACCTAAGACTTGTAATAAACCCCCTGACCCCAATCTGTGAATTCATCTCCGCTTACTAACTGCATTAGTCAGACAGTGCATCTTTCCATCTAGCTCCTAGGACTATCCAGGCATTAACTACACACACTGTCATCGTGCACTTACTAACCACTGACTCATCATCTACCTCACGTTAATGTTGTAACGGGGACAACAACGGGTTTATTCTGTCCATTACGATGTTAACACCTGGTTCTATATTCTCACAGAACCAACAAGCAAGCAGGGCCATGGCAGAAGCTGGAGGTGCCAGTTCTCACGCCGGATCCAGCGCACAGATTGTGGATATAGAAACACTCCTCCTCGAACCACATCTCACCGAAAGACCGCAAGAACTTCAAGCTGTGCATGTACTCCCAGTTCAGGATCCTCCCCAGGGGCACACCTCTCAAGTGGGCAAACACGCTCATTGGTTCAGTGATGTTGCAGGACCATTGGGTGATGGAACCTATTTTTGGGAAGCTGAATTGGAGTTTAATGGTAAATGGGGACGCTACCATTTTTTCACGCGCGAATTTGAGAGCTATCAGAATGCCGAAGTCATGCGTTCAGTATGGACCAAAGCTGGCCTGGACAGTTATTTCAGAGCCCACTTACCGAAGCCAGATTTCTTACGTTGTTCTTATCTTATCAGTACCATCACTCCTAGCAGGGCCAAGGGAGGCGACAACACTTTTGTGTTACCCTCACTATTGCCGGGTCACGAACTTAAAAGATTCAAACTGACCCTCAATCTGGTACGAGAAGCATTGGGCATGTATGGTATGCACATTCCTACTGAAAAGGAAACAATGGTTCCAGGCAGAATGAAACATAAAGATCTCAATAAGCTGAAAGATATGGTAGCAATGACACCGACCATCGCTCTTCACCTACGGACCGTCATGCAGCATTTTGCTTTCCCCGCACAGGAAAGATTCACCATGCCCCCAAAGAAGATATGGTTTAGCTTGTATTTAGCAGAGACAGAAAACCTCCCTATCAACGTACCACATTGGATCATAGATCAGATTCACCTAGCCCATCAACGGTGGAACAAGAAGCAAAAAAATGTGCTCCACGGATGTTGTGCTCTGACCAAGATAATCTATCGATGTCTAGCCTATGACGTGCCTATTCAGCGGGCACTCGTATGGTCCCGGGCCAAAGAATTCCAGAGAAGGCTATCAGCGGCAGGTCCTCCATCAAAGAAGATGAGAGGGGTATTCCAATTACCCTGCGCTCAACCAAGGGGAGCCACCACTACACCAGAGATTACCCCTCCCCAGACACGACGCATTAGACCATTCACCATTCGGCTACCAAGACCAAGTACAGAGGGACCCAATCTGGTGTTTCCACCCGTCCCATCGGACTTGGAATTCCCACAGGGCTTTACTCTCAATGATCTCACTGATGAAGAAGTGGCTAGAATAATCTACGACTCTAATCTCGAAGCGGAAACAGAGCGAGCTCAGGAACCACAAACCCATACCACAACGCCAGCCCCCACCCAACCGCAAGTTGTAGAAGTCGACGTCGATGAACAAGAGACCGAACAAGGGGAAGAAACCTACGAAGAACAAGAGTATGATGAACTTTCAGAGTTAGCAAGTGCCCCCGCGTATTCGGCACAAATAAAAAGACTATATCGAACCATGCAGCTAGTTCAAGAACAGCATAAAATGTCACTTGAAGCAGGCAAGAAACTCATGAACCAATTGCTGGCAGAGGAAGGTGTGGATGATATGTTGATCGAGTCCATCAACCTACATGCAGATGCAGTAGGATTGGATGAGGCCATTCATGAGGCAATGGCCTACATTCACCGATTTGAGAAAGGAATTCCCGCCCGTCCCAAGAGATCCGGGAAACAAATTCATATCAATGTATCAGCACCAGGAGATACAACGCAAGCAGACGAACATCAGGAAGCACCACTATCACCACCCTCCCCACCTCTCACTACACAACTCACTCCACCACATGACACTATCACCACCACGTCCACTACCACCACAATTGTCATGGGAATTCCACTCTCTCTGGGAATCCAATTCGGGGGAGTCACCATGCCCACTTTCACCACTCTCTTCACTAATGTCACATCCACCCCACCCACGATCCCCATCTACACGGTCACTCAAACATTTGACACTATGGAAACATCTCCTGCCACTGCACCACTCCCTCCCCCCATGCCACCTCCATCTCCCATACCCCCTCCACCCACATCTCCACTTGCATCCACATCATTCACAACTCCCTTTCCCGCCCCCATTCCCCCTGCATCTTCACCCCTCCCCGCATCATTTAATGTACATAGTATATTCCTAGCTTTAAATCAATGTGTCTATCAACTTCAGAATGAGTACAGAGCTCTGGACGGCCGGTATCAACAACTGACAACAAATCACCAGAACTTACAAAGGCAACTTACAATTCTTGAAGAGGAAAATGCAGATGTGAATCAACGTTATACAATGCTTGAGCAGGCTCACCAAACACTACTAGAGGCACCCCAACCATCGAAAGAATCAGGCGTCAAACAACTAGAAGCCTTGCTCGAAGTATACTAGGCCGATAACCTACGAGTCAGACGTAACTTAGCGCTACTCAGGAAACATATGGCCACAGCACTTGAAGAGAACAAGAGACTGCAGAAACAAAATGAAGAGAATCTGGAAGCGGCAATGGAAGGCTCTCCCCATGAGATAGATCCAGAGCAGTTCAAAGCAGTTCCCCTCGGAGACGATGAAAACCATTTTGGAAAGCTATGCAGATCTTCTGGAAGCCCATGATGACTTGGAAAGAGAACGTGACACACTACGGAGCAGACTTAAGGAACAGGAAGAACAACCGAAGAGTGTCCATCAACCTCTACCTCAGACGAGGTAAAGGCCTTAACTGAGCAGGTGGAAGAATTACAAAAGAGGTTACTGACATTCGAGAGGCAGCCCTCTCCAATAGTAGAACCAGAGCCAGAAGAGTTGGTCCCTATTGAGGTAGATGATTCGTACGAAGAACCGTATGTTCCTATGCCGATGCCAGGAGGGCAACGAACCTCAGAGGGACTAGACACCTTGGAAGTGGAAGCACCTGAGTGGCTTCAGACACTGGAAAAGACAGCGAACACCCACGAAGAACGGGTGGCCATTCAGATCCAATCACTAGCGAACCTAGAAGAAACTGTCATAAAGTCAGAATATTTCAGAAGCATGTCTCATCATAGATGGATCGGCACCAATAATGACCAATATGTGTCGTACTGCATACTTTTGGCCGATTACAACGCCGAGATTCAACGACAATGCGGCAAGCCTCCCACATTTGCTACACAATTTGGTCCAGATGATATACCGGAAAGTGCTAGGCGTGGGTCCATCCATCAACCCACCTGGAGGATCAGGCTTTTGGAAACATATCGTGAAATGGTCCGAACCTGGAATAATATGCCGTTGTTTATTAAATATAATCCTTGTTACGTTCCAGTTCTTCGAAGACGGACCTGGCCTGAATTCACTATTGCCGTCAGAGACATCAAAGCCTGCGCAAAATGGTTAAATTACGTTTACCTAGCACCTCCACAAGGACCCCCCACGGTGAACTACATGATTTCTACAATCCGTCACTGGAGCATTCGGCTACGCAATAATCCCGATGTGATGGCCCAGATGTGTATGAAAATATTTGAATTAATGCTGATCACTTTCAGGACGTTTAAGAACATTAAGGACCCCCACTTCTCAGGAGCAGGCTTCGTGATAGGAAACCAGGATCTGGTGTACGATATGAGTACCACCCCATCAATTGAAGTAATATATGCTTGGCACGCCAGAATCAAGTACCTCCCAACCTGCTTTAAACAGACATTTGAGGAGATGTTCATCACAGGATTCTGGGAATATCACTCCGAAATCTTTATACCCAGACCATCACATCTCCTCCAATTATTTGCTGTGGAGAGAACTATTTACTCAGAACAATTGAGGGTGCCTCATCCAGATGTTCCCGGACCTGTGAATTGGGATGATTTGCTCACAGATCTAGCACGCGGCTTACGACTAGAAGAACACCACCTAGCCTCCGATGTCGTCCAATATTATGTTCAAAAACCCTCTAGACAAGGGTCTGTCAGGGGCGACATACGCGAGAGTGGGGGGGGTGTTGGCAGCAGTCGGGGAACCGAAGGAGCCACAAGACGAAGAGAGTCAGAGCGAAGGGACAGCACAAGCAGACATGGCAGTCAACGAAGATCTGGCAAGTAGGCCAATAATTTTCTTCATGGAGAAGCAAGTACGAGCATTCACGCAGATCTAGCACTAAGGCAACCTTTAATTTTTCAAAACCCCTACACCAATTAAAAGTGATTCTCATCACTAACAACCCCTGTAAATACCATGTTCACCTTTTTGTGGTTCCATTTTGTGTAATCCGAGGAGTCCTCGAGCTTGAGGAGCCTTAGAAGTACCTACATATCAATTTTCATATTTTTTAGACTCCGTTTAAGCCCTCAAATTGGCCCTAGAACCTAATTTTTAACTAGGTCGGACACTAGGTCTGGATAGGGCCAAAGCTAGTCAAAAACTATAAAAGGAGCTAGAGAGCTCATTTTTGAGGCTGGATTGTAATTGAAATGAACTTGTAAGAGCTTTTTGAAAGTAATCCAAGAACTCCATTGCTTCTCACTCTTTGTCTTGCTGTGTGTGCACGTGTGTGTGTATGTGTGTGCATGTTTGTGTGCTTCTCACTCACACACTTGTGCCTCCACTTGCTGGAGGTCTTCATACCATCCTCACGTCTTCCCGGATTTACATTAAAGGAGGTGCTACTCATCACTGAGCTACACCTTATACTTCTCAACTGTTCCATCAAGCTTATGTTTTAGCTTGTATACCCATTTAGTGCCAATGTCTTTTCTCCTAGAGGCACATCACATAAAGGCTAGGTACCATTCTTCATAATAACATCATACTATGGTTGCATAGCAGCCATCCAATTTTTTGAATTTTGTTCTTCGTCAAAAGAAACAACTTCATTCTCATCACAAATACTAGAGGTAGCCATAGCATAGCAATCTGATGCAAATGATCACAAAGATGAGAGGCAACCATCTCATACATATCTGATGCAAAAGAAGCACTATGAGAGCTTGGATGAGTCAATATGATAATGGTCATCTAATTTGCTATCTCAAAGTCTTCACCAACCATGTTGGCATAGTTTTTGCCTACTCTATATCAGCCCTCTCATTGACAAGTGCATCATGTAAATTTTCATCACAAATGGAATGATCTGCATCATCATATGAAACCTATAAAGGTTGGGAAATCACCTCTCTTGGACTAGCACTTGACTGGCCATCTATAAAGAGATGCAACAAAGTGTCATACAGATCTCTAGATCTAATTGATGTCCCCTTAGTACATGAAAGTAATTTTTGAATTGCATCTTCCAAAAAAAAACATTACTACTAACTAGAATTTGCTTAGTCTGTGGATGATACAAGCAATAGCCTTTTCTTTTAGACTTGTACATAATAAAAATACATTTCACTACTCTATCATCTAGTTTGTTGCATTCTTGTTAAAGATATCAATGCATATGCTAGATAGCCAAAGACATGTAAATGAGCAATAGATGTTTTGTGACCATGCCAAGCCTCATACGGAGTGCAGTGCTTTGGTGGGATAACTGTTAAGTACATATGTTGCACTCATAATAGCCTCAAGCTAGAAATTATGTGATAAGCTTGACTTTTGACCATACACCTCACCTTCTCCATGAGAGACCTATTCTTTCTTTTGACAAGTTCATTTTTTTGAGGTGGATATGACACTTTACACTGATGTTTTATCCCACATTTAGCCAAAAATGCATTAAAAAAAAAGACATGTGTTCCTCCCCTCGATCAGAATGGAGGGTGCCTAATTTACATGCTAAAAAATTTTAAGCCAAAACTAGAAACTATTTTAAGCACATAAACATTTCAAACTTTTCTTTCAATGGATACACCCATGCATGCTTGAAAAAATCATCAACAAAATTCACAAAGTAAAGGTAGTTCCCAAAAGAAGGTGTCTACATAGGACCACAGATATCACTATGAAAAAGCTAAAACTTATAAGTAGCATGAACTAAACCATCCCCTTGGGAAGGAGGAACACTGCATTTTTCTCAAAATACAACCTTCAGAGACATGTTTACAAGGTGCCTCAAGTTTGGACAGAGAGGATACCATTTTAGATTTCTACAGGCATAGCAAACTAGCAAACTTTAGATTAAAAAAGTGTGAATGCCAAAGCTTTGCATCTGAGATAGGATGAGAATCTTGAAATGTACATGTTGAATCATTGATATATTTTGCATTTTCTACGTGCTTATACAACCCACGATATAAAATGCCAAAAGCAATAATGATATTGCCATATGAGAGATCATGAACTATACACCTCCCATCAACAAATTTGACAACCAAGACAATCATGGATAATGCTAAAATTGACAACATATTTTTCTTGATCCTTGGCACATACAAAGCATCTGACAATGTGAGAGAACTACCATCAGCATTAGTCACAATGATCTTATTAACTCCCATCACAAGATATGAGGAGTTGTTTGTGAATGTGACAATACTCTCTATAGCAATAGGCTCACGTGAACTGAAGAAATTGCACTGTGAGGTAATATGTTTGGTTTCCCCACTATCAAATTATCAAACATCTAAGTCTATTGCATACATACATTGCTCATGGGAAGATGGGTCATAGCTACAAACAATAGTAAACACCCATTGCATAAGATTAGCAGAATTTGTTTTTGGTGTAGAGACCTATGCAAAAACCATTCCAACCTCTTTCTTCTTTGCCTCTTTTGTAGCCAGTTTTGGAAAACTTTTTATAAAATTATCATTTTCTTTATATTATTTGCAAAGCTATTTCTGCTTTTCTGTTTTCTTCTCATCTTTGTCCTCCTTCTTTGTATGTGCAACATTAGAAGATTTTTGCTTTCTAGTAGATGAGCTCCATTTACCTTTGCCCTTTTGACTAGCTAAAAAATCTTGATCAACAACACACATAATGGACTTGTTTTGCCTGGAGTAATCTACTTGCAACAAAATAGAGACTAAATCCTCAAATTTTAAAGCATTTTTATTGTCTTCATCATCAATCAATTAGTAGAAGAAAATTTTTTATATGAATCTGGAAGACCATTAAGAACAGTCTAGACAAGTGAACTATCTGACAAGATTTCATCAAGAGAAATCAATTGATCCTTCAAATCTTTGATATTTGTAAAAAAACTATCCGTAGAATCTCCTTCATTCATATGCTCACTCTCCAACTATTTTTGGAGGTAAGCAACACAAGTACCATTTTTTTCTTGGTATAAAGTGGTAGTGTATCCAAAACATTCTTTGTTGTTTTGTAAGAGCAGCAAATGTGAGGGTAATGGCACGTTTGAGAGACAAAGCTATCAATGCATGTGTGTGCGCTTCTTTGTCATCCCATCAAAGTTTCTCTAAAGTAGGTGTAGTAGGAACCACAACACGAACAAGAATCTGAAAATCATCATCTTCAACACCATCTACATCACCTTCAATATCTATATTTGCAAGTGGAGTAGGGTGTCCTCCAATACCTTGCACAATATTCCAAAACCCTTTTACTACCAATACATGATGAATTATATATGCCCGTTATAGGTAATTAGTACCATCCAACTTGTCCTCAATAGCCAACATACAGAATACATCATTGCTTTCAGCCATGGCCACTAACTAAATACCCTAATGTATAAAAATGATTGTATTTCAAAAAGTTGAGTAGAACCACCCTATCGAGCTCTACTAAACATGTAGCAGATTTCAAGGCTCTTGTATTGGTGTATCAAACTTGTATATATGTTTGGCACAAAACAATGAAATTGTCTACATGGTTGTTGTGATAGTCTGTTCGGAGGTCAAAACGAGTTCAAATCAAAATTTTAAAGCCAGAAACGAAAAGTATTTTGAACTCCTAATCACCTCGAGTATGCTCACAAATTTTCATGCTATTATGAGACTATGATCGGAGGGGTGTTGATGAAACCCTAGATGTAGTGACCTGCTCTCATACTAATTGTTGGAGTTTGAGGTCTATAGAAGCACACAAACAACACCAAGAAGAGGAAGAAGAAGGTTGGAGCACAAAACACAATAATGAATGTATTACCAAGTGAACACACAAAGATAAGTAACACGTTAGGGTTATAGGCATATATACAATCTGGGGGAAAAAACCTCCTAAAGAGCAAAAAAAGTAGCCTGATGATCCTAAGTGTGTTCACACACATCACTACTCTACCTCCCCCTCATCTGAGGATGTTATCTTCTTATTATTACATAATCGTGAGGTGATGGGTGCACAAATTGTGTGAGGTGATGAAGTGCACAAATTGTGTGAGGTGATCAAGTGCATGAAATTGTGTGGAGTGATCAACTGGAAAGATTACATGAGGTGTTGTTGTGGATCCCATGTAATTACATGTCAACAATCTCCTTATTTATATCCTACATGTACACGTTGATTTTTTTATATGTTTATTCAAATGCTTCAAAGGTACCCAGAGTACCATTACCAAATACGTCTATTGACACAACATGGAATTCAAAGAACACAAAAGATCAAGAAGAGTTAATGCAAGAGTTTAGCATTGATTTCGCATTTTTAATCCAAAGATAGTAACCTAATTTCCTCAAGATGAATTAAATATCATTGAAAGATCTGTTATACTGCCATCTCGTTACCACGTTAATGACAATGTTCTTGAGCATGAAAAAAGACTATTTTCTAGCTAATATTGTTGTATCTTGTTCTATATTTGACTAAGATTCTCAAAGTTAACTTTAGAAAAGCTTCATAAGAATTGTCACTTTAGAAAAGCTTCATAAGAATTGTCACTTTAGAAAAGCTCTTGAGGAGAAATCCTCACTTAAGGATGAGAGCAAGTTGGGTGTGTAACTCAAATATAATGGGATTTTTTATCTTCAATACATGGCTTCCCCATGTTTTAGTTAGATATGAACATAATTGGATCTCAGTTCAAATCCGTATACATTCTTTAATAACCCAATCCATGTATGGGAATTTGCAATTGTCTTAATTTTTCTTCTACACATGAAAGGTTCTTGAGAATATATGAATTCTCTCTCTCTTTCTCTCTCTCTCTCTCTCTCTCTCTCTCTCTCTCTCTCTCTCTCTCTATATATATATATATATATATATATATATATATATATATATATATATATATATATATATATATATATATATATATATATGTATGTATGTATGTATATATATATATATATACATATATATATATATGTATGTATATATATATATATATACATATATATATATATATATATATATATATATATATATATATATATATATATATATATATATATATATATATATATATATATATATATATATATGCTTATGCACATAAGGCTCCTTATAAGGGATAAGAGACCACCATGCACAGGCATGGTAGGACCCTCCCTCTTAGTGATTTTGTATTGATTATGTCAATCCACAAAAGCAAGTAAGCCCAAAGCTTTGCGGAAAGCTTCAAACTTCTCCCTAGGAAGAGCATAAAAAGGTCTACAATGTTCTCCTGTGTGGGCACATATGCCAAGGTGATCTCCCTAGCAGAGAAACCCTCCCTGACATAATGATAATGCACCTTAATGTGCTTAGTGCAAGCATGGAGCACAAGGTTCCTTGCAACTGCGAATGCCCTCCGACTGTCAGTGAAGATGGTGGTTGCAAAAGACTGACCAACACCCAAATCAGCCATAAGGCATCTAAGCCACACACTCAACATTCACTAACCATTTTTCATGATAGCATCATATTCAGATTGCATTTCTCATCACAAAGACTAGAGGCATCCATAGCATAGAAATTTGATGCAAAAGAGGCACTATGAGAGCTTGAACGAGTACGATATGACAAAGGTGCATCTAATTTGCTGTCACGAAAAGTTTGCACCAGCCATTTTGGCATAGTTTTTGCTTGCTCAATATCACTTCTCTCATCAACAAGCACATCATGTAAATCTGCATCACAAATGGAATGATCGGCATCATCACATGAAACCTGCAAAGACTGAGAAGTTTCCTCATTAGGACCAGCACTAGATTGCCCATCTGTGAAAAGAGGTAGCAAAGTATCATACATGTCTTTGGAGCTAACAGATGTCTCCTTAGTACATTAAAGTAAGGTCTGAATAGCATCTTCCACAAAAACAACATCACGGCTAACTTGAATGCATTTAGTGTGTGGATGATATAGACAATAGCCTTTTCTTTTAGAACTGTACCCAACAAAAATACATGGAGAGCTTGAAGAGTTAGTTTTCATGGAGTAGCCCAAAGGCTTTGAAGATGAGAGGTTTCCACATCATGTATGCAGGCAAAAGAAGGCTCTTTATGGACTCAAGCAAGCCCCAAGAGCTTGGAACCAAAGACTTGTGGACTACTTGCTAAAATGTGGATACAATCAGTCATGCAGATCCATCACTCTTTGTGAAGAAGGAAGGTAGAAAATTTGTTTTCATTTGTATATATGTTGATGATTTGATCATCATAGGGGAACATCAAGGACATAAAGAGGAAGCTTGGATGTGAGTTTAAAATCTCAGATTTAGAGATTTTAAGGTACTTCCTTGGGATTGAAGTACTATATAAAGAGAAAGGTATATACTTGATGCAAAGGAAATACATTCTAGATCTTTTGAAGAAGTTTGGCTTGCGTGATTGCAAGCCCATTTCAAATCCATTAGAAGTAAATGTTATACTAAGTGCTCATGAAGGTGAAGAAGTGAAGGACTTCACCATGTATATGTCAATAATTAGCTCTCTCTTGTATGCTACTATGACAAGACCAGATATTGCACATGTAGTTGGAGTGTTATCTCAATTTTTGCAAGCACCAAGAGTACCTCATCTTGTTGCAACCAAAAGGGTACTTTGGTATTTCAAAGGATTAGTGAATGAAGGTCTATATTATCCATTTGATGATGGATTAAGTGTACAAGCTTATTGTGATGCTAATTGGGTAGGTTCCAAAGATGACAAGAGGAGCACTAGTGGATATGTTATCATGCTAAGGAAGAAGAACGTCTCATGGATGTCAAAAAAACAACCAACAGTGGCTCTCTCATCAAACAAAGCTGAGTATAGAGGCTTAGCACAAGTCTCATGTGAAGTTATGTGGCTCAAGAAGTTGTTTGTTGATGTTGATTTGCAAGTTAAGCAAGTACCTATTTTTTGTGACAACATAAGTAGCATATGATTGGCTCAAAATATGGTGTTCCATGCAAGGTCAAAGCATATAGAAGTGCATTACCACTTTATTAGAGAGAAGATAATGTCAAAGGATGTCTGTTGGAGTTAGACGTCTGCAGAAGCACGCGAACAACATAATGAAGAAGAAGAAGCTTGGAGCACAACACACAATACTGAATGTATTACCACTAGAATGTACAAAGATAAGTAGCCCATTAGGGCAATAGGTGTATATACAAGTCGGGGGAAAACAACCTCCTAAAGAGGGAAAAAAGTGTCCCGGTGGTCCTAGTGTGTTCATACAAATCACTACCTAAATATATCAACAAATCCCCCCTGGGAGTGATGCGGTGAACAACGAGCTGGCACTCATGTATAAGGAAGTGCCAAGCTATGTGGAATCAATCCACAAAAGGAAGTAAGCCCAAAGCTTTGCAGAAAGCTTCAAACGTCTCCCTAGGCAAAGCCTTCGTGAAAAGGTCTACAATGTTCTCTTGCATGGGCACATATTCCAAGCTAATATCCCTAGTAGAGAACCTCTCCCTGACATAATGATAATGCACCTCAATGTCCTTAGTGCGAGCATGGAACACAGGGTTCCTCGCAATTGCCAATGCGCTCTGATTGTCAGAGAAGATGGTGGTGGCAGAAGACTGACCAACACCCAAATCAGCCATAAGGCATGTGAGCTTGGTTTTTGTTGACGTTAAGTATATTTCTTTTCCAAAACATTATTAGGGAATGATTGTAGTGGAGCTAGTAAGCTTGAGATTTTTGCATTGTGTATATGTTTGCCACTCACATTCCATTGATTGTTTGCACAATTCCCCCATGTTAATGTTCCTCTTGTGCACACACTCAAGAGAGGCCGACCCCCATTGTCCTTATACATTCCACATTTGGGCTCGCCGATTTCTGTTGATCTGTAATTCATATAGCTTAGCCTTGGTAATTGTCTTTCCCATATGAAATAGATGATTTAGTTTTGATTCCCTTGCCAACAAGATGTTTTTCATCTTCTTGCTTATGAAACACATGTCTCATGATGGATGGATTTGTTTTGTTCTTAGCTAATATCAAGTCGCATACTTGGTTATCCCACGACCCATTGTTCCATTGAACTAGTGTTCATTTGTTATAAATCGGTTTTTCTCCATGGTCTCCATTAAAAAAGAAATATGAAAAATGTTCGTTTCCTTTCCTTTTCTTGTCCTCTTGGAGGAAAACATCAATGCTGACAGGGGAGTTATGGATGAAGCATGAGAAGCTTGGAGTGCGTAGAGGAGGGTTTTCCAAAGGATTCGATTTCAGAAGAGTAATAATTTGGATGTAATAGCAAGCGGGATTGGTAGGGGGAAGGCAGTGGTCAGCCATTCTAGAAGGGTCAGAAGAGGGGGTGGAGTGTTGTACGTGTGGATAAGTACCTGTAAGTGAGAGAGATAGGAGGTGTATGAATAAGTGGGTGTGTCTAAACTTAGGCATAAGAGAGTCTAGGAGAGTGAGTGTATGGGAATGAGAGGGTGTGAGTGTGGCCGAGAAAGAGAAAGGTGACAGTGACAAAGAGAGTGAGCAAGAAGGGAAGGAGGAGAGCTTGTAGATGTGTGTGTGGGTGAAAGGAAGCGAGTGCAAAAAAAAAGAAGACGAGAGTCAACTCTGGGAGTGGATATTGGTTCACATATGTATGCAGGTCCTCATTCCTCTCTCCTGTATAATTGCCTTTGAGTATGAAGAGGTGCTTAGAAGAGTCCAAATAGGCCAAATCCGAGTGACTTAGGAAATCAATAGCATCTATTCGCATGATTTCCCTTGGGTTTAAGAAGGAAACATTTTGGTGCATCTGTCAGGATGCATATGAGCTAGTGCATAGACAAAAGAAGTATCAAACGAGAGATAATGGTGGGCTCCAAGTAATCCAAGTGGACCAATTCCATGGGGTTTGAGCAAAGTAAAGGCTTGTATAAACATCAACATTTTGGTGATCATACTGGGGAGTTGGCTTGGCACTCCTCATAGAGTCATGCCACGAGTTCGCTCGGTGCCCCAATTGTGCGGCATAGCCCATTGGCCCAGATTGAGTGTGTTGGCCTAGGTGGAAAGATGTTGCAAAGTCCGCAAGTCGGGGACTTTCAAAAGGTTGGCCCGAAGTTGATGAATCCCACATGGACTAGAAGTCGAAGCGCGTTTGAACACCCAATGAGAAATCGTGCATATGAATGTCGCTGGGTTGGTCCAATCTCGAATTACATTTGGTGTTGGTGTTGCAAAAAGATGCGGCGCATCGCAAAATTTTGCCCTCGTGTGTCTTGTCCATTGGACTTTGTTCCCGCATGCACGGATTGTGGAAAGAAAAGGTTATGCGAGCACGTGTGTCGTGCAAATGTCGAGGAGGTCTTGAAAAAAGAGGTTCATATATCCCTTGTGACTTTCTTCGTGGACACCGAAGATAATGAGAGTTCGTTGGCAAGCATACAACATCAGTTGGAATGTCTTCGTGAAGAGCGCGATAGTGAGAGGGTCAAGGTGGAAACATTGGAGAAAAATCACGCAAAGATAAAAGAGGTTGTAGACAAATGGGAGGAGCAATTCCGAGTGGTGGCAGATATAAGTAGAGTGTTGAAAGTGGAAAATGAAAACCTCAGAGGACAAGTCCAGTTGCTTGAGAGTGAAAAAGTGGCTAGGAAGAGCAACGACATGAGAGAGGAGGTCTTGGACCTTAGAACCGGCTTGATGATAGTAGATTTCTATGGAGTTTTGATTGAAGAAGAGCCCTCACGAGACAATGATGACCTTGCACAAAGAATCGACCAAATGGAAAAGGAAATCGAGGAATTGCGAGAGATGACTGGTAGATACGATGACCAAGCGGATAAGGTAGTTGAGGACTTCCACCTTGAGTTAGAAAGAATGAAAAGTGCCCAAGGAGAGAGCGATGAGAAAGTGAGACGAGTAGAGAAAGAGAATGCAAGGCTGAGTAGCAAGCTCGATAGGTGGATGAATCGGAAAGATGATGAGATGCAAGGAGAGGTGGATGACCCAAGAGCGGGGAAAATGGAGGAAGAGCTGAAAGCGGTGTTGGATAGGTTGGATGTGTTCGGAACGGAGTTAGAAAGGATGAAGAATGAATTGTCAAAGAAGGTAGATGATCTGGATGTAGAAAATATGAGTAGGATTTGGGAGGAAAGATCGATTAGAGAGGAAGTCGAGAAGTTGATCGTTCGAGTTGAGAAGAGGGAGGATATTCCCCTCGGATCTAAAAAAAGGATGAGAGAGTTAGAGAAAGAGATGGAGAAAATATGGAATCGATTCCAAAGAATTGACTCTGACATGTTCCAATATCAAAGTGATATTGAGCACAACAAACAAGGATTAAGAGACGTAGCAGTGAGGCTTGAGGCACTAAGAGGTACAACGGCTAATGGTAGTTTTCCAGGTCATCTGTCAGGTCAAGTGGAATCTTTGCAAGGCAGAGGTTGGAGGTGAAAGAGGAATCAACGAGGTGATGGATGTCTATAGGGATGGCTTGGGTCTGATAAGGGTTTTCTTTGTCAAGATTGCAAGTTGGATATGTGAGGACGGATGGATCGAGTGTGTTGTACGCTTAGGAACTGAAGTGAAACTTTTTGAGGTTTCAGGTCGATGAGGTGGTTAGTATGTGCGGGTTTTGAGAGGAAGGGTTGACCATGGCATTAGTGGTTGAAATTTTGAGAGGATATGTGTCTCATCGGGATTTCCATGGGGGGATATATGTATGTGCGTCATGATTGGGATGGTTGGGAAAAAGGCCCTTTCTTTTGTCTCCTAATTCTCGGGATCTTAGGCCGATAGGTGGGTGGGCCCACTTTGGCCGGGTGGTCAAAGCCATGAACCGATTTGGGTTTCGCATAGGGCTAGTAGTGTGTGCGTCGCGCACTATGTTGGGTTGGTAGATGGGTGGGACAAACCTGGTCGGGTGGTCAGGGCCATGAGTCGCATCTAGCTTCAGCGTAGGCCGGCTTGTGTGAGTAAATATAAATAAATAAATAAATGGAAAAAATTCCTTGGTCGAGCGGGGACAGAAGAGAGGTGAGAGAGCATGATGATCGGATGGGAATATGTGTATGTGTTGCGAGGATATGGGCAGATGTGGACTCCTGGTGAAGCATGTCAAATCGACACTTAAGCTCAGCTAGGATTTTGGCTTCGACGTGTCTGTGGAAGACTTGGACTTGAGGGACCCGATCGTGCTAGGTATCTTGTTTGTTTGCAAACCTTCGAGAAGTGTTCATTTTGGCTCTTAGGTGGTGCAACGACTTGTGAAGCGTGGAATCACGTTGACGATGAGCGGTCTTGTCGAGGTGACCCGGCATTAGACTTGAGAAGTCTTTGCCGTATATTCGTCAAGTTAGAGAAGTGGGTTGAGTATGCATGTGGAATAGGAGATTCGTGAGGTATTGATTGAATAGCTGAGAAGAGTGTCGAGAAGGAAATGTGGTTCCACTTTCTGTTTGCATGGGCATGTTATGCGCGACGAGAATGCATGTGTGATACGGGATCATTGTGTGCTAAATATATATGTGTGATGTGGATGATTGATATGATTTTCTTTTCATTTTTGTTGTAGATATTGTAATTTGATGAAAAATGGTCTAATGTTTCGGTGATTTTGTAGATAGGTGGAAATCATAGGTGAAGATGCGAACCAACATACAAAGTTGGTAAGTGAAGTGATTGATTTTTTATGGATAATGGATGTTGATTTAGTGTGGTTGCAGGTACGCCAGTGGAAAGAGATAGAATAAGTATGAGGTATGTGAATCTGCATTGATGTATTGTCGATGACTTGAATGGTTTGAGTGCAGGTGCTAATTGGCTTGTCGAGACGACTTCACAAGTAGAAGGGGGAGTATTTTAGCTTGGTTTTTGTCGATGTTAAGTATATTTCTTTTCCAAAAAACTATTAGGGAATGATTGTAGTGGAGCTACTAAGCTTGAGATTTTTGCTTGGCGTATATGTTTGCCACTCACATTCCATGGATTGTTTGCACAATTCCCCCATGGTAATGTTCTGTTTGTGCACACCCTCGAGAGAGGTAGACCCCCCTTGCCCTTATACATTCCACATCTGGGCTCGCCGATTTCTGTTGATCCATAATTCGTATAGCTTAGCCTTGGTAGTTGTCTTTCCCATATGAAATGGATGATTCACTAGTTTTGATTCCCTTGCCAACAAGATGTTTTTCATCTTCTTGCTTATGAAATGCATGTCTCATGATGGATGGATCCGTTTTGTTCTTAGCTAATCTCAAGCTGCAGACCTGGTTATCCCACGACCCATTGTTCCATTGAACCAGTGTTCATTTGTTATAAATCGGTTTTTTTCCATGGTCTCCATTAAAAAAGCAATATGAAAAATGTTCTATTCCTTTCCTTTTCTTGTCCTCTTGCAGGACAACATCAATGCTGACAGGGGAGTTATGGCTGAAGCGTGAGAATCTTGGAGTGCGCAGAGGAGGATTTTCCAAAGGATTCGATTTCAAAAGAGTAATAATTTGGATGTAATAGCAAGCAGGATTGGTAGGGGGAAGGCGGTGGTCAGCCATTCTGGAAGGGTCACAAGAGGGGGTGGAGTGTTGTACGTGTGGATAAGTGCATGTGAGAGAGAGAGAGAGAGAGAAGGTGTATGAATAAGTGGGTGTGTGTAAACTTAGGCATAAGAGAGTCTAGGAGAGTGAGTGTATGGGAATGAGAGGGTATGAGTGTGGCCAAGAAAGAAGAAGGTGACAGTGACGGAGAGAGTGAGCAAGAAGGGAAGGAGGAGAGCTTGTAGATTTGTGTGTGGGTGAAAGGAAGCGAGTGCAAAAAAAAAGAAGACGAGAGTCAACTCTGGGAGTGGATATCGGTTCACATATGTATGCGGGTCCTCCTTCCTCTCTCCTCTATAATAGCCTTTGAGTATGGATAGATGCTTAGAAGATTCCAAATAGGCCAAATCGGAGTGACTTAGGTAAATCAATAGCATCTATCCGCATTATTTCCCTTGGGTTTAGGAAGGTAACATTTTGGTGCGTCTATCGAGATGCATATGAGCTAGTGCATAGACAAAAGAAGTATCAATCGAGAGATAATGGTGGGCTCCAGGTAATCCAAGTGGACCGATTCCATAGGGTTTGAGCAAATAAAGGCTTGTATAATCATCTTTCTCTTGGGCATTTGGAGCTAACAAGGTGTCTGAGCCACACACACTCAACAGTTGCTGTGAAAGCTACCCTATACTCAGCCTCACAAGTGGAAGTGGCCACAGTAGGCTACTTCTTACTCAACCAAGATATACATGAGCTACCAAGCATGAAGCAAAAGCCACTAGTGGACACACGAGTGTCATAACAATGAGCCCAATCAGAGTTAGAAAAAGCATGCAAATCTGGCGGTAGTGATCCCCCCTTGGGATAAAACAACCCAAGTATCCGAGTACCACTCAAGTAGCGAAAGATGCACTTAAACGCTTGCCGATGCTTGACTGTTGGGCAATGCATAAACCTGCTCATCTGTGAGACAACAAACTGAATATCTGGCCGAGTAATGCATAAGTAAATAAAGTATCCAATAGCCTGCTGATAGAGAACAACATCAAATGCATCTCCAGCATCATGAAGACTCAGCTGTAAACCTGTCTCCATAGGAGCGGCAATAGGTTTACAGTCTTCAAGGCGCAAACGCTACAATAATGTGTCAATATATTTCGTTTGACACAAAGCCATTCCACCATCAACATGCATAAACTGAATGCCCAAATAATGATGCAAATTCCCCAAATCAGACATCTCAAATGAAGCATGAAAATCAGCCTTGAAATTAGCAATATGCTTCTCATAAGGAACAGTGAGCAGCATGTCATCAACATACACCACAATGATCAGAAGTACATCATTAGCACACTTGACATATAAGGTGCTTTCAGTTGGACTGTTCTCAAAACCATGTGCAATCAGATAGGCATGTATCTTTTCATACCAAGCACGTGGTGCTTGCTTTAAACCATATAATGCCTTCTTTAACATGCACACCTAGTTTTCATGCCCTTTCTGCACAAAGCCATGGGGCTAAAAAACATACACTTCTTCATGCAAGTCACCATTCAGAAATGTTGTTTTAATGTCTGATTGATGTACATTCCAACCATGATGAGCTGCAAGTGCACAGATGCTACGAATAGTAGTCATTCGTCAAGTAGGAGCAAAGGTTTCATCAAAATCAATGCCTCTTTCCTATGCATAACCCTTTGCAACAAGCCTAGCCTTATACCTATCAACTGTATCATCAACTTTACGCTTCAGCTTGTATACCCACTTAGTGCCAATGGCCTTCTTGCAAGGAGGCAAGTCACATAAAGACCAAGTACCATTCTTCATTATAGCATCATTTTGTGCTTCATCAAACGAAATAGGCTTAGTTTCATCACAAAGACTAGATGCAACCATATCATAGCAATGTGATGAAAAAGAGGCACTACGAGAGCCTGATCGAGTACGATATGACAGAGGTGCATCTAATTTTCTATCACACAAAGTCTGCACCAGCCGTTTTGGCATAGTTTTTGCTTGCTCAATATCAGCTCTCTCATCAACAAGTGCATCATGTAAATCTACATCAGAAATGGAATGATATGCATCATCACATGAAACCTGCAAAGGCTGAGAAGTTGCTTCATTAGGACCAGCACTAGACTGTCCACATAAAAAAAGGTAGCAAAGTATCATACATGTCTTTCGAGCTAATAGATGTCTCCTTAGTACATGAAAGCAATGGCTGAATAGCATCTTCCACAAAAACAACATCACGACTAACCAGAATGCGTTTAGTCTATGGATGATAGAGACGATAGCGTTTACTTTAAGAACTGTAACCAACAAAAATACATTTTACTGCTTTATCATCCAATTTTCTACAATGTTGTTCAGGTACTAATGCATATGCCAAACAACCAAAAACATGTAGATGAGCAACACATGGCTTACGATCATGCCAAGCCTCATATGGAGTGATAGATTGTAGCGCTTTAGTGGGACACGTGTTAAGTACATATGCTACACACATGAAAGCCTCAAGCCAGAAACTATGTGGTAAAGCTTGACTCTTGACCATACACCTTGCCATCTCCATGAGTGACCTGTTCTTCCATTCAGCAACTCCATTCTGTTGAGGTGTATACGGCACTGTACACTGGTGTTTTATCCCACGTTCATTCAGAAATGCATTAAAATCAGAAGACATATATCCCCCCCTCTATCAAAATGGAGGGTGCCCATTTTACATGCTGACAGATTTTCAACCAAAACCAAAAACTGTTTGAAGCACATGAACACTTCGGACTTTGCTTCCAAAACAAGGTCTCTGCATAGGACCACAGACATCACTATGTACAAGCTATAATTTTTGAGTAGCTCGAAGTGAACCATCTTTTGGAAAGGAGGAACGTTGCATTTTTCCCAAAATATAGCCTTCACAAACATGTTTTCTAGGTTCCTCAAGTTTGGGCAAAGAGTACACCATTTCAGATTTCTGCAAGCATAGCAAACTAGCAAAATTCAGATAACCAAAGCGTGCATGCCAAAGCTTTGCATCTGACATAGCCTGGGAATCATGTACTGTGTAAGATTCCACATTGATTTTCCACCCCGAAAAAAAAAAGATGTGTAGGTAATAATGAAATTTTATGTTTAGGATATTCTGTTCGTCTGCAAAATTTTGTAGCAATAAGTTTTTACATTCTCTCTATAGAAAGTTGTCGCATGAAATTTGTATGTTAAATTTGAGCATGAAGATGAAGGAATCTGAAAAAGTGTTGTATGAGAGAAAGGTAGAGTACTCTTAGTAGAAAAACTTTACCTAATTGAATTTTTGGTAGTTCCTATGTTTTATGTCTCATTTGGTTCCATGAAGATAGCTTAACGAAGAGATTTTTCATGTTTTTTCATTTCTCTAGAATTTTCGATTTTGCAAGGCCCAAAAGTGATATCTGGAAGTAGATTTGGACCTGAGGTATCTCTAACACTATTGTATAGATTTAACAATTAAATATTTTTATCTCTAACAAGATTAAGCTAATTCCTCACCGTTTTTAAGTTACAAGGCTTGGAAAAGTACCGTTTTCCAACACTTAAAAAAAAAAGAAGCCTTCATTCATTCATCTTATTCATGTTTGCAGATTTAGAAAATGCACATGGGTATATGAGTTATTTTTGGGTGACTGACGTGTGTGTGAGTGCGTTGCAGGGATCACCTCTATTTTTGCAGGTACGATTCTTGAGGTGGACATGAAAAGTAGATGCATGGGTGGTCTGGAAGTCTTGCATGAGACATGCGAAAAGACGCTATCTTGGAGCATGCAGATTCTAAGAGTGCGGGTCTAGAAAGGCGTGATTGGTCGTGCGCTGGAAAAAGGTGGAGATCCAAAAAGACGAAGACTGAGAGATAGAAAAGAACGATGGTCGTACAGTCATCACGATCGTTTTTCGGCTTTTGGAATTGTGATTGAGATTGAGATTGTGATTGCGATTGAGATTGGGATTGAGATTGTGATTGTGATTGAGATTGGGATTGAGATTGTGATTGTGATTGAGATTAGGATTGAGATCAGCTCGGGGGTGGTCGGGTGGATGAGGCTTCACATTGAAGCTATCTGATAGATTTTGTAACGCAGATTAGAACTACTTGTAAATCTGCACAGATAATAAAATTCTCTCTCTTCTTATTCTGCGTATACTCTGTTTTCCTTCTTTATATCTTGGGGTGTCGAAGCCTATTATTATATGTGGGATTGTGATTCAAGATTAGGAGACTTGTTACAAGTGGTATCAGAGCAGAGTTGGATTTTGGGACAAGATGCAGGCTTTGAAGAAGAAGATAGAAGAGCAAGAGGAGCTTATCCGTAGATTGAATGCAAAACTACATAAACAAAGATTCAACAAGCAAAAAGAGGGTATTGCAAATGCTTTCATGGATGTCACTGATGAAGGTGGTAATGGTGCGGGCACATCGAATGCACGTAGAGCTAGCCGACAACGTGAACCTGAAGAGGACGATGATGCAGGTGAATCTGCACTTAAGCAAGTGTTTAAAAGAGCAAAATTAAATAAATTTGATGGTGAGTAGAAAACTGGAGAGGATCTTGAAGCATGGATTGAGGAACTTGAAGATTTCATTGACCTGCGCGTATTTAGTGAGGAATCAAAAGCAAAGGTGGCAATTCTGCATCTGCGAGGAGTCGTAAAACTGTGGTGGAAATCATACATACAGACAAGAACACGTGAAGGTCGGATCCTCTAGAAAGAGTTTCGAGAGCAAGCAGAGAATCGTTATTGTTCTCCACATTATTGAATGGAAAAGAAAATGGAATTCTACTCTTTCAAGCAGTATGCGGATGATAGATAACTTGTCTGTTGAAGAATATAAGGAGAATTTTTTGCGTTTACATAAGTATGCACTAGAAGTTTTTGGAGATGCCCTGAAAAGTAAGTTTATTGAGGGTTTGCGGGAAGAGCTTCGCTATCAAGTAAAGGGGTCCGGATGTGTAGATTTTCTTGATGCGGTTGCAAAAGCAGAAAACTTTGAGAAGATGGAGAAGTTTACCACGAAAAAGGCATCCAAATCAAGGTTTATCTCAACAGGACATCGACCCCCAAGACCTATTTCAATAAATCCAAATGGACAGAGATCGACTAAATCTATTAACGGTCAAGGAGGAAAAACTAAGCCGAAGCAAACAGATACACCTAAGAAGCAAGAAGTTATGCACTGGCAACGTGATTCTGATTTCTTGGAGCGGGCTAAAAGACTGGGACTTTGTTTTCGATGTGGAGAACAAGGACATCACACTTTTGAATGTCCAAACAAGGCCATCAACCATTCTATACAAGCGAAGATAGCTCATCTACAAGAAGAAAACATAACAATTGAGGAAGCGGATGATCAAGGTAATTGTTCTGGCCCTAGACTTCAATGCATGAAAACTTCTTCTCATTCAAGGGCATCAGTGATTAGGATTATGGGGGCCATATCCTCACGTAAGGTTAGTTTCTTGATTGATTCGGTTAGTACAAATTGTTTCCTTTCACTTAAGTTGGCAGAGGCTTTAGGGTTGCATATTGAGATGCAGACTAAAAGAGCTGTACAGATGGCTAATGGTAGGATACTCTATACTTGAGGATGTATTGAGAATCTTGATTTTATGTTAGGAGAACATAAGTTTTTGGGTACCTTCCATGTAATTGAAATGAGAGAATGTGATGTAATCATCGGAATGGATTGGCTAGTTCATAACAGTGTCGTGATTGATTGTGAAAGCGGGACCCTTACTTTGAAAATAGAAGGGAAGGAACATCATCTTGCAGGCAAGTGTAATTCAAGTTTTTCTCCTATTTTTGCTATAAAGTTGATTAGGGGTATTCGAGAGGGTTGTGAGACATATTTGGTTTATGTGCATGACCTTCAGGAGAAGAAGAAAGAAGAGGAAATATTTGAATATGTTAGAAAACTTTTAGATGAGTATGCATATGTATTTCCTGATGATCTACCAGGCATGCCTCCTCCTAGGAAAATTGACCATGCTATTGACCTTTATCCAGGAAGTGAGCCTTATTCTAGAGCACCTTATAGGTTCAATATTGATGAATTCAAAGAGTTGAAGCTCCAATTGGATGATCTATTGAAGAAGGAGTTGATAAGACCTAGTATTTCACCTTGGGGAGCACTTGTTTTGTTTCAGAAAAAGAAAGATGGTTCATACAGACTTTGTATCGACTATAGGGGATTGAACAAGAAAACCATTAAGAACAAGTATCCACTACCACACATAGATGAACTGCTGAGTCAATTGAGTGGTGCCACAGTATTCACTAAAGTTGACTTAAGATCGGGATATAATCAAATTAGAGTAAAGTATGAGGACATACCCAAAACCGCTTTTAGAACACGATATGGTCATTATGAGTTCACAATTTTGCCTTTTGGATTGACAAATGCTCTTGCAACATTTATGTGTTTGATGAATAATGTGTTTCATGAATATCTCGATGAATTTATATTATTCTTTCTTGATGATATATTTGCGTATTCTAAGGACGATGATGAACATGCATTGCATCTCAAGAAGACTGTACAAAAACTAAGAGAGCATACTATATGGTAAGATGAGTGAATGTTTTTTTGCAAAAGGGGAAGTGACTTATTTTGGGAGAGTTGTTTATAAGGAAGGGATTCATATAGATCTTGAGAAAGTTAAAAGCATAGTTGACTGGCCCACACCCAAATGTGTGAGAGATGTGAGAAGCTTCCTTGGTTTGGCACAATATGAGAGGGCACACATTAGGGAGTTTTCTTGAATTGCAAATCCTCTTACAAAATTGACAAAGAAAAATAGAGAGTTCACATGGAACGATGAGTGTCAAAATGCGTTTGACGAATTTAAAAAAAAAGTTATTGAAAATTGTGTGCTAAAGATACCTAAGATAGGGAAGCCTTTTATTGTTGCATGTGATGCTAGTGGAAGCCAAATCGGATGCGTACTTTCACAAGAAGGGAGGGTAATGGCTTATGAGTCAAGGAAATTAAGGAAACATGATTAAATTATACAACACATGACTTAGAAATGCTTGCAGTTGTTCATGCACTTAAACATTGGAGACACTTATTGCTTGGAGTAAAGTTTGAATTAAGAATAGATCATCAAAGACTTAAATACATATTTACTCAACCTTTACTTAACAATAGACAAAAATGATGGATACAATTGCTAAGTGAATATGATTTTGATATTAAATACTTAGAAGGAAAAGAAAACAAGGTGGCCGATGCTTTGAGTCATAAACCCTTATGCAGTTCAATTCTATTTTATCCTCTGATTTTGATATTGGAAAAGTATTAAAAGAAGATTTATTTTATGAAGCAATCTTGAAATTTTTGGGTATGAATCCAGGTTCTATGTTTTAGGGAAAATTTCATTTGAGAAATAATGATTTGTATTGTACTTCTCATTTATGTATTTCTTCAGAATCTGTTTTGAAAGAAAAGATCCTGCATGACTCTCATGATGCACCTTTCTCTACACACCCTGGTTTTTCTAGAACTTATGCAAAAGTGAAAGCTTCATATTACTGGCCACGTATGAAATATGATATTAAGAGGTATGTGGAAGAATGTATGAAATGTCAACAGGTTAAGGCCAAATTTAAAAGGAGTCCTGGCATGTTTCAACCATTATATGTGCTTGATAAAAAATGGGAATTCATCTCTATGGATTTCATAACAAAGTTGCCTGTGACCAAAAGTGGGCATTATACCATCTTTGTTGTCGTGAACCGTCTTACAAAGATGGAACATTTTCTTCCCATGAGGAAAATTGATACAACTTTGCATGTTGCTAAACTTTTCATAAAAGAAATTTTTAGGTTACATGGTATACCCAAAAGTATAATTTCTGATAGGGATGCAAGGTTCACATCTAATTTTTGGAAAGCAACATTTCAATCCATAGGAACAAAATTACGCATGAGTACTGAATTTCATCCTCAAACCGATGGTGAGTCCAAAAGGTTTAAGAGGGTGCTTGAGGATATGTTACGCATGTATGTGAATGATAAGCAAAACAACTGGGTTGAATATTTACCTTTGGTTGAGTATGCATATAATAGTTCATGGCATTCCTCTATTAAGATGACACCTTTTGAAGCAATGTATGGTTATAATTACTCGCTATCGCATTCACTTTTTAATTCACAGAATCAGGTTGAAATATCCAAACAGATGCTTGAAAACATGGATTTGGAGTTAAATAAGGTAAGGAAAAACATGAAAGATGCAAAAAAACGTCAGAAATTATATCATGATCTCAAAAAGAGACCCTTGGAATTTAGAACAAATGATCTAGTTTTTTTGAAAGTGAGTCCTTCTAGATCAAATCTGGTTTTAGGCAAAGATCCTCGATTGTCTCCTCGTTATGCTGGTCCTTTCAAAATTTTAAAGAAAGTTGGTTCTGTTGCATATTTACTTGACCTACCTAACACTTTGAAAATTCATCTAGTCTTCCGTGTTGGATTACTTAAAAAGTATGTTCCTAATGCTGATCATGTTTTGCAGGACAAATCTAAGTTGAAGGAAGATGCCACTTTTGAGTTTGAACCAGAAGTTATAATGGATAGGAGAATTAGACATCTTAGGAATCGTGAAATAGTGGAAATTTTAGTAAAGTGGTTTGCATATCCTATTGAAGATTCAACATGGGTGGGTTTAGATGAGTTTATGGAACATCATCCTTCTTTCCAACTCTGAGGACAGAGTTCTTAAAAGAGGGGGAGAATTGTAAGATGCCACATTGATTTTCCACCCAGAAAAAAAAAAGATATGTAGGTAATAATGAAATTTTATGTTTAGGATATTCTGTTCATGTCTGCAAAATTTTGTAGCAATAAGTTTTTGCATTCTCTCATAGAAAGTTGTCGCATGAAATTTGTATGTTAAATTTGAGCATGAAGATGAAGGAATCTAAAAAAGTGTTGTATGAGAGAAAGGTAGAGTAGTCTTAGTAGAAAATCTTTACCTGATTGAATTTTTTGTAGTTCTTATGTTTTATGTCTCATTTGGTTCCATGAAGATAGGTTAACGAAGAGATTTTTCATGTTTTTTCATCTCTCTCTAGAATTTTCGATTTTGCAGGGCCCAAAAGTGATATCTGGAAGCAAATTTGGACCTGAGACATCTCTAACACTATTGTACAGATTTAACAATTGAATATTTTTGTCTCTCACAAGATGAAGCTATTTCCTCATCGTTTTTGAGTTACAGGGCTTGGAAAAGTGCCATTTTCCAACACTTAAAAAAAAAGAAGCCTTCATTCATTCATCTTATTCATGTTTGCAGATTTAAAAAACGCACATGGGTATATGGGTTATTTTTGGGTGATTGACATGTGTGTGAGTGCATTGCAGGGATCACCTCTATTTTTGTAGGTACGATTCTTGAGGTGGACATGAAAAGTAGATGCATGGGTGGTCTGGAAGTCTTGCATGAGACATGCAAAAAGACGCTATCTTGGAGCATGCAGATTCTAAGAGTGCGGGTCTAGAGAGGCGTGATTGGTCGTGTGCTAGCGAAAGGTGGAGATCCAAAAAGACGAAGATTGAGAGATAGAAAAGGACGATGGTCGTAAAGTCATCAGAATCGTTTTTCGTTCGGGAATTGCGATTGAGATTGAGATTGTGATTGCGATTGAGATTGGGATTGAGATTGTGATTGTGATTGAGATTGGGATTGAGATTGTGATTGTGATTGAGATTGGGATTGAGATCAGCTCGGGAGTGGTCCAGTGGATGAGGCTTCACATTGAAGCTATCTGATAGATTTTGTAACGTAGATTAGAACTACTTGTAAATCTGCACAGATAATAAAATTCTCTCTCTTCTTGTTCTGCGTATACTCTGTTTTCCTTCTTTATATCTTGGGTGTCGAAGCCTATTATTCTATGTGGGACTGTGATTCAAGATTAGGAGACTTGTTACATACTGCACAAGCCGAATCATTTACAGATCTTTCATAGTCTATGAGCTTATACAACCCACGACATAAAATGTGAGAAGCAATAATCACGTCGCCATTTGATAGATCATGAATTGTACATCTGTCATCAACAAATTTCACAGCCAAGCCAATCTTGGCTAATGCTAAAACTGATAACATATTTTTCTGAATCCCTAGCACAAACAAAGCATCTGACAAAGTGAAAGAAATACCATCAACAGTAGTAAAAAAGATCTTACCAACTCCCATAACAGGATAAGAGGAGTTGTTGGCACATGTAACAATATTCCCTATAGGGGTAGGCTCGAGTGAAGAGAAGAAACTACGCTGTGAGGTAATATGTTTGGTTGCCCCACTGTCAAAGTACCAAACATCTAAGTCCACTACAGACATGCAGTGCTCATGAGAAGATGGGTCAAAACTGCAAACAGTAGTAAACGCCCATTCTTCTTCTTGCACAAGATTAGCAGACTTTATTTTTCATGTAGAGGCCTTTGCAACAACCATTCCAGCCTCTTTCTTCTTTGCCTCTTTAGCAGCCAATTTTGGACAATTCTTTATGATATGATCATTTCCTTTACAGTACTTACAAAACAATTTTTGCTTTTCTGATTTCTTTTCATCTTTGTCTTCCCTCTTTGATTGTGCAGAATTAGCAGATTTTGGTTACTAGTTGAAGAGCTCCATTTTCCTTTGCCCTTCTGACTAGCCAAGAAAGCTTGATCTGCAACACACATAATGGACCTGTTCTGCCTGGATTGATCTTCTTACAATAGAGTAGAGACTAAATCCTCAAATGATAAGGCATTTGGATTGCCTTTCATCATCAACCAAAGAGTAGAAGCAAAACTCTGATATGAATCAAGAAGACCATTCAGAACGGTCTTCACAAGTGAGCTATCTGGTATAATCTCATCAACAGAAATCAATTGTTCCTTCAAGTCTTTGATCTTTGTTAGAAAACTATCCATAGAATCACTTTCATTCATGTGCTCACTCTCCAACAGTTTTTGGAGGTAAGAAACACGAGCCTCATTCCTAGCTTGGTACAATGTGGTAAGTGTATCCCAAGCATCCTTAGCTATTTTGCAAGAGCAAATGTGAGGAATAATGGCACGTTTAACATACAAAGCTATGAATGCATGTGCCTGGGCATCTCTGCCATCCCAACAAATTTTCTCTGTAGGAGGTGCAACAAAAATTGCAGCATGAACAGGAATATGTAGAATATCATCATGTTCGACACCTTCTGCATTAGCTTCAGTACCTGTAGTTGTAACAGCTGCATGTGTGATAGGACATTTTTCAACACCCTACACAATGTTCCACAGTCCTTTTGCAACCAATACATGTCACATCATATAAGCCCACAACAGGTAGTTGGTACCATCCAACTTATCCTCAACAAACAATATACGAAATACATCACTGCTTTCAGCCATGGTCGGTGACTAAAATGCCTTGATGCAAAAAATTGGCTGTATCTCAAAAAGTTGAATAGAACTGCCCAGATGAGTTTTGCTAAACCTGTAGCAGACTTCTAGATGCTTATACTGGCGAACCAAAATAGGTATATACCTTTTGCACAAAAAGATGAAATAGCCTACATAAGCACGACTAGTGCATTCGGAGGCCGAAATGAGCTCATCAAAATTTGTGCGATTCTGAGACTGCAACTAGAGAGGTGACGATGACGCCCTAGATGAAGCGGTGACCTGCTCTGATACCAATCGTTGGAGTTAGACATCTGCAGAAGCAGGCGAATAGCACAAGGAAGAAGAAGAAGCTTTGAGAACAACACACAATACTGAATGTATTACCACTAGAATGTACAAAGATAAGAAGCCCATTAGGGCAATAGGCATATATACAAGCGGGGGGAAAAAAACCTCCTAAAGAGGAAAAAAAGTGCCTCACCGGTCCTAGTGTGTTCACACACATTACTAGCTAAATATATCAACAATGTCAAGGTGGAGCATGTCAATACAAAGGACCAATATGCAGATATGTTTACCAAAGCATTGGATGGAGTAAATCTACAACACTTCAAGGCATGCATTGGAATGAAGGACCTACGCATTGAGACTTGAGGGGGAGTGCTGAAAATCGAGTGTAAATCATGCAAAAAGGCTCAACCACAAGTTTTGCAAGTGGACCAATAAAAAAGGAGGACCCAAAGTCATGGAATAAAGTTAGAAGCTCCACCAAACTCAATCAAATTCAAATCTCATCAAATCAGCCACCAAAAAGTGCACCTAAACTGATTGGTGGGTGGTTAACTAAATTGTAGGAAATGTAAAACTCTATATATGCATCATCCCGCCTTTGTTTCTTGTGTTGTATGCATTCCATGAGTTTCCCACTTAGTTTAGTGAAGTCATAAACTCCAACAAGCAGCCCCCTTGCTTGCTTACCTCAATTTCTCATGATTTTGTTGCTCTCTATCTAGAGGCGTAGTTAGGCTTTTCCAAATCTGATTGTACTAGAGTGTAGAGCATTGTTTGCTCTCTCATTCTACTCGTTTTCATTGATTTCAAGCTTCATTCAGTCTCTCATATAGTGCTCTGAACTTTGCCAAAGTTTCAAGTTATTTGGCTGAGTGAGTTGTGAGAAATTGCGAACTTTGCGAAGGTATATCTCTGCACATAGGCAGAGAGTGTTACAAAGGGTGGTTCTCCCAGCTGGAATATCCATTTTGGATGATTTAAGCTTGTTGGGTAGCTCTTATAGTCTACTATAAGTCTACAAAGTTTCATTTTAATTGTTTGTAGTGGTGAAGAGAAAAGTTCAGAACAAGGAGCATATATCACTGCTTGTGGACCAAGTGGAGGGCAACCATCTTCCATTGTTGCATTGGGGTGTTAGAATCATCCCCCATCAATTTGGTCAGGCACTTGACTGTCCACCTATAAATAGAGGCAAAAAAGATTCATACACATCTTTGGAGCCAACTCATGTCTCCTTATTACATGAACATAATGGCTTAATTACATCTTCCAAAAACACAACATCACGACTGATCAAAATGTGTTTACTCTGTGGATGATATAGAGGATAGAGTTTGCTTTATAATTTTACCCAACAAAAATGCATTTCACTACTTTCATAATTGTACCCAAAAAAAATTTATTTTGATGTTGTTTAAGCACTAATGCATACGCTAGACAAGCAAATACATGCAAACGAGCAATAGATGCCAAGCCTCTTATGGAGTGATAGATTGTAGTGCTTTGGTGGGACATTTGTTAAGTACATATGTTGCACACATAATAGACTCAAGCCACAAACTATGTGGTAAAGCCTGATTTTTGCCCATACACCTCGTGATCTCCATGAGAGACTTATTCTTTCTTTTAGTATTTCCATTTTGTTGAGGTGTACACAACAATATGCACTGGTATTTGATCCCATATTCAGAAAGAAATGCATTAAATACAGAAGACATGTATTCCCTCCCTCGATCAAAATGGGGGCTTCCCCTTTTACATGTTGATAGATTTCTAGCCACTACCAAAAATTGTTTGAAGCATGTAAACATTTCAGAATTTGCCCTAAGTATGCTCATCATTTTTAATGCAATTTTGAGACTATGATTGGAGGGGTGTGGATGATGCCCTAGATGAAGTGGTTACGTGCTTCGATATACATTGTTGAAGTTTGAGGTCTCTGGAAGCACCCAAATAGGTCCTAAGTGTGTTCACACACCACTATCAAAATATATCAACATTTGTTTGGGGAAGTTCTATCACTTGATAAGCTCGGGGGTATTTCTAGTTTAAAGGTTGTTCTCATTCCTATTTTTTTGTAAACATGTACACATATGCAAAGAGGCTACCTATTGACTTATTCGTGTGAGATGAACAGTATGAGGAGGAACCCCTACAAGAAGAAGAAGTTGTTCCTTCAAAAATCCTATGCCAGTGTTTGGACATATGTGGAGCAGAGCTTGCACATGCTTGCATCTTAAAGTCAAAGATGGATGTTATAGGAGGAAAGTGGCTCATAAAAAATTATTTGAAGCAAAGCAGAGGAAAATTGACATCACCTGACGAATCTTAATTGATTCTCCATTGATTACACCCTTGATAATGGATCTATCATTGACCCCCGCTCTGTTTTGTATCGTGGTATTCTATTTTCGAATTGGGGCTATGCTCTTTTACTTATGTTATGATAGTTTGTGACTCTAATTGCAACTCCCCCATCATTTGAGGATGCTATCATCTCATTAATGCATAATAGATTTCTTTCAACACACACACGCGCATATATATATATATATATATGTGTGTGTGTGTGTGTATGCATGTATATATATACATACATACATGCATACATATGCACACACTCATATATATATATATATATATATATATATATATATATATATATATATATATATATATATATATATATATATATATATATATATAGACACACACACACTCAGATACATATATATGCATACATATACATGTATATAGATATACATATATACAAATACATACATACATACACACACACACACGTGTGTGTATGTATGTATATATATATATATATATATATATATATATATATATATATATATATATATATATATATATATATATATATATATATATATATATATGTATGTATATATGTGTGTGTGTGTATGTGGGGGGGGGGGTGGTGGTAATTTTTTTAAATTTATGGGTAGAGTCTTCCTAAGAGAACCCACAATAGGAGAGCTAGAAAATGGATGTAATCTCATAAGCTTTGGTATTTCCAAGCTTTATGTAAAGTGCTACATGAGGGGCCCACTATTAAAAGATCAAGTCCCTCACTTATAAGAATGTTTTCGCTAGTGGGAGCAAGAGAGCTATTTTTCTTTCCAAATTTGTGCACAAGTTTTGTCTTTTGGAAGTGTGATTCCTCCATGTTTGCTGGCCCTTCATGCTTGAATCTCATTTTCGTGAAGGGTTTCTACCTTGAGGGTAACCAGTTGTGTTTTATGTGAATTATGTGATTTCATGTTCAGTACAACTTTCCTTCTTCTTTCAATATTTTTAATGAATATTTTCTTCAATTTTCCTATGCATACTTGTAGGCTTTTTTTTTTTACTAACTTCAATTTGATCTATCATAAATGTGATTTGTTAGAAATGAGAGAGATATGACCACTTTAGTGATTTGATATTTTCATCTCATCACTTGACGGTTAGTACCCTCTCCCTCCCTTGGACTCCATGATCTTTGATCCTTGATCGTGTGGGATGATCTTTGCAAAATTTTGTGAGGTGATAAAGTGCAAAAATTGTGTGGGGTGATCAAATGCAAAGACTCCATGATATGATCTTATGGTATGCTCTTTTGGAAAGATCGTGTGAGATAATTGTATTCACTTTGAGATAATTGTGTGTACTAGTGGTTGATCATTTGGGAAGCTTTTCAAGGGTCTTTTTATGTTGGAGTTTGAGGTTTGTGGAAACACAAAAACAACACAAGGAAGAAGAAGAAGAAGCTTGGAGCATAACACACAATACTAAATTTATTACCAAGAGAATGTACAAAAGAAAGCGAATAATAAGGGTAATAGGCATGTATACAAGCCGTGGGGAAAAAAACATCCTAAAGAGGGAAAAAAGTGCTCCAGCATACGTAGTGTGTTCACACACATCACTACCAAAATATATCAACAAATCCCCCTTGGGAGTGATGTGGTGAACAAGGAGTTGGAATTCATGTATAAGGAAGTGCTAAGCTATGTGAAAAGAGATCAATCCACAAAAGGAAGTAAACCCAAAGCTTTGTGGAAAGCTTCAAACTTCTTGTGAGGCAGAGCCTTTGTGAAAAGGGTTTGCAATGTTCTCCTGTGTGGGAACATACACCGAATTGATCTCTCTAGTAGAGAACCTCTCCCGGACATAATGATAGAGCATCTCAATGTTCTTAGTGCGAGCATGGAACACAGGGTTCCTCGCAATGGCCAATGCACTCTGATTTTCAGTGAGGATGGTGGTGGTAGAAGGTTGACCAACACCCAAATGAGCCATAAGGCATCTCAACCACACACACTCAAGAGTCGTGAAAGATTCCCTATACTCATCTTCACAACTAGAAGTGGCCATAGTAGGCCCCTTTGTGCCCCACCAAGATATGCATGAGTTACCAAGCATGAAGCAAAGACCACTGGTGGACACAAGAGTGTCATAGCAACCAACCTAATTAGAGTAAAAAAAGCATGTAAATCTAGCAGTGGTGATCCCCCCTTGGGATAAAACAATCCAAGTAGCCGAGTACCACTCAAGTAGTGAAAACTGTGCTTAACTACCTACCAATGCTTGACACCTTGGCAATGCATAAAACTACTTATCTATGAGATAAAAACTCAATATCAGGCCTAGTTATGCATAAGTAAATCAAGCATCTAATAGCTTGCTAATAGAGAACAACATCAAATGCTTCTCAAGCATCATGAAGACTCAATCGTAAAGCTCTTTCCATAGGAGTGGCAATAGGTTTGCAATCTTCAAGGCCAAAATGTTGCAATAATGTGTCAATATTTTTGTTCGACACAAATCTATTATGCCATCAACTTGCATAAATTGAATGCTCAAATAATCAAATGCCCCAAATTCCACATCTCAAATGAGGCATGCAAATGATCCTTAAAATCAGCAATATGCTTCTCATGAGGACTAGTGAGTAGCATTTCATCAATATAGACAACAATGATTAGAAGCACATCATTTGCATGCTTAACATATAAGGTCTCTCTATTGGACTATTCTCAAAACTGTGCAATTAAGTAGGCATGTATCTTTTCATACCAAGCACGTGGTGCTTTTTTCAAACCATATAGTGCCTTTTTCAACCTGCACACTTTGTTTTCATGCCCTTTCTACACAAAAACGTGAGGCTCAAAAACATACACTTCTTCGTGTAAATCACCTTTCAAAAATGCAGTTTTAATGTCCAACTAATGTACATTCCAACCATGATGAGATGCAAGTGCACAAATGCTACACACACTAGTTATTTGGCATGTGGGAGCAAAGGTTTCATCAAAATCAATGCCTCTTTCTTGAGCATAACCTTTTGCAACAAGCCTAGCCTTATACTTGTCAACTATTTCATCACGCTTATCCTTCAACTTTTATACCCTCTCAATGCCAATGGCCTTCTTGTCAAGAGGCAAGTCACATGAAGACTAGGTACCATTCTTCATGATAACATCATATTCTGATTGCATAGAAGCCATCAAATTTTTTGAATTTTGTGCTTCATCAAATGAAACATGCTCATTCTCATCACAAGGACTAGAGGCAGCTATAACATAGCAATTTGATGCAAAAGAGCATTATGAGAACCTGAACGAGTACGATATGACAAAGGTGCATCTATTTGCTATATTGCAAAGTTTGCAACAACCATTTAGGCATAGCTTTTGCCTCCTCTATATTGGACCTCTCATCAACATGTGCATCTTGTAAATCTGCATCAGAAATGGAATGATCTGCATCATCATGTAGAGCCTATATAGGCTGAGAAATTTCTTAATTTGGACCAGCACTAGACTATCCACCTATAAAAAGAGGTAGCAAAGCGTCATACGCATCTTTGGAGCTAACTAATGTCTCCTTGGTGCATGAAAGTAATGGCTGAATTGCATCTTTCACAATAACAACATCATAGTTAACCAAAATGTGTTTAGTCTATGGATGACACAGATGATAACCTTTGCTTTGAGAACTATACACAATAGAAATACATTTCATTGCTTTATTATCCGATTTCTTGTGTTGTTGTTCATGTAGTAATGCATATGCTAGACAACCACCCATTTTTCATTTTGCATAAGATTAGTACACTTTGTTTTGGGTGTAGAGGCCTCTACAATAACCATTCCAACCTCTTTCTTCTTTTCCTCTTTTGTAGCCAGTTTTGGAAAACTCTTTATGACATGATTATGTACTTTACAGCATTTGCAATATGATTTTGACTTTTCTATTTTCTTCTCATCTTTGTCATCCTTCTTTGGAGAATGCACATCCACCCATTATAGGTTTCAAAGGCATCTCATCTTTCCATATAGGATACTAAGTTCGTTGGCACACATCACACCTCTTCACATAGGTATGTGCATCCATGTGAAGCGTGGGCCACCAAAGACCTACAAATAGTATTGCCTTGATCACCTGATCTGGACCAAAGTGTCCTCCTATTACACCTTGGTGAGCAGTTTCCAAGATCTTAAGATATTCGCTCTCATGAACACATAGTCTTAGGTAACCATCTTTACCATGTTTGTATAAATTATCTCCAATGAGTGAGTAGTCTAGGGCTTCTTGTTCTAAACTTCTTTGCCTAGCAAAAGTCATCTCTTGAGGGAATGTTTTCATTCTCAGAAAGGCTACTAACAATTCACTCCAATCTGGTATTAGAGACACTTGGTATAGTGTAGCATGCTCCACAAGTGGTCTAATATGACAGGCTGGGCATTCTTTATGCAACTTATGGAAATCTTCTTCCATAGTCGGCCAGTGCACTCCGATTCTCCTTAGTATCTGTAGAGTTCTTTGCCTTGAGTAGTGTTGCTCTAATGCACCCACATGTGCTAATTGAAACCATTTCCTGTACTCATCCTCTTCCACACAACAAGCTAATATTCCTTGATCTTTATGCTTGTACATACTCCCTGCCATGATATGGTACTTTTGGGCTTTTACTACCTCCCTATCTTGAGTGTTTATTACTGGGTGGTTAGGCCTTATGTCAATATTGGCACTAATGTCTTAGACCACTGCTATAGAACTTCCAAATTAAACAAGTAAGCATTAAGAAGTTCATGTGATACTCCTTGTGGGGCCTCTCCCGACATGAGCCTAGATAGATGATCTGCTCTCAAATGAGACTTGCCTTTCCTCACCACAACCTCAAAGTCATATTCCATTAGTAAGAGGAACCATCTTACTAATATACCTGTATTGCATGGCTTGTTTACCAAGTACAATAGTGCTTGATGGTCAGTAAAAAATTTAAACTTATTTGCAAGAAAATAGTGCCTAAACTTTTTAACCGCATATACCATGCCTAATCTTTCTTGTTCGGTGGTCGTATAGTTTCGTTCGGCTGAATTCAACTGTCTTATAGCATAGGAAATTGGAAGATCCATATTACCTTCGCCCATAGGTTGTGCTAGCACACATCCAATAGCATAATTGGATGTATCCACGTGAACATGAAAGAGCTTATTCCAATTTGGTGTCGTCAAGATTGGTGCTGAACATAATCTCCATTTAAGCTCATTGAAAGATTTCTCACATTCATCAGTCCACTCAAAATTGGTCAAAAGCCCATACAAAGGCTTTGCAATGATGGCATACATGTGTATAAAGCGTCCGTGATAGCCACAATGCCCCATGAAAGCTTGCACTTCCTTGACATTCTTTGGCCTAGGTAGTTCTGCGATAGCTCTCACTTTCTCTTCGTTAGTGGATATGCCGTTCTTTGACACTATGTGTCCTAGAATCTTGCCTTGCCTGACCATGAAACCACACTTTTCTGGGTTCAGGCAGACTTGATATTCTCTACATTTGTCAAAGATTTGCCTGAGTTCAGGTATATGGGTCTGTCTAATGTTGGAATGAGCACAGAGATCATCAACATAGACTTCCTAATTCTTCCTCATGAATTCTTCAAATACATGACACATCAGTATCTGAAAGGTAGCGGGTGCATTGGTAAGCCCAAATGGCATTACTCGAAAAGCAAATATGCCCCACTCTGTGGCAAAAGCCATCTTATGCTGATCTTCTGGGGCAATGGCTACCTGATTGTAGCCAGAGAATCCATCAAGGAAGCTGTACACTTCCTTGCTTGCTACTCTTTCTAAGAGATGCTCAGTGATAGGAAGTGGATAGTTATCTTGAATAGTGGATACATTAATGTTCTTCAAATTAATGCATACATGTAGCTTGCCATTCTTCTTGGGTACCACTACAATGGGGGACACCCATTCAGTGTGCTCAATTTGATAGATGAGTCCAACTTCAACCAAGTGATCTATCTCTTCCTTTACCTTAGAAGCATAGTTATTGTTATACGTGTATGGCTTCTGCTTAGAGGGTTTTGCATCTGAGGTCATGGGAATTGTGTGTGAGCATATGTCAGGGTCTACACCTTTCAAATCCTTGTAACTCCAAGTGAATACATCTTTGTATTCTCTTAGCAAGGCTATTAGCTCGTGCTCTTCTTCATCTGTCAAGTCTTGTCCTATGTATGTGCATCTTTCTTCTCCTTCTTCTATGGCTACAACAATTTTCTTGGTGGTTTCTTTGTTATCATAGGCCTCTTCCGATTATGCATCGCGTTTAGGCATTCTTATCATGACTCTTCTATCTTCTATCTCATACTTTTTGAAGTTTTCTAGGACCTCAAACAAGGATTCCTTCTCTTCTGACGTGATTTCTTTCTTCCTTCTCTTCTGACCTTCATTTTTGGTGGTCGCCTATGTAGTTAACCTCACATCATTAGTAAGTTCTTCATGTCTCTGAGGGTGAACTTCTACTTCATAGAAATATTCCTCATATGATGCAAAAGGTGAGTCCATAATGATTGAATCTAGATCGGAGTCACTTGCATCCTCAACAGTGCATCAGTGCTAGGTTCACATTCTTCAATAACTGAATCACACATGATTGGATCTATTGAGAAGACTGAAATGTCATAGCCATCCTCATCACAGTGGGGTGTCCACTGTTCTTCATTGATGGCCACATCCATTGTTGCTAAAATTTCCGCCTAACCATGAGGTTCAAATTCTTCATCTGGGAAAACTACAGGTGTATATGTTGGGCCTTGCATTGATCTATGAGTCTCCTTCGCACCTATCTTTGTGGCTTTTTCTCTCTTCTCTTCTTCTACTGCTACTTTACACATCCAAAGTGAGTGTCTTCATGCATCCATGAGGATCCTGATCACATGGAATGCAGTGACTCGGTATCATCTTTAGTTCTATGGATGGGATTCCATTGGATGGGGGTACATCTCTATGAGAGTTATCCTTAAGATTAACTTTGGTCGTAACACCTAAGTGTTGCAAACACAAGGCATTGGTTCCCCAATCTTGTACTACTTGCAACTGCCGCATAAATGGTCTTCCCAAAATCATATCATAGGCTTGATTCTTGCTGAAGTCACATATGGCAAAAGAATGCTCAAACTCTACTTCACAAGTGTGAGAGTTATTCCTTCAAGTAATCATAAGGGTCTTTCTATGTGACCATCAGCCATTTGCAATTTCATTCTTGTTGGCCTGAGTGTTGGCTTGCCCCATCGCTTCCATAAGGAAGTGGTAGCAATTGCAACTCCTACTCCTAAATCCAAAATTGCCTTGGTTGTGTAACCTTGATGGATAATTGGAAGATATGTGTTTTCTTCTTCTCCTTCACTCATGTCTCCTATCTTGTCCAAGGGTATTTCTGGCACTGTTCTATAAGATCCTACTTGAGAACGAGGTTTTGCTAGTTCTGGCACTTGATTGGCTACATGTTTCCATAGTTCCGGCCTAACCCTGAATAATTCTTCTAAAGTGAGATTGCACTGCACTTTAGTGTTTTTCACTACCTCTGTGTTCCTAGGTGTTGAGGGTTCTAAGGTTCAACACAACATCGAATTAAGGAACTAAACAGAGTTACTTATTTCTCCGTTAGCACTAATCTTCACACCCAGAGATTCCACCGAAATTGCATCTAGAAAGTCCACCGGAATTTCATCGAAACGCCTTCTTTCCGGTAACTTCTACCAATTCAGTATTACACAATCGCATTTCAAAGTTTCACCTTTCAGAAATGTACAACTTCTTACACATTTCACAGACACCAGAATTTCATTGCGCTTCTTAGCAGACAATTTGAGTTCCCCAAAATGACTTAACAGAACTGAAGGACTTAAACAAGAACTCTTATTAGCGCGAACATCTGCTACTCAATACTTTAATAGATTTAATGCTGTGATTACAGATTTGCAAATACCAGAACTTCTTAGTTCATATTTGTTTATGTATCACAGGATATTCATCAATGGTAGATGACTTATTATTTTCTGCAGACAACAATTTCTTCTGGTACTCCTAGATTCCTATTAGGAGAGTTTCTTCATCTCCAAGATTGTTGCGTTGCTTCCTCTCCTCACATCTTCTCTTCTCTTCGGAACTTCTACCACGCCTTGCGGCTGTCGCGAACTCCTTTCTTGTGACTTCTCCTGCTTACGATTGCTACGAACTTCCTTTCTTATGACTTCTCTTCGCTCTTGCGACATGTCCTTTTAATCTCAACATAGCCGTCTTTTTCTTTTTCTTTTTATTTTATTTTTCCAGATTTCCCTGCCTTCAACACCTGGCACAGCCCGATGGGTAATTTTTGTCAAAAAAATTAGACTCGAATTTAACAATCCCTTGATCATATAAGATCTTGATCATATAATCAGATCCCGTGACTGTTTGGAAATCTGCTCTTCTTCTGCTTTAATCTTCCAATTCTGCAAATTATCAACATCTTGCTCTGCACCATGCTGCTTTTCTTGAAAATCTGCATCAAATATGTCCACCTTTTCCTCTAGTTTCCTTTGCAACAACTATTCCCGCAATCCTGCAATTATCTGTGTCTGCTCTTCAATCTGCTTCTCTTGCTTTGAAATTATAGATACTAAATCTTTTTCATGCCTTGAAACAAAGCATGTCTGCACCTGTTCATACCGAAGATTAAACATACCGAGCCACCGATTTTGAAAAACATTCCAAATTTCTGAACATCCTTATGGAGTTGCTACTTCAATAATCCTATATCCAACTTCGTCATTAACGTAGCATCTAACTTCACATCTTCATCATTTAATATCTGCTTTTCTAATTCCTGCAAGATTTGTATTCTCGATTGAAGAACTACCTGTTCCTTCTACAAAGTAGCATTTAACACTGAAAAATCCATCATTTCTTTTCGAATCTGCGCTTGCACAGACATCTGCCATTCTTCAAATTCATGCATAGACTTCTTTGTACTAGACAATTCTATCACATATTGCATCTTTTCATTCTTCAATTCTTCCAACATACATATCTTCTTATCCAATGCATCCTGAAGTTTTTTAGTCTTCTCCTGCAAAGACTGATAATCATTCATATTAATAAATACTTTTTTCTGTTCATGCCGAAGCAATCTTTCTTCTTGAAAAACTAAGAAATCCAAAACTTCTTGCAACCTCTTCTTCATGCCTGGCACATTATAATCTGAAGTATTAACATCCTTCAACATTTTTTCGCCCACTGATTGTAGTTGCTCCTCCACTCTTCTTTTCCTAGACAACTTAAAAACAGTTCTGAATGCTTTCGGATGCTCAACACTATTTGGCACCTGCAACCAAATATCTTCCTATATCCTTGCTTCTCGTCTCATCACTTGATGACCACAAAAATTGATCTCCTTTGGCCACACTATCTTCTGATCTTCGACTAGCTGCACGAACTCAAACAATGCGGCTAAATATGCTGATAATCGACTATTTGTTTGCGTCTTACGCCTATCACCAACAAAGATCTCACTATGTAGATGATCATACACCCAATGAGCCCAACTTACTTTTTCACTTGCCTCTGCATAGGCCAAAGGTGCAAAATTCTCCCTAGACATAGAATCAAATTTAATGATAAAACATAATCTTTCCAAATACCATTTTAGCTTCTCCCTTCGAACATAGCTTACATTCCTCATCATGTAGTACTGTCGTCTTCCTTCTCTAGGACCAAAGTCTTTCTTCAAAGCCTCCTCCGAACATTTTGGAATGACAACATCATCGTATATAGGCAATTGAAATAATTCTGCAACTAATTCCGGTGAAAATTTTACCTGAAATGATAACTGACCCTTCGTTTTCCGCATGATTTCCAGCTGACTCTTTGCATCATAATTGCATCTCCAGCGCTCCCATGGCAACGTAGCGAACTGTAATAATCCAATCCTTCTGAGACAATTCTCATTCAGAGCAGACTGTGTATCCACTTCCACTTTAAAGTCTGTGAATGACTCCATAAGCGTCTTAGCCGTTGCAGATGGCGTTGATATTTCCTCTTCATCCTCTTGTAACGAACTATCACTCTCCTCCGTTGTGGTTTCTTCCTTTCGCATTACAACTTCCCTCTTTCTCATACACCCTCTCATGACTCTTGATTCAGATGCTAATACAGAAAACGCTGGAAAAAGTATTATCCGGGAAGCCTTTAAGTAGAACTGAAAATATTCTTTCCACAAGTGCGAATGCTTGAACTGCCACTTACCACAATGATGGACGTACTTACGCATGTAACACTTCATGCGACTCAATAATATTGTAGTATGGATTCTCATAAAAATCATCAACAATCGATTACTCCTCATGGCAATAACCCACTTAACAAATCTTCTACACGTGCCAAAAAAATCATGAAACAGAACACTCATTCGTGCTTCAAGAATATGAAATTGATATTTAAATTCCTCAATACTACATTTTATGATGCAAAAACTTCCAATCATACAATTCCGACAAATTGTACTTTGCAAGATAATCATTAGTCGAATACTAGCTTCCTTTTCATATTCCCTTCGATACCGCTGCTTCTTCTGGATCTGCTGACTCGGAATACAAAGTATACTGATTTCCAACATATCATTACTTGCAGACCCAGAATATTCCTTAGCTTGTACACCCTGATTTAGCAACGCTTCATTATCCATCATTGGTCCTGAGTTAACCCATAGCTCACTGTTGAATTGCAACGGTAATCCAAGTCTCCATTGTAATCGTAAAAATTTACTTAACGTAGTTTTAGACCAACACGAGGTCAGAAAACACTTTACCACAGATAAAAATGTAGAGAAATAAACTCTTTTACTACGATGATCACAAACTTTGCTGAAGTGTTGTGCTGACTTATGAACGACTTGCACCACATTAGCAGATAACCAGCCCAAATGTGCTGGCTTCCCTTGAAATAATTTCAGCCTAAATCCATTTATTGGCTTGTCCATCCATGTGCCAAACACATCTGCCACTCGAAAAGTGCCTTGACCCAAATCTTGCACAATCTGATATGGGCCCCTGTATCTTAATGTAAGCTTTCCTGGATGGGGTCCTAACTTAGAATTATACACCATCACCCAATCACCTTCTTTAAATAACTTAAACTTCACATTCTGATTTACCCAAGCTTGTCGCCACCTTTGAATCACTTTCGTAATGTATGCACTTATCAAGCGGTCCTCCTCAATCTGTAAAAGGTATTTACTCCTGTGTTTAACCGATAACTCAGGCGACATCTTCTCTGCCGTAATCTGCAAACTAGGAACTACAAACTCCATAGGTACTACTGCCTCCAATCCATATACCGACCGGAAAGGTGTCATACCTGTTGTCACTTTAAATGTTGTTCTGAATGACCACAAAGCTGAATCAAGAAATAAATCCCAATTTTTTTTATTTTCATGCACCAACTTTTTAAGAATACGCATTAAAGTTTTATTCGTGCTTTCTGCCTGCCCATTCACTTGAGGATGATAGGCTGTAGTCTTTTTATGCAAGATTAAATGAATCCTTGTTAATTCTGAAATCACCTCATTCAGAAAATGAGTACCTGTGTCACTCACTAACTCAATCGGACACCCAAACCTAGTCATAATATTACGATAAAGAAATTTGGCCACACTTGCTGCCGTATTATCTTTCAATGCCACTGCTTCCACCCATTTCGTACAATAATCGGTTGCCACCAATATATATCTATTACCTCGCTGAGTGGTAGGTTTAATAGGCCCCATAAAATCCATGCCCCATTTTTGGAAAGGATCCAGTGGTAATACCAGATGATGAGTCATCCCGTCAGAGTTATTAGGTTGAGCTAACCTCTGGCAAATCACACATCCTTTGGCATACACATGCGCATCTTTTAACATCGTCGGCCACCACAACCCAGCTTGCAATACTTTCTTTCCTGTAATATCGCCTGACAAATGACCTCCTGCGGAACTGGAATGTGCTTCCTGTAAAACAGCTGATTGTTCATAGTCTGGTACACACCTCCTAATAACCTGATCCACTCCCTTCTTGTATAATGCTCCTGCTATCACCAAATACGGCTTTTGAGTCACAAGAGAAGCAGATTGAAGCGTAGACACAGATAATTGCAGGATTGCGCAAACAGTTGTTGCAAAGGAAACTAGAGGAAAAGGTGGACATATTTGATGCAGATTTTCAAGAAAAGCAGCATGGTGCAGAGCAAGATGTTGATAATTTGCAGAATTGGAAGATTAAAGCAGAAGAAGAGCAGATTTCCAAACAGTCGCGGGATCTGATTATATGATCAAGATCTTATATGTTCATAGTTTCCTTTGCAACAACTGTTCCCGCAATCCTGCAATTATCTGTGTCTGCTCTTCAATCTGCTTCTCTTGCTTTGAAATTTTACATACTAAATCTTTTTCTTAGTTATGCTCTCAGTTTCACTAACCTTGGAACTCTTTTCCTGTCCTAACCCTTGGTTTTGTTGTAAAGCCTGAGCTCTAGTGACCACTTGCACAAGGGCAGTGGAAGTTACACTTCCTGTAGAGTCTACAACTAACCCAATAATGTTGATAGGAGTGATTTTTGGCATATTGTTGGAGTTCTTAGGACGATCTCGCAAGAGATGCTCTTTCCCACAATCGGGACAAAAACCTTGAATTGTCAGAGATTGGGTTTGTGTCGGTGTAGGCATAGGGCAATCACGAATGAGGTGATCTCCCTTTCATTGATAACACAGTCCTCTAGGAATTGGGGATCTTACCTACCTAGGTTGAGGTCTAGAGTTGGGGTTTGCGTACATGACATTTGCATACTTTGGCTCCCAACTGGGTTCACTCGGGTCTTCATAATAGTATGACTCGTTAGGCTCAGGTGACTGCATGTAGTAAGCATGTGGACTATCAATGTGAGTAGCATCAAAACTATGATCACTAGGGTCACTTTCTGAAAGCAATGGTGTTACTGGCACTATGCTCTATTCAGATTCTCTTCTGTAGCTGCGTACTTCATTGGAATCACATTGGCTGGTGGAGGGGGCTACTGTGCCAAAACGGGTTGAGGTCTTTGTGGGGCCTTATATTGTGGTTGGTAGGGTTGTTGAGGCTTGGCATAGTGCTGTGGTGGGTATTGGTTCTGGTACCTTCCTTGTTGAGGGTATGGTTGTGGATAAGGTTGCCTAAGGGCTTGCTTATTGTATGGGCAATCTTGCGAGGTGTGATTAGTGTATCTCTGTTATATGGTGCAGTATTGACTACTAGGGTTCACTTGGGGTTGAACCATAATGGAACATACATGCGCCATATGGTCACCTCCACAAGTATAACATCTTTTCACTAGGGAAAACCTTGCTATTTGTTTGCTTGATAATCCTAATTTCTGAGCTACTTTCTCCGCAAGTTCCTCAATGGATGTGGATGGGTTTGAATTGAGGCTAGTAGAGCTATCTAAATCTCTGTAGATTTTTGAAAGCTCTAATTCCTCCCCTAGGTTATCCTTGATGTCGATGCACATGCGTACAAACTCTTCTATGGTCCTAGGGTCCTTCAAGTACACATATGATCTCAATTTGGTACTTAGCAGTCCATCCAAGAATAAATCCACTTGTTTGGCTGGTGTGGGTAACTCATTTACAGGACATCTTTCTAGGTATTCCCTAAACCTTCTTCTTGCAAGTCTAACCGTCTCTTGACGTGTCTGCTTGAAGCTATGAATCAGTGAGGAAGTATTGTGCCACATGCCACTCTTAGAAAATTCTATGATGAAAGCCTATGGAAGTTGGTCTATGTTCCTAAATTGGCCTTGGTGAAGCGGTTCAAACCATGTAAGGGATGTGTTCTTGAGAGTTAGGCCAAAGGCATTATATTGAGTGAACAAGTCTTCAACTTGTTCAGCTCTCAAAACTTGCCTGAATTCTACCACATGATCGTATGGGTTTCTGGTGCCATTGAAATAGTTCTTCATGGACTTGACTAGTTGTGTAGGCCTCAAGGTCCTCCTATGTCCTCTACGCCTTGGCAGAGGGAATTCATCAGTGTTTCTTTGATTCCTTGGGTCTCTAGGTCTCTCGGTTTCCATTCTATCTATCTCCATTCTAGTTCGTTCTCTTCCTATTGGGTTAGCAAAGCTTACCTCAGGTCTATCTCTAATCCTATCCCTTCGAGCTCCATGAGCTTGGGATGTTCCAGCTCCTTGGTGGCCATAAGAGACATTAGATCTTGGTTGGGGAAAAATAAATTCACCCTTCCAAGTGTAGGCATGCCTACCATGCTCTGTGACCACAAAGATCCTTTCTGAAGTGTTGTCTAAATAGGTCACTTTGTTAGGGCTATGGGGATCTTCAAACTCATAGATCGTGAGCATTCCTGCCTTGTTAGACTGGTTAGTCTTATACCTCCAAAAAGCTTCATCGGTCTCTCGGTTCAAGAGCAGATCTATGCTCTTATTGTCTTGGGGAACCCACTCTAGCGTGCTGATTCTAGTGAGGACTGATTTGCCTTGAGGAGTTCTGGGCTCTCTTGCTAAGTTCCCTTGCTCTATGTCACCTAAGTCTATCTCTGGAATGACATTACCAAATTCGTATGTTTGATCCGGTTGGTTGGTGACTACGTACATTGTCCCTTCTTTATCTAAGTATGCACCATTCTCAAATTTAACGACTAGGTGTTCTAATCCAAAGGGTTGATCAGAGTTTTTAATCTAGACAACAGATCTTCTCAGACCGTCCTCATAGATGCGAGCACCTAATCGGTTGGTCCTGATGTATTCAAATTGAGTTTTGTATGGGCCTTCAGGTTTCTCTAAGTACGCCACCCCTGAACTTCGTGTGGGTCTCTCCATACCATAAGACATCCCGGATTCGCTAGTTTCAGAGCTAGGATAGTGTGGACAATTGCTTAACTGTTGGGCCCAAGACCTAGCACTGTGATTGACACTTGCCTCTGAAGACCTAAGGCTTTGTCTATGTTGCAGAGCTAAAAAGAGCACAAAGCAGAGAAAAAGACGGGCCCCAAAATTTTTCCGATTTGGACATCATATTTTTGTATCATAACCATTCTTGTATATATTTTCCGTTGTAAAGGCACTAGAGGAGTCCTCTAGATGCATCTCCTCAGAAGATTAGAAACTTACCCATGTAAAATAGTAGGAAATTAGTCTTTTAGTGAATAAAGTGCCGGTCTCTTGTGTGAAAGGACCATTTTTAGGGCACAAGTATATAAGTCAAATTGTGACTCTTTGTAAAGACTTTTTGCCATTGTGAGAATAGAGAGCACAAAAATTCGAATTTGTGTCTTCTTCACTCTGTATCTTCTTCTCTGTGAGCTCGTATGCATGTGTATTGCTTGGAAAGAGTGTTAGGAAGTGTTGTCTATCCATGAAAGTGTTTGTTTGCTGTAGTTAAGGTGTGTGCGGAGCGTAGGAAGTGCTGAAGTGTAGGAAGATTTTTCTCGCGGCTCAGTATTTTGCTCATAACTTGAGGTAGGAGTGTCAGAATTGAGTGAAGCCACTGCCATTGGATGCGTCTTCTTGAGAGCTTCGAAATGCATATGCTATTCGCCATATTTGGAGTTCGGAGCTGGGAGAAAAGTCCAATTTACTGACGGCTGCTGCACCAAGTATCGTGACACCATGACTGTCAGTTGAAGCTTGTTTGGATTATCCTTTGCCTTGTTTACACTCTTTGAGTAGTTCATTTGCATTGATCATCTCATGAACACATGTCCTCATACACTCGGATAGGTTTGTATACTCATCGGATTGATAATTAAAGCGTGAATCCCCACTATATGCACTTGAGGGGGATTGAGGTATAGTCTCTTTCTCCACAAGTCCCTAAGTTGGTACTTAGGTCAACACGTTTTTGGCGCCGTTGCCGGGGAGTGTCGAATCAAACCGAGGCATTCCTGTGATGGTAAGTAGCTTTTTGCATTGAAGCAAGAGGAGGAGTGGTGATTTTCTCTTCTTTGGTAAGTCACTTTCAGCCGCACTTACTACTTCTCATTCTTGGAGTGTGTGTAGTGAGTTATTAGTTTAGGGAAGTGTGTGGAGTGAGTAGAGTAGGAGCAGTAGGAAGTTAGACTAGATTCCATTCTCTTTTCTCTTTGTTCTTTCAGCCTTTTAACTAGGAAGGATTTTTTCAAAAAAAAAAATAAAAACCCAAAACTTGTCTTTTGTACTTCACTTGTGATCAAAGCAAGTATCGTGAGATTCTGAGAGCGAGTATCGTAGACAAGGAGTTGAGCAATCCGAGCTACGCAGAGCTAGTTAGGAGGGGTAGAGGGCTGAGATAGAGTCCTAAGGTAAGTTCTTGTATCATTCCATCAACTTCATTACACAACTCAAATTTTTCAGAAGGAATCGATCTGCGTCAGGTATCGTTTAGGACTTACAGGGGTGAAAAAGTGTGATTTGGATTGATACAGAGAGTGAGGAGAGGGTAGAAGATCTTGTAAAACATCTGTGTGCAATCAAAACTTAAAAAATCTAGCAAAATTTTGAAAAAGGGTCAAGTATCGTGTTCTCTCGCGGTCGAGTATCGCGATACTTAGCAAGTATCGTGATCTCCTGTGGTTGAGTATCGTGATATTTCCCAGATATCGTGTATCGCGTTTCAAAGATCGTGATATTTTGCAAAGATCGTGTATCGTGCTATCACCGATCGCGATATCTGCTGTGTATCGTGTATCGTTATCTATCGATCACGATACTTGAGAAGTATTGTGTATCGCATTGGACAAGTATCGTGTATCGTCTCAGGAAAGATCACGATACTTATCAACGATCGTGTATCGTCTTTATCGAAGTATCGTGTATCGTGTATCGTGTGGTCCAAGTATCATGTTAACCAAGTATCGAGTATCATCCCTCTTGAGTATCGTGTATCAAGTATCGTTTTCCATCCGGTATCGTGTATCATGATAGTCAAGTATCGTGTATCGTGCATACAGCGATCGCGATACCTATCAAAGATCGTGTATCGTGTGGTCCAAGTATTGTGAGTGCCAGGTATCGAGTATCGTGGTTTGCAGATCGCGATACTTGAGAAGTATCGTGTATCGTGGGCATCCAGAGATCGTGTACCGTGGTCCCTGATCAAGTATCGTGTATCGTTGTGTTCAAAGGTCGTGTATCGTGAAATTTTGGAGTCAAGTATCATGACCTGAAAGCTTCTTTTTCAATCATTTTTTCTAGCCAAATTCCTCTAGAATTCTGATCCATAGTAAAGGACTCTAGAAGATCGAGGTTAACAAGGGCGGATCAGAGTTTTCAAGTGGATGAACCTGAGATCTGGAAGAACCCTAGGAAGCCGAAGAAGTGTAATCTCTTCTGTAGGTAGTGTAGCCGAGCCAAGTAGCTGTTCACATTACTCGGAGACCTCCAGTGAGTCAGAGGAAGAAATTCCCATGGCTTCAGAGGATATGCAAAACACAGTACCAATGATTGGCATGATGTCAATTATTGAGGGAGAGTACCGAACCTCCTTGGAGTATGTGAACACCAACCAAAATGAGATCCCTATTTATTTGGATGGTCTGAACAGATCAGTGGCCATACTAAAGAAGGCTTCAGAGGCTTACATAGTGCCTAGACCAGCAGTCAAGTATGCAGGAGGACTTTACATGGACAAAAGAGATATCCAGTATATTGTCACGGAACACCCTGAAAACATTAATGAACGTGGAGAAGAAAATAATGCTTCAACCTTAAATGGGGAAGGGAATGAAGAGCAAGTAACTACACCTAGAGGGAGATCTACTGTTGCTAGGATATGGAGAGGAGATCTGATTCCCAGGATGACTCCCTGATGGATGTGTATTTGATCAATGGGATGGAGCATCTTCTTAGAGCACATTCTTCAATATGGGAAGCTGCCCCTAATCCTGTCACCATCTATGAGTTACAAGATCCTGATTTCCCCACCATCATCACATATTTGGATAAGAATCAGAGAAGATATTGGCCCTTAACGGAATTAGAACGAACTGAGTTGAAATATCAGAATATTCCAGTGTTTCCCCCTAGGGACCAAGCCACTACTTCAAGAAACCTACTTGGAACGTCTCAAAATGATTCATATCAACAGTCGGGACAAACACAACAAACATAACAAACCCAAATTCCGGTCAGACCACATGTGCAGTTTGCAATGCTTGCAAATAACCCTAATTACCGATCTCAACCACCTGTTGACCCAAGACATGGAATTCCTGCCCCAGTCAGACCACCGGTAGTAAGAGGACCAGGCATACCCATAGGAAGACCAATTTTCCCAGTAATGCCTAGACCGCCTGAAGCAGGAAGAAGATTAAGACCAATTCAAGTTGCCAAATGCATGAGAAACCACTACGATGGCTCTAGTGAACCTTACAATCATATAGCCGAATTTAAAAAAGTAATCAGAGTCGAACAAGTAGAAGATTTCTTGATCCAATATGAGTCCTTTGGTCTTACTTTGTCAAACACTGCATTAGCATGGTTCCAGCCATTGGATCCTAATAATTTTCAAAACATGGAACAAGTCTATCAAGAAATGATTGAGGAATTCACTAAGTCAGGAATTAAAAACAACTCATCATCATTGATCCATAGCTTTAAGCAAGCCCCTACAGAATCAGTAAGATTGGCAGCAAGAAGATTCAAGCAGTATGTGGACAGATGCCGAGTGGAAGAGAGACCTACCCAAAATAAAATGGTGTCATTATTTTTGGAAGGATTATTGAATGGATCATTGAGATCTTTGGTATATGTAAAGAGAGTTCAAACTTTGCAAGAATGCATGAAGGAATGTATTGATCTAGAAGACAACCTAGCAGAAGATTTGAAAATACCCCAAGGTAGTTTGAAAAGTGAAGATTCGGCCAGTAGCACATCAAACCCTAAAAACAATGTAGAAGAAATAGCCGATTTGGTAGCAAAGAAGCTGAACGTTCAAGGACAGAGGAACTACCCCAATAACCCTATAAGAGTGCCCATGCTTAGAAGATGTATGCAGTGCGGAGGTGATCATCCTTCCCACTTGTGCACTAGGGGAGTAGTCCCACCACCTGCCTATGCTTATAATAGACCCACCGTCCCAGGACCTCTACAATATTGCAGTATAGAACAAAAATATACAAATCACAGTACGGAAAATTGCCCTTACAATAGACAAGCGAGACCAACACAGCCATATATGAGACCTTATGGATACCCTCAAAGAGAGCAAGGAGGTGAAGCATGGAGGTACCCTACTTATTAGAAACATGCACCAGTGCCACGACCATATGCATATCAAGGATACACCCAACCACAACCAGTACTAGGACAACAACCGCCCCATCCTCAGAACGTTGTCCCAGTCAAGATAGCTCAACCTGAAGAAAACCTAGAGAGAGCGATAGTCCCAGCCACACCATTAGTTAGTAATGAACCATATGACTCATCTTACGACCATAGTCAAGGAGCATATCCCAATTATGAAAGCTCTATGATAGAATATGGACAACTGTACGAACCATATGCCTATGGCATGGAAGTACCAAATAGTGCCTACGGATATGAGCAGGACTATGTGTCACTAATGTACACAGCCCCTAGAGCAACCATACCACCCCGACCCATGAACAGACCGCATGTGCCCAGAGGACCATGCTACAGATGTGGAGGTGATCACTATATCAGAGAATGCACATTGCCAAACCCACCACCACCACAACGAGTCTGGGAAGGCTACTGTAGTGATTGCGGTAAGGAACATCTTTTCAGAGATTGCCCCAAGAACCCTAACAAGGTTACATCCAACGTGCAAATCAATGTGATAGAAGTAATCGAATCATCAGGGAGCGATAAGGAATACACTGTACCATTAAAGGCAATAACAAGAGTCAGAGCTAGAGAGACCCCGGAAAAACGTGAAAAACACAATCAAAGTAACCTAGAGATGAATACACCCACACCTCAGAGAGTTGAAGACTCGGAAGAGCCTGAGAAAAGTGTTGTAAGTAAAAGAACACAAAGATGGAAGAACCGTAGAGATAGGATAAAAGAAAAGAAGTTACTGCAAAAGAAGGAAAATGAGAAGAGCGAACAAAACCCAAAAGAGGAACAGAAAATTGAAGAAGAAAATAAAAATGAAAATTACAAAAAAAAGAGGTAGGATCAGTCTTAGCAGATCCCATGCCTGAAGAATTAGCCATGTGGATTCAGGCATACAAGGCACGAATAAGAGCAAGAACTACCATAGAACAACATGAAAGAGAATATCCTAGAGGAGACCTAGAGAAAGAGGGGTTGGAGATCTGCAAAAAATTAATAGAAGTTGCTCAACAGACCTTAGAAAAACCTGCATTGCCATTACCCAATACCCGAATTTCGGACGGAGAATTCCAAGAGTGCGTCATCACTCATGAACACGAAAAACCTGAAGCAAGTAAGACACAAAATGGCAATTATTGTGAGGGTAAAAGGGAAGGATCCATTGTTCCCGAAGTAGAAGGGGAATGGCCTAAAGATTTGTGGGCCAGAGTCCAAGAAGACAGACGGAAGAAAGTAGAAGGAAGTGAACCACCCTTTGAAGAACTAGAAGCAGAAGATGAAATAGAGGGTTCAATACCTGAATTAAATTTAGAAGAAATTTTACCAATGGATCCAAGTGACAAAGGAGATGACGGAGTAAAGGCTTTGCCAAATTGCACGGGAGAGTACGAACATAATTCAGAATTGTATTGCATTCCCTCAATAAGGAAAAAAGAACCGAACCCATTAGTCCAAACATCGGATATCATACAACACCTTAAAAAGGTAAAAATCCCTTGTACCCTAACATTAGAAGAATTGTTGAAGGTCAAAACACATTTGAAGGAGAAATTGAACAGTCAATTGGAGACCAAGACGGAAGAAAGAGAGATATCTGATGAAGTAAACACAGTAAAGATCCCAGTGGATAAAGTAGGAGATTTTAGTGAGGGAGATGAAGGAAACACTTGCCTTCCAATTACTTTCCGGGGTTATACAACCAAAGCCATTTTAGATTGAGGAGTTGGTGTAGGCATTGCTACTAGAGAAATCTGGGAGAAATGGGGAAAACCAGCTTTAAGACTAACGCGTATGAAGATACAATGGCCGACGGACACACAGAAAGACCCTTGGGATTATTGGAATGAGTAGTTTTCACCACATGCGGAGTGGAATTTGAACACACCTTAGCAATATGTCAATTTGAAAGGGCAAGCAACTATGAAATGATACTTGGAAGACCTTTCATGAGACATCTAAAGGTTGTGCAAGATTGGGGAAAAGATGCTGTATACCTACAACATGAAGGAACCACCACGAGAATAAATCTCCACACTTATACATATCAAGATGTTCCCCCCTTACAATGGAATCAAATTCATAAGGAAGAAGACGATCAGTCAATTCACAACATAGGTTCTAGTGACCAATCTTGGATGAACGAGGACACTCATCTATGGATATGCCAAACTGCCAAAAAGGAAGAGGATAGGAGAAAGGGGTGGCAGCAAAGGCAAGGAGTAGCTAGGTTTGTGCAAGATCCAGCTTACATGCCTCAAGTCTTTTTGGATGAAGAGTTTGAACCTCATGGTTGGATGGAGATTTTAGCGACCCTCGATGTATGTGTGAACGAAGAAGTAATAACTATGAATGAATGTATTAATGAGGAAGGATATGACGTAAGTCTATATGTAGTAGTCCTTCAGGAGGCTGAAGAAGGAGAAGTGATAGAGAAAGAATGGAAGGAGGACTATGAGAGCATTGAGATGGAACAAGAACCAATGGAACTAGAACCAATGGAACTAGAGGATGAAAATCAAAAAATGGGTGCCACAGCTAACGAAAACAACCAGGAACCTAAACAGGAAGAAGAGCTAGAGTTAGATAAAGAGCTAGAAGGTGAAGAAAACAAACTACAAGATCAGTTTGAAGTACCATCCCACTTCAAAAAATATGAAGTAGAAGAGAGAAAAATTGCTATTCAAATGCCTAAAAGAGAAGCACAGCCAGGAATAGCATATGACAATAAGGAACAAACCAAGAAGATAGTAGTAACCTTAGAGGAAGGAGAAGAACGATGCACTTTCATAGGACAGGATGTCTCAATGGAGGAAGAACAAGAGTTAATACGCCTCATAAGGGAATATCGGGATGTCTTTGCATGGACCTATAAGGACTTGAAAGGAGTAGATCCATCTATATGTGCCCATAGAATCCCCATGACATCAGAAGCCAAACCTTCTAAACAAAGACCATATACATATAATGATGTGTACTCAACAAAGATAAAGGAAGAGATAGATAAATTGTTAGATGCTGGATTCATATATGAGATTGAGCACACGGAATGGGTGTCACCTTTGGTGGTTGTACCAAAAAAGAATGGGAAGTTAAGAGTGTGCATCAATGTGAAGAAAGTAAATGTTGCGACCATAAGAGATAGTTACCCATTACCAATTACGGATCATCTCTGGGAAAGAGTGGCAGGGAAGGAAGTGTATAGTTTTTTGGATGGCTTTTCAGGGTATAATCAGGTAGCCATTGCTCCTGAGGACCAACACAAAACCGCTTTCACAACCGAATGGGGAGTATATGCCTTTAGAGTCATGCCTTTTGGTCTAACAAATGCCCCAGCCACCTTCCAAAGATTGATGTGCCATGTATTCAAAGAGTTTTTGAGAAAAAGTATGGAGGTATACGTGGACGATCTATGTACTTATTCAGCTATACGATCAGAGCACATCCTTGAACTAGAAAAGATCTTTGTGAAGTGTCAACAATATCGAGTATGCCTCAACCCAGAAAAATGTGTCTTCATGGTTCGACAAGGAAAAATATTAGGACATATTGTCTCTAAAAATGGAATTTCAACTGATGAAGACAAAATCAAAGTAATTCTGGATTTACCAAGACCAAAGACTGCTAACGAAGTACAAGCATTTATGGGACACTGTGGATACTATCGAAGATTTATACATATGTATGCCATAATTGCTAGACCTCTTTATGCATTATTGACACAGTTTAACTGGACTGAAGAATGTGAAAAAGCCTTTAATGAGTTAAAGAATCGATTGAGTTCAGCACCAATCCTTCGAGTACCTAATTGGAATAAGCCATTTCACATTCATGTGGATGCTTCCAAGTTTGCCATTGGTTGCATCTTAGCGCAACCTGCAGATACAGGAAAAGTAGACCACCCTATAGCTTATGCCAGTAGACAATTAAATCAAGCAGAACGCAATTATACCACCACTGAGAGAGAAGGCCTAGGGATGGTGTACGCCGTGAAAAAGTTCAGACATTACCTGTTGGCAAACAAATTCAAATTCTTCATTGACCATCAAACTTTGTTGTACTTAGTCAATAAACCTTGCAATACAGGAAGATTAGTACGATGGTTTTTATTGCTAATGGAATTTGATTTTGAGGTAGTAGTCAAGAAAGGAAATACTCATATAAGAGCAGATCACTTATCAAGAATGACCCATGGAGAACCACCCATAGGAGTACCCGATGATCTACCAGATACATACCTTTTTAACCTGGAAGTATGTCCCCAATGGGCAGAAAAGTTGACCCCTATACTCACGCATGGACCTAAAGATGGGATCACACCAAACCGAACCCAAGACCTTTGGAAGACTAAAAACCTTCACATCATTGCTGGAAGTTTGTATCACCAAGATTCGAATGGATTACTCATGAGATGCGTAGAAGAGGAAGAACAAGAAATGTGGCTTCAGAAAGCAAATGTAAATCAGTGGAAAACTCATTTGAATGCAAACGGAACATGGAAAACTCTAAGGAGATTAGGCATATATTGGCCAACCATGCAGAGAGATGCACATAACTATGTATCAGCATGCCAAACCTGTCAAGAACAAAATCCAGAAGAGAACTCTACTCTATGCTACTCCACAGTAGCACCGAGATGGAGCATGCCTCTGGTAAAGTTCTTAAAGACCCAAGAATACCCAGAAGGAGTCACTATAGCAAGGAAACGTGCACTTGTAGAACAAAGCAAGGATTATGCCATTATAGGAAAACAACTTTTCAAGCGAGGGAGAGATAATCAATTACGATTGTGCATTCATGAAGACGAATATCTTGCAGTTTTAGAGATGGCACATATAGGAGCTGCAGGAGGGCACTTCTCTGCAGATAAAACAGCAAAAATGATCCTCTTTGTTGGAATGTGGTGGCCAACTCTACATCAAGATGCCTTAACATATGTGCAACGATGTGATACTTGTCAACGAACAAAATATCCAATTAGAAGAGATGAGATGCCACTGAGACCCATGATGAGTGCCAGAGCTTTCACTAAATGGGGAATAGACTTTATAGGACCTATTAGCCCCCCAGCGAAAGGATCCCATGCCGAATATATAATCGTGGCCACAGACTATCTGACCAAATGGGTAGAAGCCAAATCGACCAAGAAAAATGACGCAAGAACTACGGCCAAGTTTCTTTTTGAGAACGTTTTTGCTAGATTTGGACTACCAATAGAAATTGTGAGTGATACAGGTACGCACTTTGTGAATGAATTTATAGAAGCCTTATTGAATGAATTCTTGGTAATTCATAAGAAATCAGCTCCATATCACCCACAAGCCAATGGACAAGCTGAAAGTTCAAATAAAATCTTGTGTACTGTTCTCACAAAAATTGTAAACGATGGTAGATCTGATTGGGATAAGCAATTACACCATGCTTTATGGGCATTTTGAGTAGCCTACAAAATCGCCATAGGCACTACTCCTTTTAACTTAGTGTATGGACAAAATGCTATTTTGCCAATTGATTTCTTAATTCCCACTCTCAGAGTAGCAACTACTTACGAGTGGACGGGACATGAACTATCAGCTCAATTGGATCAAATAGAAAAGCTTCACAAAACTAGGTTACAAGCAGTAGCAGGCATTTATGCTGCTAAACGCCGATAGAAAGCCTACTTTGATGCTCACATTAAGGACAAAAATTTGAAGGAAGGAGATTTAGTTTTGGTATATACCTTGAAACAACATGCTAAGAAGTTGCAGAAGAGAGGATATGGCCCATTAATCATCAATCATATATCAACAAGTGGAGCCATCAGCTTAGCAACCCTAGATGGGGATGTATTACCAAACCATATCAGTGGATGTCGAGTGAAAAAATATCTAGAACCATTGGCTGAAGAAACAATGTCTCGATTAATCAAGGGCAAGAATAGGCGCATCGAAGAGGAAAGGATACAAGAAGAAGCAAGACAGGAAGCACTAGAACGAATTAAGAAACGGAAAGAGTGGATGAGAGAGCGAGATGAGAGATATCGACTAGGAGAAGAACTCATCCCAATGGCTAATTTTAGAGCCACTAAAAACCTAGGTTCACAGAGAACACAACCATATTTGAATTTGGGAGCCGGTAAAACGGAGTACCACTTAGTGGATGCTCTCATTGACACAGGAGCTGCCATAAGCTGTATCAAACTTTCTTTGACTCAGAAACTCAAGGAAGAGTTACGTCCATCGATGGCACAATTGATAGGAATAGGAGGTACAATCACTCAATGTATAGGTGAAATCACTTTGCCTTTGCATCTTGGCAACAACACTATGGAACAGAAGCTATTAGTGTGTCATGATAAAGATTTACTTGAAGAGATAGTGTTAGGTCAAGACTGGATTTACGAATATGAGGTGACCATTCAATTGGCCTTAGGATATATCTCAGTCAGGATAGGACATCGTGAAGTATTCAGTTTGCTAGACGAACGACCAATCAAAGCCGCAAGCATAGAGCCAAAAATTCACTCTATTGAACACAGTCATGACTGCATGCTCAATAGTACTACAGAAACCCCTTCATCAAGTACTTCATATGAGGACACATTGAATCCTGCTTGCATACCATCTTCTAGTCTAGCAAGTCACAAGAGTGTCATTCAATCTGAAGCCGACCTCAGTGAATCACCATGCACAAGAGAGTCTAGTCCTCTGAATAATCCAAAATTTGTACCTATTAAAATATACCCTATACCGTACACCAAACAAGCGTGGATAAGAAAGGATCAAAAGGATGCATATCTTCAACAACGGAAACATCTTTGACATCAGAGCGACCAATCAAATAAGAAAGTAAATCATTTTGAGCACCAAAGTCAACAACGAAGTGTTAGGATTTGGATTCCAAAGAAAGTAGTAGCCGCCCAACCGGATCGAGTGCAAATGTTGCCCCAGGTACCACAGACGCACGAACGCAGAGAATAACAGACGTACGAACGCAGAGAAAAAAATACTCAAAGACAGAAAGAGATAAGAGACGACACCAAATTGGGTACAATCTCCCCCCACATGCTCTGATGGACACTCTACCAGAGCATGCGTATTTATAGTAAATTCCTATTACGTCCTGAATAGAAGATACATGAGGGCCGCGCTCCGAAAAGCGTGTTTTTGCTTTATTTACAAGTTCGTAATTTTCTATTTTTACAAAAACGTCGCTTTCTAAAGCGATCCATTATTTTTTACAAAAATAACTAAAAATAACCATCTAAAAATATTCTTCTAAATATCTCCAAGTCCATGCGCGTTCACACCCTCATGGATCTTCACCTGCTAAATCAAAACACAAAACACATTAAAATCCTCAAGGCATTACACCTTCATTCCAAATATCCCATAAAGTATAACATGCCACCCAGTTGACGAGCAACTGACCTCAGTTGATAAAAAATAAAATAGACATGGATGGCCAATCACATGTCGCATCACTGAACAATCATAGGCATGTGCCATGTAAATTAAAAAAAAACATGCATGGAACTGGAAAACTGGAATTTAATGTGATTGTGAATGATAAGCAGAAATCAAATGATGATAATGTGGAATTAGTGATGTTTTGTGAATCCATTGTGATTCTTCGAATGAATGATTTTTATATTTAATCAAATAGCTATGGTATTGATTACCTATGCGTGTAGTAGTAACATCATGATCAAGTATTTTTTCTGGAATTAAAACTTCAGCATCCTCTTCTAACAATGGAGGATCATCCAAAATAGGAATGAGTGGTAAAATTCCTTTAAATGGTTTCAATAAACTGATATGAAAAGAATTATGAATAGTCCAATGAGAAGGTATATCTAATCTAAAAGCATTCTCATTAATTTTTTGAATAATACGGAAAGGTCCATAATAACGTGGTGCAAGTTTTACCTTAGGATGTTGTAGAATATTTTTCAAACGTCGTTTAATTATGCGTAACCAAACATAATCATTTTCATTAAATTGTTTAGCTGCTCGTTTCTTATTAATATTACGGGTATAACGTTCCTGACTCTTTTTAATATGCTCATGAACCTCATGAAGTATAGAAATATGATCTTGTGCAAAAGAATCAGCCATAGGTATGTCAGTTTGAATGATAGACATGGGAGTAGGAAGCTTTTTACCATATACAATTTCATTTGGTGCACGTCCAGTAGTGGTATGTGTTGTGTTATTATATGCAAATTGGAGTGAAGAAAGTTTCTCATCCCAATTAGTTGGATTATCTAAAGAATAACAACGTAATAGATCCAAAATAGTACTATTCGTAGCTTCACTTTGCCCATTACTTTCAGGATGAAATGCAGAACTAAAATCTATTTTAGAGCCTAAAATTTTAAATAATGCAACCCAAAAGTGATTACAAAAACGAACATCACGATCGGATAAAATTACTTTTGGAAAACCATGATGTGGAAAAATACATTTAATAAATAATTTGGCAGCTTGAGGTGCAGAAAGAGTTTTCGTACAAGGAATGAAATATGCTTGTTTACTAAACCTATCAACAATTGTCCAAATCATATCATGATGTGATGAAGTTGTAGGAAGACCAGTAATAAAATCCATAGAAATTTGTTCCCATGGCCCATTAGGTATGGGAAGTGGCATTAATAATCCAAATGCTTTACCATGATGTCTTTTGACACGTTGACAAACAATGCATTGGGAAACATATTGTGTAATATCCTTTTCCATATTTGGCCAAAAGAAGAATTCTTTACATGTAGAAACAGTACTTTGTATGCCCCTATGACCCATATATGGTGGTTCATGCATCTCTTTCATAACAAATTCTTTAAAATCTTGTGTAATACATAGCTTATGATCAAAATACAAGAATCCATTATGAAATGTGTAATGGTCTTCACTAAATGTAGTAGAATTATTGAAAGCATTCCATGTTTGTGAGAAATATAAATCAGATGCATATGTAGGAATCATGTCATGAAATGAATGAATATGAACCACAGAAATGTTATTAATAAAAACAATATTTGTTTGTGGGGATGGAAAACGACTCAGGGCATCAGCTACAACATTAGCTTTGCCAGGTTGATTAGCTTTGCCAGGTTGATATTGAATCATAGGCTGAAAATTTTGTATGTATGAAGCCCATTTGATATGTCGATCTGAAATCAATGGTTGATTGAGTAAATGTTTAATAGCTTGTTGGTCGGTTTTGATTATGACTTCTGTACCCATGAGATAATGTTTCCAAATTTTTAAAGCATGTACAACTGCCAAAAGTTCTTTATCATATGTACTGTAGTTCTTTTCAGAAGGTTTAAGCTTCCTACTTTCAAATGCAATGGGATGATCATTTTGCATCAATACAGCACCTATACCTGAGCCACTAGCATCTGTAACTACATGGAAAGGTTGTGTAAAATCAGGTAATTGCAAAACAGGTGCATGAGAAAGTGATTGTTTAAGGTTTTCAAAAGATTGTTGTTGTGGCAATCCCCATGCAAATTTTAACTTTTTCTTTAATAATAAAGTGATTGGGAGGGCTAAATAAGAAAAACCTTTTACAAACTTTCTATAAAAACTAGCTAATCCAAGAAAAGAGCGAACATCATTCACCGATTGTGGTATAGGCCATTCTTCTTTGGATCTACATGAACTCCTTGACTTGAAACAATATGGCCTAAGTACTCTAATTCTCTTTGGAAAAAGTAACTCTTTTCAGGATTTGCATAAAGTTGGTTGGTGCGTAACAAATTAAAAACTATTGCTAAATGCTTTTCATGGTCATCATCATTCTTACTATAGACAAGTATGTCATTGAAGAAAACAAGAACAAAAGCTTGGTATTCAAGAAAAATATTATTCATCATGCGTGCAAATGTAGCAGGTGCATTGGTAAGTCCAAAAGGCATTACCATGAATTCAAAGTGACCGGTCTGAGTTCGAAAGGCAGTCTTAAAAATATCATTTGGTGATATTCTTATTTGATGATACCCAGATTTAAGATCAATTTTACTAAAGACACGTGCTCCACGAAGTTTATCTAATAAATCATCTATCCTAGGAATATGATATCTATTTTTTATTGTGATCTTATTGAGTGCTCTATAATCAATGCACATCCTATAAGTCTTGTTCTTCTTCTCTACTAAAAGAACAGGTGCTCCAAAGGGAGAAGAACTAGGCCTGATAAGTCCTTTGTGAAGTAAATCCTTAACTTGATTGGTTATTTCTTGTTGATGCAAAAGGTCCATGCCTATACGGTGCTTTATGGGGAGGAGAACTACCAAGAATTAAGTCTATACTATGATCAAGGGATCCTCTCGAAGGTGGTAGTTTAGAAGGAAAATCAGCCATAAAACAATCCTTATAAGAATCCATAAATGATTTATGGGTATTAGGAAGTGGATGTAGATAATCGACTATGTTATTGACAAAAACAATACATGAATTGTAGCCTTTTCGGAATGCACGTTTTACTTGTGTATGACTAATTAATGGGAATGGTTGGAAATCATGTATTGCAGACAAACAAATATCTTGATGGTTAAACTTAAAACGCATGGTGTGTGTATGATAATCAATGCATGGATTATAATGGTGACGAAAAGGCATACCAAGTATAACATCATAGGACTGCAAAGGAGCAATTAAGAATGTGCATTTATCCATGTATGAGCCTATACAAATTTGAACATTATGCACTTCACTTGTAACATTATATCTGTTTCCTTGGAATGCAGCCTTAACTTTGTACATAGAAGGAAGTGGGGTTAATTGGAGATCTTTGACTAATATGTGAGAAATAAAGTCATGTGAACTACCATCATCATGTAAAATATTAACAACTTTACCATTAATAGTACCTTGCATGCAAAGTAAAGAATGAATAGAAATTGTGTTACCCAAGGTACTTAGATCCTGCTCCAATGCGTCTTCAGTCCAATCAGGTTGAATGTCTTCAAATTGAATATCTTCAGGAACCATTTCAAGTGAACGTATAAGTAATAAACGTTGCCAAAAACGTTCAGTATAGGTAGAAACAGTATCTCCATCTTTCCATCCAAAAGTCGTCCAAGAGCGACGGGCATGTAAGTGAAACTGAGGAGGAAGGAAGGACTCCTTGAGCTTGTCTTGAAAGGCTTGCCATGTGGTGGGGCGATCTGTGCTATGGCGCAAAACATTCGAGCCTTTCCCACTAAGTAGTTGGTTACAAATTTCACTTTTTCCTGTTCAGAATAAGATTCATCAGAGTAGAAATCATCAAACTGGGATAACCATGAGAGAACAAATTGTCCATCTTTTCGTCCGTCAAATCGTGAAAATTGGAAATTTTTGGCACCAATCTTGGATTGTGTTCCTTGGTCTTGGGCGGTAATAATGACCTTCACTACCCGGACTAGGTTATTGTCATCGCTTTGTAGTTGTTGGAGTGCAACATCACGTTCTTTTATTTCATTTTGGGCATGTTGAAGTTCATGTCGTAAAAGTTCGACTTGTTGCTCAATTGATACCCCAGGGAGGGGTGAGGAACTAAAATCATCGATATTTTGAGTAGTGTCCATGGCCGTATGGAAAGATGCAAAACCTAGGTCTAAACATAGGAAAAGACGTTTAACAATAACATTTAAATAACTACTACTACTAATAATAATAATAATAATAATAATAATAATAATAATAATAATAGTATTATTAATAAATAAATAGAAGTATTATGATAAATAAATAAAAGAAAAATAAAATAAAAATAAATAAATAAATAAACAAATAAATAAAAGGAGAGAGAGATAAAAGTTATGTTAAATATTTATTAAAAGGAATAGAGTATCAAAAAGAGGAAATAGCCTAGTGGATAAAACTTATCTCTTGGTAGTATGAGGTTGTGGGTTCAAATCCCCTACATACTAAATAAGGAACTATGTGGGTTAACTAGGCTAACTAGGGAAATAACTAAGCCCTTATTACCACTCATATGTTAGAATTGGTTCGCGCGTAGCCAACGGCTGCCAACGGAACCAAGAGAACCAAGAGAATACAGAGAGCACAGAGAGCACAGAGAGCACAGGGGGTACAGAGAGCACAGTGAGCACAGGGGGTACAGAGGGTACAGAGTGTGACAGTGTGAAATTCGAAAAACTTGACCGGCGTAACTAAAACAAAAAAACTTCAAAAAAAAACTTAATGAACGAAAAACTTGGACCAGACGGTTGAGATGGATGCCGATTCGCGAACGGACTGGATGCCACAAATCGCAATCAAACTCCGCAACTGGACCAGACAGTTGAGATGGACGTCGATTCGCGAACGGTCTGGATGCCACAAATCGCAATCAAACGCCGCAACTAGATCAGACGGTTGAGATGAACGCCGAATCGCGAACAGATCCGAATGCTACAAATCGCAATCAAACGCTGCAACCACCTCCGCGAACGTCTTGGCTCTGATACCACTGTTGCCCCAGGTACCACAGACGCACGAATGCAGAGAATAACAGACATACGAACGCAGAGAAAAAAATACTCAAAGACAGAAAGAGATAAGAGACGCCACCAAATTGGGTACAATCTCCCCCCACATGCTCTGATGGACACTCTACCAGAGCATGCGTATTTATAGTAAATTCCTATTACGTCCTGAATAGAAGATACATGAGGGCCGCGCTCCGAAAAGCGTGTTTTTGCTTTATTTACAAGTTTGTAATTTTCTATTTTTACAAAAACATCGCTTTCTAAAGCGATCCATTATTTTTTACAAAAATAACTAAAAATAATCATCTTCTAAAAATATTCTTCTAAATATCTCCAAGTCCATGTGCGTTCACACCCTCATGGATCTTCACCTGCTAAATCAAAACACAAAACACATTAAAATCCTCAAGGCATTACACCTTCATTCCAAATATACCATAAAGTATAACAACAAATATGGATTCCAAAATCATGTGCTCCTAAGACGCTAAACCGAGATGACGAACCTCAACATAAGAGGAACCAATATGGTCTAAGGGCAAAACAGCCAAAGAAGGCCAGCTACAGGAAAGAAAAGAAGTCTGCAGTCACAACAACAGCTAGTCCAAGATTCAAAAAGCAGATGGAACAGACGTACAACATGAGAGAAACCAAATTCATCAGGAATGTAAGGGATACAATATGTCCCAATAGAATGAAGCAGATTTGGATACCGAAAGACAAAACAAGCTGCATGCATCATCCAACTACTTCAAGTTGCACACATTTGGAGTTATCAGGTCCCAAAGTATGCATGATAGGGCCACATTACAAGGCCAAGCATTCGGCACATCTTTCTTCTATTTCAGGATAGTCGAGCACATTTTCCTCTTGGGAAATAAGAGAGCGATTGTACATACATTAAGAAAATCACTCTAAAACTAATAACCGCTTCGGCTATGATCTAACCTTTCTGTTTTTCCTTTCAGATGAAAATATAAAAATATCTAAAATATGGAAAAATCCAGGCATTACCTTTATCACACCCACGGGAAAGGGATGACACCATTCACTCGGAGCAATGTCAAGCTTTTGACAAACAAATAAAGGAGGATTTCTGACAGTATATGGCCACTAATTCATATTCTATATTGAGTGCAGATGGCATCTACTAATTCCGAAGCTACGCAAGAGGAAGAGGTTCAGCTTCTTTTACTGGAATCAATCACGAAAGCAAGAGGCCATTGGTTTCTGGATGACCAACCCGTGTCAGACCTCATTTTCATGGCTACTATCAAGATCATGGATAGAGATCATTATTTCCCTATTATGTCACAAGACTTCAAAACTATAATACAAGTATTACCACATATCGATGATGTATGGACACAGGCAGGCCTAGAGGCATTTCTCAAATTGCCTATTTACCTACCCGATTTTCAAAGATGCACGCAAGTAATGAATACACTGCAGCTTGCCGCAACTAAGATATCAATGCCTGAAGCACGAGTGTTGGATAAAGTAGGAACATGGAAAACCATTCAATTCACACATGAGCTAATCAACAAAGCCTTCGGATGGAATCAAGAGGGGTCCACTAATGTGAAAGAGGAATGTCATGATCCTAAAAAGAGATCCTTTTTGGATATCAACAGAACTGATATTGAAGATGCTGTCCGCCTGGTGCACCAACATTTTTGTTTCCCAAGTATGCACAGGTATACTGCACCACAAAAGATTGTCGTACAACTACTTTCGCATGCAATGAGACAAGTGGGAAATAAAGTAAACATGACTGGTTATGTCCAAGAAAGATTATTTGAAGCCCAGAAGAAGTGGAGTCAGAAGAAATTTCTCAATGGGAGTTCAGCTTTGACATTACTTATATATGAAGCTCTTGAAATGAAAAACTGCTTACGGGAGATGCCGACCTCAGAAGGGCTAGCCAAATATGCCAAATCCGCTACAGTCCCAAAGAAAAAGAAAGCAGCTATTGTCGTGGAAGAGGCAGGGACCAGTTCACAGAAACCCATGAGGGGTACAAAGCGCCTAAGAGAGGAAGAAGCCCAAGCTACACCCCAATCAAAACGGACACATGTTCTTCCAAAGATTACGATGACCCAAATGCCTATTACCAAGAGAGACCTCTCTGCCGCCCTAGAAGAGACACATCAGTACATGCAAGGGCAGGTAAATTTAAATGTTCAAGGTCATCATTATAGACAAGCTAGTCAAGAGAAACAACAACGGAGTAAAGAAAAGACCCCAAAACAACCTGGGAGATACAAAGAATTGGGTCTAGATGATTCGAGTTCAGATGCAGAATCCAGTCACGAAAAAGACACCCTAGACACTAATATGGGGACAGAAACTCATGAAGAAGAATGGAACGAGATCAATCAAGTCGAAGTCACGCCCGACAACATCGAAGAAAAGGAAAAGAACGTAGAAGAGTCTAATAAGTCTGAGCATGTCATTCAATTGAATGATAATACAAAAATCAGCATCAAAGAAGCTCCAACAACTGCTACATATGCAAAACCACCTATCAAAGAGGAAATACAAACTCTAGTGAACACGGATTCGGAGTTTTTACAAAACAAAGGGCAGATTGTGATTGAGGTACCAGATGATACACCTCAAGGAAACATTGAACACATGGTGGCTGAGCAGCTTCAGATTAGGCAGCCCCATGACACTACACTACATGTGGCACAGGGCAAAGATGTCACAACAGGCAAAGAACCCAGTATACCAACAACATGGCTTAATGTGGATGTCACTCAGCTGAAGCCTGTAGTCAAGCAAATGATTCAGACAGCTATGGATACACAACAACAGATGATGGACATAGATGTAGATTATGATAAGGCCATGAGAGAAAAAAGTCAATTCCAACTAATGAGCGAACAATTGTCATCGCAATTAATTCAGGCTCAAAAAGAGACATCAACAAAAAGCATAAAGTTACTTGAAGTAAAAACGAAATGTGATACATTAGTGACTCAGCACCACCAGGCGCATCTCGCTGATTACAAAAATTACATGATGCAAGCGAGGTTGACAAAGAAAGAATGAGAGCTAGAAGTACTTTGCTCGAGACACAGCTAAAGGTGTACATGGAAGAGAATGACACTTTACGAAACAGGAATAAAGAATATAATTAAATCATTATTATATGATCAACCTATTGAACAGCAGGAGATAACTGAAACTAAAGAAAAAGAATTAAGAGATCAGGTGGCACAATACGCAGATCTGCTGAAACAAGAGCGAGAATTGAAAGCAGAATGGGAACGGAAGTACACTCAGGAGATAAATGTACTAAAAAAGCAGTTGAATATAGCACATGGGAAACTTGCAGCAAGCTATAGTGAAAACATGGACAATGTCGCTGAAATCGGTAATGAATTGCTTGCAGCAAAGGAAGTGCTCAGAGCAGCCATGCAAGAAAATAAAGAGAAGACTGAACGTATAGCACAGTTAGAGCACCAAGTAAAGCAGAAAACACCAATCGGGACACCAGTAGAGCCAGCTAAGGAAACTCCTACTGACGAGGTAGAGGTACGTCCTCTATCTCCCCCGATTTATCATTCTCCAATACATGAGCAGATGGCGGATATACATGATGATCATCCAATGCCATACACTGCAGAAATAAGTAAGAAGGAATGGGCACTAGTGGTGTCCCGATTGACGGAAAATTTTGAAAATGAAGTCATCAAAGTAATGAAGGAAGCCAAAATCAAAGGTAAAGATTTGGAAAAGATCATGAAGCCTTTCAACATTCCGTACGGATTATTGAAAGAGAAAACAAGACAATATATAAAGAAGATTACAAAGAAAAGTCCAGATGAGCAGCTAAATTTTAAATAGGACACCTTCACATACAGTCAAGAAGAATTCGAAGCTGCACAACCTATTTGGCGAAGAAATTTTTTGGAGAAACATCCCACACTACGGGTGCATTGGCAAGCAGCACCATATTTCTTACAGGTAAACCCTTCATTTTGTCCTATACCACGCAGAAGGGATACTAGAGAATGTTTGGATCTACAAAGAAATGGCGCTATAAATAAACAGTGGCTGAATTACCCTCTGCTTCCAAGCCCGCCACATAATTACTTGCCAACAGAAGATTATATGGTCAAAACCATCGAATTTTGGCTTCAAAATTATGCGACAGTACCCGACCTAACTATCAAAATGACAAATAAAATACTCAGTATGATACTTACAGTGTTGAAGGTCTTCAAGCATGCGGCCTACACATTTTTGAATTTCATTGGTATTAATCAGGGTACAGAAATCCTCATTTTTTACCTATCTATTATGCCTAGCCGACCAACAATAATGGTTTATTATTCAAGATTGATGTTCTTGCCAAGTGTATATATGCAAACTTTTGAAGAAGCGTTTTCTACAGGATTTTTTGAAATTGATTCAGAGGTCTTTTTGAAGATGTCATCTAATTTGAATGCCAGATTAGTGGCATACGAACTTAGCTTCTTCGCAGATCACAGACAGCCCTCAAATGACGGTGTAAAGGCAGAACAATGGAAACAATTAATGATATGTGAAGCCAATTTTCTTAATGAAACAGAGCAGAAAATATATAGGACATATGCCCATCGCTCGTCAAAGCCTGTCGGGGACGACAGAGTCCAGGAGGGGGGCAGTGTTGAGGGAGAATCAAGTAAAAAGAAGAAAAGAAGAAGACAACGAAAGAAGCTTCACTATTATATCTCTGCAAAAAGCCCCATAGGGGTGCAACACCCATCTCTGCACAGAGCCCCGCAGGGGCACACACACCAAGGAAAGGACGCAGCCCACAAGGGTGCTTCAACCTCTTGATCTTTGGCAGGTCCAGATCGAAGACTGTAGCACCTTATCCTCACACCTTCCACTGGTGGCGTGCGTGGCAACCCGACTTATCAAGAAAGACAAATGTATCAGGCCCAGAGGATGTAAAACAAGAATTAAGAAGAGGCCATCAAAACTGAACACCTGTTTTACAAACAGCAAAACTGAGCAAGGGTTGCGTGCAGGGAAAAGAAAGTGAATAATACAGCAGGGTCCGATGTGTGCAACCAGGACAAATCAGAGGACCACTAAAACATAATGCAAGACTGATGAACATGCAAAATTGACCAAAAAATGCATGCGGACAACAAACTGAAGACAAGAAGTCAAGTCTGTCAAGGGACGACAGAGACAAAGAGGGGCAGAGTGTTGCAGAGCTAAAAAGAGCACAAAGCAGAGAAAAAGACGGGCCCCAAAATTTTTCCGATTTGGACATCATATTTTTGTATCATAACCATTCTTGTATATATTTTCCATTGTAAAGGCACTAGAGGAGTCCTCTAGATGCATCCCCTCAGAAGATTAGAAACTTTACCCATGTAAAATAGTAAGAAATTAGTCTTTTAGTGAATAAAGTGCCGGTCTCTTGTGTGAAAGGACCATTTTTAGGGCACAAGTATATAAGTCAAATTGTGACTCTTTGTAAAGACTTTTTGCCATTGTGAGAATAGAGAGCACAGAAATTCGAATTTGTGTCTTCTTCACTCTGTATCTTCTTCTCTGTGAGCTGGTATGCATGTGTATTGCTTGGAAAGAGTGTTAGGAAGTGTTTTCTATCCATGAAAGTGTTTGTTTGCCATAGTTAAGGTGTGTGCAGAGTGTAGGAAGTGCTGAAGTGTAGAAAGGTTTTTCCTGCGGCTCAGTATTTTGCTCATAACTTGAGGTAGGAGTGTCAGAATTGAGTGAAACTACTGCCATTGGATGCATCTTCTCGAGAGCTTCAAAACGCATATGGCATTCACCATATTTGGAGTTCGGAGCTAGGAGAAAAGTCCAATTTACTGATGGCTGCTGCACCAAGTATCGTGACACCATGACTATCAGTTGAAGCTTGTTTGGATTAGCCTTTGCCTTGTTTACACTCTTTGAGTAGTTCATTTGCATTGATCATCTCATGAACGCATGTCCTCATACACTCGGCTAGGTTTGTATACTCATCGGATTGATAATTAAAGCGTGAATCCCACTATATGCACTTGAGGGGGATTGAGGTATAGTCTCTTTCTCCACAAGTCCCTAAGTTGGTACTTAGGTCAGCAGTCTATCTCTCCCTAGGTGTCGTCTTGATCTAAGGTTCATATGCGTGATTGAAAAACCCCAATTTTCCCAAGTACAACCTTGTTGCAGATCAATTTGTATCGGTCACTTGGTCCTTTTTTAAGTTGATTATTGTGTTTATGCTCTTGTTTGTATCACGTCGTCAAGAATATTTAAGTGAATTTCTGCACTTTAATTTGATCGTACCACGTTAAGTTCTTTTCCTTTAAGTTATCGATCACAAAGAGATTATATTTTTGCTTGAATTTGAGTGATTAAGTAGTCTTCGATTGGATAGATGCCTATCATCACCTTGACTTACTTCTAGCACAACTCGTGCTTAGCCTAAGCTAGGAATTGACAAAGGGAGTTGAGAATGATCCAATATCACTTGCTTATCCCTTGCTCCTTGGTGTGCAAGAACCCCGTTCTCAAGCCTGCACTCAGTCTTGCCTTGAATGCCCTTCGATGCACTCAGTGGACCTGTAAAAGTCCCAAAGTTAGCTCAAGATTTAAATTCAATTGACACAACATACCATTTTCATTCATGTAATTCAAAGATCAATTTGCCCTTTGGCTTTATGGAAAACAATTCTAGAGATCCCTTAGTTTTCTTCCCCTGGGGTATGGTCACTCTAAACGGATTTCATATGAGGAAGTTATGACTGTTCAAGGTTCTAGGGTTAAAACAGAGTTCAAACAGGCTAACAGACAACCAGGATTTTTCTCAAATTACTAGTGTAGTGACCTCACAAAGTGCTAATTACTTGATAAGTATGCCAAAAAGTACCCCAAAATTTGGAATAAACAACCCTGAAAAAATTTGCCAAATATGGCCATCAATCGCGATCAATAGAGCTTTCAATCGCGATTCACAGAGGTGTCCATCGGGGCTTGTCAGTAGTGATTGATACATCAGTCACAATTGATAGTGTCAATCGCGATCGATAGAGTCAGTTGTGGGGTCTATCAATAGCGATTGATGGTGTCAATCACGATCAACACTTTTTCCACAAATTCCGGCACAAATTCAATCGATCGTGGGTGTGTCCATCGCAATGGACATGTGGACACACAAATCTTTGTGCCAATCATGATATTTCAGTCGGTCGCGATCGATGGTGTCAATCGCAATTGACTGAGTCCTACGTGGCAATGTGTGTTTGTCGGTCGCGATTGACAGAGTCTGTCAATCGTGGCTATCGATCACAATTGATAGTGTCAATCGTGATTGACAGAGAATTAAAGAATTTTTTAATTTTGATTAGTGATTTGCAATGTGCTCATTATGTGTGTTATGGTGGTGCACTTTGTTTTACCAAAAGCTGAGATTTTCAATTGATCGCGATCGACAGAGGTCAATGCCTCGGGACCTGCACAATCAATTTTCTCACTTGCTAAAGCTGCTGATGTTGCAATGGAAGTTGGTACCTGCATGAACACTCAAGAAAACACAGGAAAAAAGTGCGCATACAAGCTCTCTCTCGCTCTCACTCTCAAGTGGAAATGAGGAAATGAATGGAGATGGAGGTATATGGTCGTGATGGTGAAGATGATGATGAATGGATATGGTGTTTAGAAGTGAACAGGAGGAAAAAAAAACAAGTAAATCAAGTAAAAGATATTGCTTACCTACTCTTCCAACGTCTCTACTCTACATCTTACCATCACATGCTCATCCTCAAAGCTCGATCCCCGGCAACGATGCCAAAATTTGGTGTAGCTCAGTGATGAGTAGCACCTCTTTTAATGTCAATCTGGGAAGACATGAGGATGGTATGAAGACCTCAAACAAGTGATGGCACAAAGTGTGTGAGTGAGAAGCACACAAGCATGCACACACATACACAGACACACACACAAGACAAGAACAAAGAGAGAAACAATGGAGTAACTTCTATTACAAAAGAGTTTTCATACAAGTTCAAATCTACAACAAGCTAACCTCCTAAATGAGCTCTCTAGCTCTTTTTATAGTTTTTGACTAGCTTTGGTCCTGCCCAGACCTAGTGTCCGGCATAGTTAAAAATTAGGTTCTAAGGCTATTTTGGAGGCTCAAATGAGCTATGAAAATTATGAAAATTGGTACATAAATACTAGTAATACTCTTCAAGCTCGAGGACTCCTTGGCTTGCACAAAATGGAGTAGGAATGATCAGAAATGGTATTTACAATGGTGTGAAGTGACTAAGACCACTATTTGGGAATTATTGTTTCATGAAAAATTATAGGGCCTATTTGTCGAATCTACGTTGACTGCTTTGCCTACTTGGTCCTCCTCTTTGTTCTGACTCTCTTCGTTGGCTTCCTTGTCTCGTAAGTGCTTGAGTGCCCTATGTGTGTATATGTATGTATGTGCATGTATATATGTAAGTGTATGTGTATATGTGTGTATGTGTATATGTGTGTATGTGTATGTATATGTGTGTATATGTATCTATGTGCATATGTATGCGTGTATATTTATGTATGCGCATGTGTATGTGTGTGTATGTGCATATGTGTGTGTATGTATGTGCATGTATATGTGTGTATGTGTGTGTATATGTATGTATGTATGTATGTATATGTGTATATGCATGTATGTGCAAGTGCATGTGTAAGTGTATATGTGTATGTATGTGTATGTGCATGTGCATGTGCATTTGCATGTGTATGTGTTTGTATATGTATGTATGTGCATGTGCATGTGTAAGTGTATGTGTGTATGTATGTGTATGTGCATGTGCATGTGTATGTGTGTGTATATGTATGTATGTGCATGTATATGTGTAAGTGTATGTGTATATGTGCATGTATATGTGTATATGTATATGTGTGCATGTGTGTGTGTATGTGCATATGTGTGTGTATGTATGTGCATATATATGTGTATGTGTGTGTATATGTATGTATGTGCATATGTATGTGTATGTGTATGTGTATAAACATATACAAATGTATGTATATGCATGTGTATATGTATGAAATATGCATGTGCATGTGGATGCATTTCCATTTGCATCCATGTGTATATGTATGCATGTGAATGTGCATGCATGTGAATGTGCATGCATGTGGATGTGCATATACATGTATTTAAGTATCTGTTAATGTGTGTATGTGTATGTATATATGCAATAATGCATGCAAGTCTTTTTATGTGTTTGTAGAAATGTTTGTGCATATGCATGTGTATGTGTGTGTATATGTGTATGTGTGTGTATGTGTAAGTGTATGTGCACATGTATGTGTGTGTATATATGTGTGTGTATGTCCATGTGTATATGTGTGAACATGCATCTTCATGTATAAGTGTATATGTGCATATCAATAAGTGTGACTATGCTAATTAATGAGAAAACACAATTCAAATGATATACAAAGAATGGAAATCATACTTACAATAGTTAGCCATATTTTTTGCTTGGTTAACTTCTTGAATAACCTGCAATAAAGAGCAAGAGAGAGAGAGAGGGAGAGAGATAATTCAAAGAGAGAAAGAGTAGAAAGGAGAGAAACACACAGAGAGAGAGAGAATAAGATAGAGATTAGACAAAACAACAATTCAGCAAGTGATTGTTTCAACTCGTAAGCACAATGCAATTATGAACGTTGGAGAGCTCTTCGATCAAATGCGTGTAGATGCCGATCAAAGAGCCTCCAACGTTTTTATTTTTTTCGTCAAAAAGCCATCGTGTAACCGATGGTAAAGCGTTGTAAATTCCTCTCCAGATAGCATCGCATAAGGGATGCTAATTACCATCATTTATGTGATGCTATTAGCATCACTTATGTGACGCTTTTTTATGTCATCACTTTAGCAGCACTCAATGTAACCGTTGTCGTCGAGATTTTCTCTCCTCTCTCACTCATGAAGGCCTACAGGAAACACATTCGGTGAAGGTAGCCAGAATTCCCTAAGAAGTCCAAGATGCATCAAGGATGTCAAAGGGAGTTCATATGCAAACTTTGGAAGAAATCGAGCAAATCTAGGGTAGCAGTCAAAGCTGGCCAAACTTTGGAAATTAGGGCAAAAATTTCAATATCTCCAAATCACATGAAAATTCATATACTTGTAAAGCCTATCAAAGGCAGTGTATAGCCCTAATTTCACATGTAAATGGATTTTCTAGCACACTGATATGCCATGTGCATTTTGTAAAAAATGTAATTTTTCCACTTAGACCCTACAAAATCTTGTATAGGAATTTTTGTTAGCCATATGGTTTGGCATGTATAAAGACCATATGCGGCTACATATTTGTACAAAGTTTCAAGGCTATCAGAGTTTTCGAGACACCTTAATGCCACCTTGCAAGCTTCCAATGTAGTCAAATTTATATAAGGAAGATTTAGATAAAAGTTTTTTCTGCATATTCCTAAAGGAGATCTTTGGAAACATAGTCCTACAAAGTTTCACCTTCATCAAAGCCTTTTTAGAGGGTCAAAGAGCACAAAGTCCAGTTTTCAAGGTCACCACAGTTTTCTAGTTTAAGCAAATTGAAGTGTTGAAGGGATGACACATGGTGAAGCTGATTGAGCCATGTTGTACGATCAAGATGAGCTCATATTCAAGGGTGGAGATGAACTTATACTTAAAGCAAGGAGAATACACGAGTTGTTTTCATCAAAGAAGACTTTTTTGATAGTTAAAGATCAATAATGCAACTTTTCTCTAAAAATAGTAGCATATCTTATCCGAATTGATGTCAGCACTGATCCGACGGTCCATATCATCCTCAGATCCAATGGTGGAGAATGAAGGCACCTAAATTTCACTCCTTTACACTAGATTTGATAGAAAGAACAATTCCAAGCCATTGATTTGATTAATCAAACGGTTGTAATCGAAAGTAGTGATCCTAGAGTTGAGAGTTGTTTTCTCTAGATCGAAAGGCCCAAATTCATTCAAAAAACTATATAAATCTCCCTCCGAACTCCTAGAGCATCATTGTTAGCCATCCATAGGGCACTTGCTAGCTTAATTTTTCCTTGAGACGATCGCCCTCGGTTGAGCGAGTGAGGATCCAAGGTGGGCTAGATATAGTTTTACTAGCGGTCAAGAAACAGATCATAACTTAGGACCTATTGCATTGGTTGTGACCTCTTCTTCTCTTTTCTCCGTATGCAACCCGTGGATAATTTTTCAATCGCTCCTTTTACATCTGGGTTGCTATGTTAAGTCGGGCTGCCACGCATGCAATTAGTGGAAGGTATGAGGGTGTGGGCCTTCAGCCCTCGATCTGGACCTCTCAAAGACCCAGATGTTGAAGGACCTTCTTAAGGATCAAGATTTGCCAGATATCTTGTTGCACTTCTTCATGGATACTTGTTGGCCTTGATCCGCCCTTGTCGCTTACGTGCCTTCCCCCATTGTATGCCCATAGGGGGCTCTGTGCAGAGATTGGTGTTGCGTGCCCCTACGAGGCTTTCTGCAGAGATGTGTCTTCAGATATAATACCTTTAGCAAAGCTTCCTTCGTGGTCTTCTTCTTCTCTTCTTTTTGCTGGACTCTCCTTCAACACTACCCCCCACCTGAACTCTGTCGTCCTCGACAGACTTTGAAATGCAACAGGAGTTTGTTCTGTAAACCTTTTGCTCTATCTCATTAAGCAGATTAGCTTCACGTATTAGTAGTTGCTTCCATTGTTCAACTTTCACACCATCATGTGGTGGCTGTCTGTGATCTGCAAAGAATCTCAATTCATATGCCACCATTCTAGCATTTAGATTCGTTGATAATTTTTAAGAAAATCTTGGAATAAATTTCAAAAAATCCGATAAAAAAGGCTTCCTCAAAGGTTTGCATATATGGGCTTGGTAAGAACATGAGCCTTGAATAATACGCCATGATTGTTGGGTGGTTGGGCATAACAGATCGATAAAAAATAAGGATATTTGTGCCCTGGTTAATACCAATGAAATTTAAAAATGTATATGCTGCGTGTTTGAACACTTCCAAAACTGTAAGTATCATGCTGAGGATTTTATTAGTCATCTTGATAGTTAAATCAGGTACTCTTGCATATCGATGTAGCCAAAATTCAATGGTTTTCACCATGCAATCCTCATTCAGTAAGTAATTGTGAGGTGGACTTGGAAGCAGAGGATAATTTAACCACTATTTATTGAGCACACCACTGTTTTGCATATCCAAAAATTCGTGTGCTTCTCTGCGACGTGGTGTTGGGCAAAAAGAAGGATTTACCTATAATAAATATGGTGCTACTTGCCAGTGCACCCGCAAAGTAGGATTTTTCTCCAAAAATTTTCTTCTCCATAAAGGTTGTGCAGCTTCAAATTCTTCTTGAGTGTAATTGAATGTATTGTCTTTGTAGTACAACTGCTCATCTGGATCCTTTTGTGTGATCTTCTTTATATATTGTTGTGTTTTCTCTTTCAAGAGCCCATACAGAATATTAAACGGATTCATTATTGTATCCAAGTCTTTTCCTTTAATTTTGGTTGCTTTCATTACTTTGAGGACTTCATTTTCAAAATTTTCTGTCGATCGGGACACCAATAGTGCCCGTTCCTTCTTACCTATTTCTGTAGTATATGGCATGGGATGATCATCACATGGTTCCGCCATCTGCTCTTTTATTGGAGAATGATAGATTGGGGGAGACAGAGGGCATACCTCTACCTCGTCAGTAGGATTCTCTGGTTGTGGCTCTACTGGTGTCCCGATGTTTGCTGTTTGTTCTACTTGAGCTTCCAATTGTACAATACGCTCAGTCTTTCCTTTAACTTTGTGAAGGGCTATCTGGAGCGCATCTTTAGCTGCAAGAAGCTCATTGTCGATTTCTGCTATTTGATCCGCATTTTCATTATAAATTACCAAGAGTTTTGCTTCAGTAGCTTTGAGTTGTTTCCTAAGCTCATTTGTGTCTTGTATGTACTTTTGTTCCCATTCTTCTTTTAAGCTTTGCTCTTGTTTCAGCAGATGTGCATATTTTGCAACCTGATCATTCAATTCCTTCTGGTCCATTGCTGTTGTCTCTTGTTTATCTATTGCTTGGTCATAAAGCAGTGCTTTCATCAGTTCTTTATTCCTGTTGCGTAGATTATCATTTTCATCCATATACACTTTGAGCTGTGTTTCCAATAGACTGCTTCTAGTCTTCATTCTTTCTTTGTCTGCTTCACTTGCTTCATATTGTCTTTGTAGCTCTATCAGTTGTTCCTGTAGCTTTTGATGTTGCTCCATTAATGTAGTGCATTGTCCTTTGACTTCTATCATTTCTGTCTCTTTAACTGAAACCACTTGTTGAACTTGGATCAAGTGCGCAGACAACTGTTCACTCATCACTTGAAATTGATTCTTTTCTCGCATAGCTTTGTCCTAATCTGCGTCTGTTTCCATCATTGTTGCTGTTTATCCATGGCCGTTTGTATCATTTGTTTGACTATTGGTTTTAGTTGAGTAACATCGACGTTTAACCATGTTGTCGGGATGCTAGGTTCTTCCCTTGAGGTAACATCTTTTCCTTGTGCCACATGCAATGTTGTGTCGTGGGGCTGCCGAATATGAAGTTGTATCTTTGCATGAGCTGCCTTACTTACTGTCTTACCTTGTGGCGTGTCATCAGGGATCTCAATCACAATTTGTTCCCTATTTTTTTGCAAACACCTTTCTTTTTTCATGCTTGCTTGTATTTCTTCTTTTATAGGTGGCGCCGCATCTTTATGTGTGATTGAAGCTTCCTTTATGCTGATTTGTGATTTTTTGTTCAATTGAATGAGGTGTGTTTGTTTAGGGGATGCTTCCTGGTTCTCTATGCATGATTGTTGATTGTCGGGAGTGACTTCGACCTGATTTATTTTTTTCCATTCCTCATTGTTTGTTTCTGTTATTATGTCAGTGTCCAAGGTGTCCTTCTCAAGACTAGAATCTCATTAGAACTTGAATCCTCCAGTCCCAATTCTTTATACATGGCAGCTAGTTTTGGAGTATGTTCCTTTTCCTTCTGTTGCCGCCCTCGTCTTGCCTGTCTATATTGGTGCCCTTGGACATTGAGGTTAATCTGACCTCTCATGTACGTATGCATTTCTTCCAGTGCTGCTGATAGATCTCTTGTTGTGATGGGCGGTTGTGTCAAAGGGATCTTGGGTAGTGTATGTGCTCGCTTGGATTGTGGCATTTCTGTTGGTGCATTTTACCCAAGCCTACATGCTTGATATGCTTGATATTATCCTCATTTGTAAGTCACATGAGTAGTCATGTGAACACCTCTTGTAAAAGAGTTCATTTTTATCTCTTGTATTTGAAAAAAGAAAAAAGGAAAAGGATGGCTTACCTCATGCATGATGTAAAAGAAAATTCGTGGCTATAACTAACAAAATCACGAATTTTTGAGCTGAGGGAATATCTCCTAACTTTGGGGATCACTTTTAGGTGGAGCCATTCGAATTCGAATTCAAAACTCCCTCCAAGATTAGCTATAAAAGGAGCAAGAAGGAAGAGGCGATGATCAAGCCTTGTACGTGACCACTTCATGTCATTTTGTAGAGATTGAAGAGCTTACTCCATAGCTCTATCATTCTACTCCCATTGTGCAAAGATTCATTGCCAATGTGGTTGTAATCATATATGAATTTATACATTTATCATCATTCACTTCTCTGTTTTGTTCTCTGCTATACTCACTCAGAGCAGTACCTTCAGAAGGTCATATCTCGAGTGTTACTGAACCTTTTTCAGTGATTTAATGTGCGTTAGATAGTTCTTACTGTCTAGTTTCTGCATATAAATTATCAAGGTCATTGGAGTTTTAATTTTGGAGATATCTGCATTTTACTACTCATTGGTCTATCTCTGCAGAGCCCCGAGAATTGTGGGGATGTTCTAGAAATTGTTGAAACTTGTTCTCAGTGCTCAGTCCATCATTTGAAGTGTTTTAACTTGGATTGGAAATCTTGATAAGTCTATTTGCTATGCCCAAAAGGAATTTTTCTAATTCTTACCAGGTTGAGAGCACTGTTCATTTTGTCCAGCAGGTGTATGTCCAAAAATAGCAAGTTTTGGGAGCTAGTCATTTCGCAACTAGTCTGTCTTGACTTAAACTTTTGGGATACATGTTCCAAAGTACTTGGATGATGTTTTGGTGGATCTAGGAATCTTAAAGGGTCTACTAATCAACTCTGAAGTCTCAGTTGGCTGGTGTGAAGCTGGTTGTAGAGCACCTACTCATCTTTGGATTGCATCCACCATCTCTCTTCACAGTGGTATTAGAGCATAGTCAAGCAACATGGGAGATGGATTTCCATCAACAATTGACAAATTGGATCGAAACAACTACCCGGCATGGTCTCTAAGGATGGAGGCTTACCTTCGAGGGAGGAATCTATATGGATTCATATCTGGAGATGAAGCAATGCCAACCATGAGGAACAAAGGGCAACCATCACATGAAGAAGTGGAAGGACTTTCGAATTGGTGTTCGAAGGATGCACTTGCAAGGTCCTATATTCTAAACTCAATCTCTGATTTTCTTTTACCTCATGTCAAGGGATGCAAGACATCAAGAGAAACCTGGAATGCACTTGCTTCTTTCTTCTCTTCCAACACTCGAGCAAGGAAGAACCAATTGTGGATGGAGTTCACAACAATGAAGAAAAGCCCGAAGCAAAATGTGACTGATTATGTCACAAAAATGAAGGAGATTTCGGACCAGCTTGGAAGCATTGGAGAGGTAATTGAAGAGGAGCAAATCATTAGACAAATCATGAATGGAATCAAAGCAGACGACAAGTGGGAGTCATTCACAACAGCCATGGATTTATACATGGATATGCATGTACCCGACCTCAACACACTCATGGGCCAACTCTTCACTCATGAAGCAAAGATTAGCAAAGGTGGTGAGTCCTCAAGAGGTAATCAAACTTCTGCCTTATACTCTGATAAAGCTAAGGTCAAGGACAAGTCAAAGAATAGGAAGAATGAAGATGAAGGTAGCTCTTTCCATGCAAACTTTGCAGGTAGAGGAAGAGCTAGAGGAAGAGGCAGAGGTGGAAAGCAAGGCAGGGGGAGATTCCAATCATCTCAACCTTGCAACATATGTGGCTTATCTAACCATACTACTGAAGAATGTTTCAGGAACCCGAGGAACTCAAGAGGAAGAGGATTCAATAGAGGTGGCTATGGATCAAATAGAGGTAGATACAATGGAGGCTACAACAACAACAATTGCAACAACAACAACAACTATCAAAGTGGCCATAGAGGAAGAAGAGATTACAATAACTATGCAGAGGAACAAAGTCAAGAAGATTCATTATTGATTATGAATCTATCAGCGAAGAAGGGTAAGGATGATGATCACATATTTTACATTGATTCGGGATGCTCGAACCATGTAGCAGGAAATGTGGCTTTACTTTCTGATTTGGAAGATCCTCATAACAAGCATGAAGTGCAGACAGGAGATGACACAAAGCACTCAGTGGAGAAGATAGGTAATGTGAAGACATCAGATGGGAATATGAACCTCTTAAGCAAAGTCTTGTATGTCCCTACAATTACCAAAAATTTAATAAGTGTTGGACAGATTGTTGAAAAAGGATTGCAGGTTAGATTCAATCGTTTTGGAGCATATGTTGAAGACCCAAGGCAAGGCTTTCGAAGGATTGCCAAAGGAGAAAAGACAGGAAGGCTTTTCACTTTTGAAGTGGAAGATACAAAGAACATAGCTTTGTTTAGCTATGGATCTCAAACTCTAACAGAGTTGGAGATATGGCACAAAAGGCTTGCTCACATTGGTGAGAGGACACTCAAACAGATTTGCAGGGACCAAAGTGTACTTGGTTTGCCTAATATCACAAGGCAACACATGATTTATAAGTGTGAAGCTTGTCAACTCGGCAAGGCTCATAGACAACCTTTCAATAAGAAAGGATATATGTATCAAAATCCTTTGGATCTAGTGCACACGGATGTGTGGGGTCCAAGTAAGGAGCCATCTATATCAAGCTCAAGATATTATGTGTCTTTCATAGATGATTGTAGCAGGTGGACCATTCTGTTTTTCATGAAGCACAAGGATGAAGTGTTTAATTGCTTTAAGAAGTATATTGCTCTTGTTGAAAACCAAACAGGTAGGACTTTGAAACGGCTCAGATCAGATGGTGGAGGAGAATACTTCTCTTCTGAATTTGATGCCTTCTTGCATGAAAGAGGCATTAAAAGGGAAGTCACTACAAGGTATACACCCGAACTCAATGGTGTAGCAGAGAGGAGGAACAGAGCTATTGTCGAAGCTGCAAGGTCCATGCTCAACGAAAAGGGATTGCTGAACTATCTATGGGCAGAGGCTGTGTCGACAGCCACATATCTCATAAATAGACTTCCATCTAAGTCACTAGATGGAACCACTCCATATGAAGTGTGGAATGGAAGAAGACCTAGTCTAGAGCATTGTAAAATCTTTGGATGCTTAGCCTATGCTCACATTCCTTCTCAAGTAAGAGGGAAATTGGATCCCAAGGCAGAGAAGTGCGTATTTATTGGTTATGACCAAAACCAAAAAGGATATAGATTGTACAATCCAACCAATAAAGGATTTTCTGTGAGTAGAGATGTAATTTTTGATGAAAAAAAATCATGGTTTGATGATGACAGGAAAGTGAAGCTGCCATATGACTTGGATGAAGATTTTCCATCACTTCAACCAAAGGAGCCAAAGCAGATTGAAGAAAGTGATTCGGAGATTGACCTAGAAGACTTGGAAAGACTAAAGCTACGGAAGAACAAAGGTAAAGCAAAGATGCAGGATGCTACATATGGACCCGAGAGCTCACATCAACCACTTAGAAGGTCTTCGACGGAGAAGAAGAAACCAGAGAGGTTTGGTTATGATACTTCTTTGGTCACAAAGCACTCAATCTACATTGCAAAGGATTCAACCAATGAAGAACCTACCACATTCGAAGAAGCACAAAGCAAGAAAGCTTGGAGACATGCAATGGATGAAGAAATGGAAGCCTTGAAGGAGAATGACACCTGGGAGCTTGTACCTAACAAGCCATCTATGAAGGTAATTGGATCTCGATGGATATACAAAATCAAGAGGAATCCAGATGGAAGTATAAATAGACACAAAGCAAGGTTAGTTGCTAAATAGTTTGCTCAAACCCATGGTATTGATTATGAGGAGACTTTCTCTCCTGTTGCAAAAATGCCTACAATTAGGGTTCTCATTAGTCTTGCTGCATCTAGAAATTGGAATCTCTATCAACTTGATGTAAAGAATGCTTTCTTGAATGGATGGATTTCTGAGGAAGTGTATATGGCACAACCTCCTGGATATGAGGATGCACATCATCCTAACTATGTATGCAAACTAAAGAAAGCTTTGTATGGACTGAAGCAAGCTCCAAGAGCTTGGAATTTCAGATTTGTGACTTATTTGCAGGACCAAGGATTCAAAGCTAGCAAGGCGGATACCTCTTTGTTCATAAAGAGGAATGGATCTGAAGTGATCTATTTATGTGTGTATGATGATGATATTATTATCACAGGCAATGATCTTGAAGGAATCAAATAGGTAAAGAGTCAAATGAAGGAGGAGTTCAAAATAAGTGACCTCGGACCACTCACTTATTTTCTTGGATTGGAGTTAATCTACACAGATTCAGGTATATACATCACACAAAGGAAGTATGTCCATGACATGCTCGTCAAGTTCAAGATGGAAAATACCAAGTGTGCAGGTACACCTATGGAGCAAAATCATAAGCTTAGTGCTTATGAAAGAGAGCCAATTGAAGACATCACAAGCTATCAAAGCTTGGTTGGAAGTTTGAACTATGCAACACTCACAAGGGTGGATATATGCTATAGTGTTAGCATATTGAGTCAGTTTATGCATAAGCCGAGAAGACCACATATGGAAGCGGCCAAGAGAGTCCTCAAGTACCTATAGGGGACCATGAATGAAGGTTTGTTCTATTCATATACTTCATATATTGAGCTAAAGGTCTACTCAGATGCAGATTGGGCCGGATCTAGAGATGATAGAAGAAGCACATCCGGGTATATATCATTTGCAGGTTCAAAAATCATTTCTTGGTCATCGAAGAAGCAACCAACCGTGGCATTATCTTCTACTGAAGCTGAATATAGAGGTTTGGCTAATGCAACTCAAGAAATCATGTGGTTAAAGTCTTTGTACACAGATCTTGGACTTCATTCTTCAACACCTCATATTTTTGGTGACAACACAAGCTCACTACATCTAGTAGCTAATCCGGTATACCATGCTAGAACCAAGCATATTGAAGTCCACTACCATTATGTAAGGGAGAAGCTTATGAGAAAGGATATTCAACTATCCTATGTCTCTATAGATATGCAATGTGCAGACATGTTAAATAAAGCTCTTGATGGTACAAAGTTAAGTAGATTCAAGTTGATGATTGGCTTGCAGGAAATCAAGGACAATTGAAGACTTATTTGGAGGCCAAGCATGTTAGGCTTGAGGGGGAGCTGTTGGTGCATTTTACCCAAGCCTACATGCTTGATATGCTTGATATTATCCTCATTTGTAAGTCACATGAGTAGTCATGTGAACACCTCTTGTAAAAGAGTTCATTTTTATCTCTTGTATTTGAAAAAAGAAAAAAGGAAAAGGATGGCTTACCTCATGCATGATGTAAAAGCAAATTCGTGGCTATAACTACCAAAATCATGACTTTTTGAGCTGAGGGAATATCTCCTAACTTTGGGGATCACTTTTAGGTGGAGCCATTCGAATTCGAATTCAAAACTCCCTCCAAGATTAGCTATAAAAGGAGCAAGAAGGAAGAGGTGATGAGCAAGCCTTGTACGTGACCACTTCATGTCATTTTGTAGAGATTGAAGAGCTTACTCCATAGCTCTATCATTCTACTCCCATTGTGCAAAGATTCATTGCCAATGTGGTTGTAATCATATATGAATTTATACATTTATCATCATTGACTTCTCTGTTTTGTTCTCTGCTATACTCACTCAGAGCAGTACCTTCAGAAGGTTATATCTCGAGTTTTATTGAACCTTTTTCAGTGATTTAACGTGCGTTGGATGGCTCTTACTGTCTAGTTTCTGCATATCAATTTTCAAGGTCATTGGAGTTTTAATTTTGGAGATATCTGCATTTTACTGCTCACTGGTCTATCTCTGCAGAGCCCCGAGAATTGTGGGGATGTTCCAGAAATTGTTGAAACTTGTTCTCAGTGCTCAGTACATCATTTGAAGTGTTTTAACTTGGATTGGAAAGCTTGATAAGTCTATTTGCTATGCCCAAAAGGAATTTTTCTAATTCCTACCAGGTTGAGAGCACTGTTCATTTTTTCCAGCAAGTGTATGTCCAAAAATAGCAAGTTTTGGGAGCTAGTCATTTCGCAACTAGTCTGTCTTGACTTAAACTTTTGGGATACATGTTTCAAAGTACTTGGCTGATATTTTGGTGGATCTAGGAAGCTTAAAGGGTCTACTAATCAACCCTGAAGTCTCAGTTGGCTGGTGTGAAGCTGGTTGTAGCAGCACCTACTCATCTTTGGATTGCATCCACCATCTCTCTTCACAATTTCTTGTGTCGCTTCATCTCTAGCGTGCTTAGCCCCTCTCACTGGGTTCTTGGAACTTGTTCCCACTTCCTCTGTGGAGATAAGTTTTTTCTTTTTCTTAGGAACGGTAGCTGACTTTACATATTTTGCCATTTCTGTGGATTTTGGCATCAAACGTAGACACTTCTTTCATCTTGAGGGCCTCATAGATTAGCAAAGTCAATGTTGAGCTTCCATTTAGAAACTTTTTCTGACTCCATTTCTTCTTAGCTTCAAATAAGCGGTCTTGAATATATGGAGTGAGATTGACTTGATTGCCTATTTACCACATAGCATGGGAAAGTAATTGAACTAGGATTTTCTGAGGCGTTGTATATCTGTGCATACTGGGAAAACAAAAATGTTGATGCACTAATCTAACCGATTCTTCTATATCTGTTTGGTTGATTTCCAGAAAGGTCTTCTTTTTTGCATCATGACATTCATCTTTAACATTAGTGAGACCATCTTGACTCCATCCAAAAGCTTTGTTGATGACTTCATGAGTGAATCGAATTGTTTTCCATGCACCTGTTTTGTTGAGCACTTTAGCTTCCGGGATTGACGGCTTATCTGCTGTGGATTGGAGTGTGTTCATAACTTGTGTGCATCTCTGAAAATCTGGTAAGTATATGGGAAGTCACAAGAATGCATCTATTCTAGCTCTTGTCCAAACATCCATGATGCACGGTAATCCTTGTATTATGGTTTGGAAATCTTGTGACATGATTGGAAAGTAGTGATCCCTATCCATAATTTTGATGGCGGCCAAGAAAAGAAGATCCGCCACCAGTTGATCTTCAAGGAACCAATGACCTCTTGCCTTAGAGATCGATTCCAAGGGAAGGAGCATGACTTCTTCTTCTTGCGTAGCCTCAGAATTTGAAGATGCCATCTCCACTTAATACATACCAGTAATCAGTGTAGAGTTGGTATCATGAGTTATCTTTTATTTATCCTTCATGGAATTGACAACTCTCTGAGTGACTTATGTCGTCCCTTTCCCGTGGGTGTGAGAAAGGTAGTACCTGGGATTTTTCTTCATTCATATATATTTTTCTATTTTTTCTTGAAAGAAAACAAAAGCGTTAGTACCTAGCCGAAGCTTTTATTGTATCGTTTAGTTATTTTCCTTGGGATTATTGTACAAGTGCTCTCATATTCCCTAAAATGGAATTATGCTTCACTATCTAGTAGAAGAAGAATTAGGTGTCGAATGCATGGCCTTGTGATGTCGCCCTATCATGCATGCTTGGGACTCTTGCAACTCAGGATGTGTGCAAATTGAAATCTCTGGCCGATGCATACAAATTGTTTTGCTTTTGGGCATCCAGATCTGCTTTATTCTTTTGCGGTAGACTGTTTCTCCATTGTTCCTGGGGCGTGGTGTGATTCTCAAGTCATCCTTCCGCTTTGCCAGCCCTTCAAATCGTTGACTTGTTTTTGTTGCATATCTCTATTTTTGAGCATCCATGTAGTTACTGATTTCTTGATTGTTAGTTTTCCTGTTGTACTGGTCTTTTTTGTTTGTTGATGTTTTGCCTTCGATGATTGTCATTGGTGCACATGATTTGGGGATCCATATCCACGTTCTCGCCGGTTGGATGGCAATCACTTTCTTTGGAATCCATAATCTGGCAATCCTTTGTGGACCTTGGAGTCCAGCTTGATTGGGGTCCTCATACTTTTGTTGTTTCCAGTGTAGGACATAGCTCCGTTGTTGATGATATGATTTCACCTGATCTTTTCTGATCCAAGCCTGTCTAGTGTGAGGAATGGGATGGATCCTAATGCGTGAACGTTCGTGACAGCCTTGCTGGCTAGTCCCTCTTGTGCTCGATTTCTCACAGGGGCTTTTATTGGAAACGATGCTAGCAATGAGGCCCACTGGTTTATGAGAGTGTGCGAGATTGAGATTCGGTGTATTCTCACATGAGGTACTTGATGGTGGTGTTTCCATAGTGGAGGTGAATGTACATTCATCATCATGCAGGCGTGAGTGATCTCTGGGGCTTATACATTTGGCTTTGACAGATCGTTCTTCTAAGATGCTGAATACCTCATAGTGTCCTATCTTGGCCGATATGTAACCCAAGGATAATTGGATAGTCACTTCATATTCATATATCCAATCTTGACCCAACACTAGTTCTTCTAATAAGTCTTGATCATGACACACCAAGAGTTTTTGTTGCATCGTGTTATTTTCGAGATGTAGTGACAAGGTAACCTCACCTATGCATTTAGTAACTTTTCCCCCTATTCCAATCAGCTATGCTTTAGATGGGCGTAATTCTTCCTTGAGTTTTTGAGTCAAGGAAGACTTGATACAGCTAACAGCTGCTCTTGAGTCAATGAGTGCATCCACCAAGTGGTACTCTTCTGTTCTAGCACCCAAATTCAAATATGGTTGCTTTGTTTGCTATCCAAGGTTTTCAGAGGCTCTAAAGTTAGCCATTGGAATGAGTTCCTCTCCTTGTCAATATCTTTCATCCCACCCTCTCATCCATTCCTTTCGTTTCCTGATTCATTCTAGAGCTTCCTGTCTTGCTTCTTCTCGTATTCTTTTGTCCTTTTCTCGTCTATTTTTAGCCATTAGAAGTCGTGACATTATTTCCTCTGTCAATGGCTCTAAATATTTTTTTACTTGGCAACCACTTATATAGTTTGGCAATACTTCTCCATCTAGTGTTGCTAGGCTGATGGCTCCGCTAGTAGATATACGATTGATTATCAAGGGGCCATATCCTCTTTTTTTGTAGTTTCTTTGCATGTTGCTTCAAAGTATAAACCAAGACCAAATCTCCTTCCTTCAAGATTTTATCTTTAATATGATCATCAAATATGCCTTTTGTCGCCTTTTTGTAGCGTAAATACCTACCACAACTTGTAATCTTGTCTCATGTAACTTTTCTATTTGATCCAATTGAGTAGATAACTCATGTCCAGTCCATTCATAATTTGCAACTACTCTGAGAGTAGGTACCAAGAAATCAATTGGCAAGATGGCATTCTGTCCGTACACTAGGTTAAAGGGAGTAGTTCCTATGGCTGTTTTGTAGGCTACTCGGAATGCCCATAAAGCATGATGTAATTGCTTATCCCAGTCGGATCTGCCATTGTTAAGAATTTTAGTGAGGACTGTGCATAAGATTTTGTTTGAAATTTCAGTCTGCCCATTGGCTTGTGGGTGATAAGGGGCTGATTTCTTATGAATCACCAAGAATTCATTCATTAGGTCTTCTATCATTTCATTGATGAAGTGTGTGCCCCTATCACTCACAATTTCAATAGGCAATCCAAACCTAGTGAATATGTTCTCAAAGAGAAACTTCGTTGTAGTCCTCGCATCATTTTTCTTGGTTGCTTTGGCCTCTACCCATTTGGTCAAATAATCCGTTGCCACAATTATGTACTCGGCATGAGAACCTTTAGCTGATGGACTAATAGGTCCTACGAAATCTATTCCCCATTTGGTAAATGTTGTGGCACTCATCATAGGTTTTAGTGGCATTTCATGTCTTCTAATAGGATACTTTGTTCGTTGACAGGTATTGCATATTTGGACGTAAGTGGCTGCATCTTGATGTAGAGTTGGCCACCACATTCCTGTGCGAAGAGAATCATTTTTGCAGTTATATCTGCAAAAAAATGTCCTCTTGCAACTCCTGTATGTGCCATCTCTAAGACAGAAAGATACTTGTCTTCATGAATGCACATTCGTAGATGATTGTCTCTTCCTCCCTTGAAGAGCTCTTTTTCCATAAGAACATAGTCCTTGCTTTGCTCTGTGAGGGCACGTTTTCTTGCTAGAGTAGCTCCTTCTGGGCACTCCTAGGTTTTCAAGAATTTTACCAGAGGCACACTCCATATTGGTGCTATAGTGGAGTAACATAGAGTAGAGTTCTCTTCTAGCCTTCGTTCTTGACAAGTTGGGCAGGTGGATACATAGTTATGTGTATCCCTCTGCATGGTTGGCCAGTATATGCCTAATCTCTTCAGTGTTTTCCATGTTCCATTCGCATTTAGATGATTGTTCCATTGATTTACATGTGTTTTTTGAAGCCACATCTCTTGTTCCTCTTCCTCCACGCATCTCAAGAGTAATCCACTTGGATCTTGGTGGTATAAACTTCTAGCAATGATGTGGAGATTTTTAGTCTTCCATAACTCCTAACTTTTGTTTGTAGTGATCCCATGTTTAGGTCCATATGTGAGGATAGGGATCAACTTTTCTGCCCACTAGGGACATACGTCAAGATTGAAAAGATAAGTATCTGGTAGATCATCTGGTACTCCTGTGGGGGGCTCTCCATGTGTCATTCTTAATAGGTGATATGCTCGGATGTGCATATTCCCTTTCTTGACTACTACTTCAAAATCAAATTCCATCAGCAATAGAAACCATCGTACTAGTCGTCCGGTATTACAAGGTTTATTGACTAAGCAGTAGGGCTTGATGATCGATGAAGAATTTGAATTTGTTTGCCAATAAGTAGTGTCTAAACTTCTTTACTGCATACACCATTCCTAAACCTTCTCACTCCGTAGTGGTATAATTGTGCTCTGCTGATTTAATTGTCTACTCGCATAGGCTGTATGGTGGTCTAATTTTCCTGTATCTTCTAGCTGTGCTAAGATGCATCCAATGGAAAACTTGGAAGCATCCACATGAATATGAAAGGGTTTGTTCCAATCAGGCACTTTGAGGATTGGTGTTGAACTCAATCAACTCTTCAATTCGTTGAATTCCTTTTCACATTCTTCCGTCCAAATAAACTGAGACAATAATGGATAAAGAGGTCTAGCAATTATGGCATACATGTGGATCAACCTTTAGTAGTATCCGCAATGTCCCATAAATGCTTGCACTTCTTTAGCAGTCTTTCGTCTTGGCAAATCCAGAATTACTTTAATTTTGTCTTCATCCGTGGAAATTCCAGTTTTAGAGACGATGTGTCCTAATATCTTCCCTTGTCAAACCATGACGGCGCAAAAGCTGTCTCATGTTGGTCCTCGGGAGCAATTGCTACATGATTATATCATGAAAAGCCGTCCAAAAAACTATAGACTTCCTTTCCTGCAACTCTTTCCAAAAGATGGTTGGTGATAGGTAGTGGGTAACTATCCCGTATGGTGGCAGCATTTACTTTTTTCAAATTAATGCATACCCTTAACTTGTCATTCTTTTTTGGCATGACCACTAAGGGTGATATCCATTCCATGTGTTCGATCTCATAAATGAAGCCTGTGTCCAACAACTTATCTATCTCTTCCTTAATTTTTGCTGGGTAAACATCATTATATGTGTATAGTCTTTGTTTGGAAGGTTTGGCCTCTGATGTCATAGGGATTCTATGGGTACAAATAGAGGGATCTACTCCTTTTAAATCCTTATATGTCCAAGCAAAGACGTCCCTATATTCTCTTATGAGTCGTATTAACTCTTGTTCCTCCTCCATTGAGACATCCTGTTATAAAAGTACATCGCTCTTCTCCTTCCTCCAAAGTTACTGCTATTTTCTTGGTTTGTTCTTTGTTGTCATATGCTATTCCCGGTTGTGCTTCCCGTTTTGGCATTTGGATAGCAATCTTCCTCTCTTCTACCTCATATTTCTTGAAGTGGGCAGGTACTTCGAATTGATCTTGAGGCTTGTTTTCTCCCTTTTTGTTTGCTTTATCTAGTTCAGGTTCTTCTCCTTGTGTCATTCCTTGATTCAACCCATTAGTTATGACACTTACTCTTTGATTTTCACTTTCTACCTCAATTTGTTCATGTTCCATTTCAATGCTCTCATAGTCCTCCTTCCACTCTTTTTCAATTACTTCTCCTTCTTTGGCTTCTTGGAGTACAACCACATATAAACTTACATCATATCCTTCCTCGTCAATGCATTCATTCATGGTTATTACCTCTTCATTTACACATACATCCAGAGTAGCTAAAATCTCCATCCAACCATGAGGTTCGAATTCTTCATCTAAGAATATTTGGGGCATGGGGGCATTTCTTCAACTTCAACCTGCACTTCATTATTCTCCTCTTCATCAAATATCTGAACCTTTGATTTACCCTTCTTTTGACTCACAACTTCTTCATCACCTGTATTAATATTGATTGTACCTGCATACCAAGTACCTTGCTCATCAAATGTAACATCCTTAGACACAATGAATTGCTTTGTGGATGGACTCCACAATCTATAACCCATCTGCTTGTCATCATAACCAATGAATACATACTTTTCAGATTTAGGTTAGATTCAAGGTAATGTTGGTCATGCCTTGTTCACTTATGGAGGACATAAGATCTCTGAGTTAGATCTTTGGCACAAGAGGCTTGGACACTTCAATGAAAGAGGTATCAAAGATATGATTAACAATGGTTCAGTGCTTGGATTGCCTAATGTTGCAGGTCAACATATGACATACAGATATGAGGCATGTCAATTAGGTAAGGCTCATAAGAAATCTTACTCCAAGCATGGTTTTATGTATTCAGAGAAGCTTGAGTTGGTACATACAGATGTGTGGGGACCATCAAAGGATTTCAGTATCAATGGTTCAAGGTACTATGTGATTTATGTTGATGATGCTACCAGATGGATCACTATTTATGTGATGAAAGATAAGTTAGAAGTATTCAATACATTCAAACATTATCATGTGTATGCAGAAAGAATTACAGGTCATAAATTGAAGAGACTAAGGTCAAATGGAGGGGGAGAGTATTTCTCTAATGAGTTCAATGATTACTTGTGGAATGCAGGTATAAAAAGGGAAATCACTTGCAGGTACTCTCCTCAACAAAATGGTGTAGGAGAGAGAAGAAATAGAACTCTTGTTCAGTTTGCAAGGTCAACGATGAAGGAGAAGAATTGCCCAAATTATTTGTGGATTGAGGCTGTAAATACAGCTACTTATTTGGTTAATAGGCTACCATGTAAAGCTTTGCAGGGTATGACACCATATGAGGCATGATTCAATGTGAACAACCTTCCTTCTTTCTTCCCTGAAACAATTTGTTTATACCCATCGCTAGGGTCTTCCACAAACACTCCTTCATTAGTGAATCTAACTTCATAACCTTTTTCAACAATTTGTCCTACACTTATCAGATTCTTAGGAATTGTAGGAACATACAAGACCTTACTCAAGAGAGTACTTCCATCCTTGGCCTTCACTGATCCAATTGACTTCACATTATGCTTTGTATTGTCACCTGTTTGAACAACATGATTAGATACCTTATTTTTCAAATCAGTCATCAATGCTATGTTACCACTCAGGTGATTGCTACACCCTGAGTCAATGTAGAAGACTCTTTGGTCTTCACTTTGCCTTTCACAAGTTGCATTCATTATCAATGTTGAATCCTCCTTCTGATCTGAAGCATAATTGTAGTAGGTATTATTGTATTGTTGACTTTGGAATCCTCTACCTGCATTTCTTCCAAAGTAACCCCTACTACCTCTTCCTCTAAAGTTACCTCTTTGATTTCTGCCACCTCTTCCTCTTGAATTAAATTTCTGATTATATCCACCATCACTCTGAGTATTATGCCAACAATCATTAGCTAAGTGATTTGTCTTACCACAAATCCAGCAAGCTTTGACTCCATCTTTATTATTCCTGCCTCTTCCTCTACCTTTGCCACCTCCTCTTCCTCTTAGGAAGTTGGCTTGACTAGTTGTGCCTTCATCTTCATTTGCTTGTTGTTTTCCTTTGCTATTTTTCTTCTTATCCTTTGAGTACATTGCATGACCTGTACTCTTCTCACCTTCACCTTTGACATCCTGCTCAAAGGTTAACATATGTCCTAGCAACTGATTTAAGTCAGGAGTAAAATGATCAAGTGATAATTCAATAGATAGAATGAATGGCTTCCATTTGTCATCACCTCTCAAACCTGTGAGGATTTGCTTTACCAATTTATCCTCCTCAATGTCTTCATCAACAGCTCCTAATGCATCTGCAATGTCCTTCATTCTGGTTACATAATCTGAGATGGATTGAGAGGCCTTCTTCTTGAATGTAGTAAATTCTGCCCAGAAGGATGCCTTCCTAGACTTTGTGGTATTTTGGAAATGCTCCTCCAAAGCATTCCATATATAACTTGCACTTTCAAGACCTCTAATGTGAGGTAGCAAGTAATCATTGACTGTCATATAGATAATGCTCCTAGCTTGAGCATCTCTCTTCATCCAATTCTTCAAATCTGATAATTCCTCCCTAGTTGGAACACTTGGATCTCTGAATTGAGGCTTTTCTTCTTCACCTGTAATATAACCTATCAAGTCTTTGCTCATTATATGAGCTTCCATCCTCATTGACCATGCTGGATAGTTCTCTCTATCCAATTTCTCTATCTGAAGAGAATCTCCCATCTTTTCTTCACCTGTATATTGAGCTCTTCAATCTTTATAAAGTATAAGGTTACCTTTACTTCGAATGACACTCCTTTTGTCTTCCTTGGTGTCGTATGACCTCCTTCTCAAGCTTTTCCCTCAAGCTTTCACCTTTTGAACCTTCAGATGTTGAATTTTGTATGTCTGTAGCAGTCGGAGTCTTCCTTTCCTCAATTTTGATACTTCCTGCTCTGATATCACTAATGGAGAGTGTTAATCTCCAAAAGAACAAGCTATCTTTGATGTTAGACCACCTCTATATCAAGAATAACTTTAAACTCCAACCAATTTTGGAAGACAAGCACCAAATTATCAAGAAATTAGCTAACTGTGAAAAAAGTCATTTCTCAGAAAAGTCTGCTGCACCTTAATCACTCATTGACTAATCATTCGTGTAAAGTTTTTGATAAAACTTTGTAGAATGTTTTGCCTAGAGATTGTGCACCTTCTCTAAGTTAAAACACTTCAAAATCTTGAGTAGATTATGAGAAATGATTCAAACAATCTACCTATGTCTGAAACTGTCTCTCTGTATAGTCGACTTTGACACCTGCAACTTCTAAGACATGGTTCTCCAAAACTAGAACCCTTTTAAGAAAATGCTTTTAGCCATAGATGGCTTACCTCTCAACTTAGATTTTGAGTCCTCATTCATGCAAAACTTTAATCTGTGCAGTGAGAAATGATCAAATCATTGACCATCAAAAATGCGCCTATTTCAGAAAACTGTGAACACTCTTTTACACATGAATGTTCCTACTCATAATTCTCACAACCTGTTTACAATTAGGATCTCAAACTTTAACCATAGACTCATTAACTACAGACTTAGACATCTACAAAAGGATTCTTGAAATGATCGAGCACAAAAGGAGAATGCATAGAAACATCGGGCGCAACTTCTCTTCATTTCTGGAAAAGATTACATCTAGATGAGAGAGCTATTCTAATCTCTTCATAAGTGTCTAATGACATCTAATTCTACTCAATTCTCATGCTCTGCATTTTCTCTCATACTTGTTCCGACATTTTCCAAGTATATATATAGACAAAAATTTACAAGCTTATGACTACTCAAAGATATAAGTGAACTATCTCTGACATAATGTACATATGTGTACACATCTTCCAAATTCTGAATGTGTCATTCTTTCATGCTTCACAACTTGTTCTCTTCTCAAATCCTTGACTTCATTTCCATGTCAAAACATCAATTGGTGATTGTCCTGCACCAACAAAGTCTTTGTTGGCATGATCATTCTCTCTGATTCATTCTGAGGTTTCTCTTGCTTTAGCTCTTGTTATTGCTTTTAGTGGCACCATGTACTCCTTATCACTCCCCGATGACTCTATCACTTCAATCACATTGATCTGTACATTTGAGTTAACTTTGTTGGGGTTCTTGGGGCAATCTCTAAAAAAATGTTCTTTACCACAATCACTACAATATCCTTCCCAAATTCGTTGCGGTGGTGGTGGGTTGGCTAACGTACATTCTCTGATAAAATGATCTCCTCCGCATCTATAACATGGTCCTCTATGCATAGGTGGTCTATTCACTAGTCGAGAGGGTAAGGGTGCTCTGGGCACTGTGTAATTAATGAAACGTAGTCCTGCTCATATCCGTAAGAGCTATCCGGTCCTTCCATACCATAAGCATATGGCTCATAAGATTGTCCGTATTCAACTATAGTGCCCTCATATGCGGAATAATTTCCTTGACTATGGTCATAAGATGGGTCATAAGGTTCGTTACTAGCCAATGGCATGGCTGGGACTATGGCTCTCTCTGGGTTCTCTTCCGGTTGAGCCATTTTTACTGGGACAACATTCTGAGGATGTGGTGGTTGTTGTCCTAACACATGTTGTGGTTGAGTGTACCCTGGGTAAACATAAGGTCGTGGTGCTGATGCCTGTTGTTGACATGTGGGATATCTGAAGGCTTCTCCTCCTTGATCTCTCTGAGGATATTCATAAGGTCTTATGGGTGGTTGTATTGGTCTTGACTGCCGATTGTAAGGACAGTTTGCTGTGCTATGATTTGTGTACCTTTGCTCTAAGCTACAATAATGCATAGGGCCCAGGGCGGGTGGTCTATTGTAAGCATAAACATGTGGTGGAACTATTCCCCTATTGCACAAGTGAGAAGGATGATCACCCCCATAGTGCACACATCTTCTAAGCATGGGTACTCTAATAGGATTGTTTGGGTAGTTCCTCTGCCCTTGAACGTTCAATTTTTTTGCCACTAAATTAGTTATTTCCTCTACATTGTTCCTGGGGTTTAACGTGTTGCTGGCAGTATCTTCACTTTTCGCACTGCCTTGAGGTATTTTCAAATCTTCCGCTAGATTGTCCTCTAGGTCAATACACTCTTTCATACATTCTTGCAAATTTTGGACTCTTTTCACATATACTAATGATCTCAATGATCCATTCGCTAATCCTTCCAAAAACAATGACACCATTTTGTTTTGAGTGGGTCTCTCTTCAACAGGGCATCTATCCACATATTGCTTAAATCTTCTTGCTGCTAATCTCATCGATTCCGTAGGATCTTGTTTAAAACTATGGATTAATGAGGAAGAGTTGTTTTTTATTCCAGACTTGGTAAATTCTTCAATCAATTCTTGATAGACTTGTTCCATGTTTTGAAAGTTATTAGGGTCTAAAGGCTGGAACCAAGCTAAGGCCGTGTCTGTAAGGTTAGACCAAAGGACTCATATTGAATCAAGAAGTCTTCCACTTGTTTGGCTCTTATTACTTTCTTGAATTCAGCCATGTGGTTATATGGTTCACTAGAGCCATCATAGTGGTTTCTCATGCATTTGGAAACTTGGATGGGTGTTAGTCTTCTTCCTTGTTCAGGTGGTCTAGGCATTACAGGGAAGACTGGTCGTCCTATTGGTATACCGGGTCCTCTTCCTACAGATGGTCTCTCATGGACAGGGATTCTAATCCTCGATTCTACATGTGTAGGTGGTCGGTAATTTGGATTATTGCCAGGTGTAGTGAACTGCACATGGGGTCTAACTGGGATGTTTGTTTGATGTGTCTGTCCTGAATGGTGATATGAATTATCCTGATAGGTTCCTTGGGGGTTTTGCAAAGTTGTGGCTTGATCCCTAGGTGGGAATACTGGGATGTTCTGATATTTCAATCCTACTCTTTCTAATTCCATTAAGGGCCAGTACCTCCTCTGATTCCTGTCTAGATACATGATGAGAGTGGGGTTTTCAGGATCTTGCAATTCATAGATGGCGGCTGGGTTAATGGCTTCTTCCCACAATGAAGAGTGTGTTCTGAGAAGATGCTTTATCTCGTTGATTAAATAGATGTCCATCAGGGAATCGTCTTGGGGGATTAAGTCTCCTCTCCAAAGCCTAAATTAAAAGTGGAACTGAGGAGGAAGGAGGGACTCCTTAATCTTTTCTTGAAATTCTTTCCATGTGGTAGGGCGATTGGTGCTATCACGCAAAACATTCCATTCCACCATCAAATAATTAGTAACAAATTTCACTTTTTCACTTTCAGAGTAAGATTCATCAAAATAGAAGTCATCAAACTGAGATAGCCATGAAAGAGCAAATTGGACATCCTTTTGCCCATTGAATTGCAAAAATTGGAAAATTTTCACACCAATCTTTGATTGTGTGCCTTGTTCTTGGGCACTAATAATGGCCTTCATCACCCTAAATAGGTTATTGTCATCACTTTGAAATTGTTGGAGTGCAACATCGCGTTCTTTTATTGCATTTTGAGCATGTTGGCGTTCTTGAAACAAAAGTTCCAACTGTTGTTCAGGCATTACCCTAGGTAGGGGTGATGTACTTAAATCCTCAATGCTATGAGTAGGGTCCATGGCCTTATGTAGAGAACAAAAACCTAGGTTTAAGCATGGGAAAAGAATTTTTTAACAATAGTGTATAATAATAATAATAATAATAATAATAATAATAATAATAATAATAATAATAATAATAATAATAATAAATAATAATCTTCATCATCATCATAAATAAATAAATAAATAAAATGAGAGTGATTTAATAAATAAATAAATAAATAAAAGAGATTGTTTAAATAAATAAATAAATAAGGGGAAGAGAGTTTTAAGAGTCATGTTAAATATTTATTAAAAGGAATGGGGTATCAAAAAAAGAACATAGGCTAGTGGATAAGGCTTATCTCTTGGAAGTATGAGGTTTTGAGTTCAAATCCCTACATGCTAAATAAGGAACGATGTAGGCTAACTAAAGAAATAGGTAAGTTAACTAGGGAAATAACTAAGCCCTTATTGCCACTCATATGTTAGAATTGGTTTGCGCATAGCCAACGGCTACCAAAGGGAACCAAGAGTGTCAGAGAAGCCAAAGAAGCCAAAGATGCCAAAGTTATGCCATAGTTCTATGCCTTAGTTGATGCCTTGAAGTAAGTTGAAGGAGTAACCGAATGATAACCGAATTGATAAACGAACTTGATAACCGAATTTGATAACCGAACCGAACTCAAACAGTGAACAATAAGCACATGGAGCATAGGGGGTACAAGGCATACAATGTTATAGTGTGAGAGGGGGTACAGTATGACATCGTGACAGGGGGTATAGTGTCATAGTGTCATAGGGGGCATAGTGTGATAGTGTGACAGGGGGTATAGTGTGATAGTGTCATAGGGGACATAGTATGACAGTGTGATAGGGGTACAATGTGACAATGTGATAGGGGGTACAGTGTGACAGTGCATAGTACCAAATTTGAAAAAAATGAAAAAACTAATAGGCCAACCAAAACAAATGAACTTGATAAATGAAAACTTGGATTAGATGGTTGAGACGGTTGCTGATTGACAAGCGGACACTGCAAATCGCAACCATATGCTGATACGTACACCTCCATAGACTTGCCTTGGCTTTGATACCACTGTTGACCTTCGGATCCCACAATCACATGTACATAGAGGATAGTACAAAAACAAAATCACACAAAGAGTACTCAGAGATAGAAAGAGACAAGAAAATAGACACAAAATTGGGTACAATCTCCCCCCATATACTCTGATGGACGAGTCTATTAGAGCATGTGTATTTATAGGTATTTCTTATTACGTCCTAAATAGAAGATACATGAGGGTGGCGCTTCCAAAAGCATGCTTTTTTTTTATTTACAAAATCGTGATTTTCTACTTTTACAAAAATCTCGCTTTCTAAAGCGATCTATTATTTTTACAAAAAATAACTAAAAATACTATCTTCTAAATATTCTACTTAATATCTCCAAAAATATTTGAATAAGTCCATGCACATTCACACCCTCATGAATCTTCACCTACTAAATCAAAACACAAAACACATTAAAAACCTCAAGGCATTGAAATCCATTTAACATTCCATTATTCCATAAAGTATAACAGATAAACAATTGCATCAAGCAATATGGGCCTTCCATAGCATACAAGACCGCTATTGGAACTACTCCATTCAATTTAGTATATGGACAGAATGCAATACTGCTAATTGACTTCTTAGTTCCCACTTTGAGAGTTGCCCAACAATACGAATGGATGGGACATGAATTGCCTAGACAATTAGACTAATTGGAGAAGTTGCATGAGATAAGGTTACAAGTAGTAGCAGGTATTTATGCTACAAAAAGGCGACAAAAATCCTATTATGATGCTCACATTAAAGACAAGGGATTGAAGGAAGCAGATCTAGTGCTAGTATATACATTAAAGCAACATGCAAAGAAACTGCAATAGAGAGGGTATCGACTACTATTGATAAATTGAATTTCAATTAGTGGCATGATTAATTTGGCTACACTCGATGGAAATGTACTACCCAACTACATAAGTGCTTGTAGAGTGAAGAGGTACATGGAACCACTAACTGAGAAGATTTTAGCAAGACTTCTAGGAGTACAAAACAAAAGAAAAGAAGAGGAAAGAATAAGAGATGAAGCCCGAAAAAAGAAAATGGAAGGAATGGATACAAAAATGGGATGAAAGATATCTACAAGGAGAAGAACATATCGCAAAATATCGAACGGATAAAAAGGAGTTGATAGGAAATCTAATCAAAAGACCATATTTGAACCTAGGCATTGGTACAAATGAATACCAATTAGTAGACTCATTGATTGACACAGGAGCTGCATTGAGTTGCATAAGAGCCTCTCTAGCAAAGGAGCAAAAGGCAAAAATTAATCCAACGAAGGCATACATGATAGGAATTGGAGGAAACACCGTTGAGCCAAGAAGATATTTCAATGTTCTTGCATTTTGGAAACACTATTATGAAGCAAATATTCCTAGTTTGAATATGAAGTCAATATCCATCTTGCCCAAGGATACATATCAGCTAAAATAGACCATGAGGAAGACTTTAGTCTTCTATATGAAAGACCCTTGAAAATAGTGGAAAACAAGATGCCTAGGATTTAGATCTTCTAAAGGAACTGGTCCTAGGCTAGGATTGGATCTTTGAATATGAATTTAATATCCATCTCACCCAAGGATACATATCAGCTAAAATAGACCATAAGGAAGACTTTATAATCAAAGCATAAGACAAGAATGGGTTGGAAAATATCAATTGGAACAATAAAAATGGCAAAGGAAGACATAGACACATCAACATTCAATGGCACTAGAATATCACAACAACCTGCTATTACAAAAGCAAGAATCTAGGATTTTACAAGTATGGATTCCGAAGAGACTAATGGAAGTTCAATGATCACAAGGAGTCATCTGGATTCCAAAATAAGTGAAGGAACAAGCCAAACAAGAGATCAACAAGTTAGGTAAAGTGACACAGTAGTATACCCATGACTTTAACATGATATAGAAACAACGATGAATTACTAAAGAGCAAGAACTTTGAAACAAGGATAAAGGTGAATGCAGGATTGCATCGAAGAATTCGCCAACATGAGCACAACAAAACAAGACATGAAAAATCAGAATACAACAGTAAAGTGGAGATGAAAGGAGCAACAAAGAGTGCACCAGAGAAATCAAGCAAATCCATCATGAACCCATGCTCAGTTAAATGCACTCCAAGTATGTGATACAGGACCATCTTACAAGACCATGCATTCGGCACTTAGGTTTATCAACAAGTATAGTGGTGCACATTTCCTATACAAGAACAAGACCTATCTTGTATCATAATAGCCCAAATAAAGCTGATGTACATCAATAATTGCTTCGGCTATAAACTAACCTTTATGTTTTCTTTCAGTCATAAAAAAATAAGAAAATGAAAAAAATAGAAGGTCAGCTACCATGCCTTACTCAACTAGCAAGGGGGAGTCTTATTCACGAGAAACACAAAGTCACTGCACATTACTAAAACGGAGGCTATTTTTCATGTTGAGACTAATTCTCAATTCAATTGCTAGTGAAGATGGCTTTCGAGGACTTTGAAGCAATGATACAAGAGGAAATTTTGGAATTTCCACTGAAGAGCGTAACTAAGGCAAAAGGGCATTGGCTCTATGAAGACTAATCAGCTGGAGAACATCTATTTTTAGTCACCATAAAGATTATGGATAGAGATCATCAGTTCCCTATCATGTCCCAAGATTTCTGGGTAATCCACGAACTCCCTTCAATCATCGATGTCTTGACCAAGGTAGGCATCAACAAATATTTTGCATTACTGATCTATAAGCTAGAATTTGAAAGATGCACTCAAGTGATGAACACCCTACATGCGACCTTGGATATGCCCTTAGTACCAGAAGCAAAAGTACTGGACAAGGAAACTGGATCACAATAAAATTGACACACAAATTGATTAAAGAAGCATTTGGATGGACTAAAGATGGTGTCAGAGAGCTTAAAGAAGAAAGCCATGAAGCGAAGAAGACGACATTCTTGGACATCAATAGAGTTGTCATTGAAGAAGTGGTTTGTTTAGTGCACCAATATTTTTGCATTCTGAACATGCAATATCGGTACACAACACCACATAGAATAGTAGTTCAACTCTTGTCCCATGCAATCAAGCAAGTGGGTAACAAGATAAATCTCACGCCCTATGTTCAAGAATGCTTATTTGAAGCCAAGAAACAATGCGGCCACAAAAACTTTCTCAATGGAATTGTGGCATTGATGCTACTTATCTATCATGCATTGAACATCCGAGAATATCTACAAGAGATGCATTCCATGGTTGAAATGGCAAAATATGAAAAACCTGCAACTGTACCTAAAAAGAAGAAGATTGCAATTATTATTGAAGACACAGGAACAAGTTCAAAGCATTTAATGTGAGGAGCAAAATGATTGCGAGAAGAACTTAAAGAGGAAGCAACTCCAACGTCAAAAAGGATATATGTACTGCAAAGAAAACAATTAGAAAAGCTGACACCGATTATTGAGGCTCAATTGCAAGAGGCACTATTACAAACTCACGAGTATACGGAAGGACAAGCTAATTTGTGGGTACAAGGTCATCATTACCATCAAACAAGTGCATCATGTCACAATCAACCAAGAGAAAGATTAACAAAATTCCATAGATATTGAGAATTGGGATTAATTAATTCAAGTACATCATCTGAATCCCATCAAGACAACGACCAATCCACAATGAATGTCGATATCCACACCAAAGTCAATGATGAGGGTAGATGGGAAAAACTAAATCAACTGGTAGACCAAGAGGAAGTAGCAAGAAAAGAGCAAAATGAAGAAAGATCTAGTCAACTCGAACAAGAATATGTGAATAGCCCATGATATGAAGGCGAGTACATTATTCGAATAAATGAACAACGAAGCTTCAATTTACTGAAATTCACCTAGATGATCAGAAGGCAATCAAGAACCCAAGGAACAGCCATAAGAAGAAGAATTGCTTGAACAGGAACCGATTGCGCCAATCAGGGTGGTAGCAAAGCCGCCACCTATGGACGTGACATTTCAAGGTAGCTCATCAAAGCCAAACACAACACACGAGGCTCAAGAGGTTCACCTTCACATCCTACAACCATTTAATGAAACATTACATGTTGAAAAAGGAAAAGATATAAAAATTGGTGAAGAACCAATCATACCAGAAACATCGTTGAACATGGACGTGGCCCAGCTTAAACTGGTAGTAAAGCATATGATACAAATGGCCATGGACACACAACAACAATTAATGGAAGTAGATAAGGATTATAACTAAGAACTAGTAGAATGGAATAGATTCAAGATATTAAGGGAAAAGCTATCTGCACAAGTACTACAATCTCAACAATTACTAGCAAGGAAAGAGGACGACCTCAAAGACGCAATGGAAAAGTGCAATAGACTCATTGAAGAAAACATGCAATTGCAAGATCAACTAAAAGAGGTCACTCAAATGAAGCAGAAAAGGTATGCCTGATAAACCAAAGCAATAGCTATACTTGGTGAACACTTCATACAGAGTAACGAAACACTTACAACATCGAACAAACAAATAACCAATAAAGATGCACTCATCAAAAGTTTACAGGCTCAGTTAGAAAAGCATGAAATTATGGGGGCACTAGTAGTTCCAAGCTCTCAAGCGGCTACTGTGGAGATTGAGGTACACCCTCTTTCTCCTCCCATCAATAACTCGCCTATACATATGGAAGAGGAGGTACAACATGCTGATCATGAAACACCACATACTGCAGAAGTAAGCCGAAGGGAGCGGACCCTGCAGGTGTCCCAACCAACAGAACAGTTCAAAGGCGTCCCAACTAACAGAACAGTAGTAAAGGTATTCAAAGAAGAAAAAATCGAAAGTAAAAATTTATACCAAATCGTCAAACCATTCAATATCCCATATGGTTTACTTAAAGAAGAAACTAGACACTATATCAAAAGAATTTCATAGAATAAATCGAACCAGCAGCTAAACTTCAAAGCTGATACATTTTGTACACACAAGAAGAATTCGATAAGGTTGATCCAATATGGAGATGCAAATTTTTGGAGAAAAACCCTACATTGCGGGTGCATTGGAAAGATGCACCGTATCTACTTCAAGTAAATCCATCCTTTTGCCCCTTGCCACGAAGAAGGCCCTAGACAAAAGCACAATGACTAGGTACAGTAGATAAAAAATGGCTTAATTATTCATTATTGCCAAGCCCACCCCATAATTACTTACCAACCAAGGATTACATGGTGCAAACGATTAAATTTTGGATTTCATGATACACTTCAGTCCTAGATTTAGTAGTCAAAATGACCAATAAAGTGTTGAGCATGCTCCTCATAGTTTTGAAGGTATTCAAACATGCAAAATATACATTTTTGAACTTCATTGGTATTAACCAAGGAACAAATGCCTTGATTTTTTATCTCTCTATCACACCTTGCTGCCTTACCATAATGGCTATCTATTCTCGAATCATGTTTTTTCCAAGTCCATACATGTAGATGCTCGAGGAAGCTTTCTTTAAAGGAATTTTTGAAATGGATGCTGAAATATTTTTGAAAATGTCTTAAACGTATAAAATGCCCAAATTGTTGCATATGAGCTAAGCTTCTTTGTAGATCATAGAAAAGCACCAAACAATGGTATTAAATCGGCTCAATGGAAACAATTAATGATACGTGAAGCCAATCTACTTAACCAAAAAGAGCAAATAGTAATTCAAACATACTCATATCACCTATCAGAGCCTATTGGGGATGAAAGAATTCAGGAGGATAGATGTGGAGGGAGAATCCAGCAAAAGAAAAAGAAGAAGAAAATAAAAATGCAAAGTAGCTCAATAAAAGACTCACCCTTTGCCCAAAGCTCCGCAGGAGCACGCATCAAACTTCAACAAGAAACAGGGGGAACCGAAGGATGTGAATAAAGAAGTTTAATAAACTCCCACTCACATGAGGGCCTAGCAATAATGGGAAGAACTCTAATGAAAGGTGATTAAATATACATCGCCTTAATCGCTGGGTGCAAGTGATGAAAACAAATAAATAGGCTAACAAGAAGACAACAAGGCCCGAGTTATGATTCGTTCCTTGACCACTAGAAAATAATTAAAGAAGTATACACTGCCTGTGAACCTTTAAGGCCTTCACAGGTGCTGGCGGTGGACCACTACAAATATGCCATCTAGATACTCAAGGACTAGATTTGTCATGGGTTAAAAGCTAAAGACAAGAAGAAAAGCTTGTCAAGGGATGATAGAGACAAAGATGGGGAGAGTGTTGCAAAAGAAAGAGGCAAAGGAAAGAAGGTCCCAAAAATTTTTAAAATTAGGAATAATTTCTCTTCTTCAAATTTCCATGATATGACATCAAGATCAGCCATGTAAATGCACTAGATGCATAAAACCTCAATGTTGTAACATAAGCTTTGTAAAATAGTAGGAATTTAGTGATTTTAAATAAAATTGTCAGTCTCTTGTGTGAAAGGACCATTTTTTGGGCACATGTATATAAGTCACTTGATGACTCTTTGTAAGAACTTTTTGCCATTGTGAGTAATCAAGCAGACATTTCAAAATTGCTTCTTTTTTGCTAAGTATCTTCTTCTCCAAGAGCTTTTGTGGGTATTTAATGCTTGAAATGTGTGTTTAGGACTGTTATCTACCGCTCCCTATCAGGTTTTAATTATTGTAATGCATGTGTGAAGCTTGATGAGATGTGGAGCTGAAGTAGTGTTTCCTTCCATTCACAATTTTTCTCATAACTTGAAGCATGTTTGTCAGATTAGGCCGCTAAAAATACTACCATTAAATGCGTCTCATCGAGAGATTAAAAAAAACATGCTATTGACCATCTTCAACGTTTGGAGCTAAGAGAAAAGCCCTAATTTGTACTTATTGCTATTACAAGTATTGTGATATGCATTTTTCAGAGAGATAAGTGACTTGAAGGCTAGATACATGTATTATTCATGCATTGTTAGCACTTCCACTTCATGTACCATCATGTGTGCACATGTCTTTATACACTTGGTTTGTCTAATTTCATGGATTGATAATTAAGCGTGTATTAATCCACCACTATATGCACTTGTGGGTGATTGAGGTATAGTCTCAGTTGCACAAGTTCCTAAGACTCTATGACTTAGGTACACAGAGGCCTATTTTTATACGCGAACTCTACTAGTGGCACATAACTATCCCAATCTGCCTACCTCTCAGACACATATGCTCTCAACATGTCCTCAAGAATCTGGTTGACCCACTCGGCTCGACGATCTGTTTGATATTCACCACTACTCATCTTTAATGACATTTTCAGTTTGTCAAATATAAACTTCCAGAAGTGACCTGTGAATCTGACATCCCTATTTGAAACTATGGATGTTGGTAACCCATGCAATCAGAAGACATGCTGGATAAAAAACTCTGCTACCTGTGGAGCTTCTATCGTCTCCTACGTGGGTATGAAATGAGCCATCTTGGTCAATCTATCTACCACAATTAGGATAGTATCCCGCTTCCTTTGGGTCCACGATAACCTGACTATGAAGTCCATGGATACACTGTCCTAGTTATGATCTTGAATTGGTAAAGGATGCAAAAGACCTGATGTTTTTACCCTTTCTGCTTTGTTGACTTGACGTGTAAAGCGACATTGAACATAAGTGTGGACATCTTTGGCTAATCCAGGCCACCAAAATGTTCGTCTAACAAGCTGTATTGTCTTGTCAACACCAAGATGTCCTGTGTAAGGCTCATCATGGTTATCATGCATGAATTTTCTTCTCAAATCCCCAGAATTTGGTACGCAAACCTTTCCTTTCTATTTGACTATTCCATTATCCTTTGAGAAATTGAACATGGAATGGAATTGTTCGGTCTACTAGGTTAAGAAATAACAAGAATTGCCATGTCTCCTATGATAGAGTCATCACTGATGACTCTCATAATCTATAACAAATGTGGATCTTCCACCTGTCTTCTTCTATCTCTTGAAGCAACGAGCTTTCTAGAACTGTAAAGCTCATTTGATACATGAATCGTGATAATCCATCAGCTGCTATTTTCTCTTTGCCTCTTCTATACAAGATTTCCATGTGAAACTCATGCATGAGCTCAACCCAATGAGCCTATTTGGCTGACTACAAAAGTACTTGAGTGTATGATGATTTTTCTATACATTAAAGTTTGCACCATAAAGATAGTGTCTCCAGACTTTAAGTGCATGCACCACTACATACAACTCCTGTTCATGCACTGGCCAATTGTGTTGTGCACTACTCAATTTTTTTCTTTCAAAAGCTATTGGCCTGCCATCTTGGCTCAAAACTGCCCCTATGGGTATGCCACTAGCAACTGTCTCTAGCTCAAAGGGTTTCTGTGGATCTACCACTTTGAGTATAGGAGGCTCTGAAATAGCTTGTTTCCAAGTATCAAAACTCTCTTACTGCTCCTGCTTTCATGCAAATGGAACTTTGCCTTGAAGCAAGTTCATCATAGGCGCTGGTATGGATGAATAAGAAGAGACGAATTTTTGATAGAAATTGAAAAGTCCTAGAAATTATCATAATTGCCCCTCATCCTCAGGAGTAAGCCAAACTAGAATAACCGAGACCTTCTTCAGATCCACATGAACCCCATCGGCTGAGACTACATGTCCTAGATACTCTATCCTTGAAAGAAACAACTAAGTCTGCTCCGGATTAACATACAGCTTATTCTCTTTTAAAACATTCAATACTAACCTTAGATGATTCTCATGCTCATGCACAGTCCTACTATACACTAACAAATCAAATCATCAACAAAATCAACAACACATTTTCCAATGAACGGATGCAAAATATCATTCATTAACATCATAAATGTCGTTGGTGCATTAATCAAACCAAATGGCATGACCAAATACTCATAATACCCAAAACGGGTCTTGAAAGTTGTCTTATGTACATCATGATCTCTTACCCTAATCTGATGGTAGCCACTTTTTAAACCTATTTTACTAAATACAATGGCTCCACCTAGCGCATCTAAAAGATCATCTATCCTAGGCATGGGATAACTGTGTCTGATAGTAATCTTACTGAGTGCTCTGATACCAAGTGTGAGAAAGCTCTTCTCAAAAATAGGGCTTGTAGATGATGTGTGTGCAACTCTCCTTCCATCCATATATATCCTCTTGTATTCTAAGAATACCAATGATTTGGAATGGTCTAGTGCCACCATGTGGCCATCATGCAAAACTCGTCCCCATTACTATTGAATACCTTAGGGTATCCCCCGAGCTTGGGATCTTGGCTATGACTGGCCCTTGTCCCACACACATATGGAATGATCCCTGTGGATCAATGTCTGACATAATAGCAAAATAGGTCCATAGAAGTAGGTAAGTAGTGATCAGCCTATCGGAAGCTATGGAACATGCTATTAAAAATAGTCAAGACTAACTTGAGGTTGAACTTTGCAAAGCCTTTTGTAGGATAGAAGGAGAATCTTTTCTTCAATAATTTTATAAAATAGGAGAAGGTAAAACTTTTATTAATTTTGTTCATGTTCCTTTTGGTAATGCTTTTACTTAAGTCTCTAAAAATAGTGAAATGACCAATGGTATTCCTCTAAAAATATTGTTCATAAAGGGATGTCTTCTTGTGCCTTTATTTTCTTACATAGTTATTGATGTTCTTGGGTTGTCTCTTATAGATAAAGTGACTCAAGGTACTCTCAAAGGTATTAAGGTAAATAGTGATTCTTCTAATCTATGTTCATGATACTAATGCCATGATGAATATTGTTGATCTTACTTCTCCCAATGTTTTTCTCTGATTTTCTTCACGACTTTTGTCTTGTAAGTCACTCATTAGTGAATCACCAACACTATGTTGTGTTATATGACTAAAGGAGGTAAAGTCTTGGGCTCCTTGGAATCCCCATGCAGGAATTCAAAGTGAATATGTCTCAAGAATTGGGTTTGGTCATGTGAAGGTTTAGGAAAACTTTATATAGGTAAAATTCTTCTAAATAAAAGCTAGAAGGCTCTTTGTTCATAATTACTACATTCTTTCCAATTTATTTTTTTGGTCTTGCTCACTACCTAAAAAGAAATGTATTAACCAACTCATATCCATTGATAGAAAGAATTATTTCAAAAGGTGATCCATACACTCGCAAACGTAGCAAGATTTCATAGTATGCTTGTTGCTTGCCCAAGGTTATGCGAGTCTAGATATCCTTGATCCTCAAAAGATGGCACTAAGAATGGAAGCTAAATGGATTTATAAAAGCATTATTCTTTATCATTATTTGGAATTATTGATAAATTGAGATACTATTTTCTTTCTGAATAGCTATAGGGTTTGGAAAAAAAATCATATTGGCAAGTTGTGCTCAATACACGTACATTAAAGGCAAGAGGATAAATTCCCTCCATGTTATCATAAAAAACGAAACTTTACAGGAAATAGGGAGTTTCTTGGCATACCAAACATTGATCATACGTATTTATATGCATCTGCAATTTTCCCCATGAGATTAAATATAGTGTGCTCCGATGGCTCATCATCTAGCAGGCAATTTCGATCGCAGATAAAGCTCACAAATTTAATTCTGGCAATGGAAGTTGCAAGAGTTGCAAGATGATAGAAGACCTCCAACACATATTTATTGGCTGCTGATCTTCTATAGACCTTCTGATTCTTCTTCACAAAGCATATCCAGTTCCTCACCGATATTCATTTGAGTACAAGGAGTTTCTCCGGACACCTTGACATTCCATTGTGCATGAGTTGATTTTGGCAAAGTCTAAACTTATCAATCAAAGGATGACGAAGTATAGGCTACATTATACACATCCTTCTGAGAGAGAAATGGAGACATACCTTATTTAGTCTCTATTCTTATGCCAGATTGCTGCTTTGTGATCGTCTAGCCTTGCGACTCCGTCACGATGTGTCTTGCCGAGCGTTGGAGGCGTCATATCTTTTCCCGTGAATTCAATTTCACTGAGAATGTTCCTTTTTCCAGGACGGCTTTCGAGCCTGTGGAAAATCATAAATAGCAAGTCGTGGTCTAGCAATCTTATACCAATCATCCAAAAAGACTATCTACTAGGGCACACGACCTGGATTTGCTGTACTAATTTCACCCATTTGCTGTTAATCGCTTAGCAGTAATGTGCTCTAATCTCAAGCTTAGAACTAACCTCTCCGAGCTGAGAACATGGGTTATCCATCTGCGAATCGCGGGTTATAAGCTAGTAATCGGAATTGGTGAGGAAAAAAGCTGCTGGTAGAGCCATTGAAAATGGGTCCTCGCTCTCCTCCTGTTACGGCGCACTATACAACAAGGTATGTACTGTGTCTCCTGCGTAAGCTCAAGACAGACAAGATTACAATGAGGACCTGTCGATTTTGAGAAGCGGTTTCCGCCGTTGAACATTGATTGCATTCAAGAGACTGTTTAACTGCAAGGTTTCCGGAAAGTTGTAAGACGTTGGGGAACCTTTATTGCTAATTAGAAATATTTGGCTTCCATACGAGGAAAATACGTTAGCAACGTTCAAGTCTTACCTATACTTCGACAGTTCTCGTCTCCAAATGGACTTTCGCCATGGCATAGAAATCAGAAGACAGTGAATACTTTGCGAGGCAGTAGCCAGTTTAGTTACTACTCGATAAAGTTTTTCTACAAATTTGTACTCGAAGAGGTGAATACAGTTTGACTGTGTGTTCTCCCTTACACCATTTTATGTTGATAATTAGACAGCTTCGTATCCCATTTATAGACAATATATGAGATATTTTCGAGTTTCTTATTTCTACGTTTCTATGAAAATCTGTTATGCCATGGAAATACGCAAGCGGGGCGTATATCTGAGAGACAGTAGCCGGTTGCATATCAGCCATCAAGCCTACAAATTTGTACGTACATGCGTCAAAAGTTGCCTATATTTCTAGTTATTGTTAAAAATTTTTGCGTTGCAGAAGGAATCTGCAGAAAATATCAGTTATTTGATCTCTCTCACACACACACACACACATATATATATATATATATATATATATATATATATATATATATATATATATATATATATATATATATATATATATATATATATATCTATATATATATATATATATATATCTATATCTATATCGACAAGTGCTTACTCCCCCAACTGATTACAACTAGTTTAGATTGGCTAAAGTCATTACATGTCTAGCCCAAAGAATGAAGTGACAAAGCCTCCGCCTCAAGAGGCTACTGCTTAACCAATCCATTCATTGGTCTTGAAGATATATATATATATATATATATATATATATATATATATATATATATATATATATATATATATATATATATATATATATATATATATATATATGCACATGAATAGTGCATATATATATCGACAGGTGCCTACTCCCCCGACTAGTTACAACTGGTTTAGATTGGCTAAAGTCATTACATGTCTAGCCCAAAGATTGAACACAAAGCCTCTGCTTCGAGAGGCTACTGCTTAACCAATCCATTCATTGGTCTTGAAAATATGCACATGAATAGTGCACAGCTGATTGTCCGTGCTTCTTCAGAAACCATTTCAAATGGATAGTTATAAAGTCCCCCATAGGGAGGACAATGTGTTGCATTCCAGGTTTACTTTGAGTTTCTACTGTTCTTGTTCTTGAATGGATCCTCCCTACGCCATAGAAAACAGCAGAATACAGTACCTGTACTTAAGAGGCAGTAGTCCGTCCTTGATTTTGCCAAGTCTTCAAGCCTGCAAATCTGTGCGCGTATATGTGATAAAAGTGTATCTAGTTCTAGTTGTTGTTGTAAGTTCCTGACAGGAGGAGTTCGCAGAGGTTATATTTGATCCTTTATGCTCTCTCCTTGGAAGTATTTCAAATACTCTCTCCTTTATACTAGTAGAGCACGGTTGATTACCTGTTCTTTTTTGGAAACCATTCTAAATTGACGATAGACATCTCTGGCTCCCAACGTTCAAAAACAAATGAGTTCCATTGACCTTTTTGTATGAATTTTTATATTTATCCTTGTACAGTAAATGTTTGCTATGCAATAGGAATCGTTAGAAAATAGCTATACTTCTGAGGCAATAAACAGTTCCGCGACTTTGTCGATTGTTCATGCCTACAAATCTATACGTATATGTGATAAAATTGCCTCCAGTTCTGGTGTTTGTTATTAGACTTTCAGCGTTTCCGAAGGAATCTGCAAAGGACATCAATCAGTTGAATGTGTATATTCGCTTCCTTTGACATATCAACGAACGAGTAACGGAGAGTCAATTGTTCATTCTTCTTAGAAATCATTTGAAATTGGTAATCGGAAATGTTCGGTTCCAACACAAAGGCAATATATGAGTGGCACTTCTAATTCTGTTTGAATATCTACAATCCTTATTCTCTATGCCATAGAAATCAGCAGACGTTCTTGTACTTCCTTTCAGGAGTCTGCAGAGGTAATGCAGGTTTAACAGAAGACACATTGTCCTTCCATTAGAGCGCATACAGCTAATTTCTTTATTGAATTGGTCTCAAAATTATACTGTGCAAAATCCGTTTTCTGTTTTGGCAATATGAGTGCGTTAGAGACCCCGTTTAATTCGCCATTTTATCGATCTCATCATTAGCCGTTGATCTTTGGTAATTATTCAAGCTTACACTAAAATTTGATATTAAGAATCTTTTTCGAGATCTGGATCAATCAACAGTGTAATTATGAAGCTTGGACAAATTTAGTTTAAGACCGGTGACGCGACATCATTAGGTATTTAGCTTCTTCATTAATGTGAGTTCTGATTTTGTTCGTGCGGACTTCCACTGCTCATCAGCTAAGCTCATGGATCTTCCAAACAAGCATCAAAACTTAAATCTGTGATGTTGTAACGTTCATGCGTACCCTAATGTGGCATAAATGTTTGCTTGAGTTATGAATTCAAATGGTGACCTCTGTTCAACTCTCCTTCCAAACCATAATTTTGTCATTTTGTACGACTTCAAATTATGATTCTAATCTTAACGCCCACGTCCAATAGGAGCGCTCCTTCCAAGCAGGCAAATCGAATTACCACGGACCGCCTAGCTATTGTTATGCTTGTTTCTTCTCATCTGTCTGAAATGGAACACACTGCTAGGTTCTGATACGCACCCAGGAAAATTGGGAGCAAATACCCATTGCCCTGTGTTCACAGGAAGCGTAAAGAAGCTCCCTATAATGGAACTTTGCCTGTCTGGAATGCCATCTGACGGACTGTGCGGAGTTAGTCGGGCTTTGAATTTCTTTATTCAAATATTATTGCCTTCCGCACTGAAAAGATAAAACTGCATTGCCAACTTGCTAGCTATGGAAAATGATCGAGGCGACTAGCTATCCCTCGGTCCTAGGGAGTCTACCTTTCCCCTTTACTAGTGACTATGCCTAATTTGGTGACTCTTGAGCAAGGACAACTATCCAAGTTGATTTACGAATCCAAGTGTTCCATCGATGATCCAGTTTCAGAAATTCACTGATGTTTGTGCAGTACAACAGCTTCATTGAAGATTATGTGTCATTTCTGGGCAAACGTATGGGTCTTCTTTCACGCATACTTGCTGCTTCAGAGTGCAGAAGGCGTAACGCATTCAGACGATGGTGAGTTTCTTTTGCATAACTATTGCTTCGGTGATGTAAATTCCTCAGTAACGCTTCTATGCCATTATGCGCAGTCAATGGATTGTTAGCATTACAAGATGCATGGAATGCTTACGGGATGCTGCAATGGTCAGGGAATGATCCTTGTGGATCGAACTGGTCACATATCGCTTGCGACAACCACAACCCGCAGAGAGTCATTATTATGTGAGTACCATAGTCATTATTACGTAGTTCTGAGTGCGTATGCGTATGTGGATATGCTTGTTCTTCTTTTCTGTTATTTGTCTCTAATGTTCTCTGTGTGTGTGTGTGTGTGTGAGAGAGAGAGAGAGAGAGAGAGAGAGAGAGAGAGAGAGAGAGAGAGAGAGAGAGAGAGAGAGAGAGAGAGAGAGAGAGAGAGAGAGAGAGAGAGGTGTTCCTACATCAGTGCACTATGTAATAGGTGTTTATGTACTCAGTTATGATCTCGAATTCTTTATGTCAATCACAGATCTGACTATTCACTTTCATCCCTAGTTGGAACCCTACTGTTTGAAGTAGTAGCTTACGAATTTTCGATTGAAAATAAGTTTTATGTCTTCTCATTGCATGTCATTTTCCTAGAACCCTCTTGATCCTAATTTCAGCCGTTAATGTGGAAGATACCTGTATGCACGAGATGTACAGAGAGAGAACAGACAGAGCAATGGAATCGGAGAAGACGATGCGTAAAGAGAATAGAACCGTTGCATTGTTATTGTGCCAGGCCATACTTGACTTTGCAACCTTGTGATTGCCTTGCGTATCATGCTTGATCACCATGACTTACACTGGTCTCCCCTATCACTAGAGGATGGACAATTCCTCATTATGCGCACCAATTCACACAATAACAATGCAATGGTTCTATTCTCTTTATGCGTCATCTTCTCTGATTTCATCACTCTATTTGTTCTCTATCTGTACATCTCGTGCATACAGGTATCTTCCACATGGTATCAGGTAGATTAGCACTGATTGTACATTTTGCTGTTGAGTTCAACTTTCTGGGGATGCGCGCCCAACATTTTGGAATGAAATTAGGAACTTGTTTAAGGTTCTTCATTTTAGAGATACCAAGAATCCTTCCACTGCACTAGTAACCTTGATAGGCAATATGCGTAGAAACTGCATATCAGTTTCCCATAAATTTGGATCATTCATTGACGAGGTGTATAACATCTCTCGTGATAATCCATTCTACTATTTCGCCATACATAGGATAATAAATCAAATACTTCTTCCCGTACCAGGCATTTAAAAGGCTGTCCTCCTTTGATGTATCTGACATGGCTTGCATTCGGATACGTGAACCATATAACTAGTTCAACGTACTCGAGGCTCTTCAAATAACTGTCATTTATCTAATAAGTCCTTGAAGAGGAGTCCTTTGATGTATCTGACATGGCTTGCATTCGGATACGTGAACCATATAACTAGTTCAACGTACTCGAGGCTCTTCAAATAACTGTCATTTATCTAATAAGTCCTTGAAGAGGAGTTCAAATAGTCATCGACTTGAATGGTATACCATCTCCACCCTTTCATGCTGGAAGTGGTGTTGGAAGCATCTATGAAGTTCTTGGGAAATTTCGTTCACCAACGATATTTCCTTCCGGAAGTAGACAGGTTATCTTTGGTGAAGCACATCATGCTGTTGGGCCAACCTTCGCTCGAATTACACTTAAACACGACAGTCGCTATGGGGCCCCTAACAAAGCACATGTTTTAGTGTGTTCACCATCTCTACACCACAACCATATATCACATTAATCATTTTTTCTTGAAACCTTGCTTGTGGAAGGTGTGGCCAAATGGAATGAGTTAGCAGTAGAAATTTTTTTTTCCGCGAATGGAGTCGATCGGTACAGCTTCTCAACGAAAGAGATGGGCGTATAGCACGCACAGAGAGGACAAAAAATGGATGGGAGAAAAACTTCAATAAGCATTTTTATCTAGCCCGATGATCACTTATCTCGATGTGTAATATAACTTGTACGCCAATAGAAGATCAGCGTTTTCAGCTAGCTCGATGATCACATATCTCGATGTGTAATATAACTTGCACGTCAATAAAACAATTTCTACTCCCTTCCAGACCAAAGTTAGGAATATCAAGCGTACTTAGATGATTAATCATGTTGATATGTATCATATTCATACAGCCAGGCACTAATTTTCTGCTCATGATTATCGACTATAGAATAATCTGATTTGTTTGAATTTTGGAATGGTCTACGCCTAACAATCTGTGGTCAATTGTAATTCTCTTGTTTTCTTGAGTAGCAGATTTTGCACTGAAAAAGAGCAACCAAATTTGTACACAATCTTATCTAGAACGAGAATACAAATGCTATTAGGGATGTTAATAAACAGCTAATCCAGTTTTCTTATTCTGCTTGTTCCTCCTGTTTTCTGTAATCAGCTCTGTTAGTGGACTTGGGCTATCAGGAACACTACCGGATGATATAGGATTTCTGACGGGTTTGCAAAGTCTGTAAGTTTGTCTTGCGACTCTTTTGTATCTTCATTTTAACCCATGTACCACTGGCCAGTAGTTGAATAAACAGGACTACATTATTCCGCAAATGATCAACATATTTTTCTATGCTTGCATTGTATTTGTCCTTGAACTGAACTGCTTCTTCTAGGGACATGTCACACAATAAATTGAGAGGACAGCTTTCAAGTCAGCTTGGCAGGCTTGTTAACCTGGTCATTTTGTGAGTGAAAGACGTGATTGCGAACGTTATTAGTAGAATTATGTTCTTCCTTTGCAGTAACCGAGATGCGTTTACATTGAATTTTACAGGAAGTTGGAATCAAATGAGTTCACTGGTACAATTCCACCAGCGTTGGGACAACTTCGGAATGTCCAATACATGTAAGATTCATGATCTGGTTTCGTTCTGGGCGGAAGTCTGAACCTTTTTCTTTCGGGGTTAAGGGATTAATTCTTACTAAAACATTTTCACCTGCACTTCGTAGCAATCAGCCCAATGAGAAATTGAAACTTTTTTCTTGTGATTGATTAATCATATCATTTTTATAATGGAATAGGCATCTCTGCGGACATCAATATCACCTCCAGCACTCCCCCTTGATGAGCTGAATGTCCGCATAGAGAGGTTTAGAGATTTAGAATAATTGCAGTCGTGTTAGTGAATTTTTATTTGTTGTGTGAATAAAATAAAAAAGCAACGTAAAAAGATTTGTTATTTTTTTATTTGTTTGAAGGTTTGTGGATGATCAGACTTGGTCTTGAACCATCCTTGCTCTCCCCACTTCCCCCCCTTTTCCCCTTCTTCAAGGATAAGTCTCGATCAAAGCGTGCCAAAAAACATGAAAGTGATTAGTTTTTCAAAAAGATTAATTAAAAACACATACTCTGTGATCAAAATGTCCCTATGTGCCTCAATGTGTATGTGTTTACACTACCATCCTTGCTCTCCCCACTTACCCCCTTTTCCCCTTCTTCAAGGATAAGTCTCGATCAAAGCGTGCCAAAAAACATGAAAGTGATTAGTTTTTCAAAAAGATTAATTAAAAACACATACTCTGTGATCAAAATGTCCCTATGCGCCTCAATGTGTGTGTGTTTACACTGTCAATCATTTTGATTCAGATTCAATGTAGGTGCTTTATTTGAGGATGAGCTCTATGCTCTTGCAAAAGGTTAAGGATTAGCCTCTAGGCGAGACATATGTGAAATCAAGGTTCTCAATGCAATCGCAACATTGCCTTGGTTAAGAGAAGTAACACAGATATTCCCCATAATGGAGATTTCTCATGAGACATGTAGTCATGCGATCATTAGGGTGAACATATTAGCACTCTAGAATTTTGAAGATGCAAATTGTGAGGTTCCCATGGAGACCTAAGGAAAGGCTCCTATACATAGAGAAATGTAGTAAACCACTGTAAGAGGCTATGGAGTAAGAGAACAAAGCACGAAACTTATCCATGAAAGCTGTGCACCAAGGATAGCTGCTGAATAGGAAGCAGGTCCATGATTTAGAGAGAAACAGATAACATATGGATTCCATGCGAGGTGAAACATATAAAGATGGAAGGCTATACTAAGAGTGAAGTCTTTTTCGTGCTATTTAAGAAAAACCTTTCTACGAGGACTATGTATGTAATTCATTATGGGGGTTTATACAATTTCATGGGTAGACAAAGGAATTATGTGCTATGAATATTTAAATTATAGGTTTGAGCATTGAAATTTAACCAGAAAAATACTGTAGTGTAGCCTAGAATCTGCATAATTTGCAACGAAAATCTTCTAAAAAAGGTCCGAAAGCACGTGTCGTAGAAAGCGAGGTTCTTTATTCTGAAGGTAATGGCCATGCTTCTTGTAGACATCCGTCATACTCGTTTGCATGACGTTGAAACAGTTCTTGAATGAAGGCATACAATGCTTCAGCATGCCATTGGTCCTCTCTCGAGGAGCGGGCAGGGAGAAAGGGTGTCTAGACATGAATCGTACATACTAAACAAAATCTGTGTGTGGAAGGTCTCAAGTCGAGTATCATTGTGCGACAAGTCCGACCGTGGGTGCCAATCGTAGGTTGAAGATAACGGGGTTTGGGTTCTTTGCTATAGAGCAGGAAACACTTGCACATGATGCTGGTTAACGTGATATAAGGGAGGAGAGAAGGCTTCAATTGCACTAAGTGATATAAGGGGGGAGGAGAAGACTTCAATTGCACGGAGAAAATTCTTTAACAATAGACCTTTGTAACACGATGGATGTGGTAGGAACATATGGTCACCTTTTGATGTCTTGCAGACAATATAAAGTCGCCCAATTTTCTTTTATCACCATCCAAGTTGCCCAAAAACGCCCAATTTTCCTCTACCGCCACTCAAGTTTCCCAAAAATAGTTGCCCAATTCTCCTCTACCACCACCGAAGTTGCCCAAAATAGTCGCCTAATTTTCCTCTACCACCACTCAAGTAGCCCAAAAACAGTCACCCAATTTTCCTCTACCACCACCCAAGTTGCCCAATAGCATTCACCCAATTTTCCTCTATTACCACCCAAGTAGCCCAAAAACAGTTGCCCATTTTTGCATTGTTGCCCAAAATCAGTTGACCCATTTTCGCATTGTTGCCCAAAAACACTTGTCCCATTTTTGCGTCGTTGCCCAAAATCAGTCGACCCATTTTCGCATTGTTGTCCAAAATCACTCGCCCCACTTTTGCATTTTTGCCCAAAAAAACTCGCTCCATTTTTGCATCGTTGTTAAAAAATAGTTGCTCCATTTTTGCATTGTTCCCAAAAACAGTCACCTCACTTTTGCATTGTTTCCCGAAATTACTCGCCCCATTCTCTCATTGCTCCCCAAAATCACTCATCCCATTTTCGCATTGTTGCCCAAAATCACATGCCCCAATTTTTTTGGGCCACAAACTTGCCCGATTCGATGGTGGAAAAGTCCAAAAATGGTTACTCTTGGGGTTGATGGCCCACTTGAATAACTTCTCTCTGTAGGTAGCCACTTCATGAGGGCCACCTGCCATGCCGTTCTAGGGCGCGCAGTCCATGTGAGGGGCCATTTTTGGCCTTCCTCCAAGGATC
>CM035417.1:170726775-170741775 GCA_020310875.1 Ceratopteris richardii | reverse complement strand
GGAGGTAGCCGCGTACATTGAGTAGGCAAGGATTTGTTGTGTGTTTAGCATTCCGAAATACAGATTTATACATATAGCTGCGCTTCAGTTACATTCGATTTCCTACGATGATTATAAGATGATCTTGTGAATGATATTATCCACGTAGTCATACAATTTGATGGTGCTACAAATCCCCCTAAATTGTAGGGCTGCAAAATCAGTTTGATTGCAGTACAAGTTTAGAGTGTTTTGGAGAAACTCTCGGAATGAGTGAGTGATTGTAGAGCTGAGAGATTAGAAGATAAATCTTGTTGGTCGGTAAAGTTTGAAGTAGATGTCCTTCGTTGTTTTTCATTCGTTGGTTGTAGGCTTTGTGTCAGGCTTTTCATTTGTTGAATCCTGCTTGAATTTGCATTGTGCAGGCTTGTATCGTTACTTATCACCCCAAATCCCCCAAAACCCAAGCTGAGAAATGCAGTATAAGGATTTGAAAAGAGAGATATGCCCGGATCAAAGGGATAATACGTGAGATCCTGTGGCAAAGAGGAAAGAGCCGGAGAAAAAAATTTGTCAGATTAAGCCTCGTTTGGCTGTTCTTCCTTATGGAATGAAGCAGTTGCTTGTTGTTATATGATTTGTGTAGTTTGTAGTAGAACATGTGTTTTGTCACTCAGAGGCTTCTGCTTACCATCTGGAACATTTGAATCATGTAAACTAGTGAATGGGGCCCTTTTTACATTACCATGCTGGAGAGATTGCTATTTACCTTCAATACCCCCCCCTTCTCAGATGCATTTGGTATGGGTTGATCTTTGATGACCCCAATGATCAGAGGTCTTGAAGAGTGGCTTTGTGGATGCCTTCAGGAATGAAGTCTCCCGGATTTATAACCTCTGTAACGACATGAAGATATGTTCCAATGAGATGCCTCTCCAAGTGGAGGGCAAGCTCTTCTTCTTCTGTGACTTTCCTGGAAGAAGCCCTTCCCGCTTTGCGTGTTCTACAGTGAAGAAGCTGCTTGGTTGTAGTGTGATAATGCGTAGGTAATGACGGCCTTAATCAAGGTCATGCAACATGTGAAGGATGGCAGAACTGAGTGGAACCACCCCACGGAAGTGGTTGAAGTGGAGATGAATCAAGATCAGATCAGCGAACATGCTGAGCTCCTCTAGCTAGGTCTATTTGATGAGGATTGAGTCTTGACCTTCTCCATTTGTTTGGTGGTTGAAGCATATGTACAATGGAGGCTTTCCCAGAAGGGAGCTTCTTGTTGTACTCTCTGTGAGGGCCCACATTCTGGGAGAACATGAGGGTCCTTTTTTGTGATGCGTGAGTTCGCAGAGGGACAGCCAAGGGCAGAGTTGCAGCAAATGGGAAGGGAGTATGATGAAGGATCCACCGATTCAGTGTTAGCAAATAGTGATTATGAATCCACAATTAACCTGAAGAGAGAGAGAGAGAGAGAGAGAGAGAGAGAGAGAGAGAGAGAGAGAGAGAGAGAGAGAGAGAGAGAGAGAGAGAGAGAGAGAGAGAGAGAGAAATTGGGTGAGGGAAATAATAGACAGCATGTGCACAATGTGAGAGAAGCAGCAAATACTAGCTCCACACACAAACACAATACAGTAAGCCAGGAGGGTGAAAATTACAATTGCTCCTGGGAAGGTTGAAATTGCGGAAGACCACTATGCTTACAACAACTTCTTTATGTGTTTATATAAAAGGATTGGATGATTATTAAAAGCACAGTGAAAATCCAACAGGAAAAGCTTAATAGCTTTTTGATTTTTTCGATTTTGCGCCAAACTCTATCTTGGCTTTTCGATTTCACACTGAAGCTAATTTTAGCCTTTGCACTTTGCTTTTCAAGTGCCATTTATCAATATTCTAAGCAATGGGTTATCATAGTATGATTTGGTAATACTTTCCATGTATAATATGCTTTTCACTTACATTTCTGAAATTAGGGTTTGCTTTTTTGAAGTGCAAAATGATGTAAAATAGTGGAAGACTATATATGGTTGGATAGCTCTATTTGAGCACTACAAGATAGTGGAAAAATATTTTTGACAATTTTTAAACCTACTTTGACCAACTCCTATTGGAGGGTTGTCCATTTTTTACCATTTTTCTGACAAGTCTCCCCTAACTTGACATTAGGGGTGTATGCCAAGTAGGAATATTAAAACACATTTTGATACTTGTACAAATATGTAGTTGTCAAATATCATGCAAAGTATCCACACAACCACACACATAAGGACCTTTACATGAAGAGCACTCTCCAACACATACACGAAGAGTGCTTATGCATCGAGTACTCTTCTCAACCAAGTATTTCCTTGAAAGGATGGCGACAACAAAAGGATGACACATTTAATATAGCATATAGACTAAAATATGCCATCACGGTTTTTAAGTTTGGTCAGGCTTTCAAATCAAGAATATATGCTCTAATCTATACCTATCCTCTCTCTCTCACACACACTCACACACACACTCATGAAGGATATTTAAATAGGTTAGAATACAAAGTTGTTTTCTTAAACTTTTGTTCATCTCATCATCAATAGGCTAGAAGACAAAGTCTTTTTCCTTCAACTTTGGTCATCTCATCATCCCCTTCTTGTTAAGCTTCTATTTATCCAACTTTTGCAATATTCTCCTCCCCCTATCAAAATCCTTTTATGTATAGTAATTTCTCCTAACCGATTAACTTTAGCTTTCACTTGATTCCATAAATCATTGATCGTGAGAAGATATTGAAGCATATTTTGCCATATATGGAAATTATCTTCATTAAAATGGTCTGGTAAAATTATAGTGGAGGATTTCATCTTCCTTTCCTTTGCTAGAAACAAGGGTCGATATACAAGCTGAATATAATCAACTACGGCTTATTCTTCACTACCTTGCTCTGGTAGTGAATTGCTAGTAAATAGTGTTTATGAACCAACAATTATCTCAAAACAAGTGAGAGATTAAGAAATTGGGAGACGGAAGTTATAGACAACATGTACACAATGTGAGGGAAGCAACTACTAGCTCCGCACACACACACACACACACACACACAGTTCACTAAGCCAAGACGCTGAGAATTACAATTGCTCATGAGAAGGTTGGAATCCACCAAGAGCACTTTGCTTACAACATTGACTTTGTAGTTTTGTATATAAGCATTGGATGACTATCAAAATCACATTAAAAACCAATGGAGAAGTCCAAATAGCTTTTTGAACCCTTTGATGTGTCAAACTCAATCTTGGATTTTCGATTTTCATGCAAAAGCTAATTTTAGCTTTTGCACTTTGCTTTCAACTGCTACTTGTCATTATAACAACCGTTAGATTATTATACTATGATTTAGTAAGATGTTTCCATGTGTCATATGCGTTAAGATTTAACATCCTTTTCAGAAATTAGGGTTTTCTTTTTAAATCTCAAAATGAGGTTGAATAATTGAATCTTATATATGGTTGACTAGCTCTCTTCGAGCGCTACAAGATAGTCGAAAAGTATTTTTGACCAACTTTTTCTAACTTCTAGTGAAGGTCGTGGGAAGTGAGGTAGACCCAAATAATGATCAAAGGTATTTCCAAGAACTTTCCAACACTTAGAACCTTAGCATATACACACCTTGTCCAATTTAAATGAGATGAATGACAAGAGAATAGAGAGAAAGCAATTTTCAAAGTGTAGAATGCCAACTACACACCAAAATAAATGCTAAATATCAATACAATGTGTGTAATGATACAAAACTGAATATATGCTGAATGAAGAGGGTTCTAGGTACAAAATGTAGTGAGAGTGTGCCTAAGAGGTAATGTGAGAGAGAGTATGTACAATTGGAAGTGAACGAACTATCAAAACAGTAGAGAGCAAACCCTAATTTGAAATTATGTCTTCTCTGATGTTGAGGAGCAGTTATGGAACCTTCGAGTGTTGAAGAGGTAGGTACAGGTCTGGTACACGAGAAATATAGGATGAAAACCTAAAATGGTACAGGTATGGTACACTAGAAATATAGGAAGAAAACCTAAAATGGATGCCAATACTCACAAAATCAACATGCACACTTGATGAGCGTGAAGAAGATGTAGGTCAGCCACTAAAAGAACCTCCAAACCTAGATAAACTCCTCCAAATAAGCCTCCTAGTTGAAACCCTAACTCTTGAGGAAGAGTAGTTCTCCAAGATTTGATATGTAAAAGAGGCAAAAAACCCTCTCTTTATATAGCCTTGAACTCTCCCCAAAAGGCTTATAAAAAATGCTTCATAAGCAAAAGCTCTCCACTTGTAAAGTCCCACTAAAATTTTTGTAAGGCCTTCACTATGCGTTTCTTGGAGTTATTTTTGCTTTTCACATATGCTTATAGGTTACGTAATATCAGCCCTACGATTGCATGCTTTTTTATCTTAGAATCACAACCATTGATTAATAACCAGTGAAAAACAATTCTAAGGCAAAAAAATAGAGTTTCACTTTTCAACCACTTTCAAGTGTTAGATGGGGGACTATTATATACCATTAGAAAGCTCTCAATGAGTACTTTTTAGTAAGTCAATAAAAAATTTCAACCATCTTTGACCCACATTCGAGTAAGTCCCAAAATTTGGATTGCTAGAAATTTGGCTATTTTTGGTCTGTCTTGACATTGTTTTCCAACAAGGTTGATCATCTTTTATCAAATTTTTCTAGCATTGTGGCATATAATCTAGATCCCAAAAGTGTTGGCTACTCTTTGAATTAGCGTGTAGAGAAAATCGTAGGTTCTTTCGTTGAGTGTTGTCTGAGAAGAAGAAACATGTGGGTGGGATTCATTGTCAGGGGAGCACTAGATTGTGCTCTCTGACTACAGTAGACAAGATTTCGGAAATACACTTATGATTACAAGAACACCCGCGTAGGGAAAATAATACAAGAAGATGTAGCCAATACAAGACGTCCCACAACCCGGGACCAATAGGTATGGAAAACTGGACTAGAGATGATAAAGGAGATCCCACAACCCGGAATCGTAAGTATGAGACAAGATATCTGGATTACAAGAACTCCCTTCTGGGAGATGAATTAGAAACAAGAAAGAACTCGACAAGATCTCGTACTACGAGATTACAAGAGGACAAGAGAGGATGTCCAAGAACTAGACTAGACAAGACTGGAACAAAGAACAAGACAAGATCTAGAACTGGAACTTGTAGAGTACTTACTTGGCGGTAACGACTCCTTGAGCTCCCAAGACTGGTATCCACAAGACTGATTATGAATGTGGCAAACCCCTCCTTTTATAGTTTTCAAGGGCGTTTACGATTTGATGATGTCATCGATGACATCATCAACTAGAAACAAGATCTCTGGGTGTCAGAATTCAGCAAATAGACAGTCGATCTTGGGGTTTTGGCACATTCCAGACACAATGGTAGCATTGGTTTCTCCAAAATCTTAACCAAACATGAGAAATAAGAAATTGATATGGAATCTAAGGTTTAAGATGGTTTTCTTTGTGTCCATGACATCACCTCCCCCTCAAGCGACGAGTTCCACGAGGAGCGGCCATGTTCTCTAGAGATCAATGAGGTCATACGCTTTCCAATGAATAAGGCATTCCAATATTCCTCGAGAGATCCGTGAATCTAATCCATGCATAATCTTGAATTCTTCATGATCCTGAATCTTGATCGGTGGTGAAGGACTGGGTCTCTCTTGAGCTTCCTTGGGTTCTTCATGCGATAGATCCTTTGAGCTTCTACTAGAATGTTGTGGTCTTTCCAAGATCTTTGATGGAGAGCATTGAGTAAGCACACGTGCTTGATTGAACATGAACTCCTCCTTATCCTTTACCTTCTTGATATCTTCATAACATGTATTCTCCATATCATTTGTAATTACTTTTTGGGCTTTAAAAATTCTTGATTCAGATTCTTGAGGAACAATGTCTTGATTATTGAACACTTCTAGCTCTTGGACTTGGTTTTCTTGGATTAATTGATTCTCACATTGAACTGCTTGATTGATAACATCCTCCAAGGTATTTGCTTGAGGCATGGATAGCAAGAGATATTTGACTTTAGGATTGAGGCCACTTCGAAACTGATTAACCATGTAGTCTTCTTGATATGTATTTCCATGAAACAACATCTTGATATTCAAGGCATAGCTTGAAACTGATCGATCATCTTGTCTTAGCAATCTTTTCATCTCTCGGACATGTTCGATGAAGTCCTTTATGGTAGATTGGATCTCCTTGCATAGGGAATCCATGGTGCCTAATCTTGATGAAGGTAGTCTTGCCAAAATGTCAGGGGAGCACTAGATTGTGCTCTCTGACTACAGTAGACAAGATTTCGGAAATACACACTTATGATTACAAGAACACCCACGTAGGGAAAATAATACAAGAAGATGTAGCCAATACAAGACGTCCCATAACCTGGGACCAATAGGTATGGAAAACTGGACTAGAGATGATACAGGAGATCCCACAACCCGGGATCGTAAGTATGAGACAAGATGTATGGATTACAAGAACTCCCTTCTGGGAGTTGAACTAGATACAAGAAAGAAATCGACAAGATCTCGTACTACGAGATTACAAGAGGACAAGAGAGGATGTCCAAGAACTAGACTAGACAAGACTGGAACAAGGAACAAGACAAGAACTGGAACTCGAACTTGTAGAGTACTTACTTGGAGGTCATGACTCCTTGAGCTCCCAAGACTGATATCCACAAGACTGATTATGAATGTGGCAGACCCTTCCTTTTATAGGTTTTCAAGGGCGGTTACGATTTGATGATGTCATCGATGACATCATCAACCAGAAACAAGACCTCTGGGTGTCAGAATTCAGCAAATAGACCGTCGATCTTGAGGTATTGGCACATTCCGGACGCAATGGTAGCATTAGTTTCTCCAGAATCTTAACCAAACATGAGATATAAGAAATTGACATGGAATCTAAGGTTTAAGATGGTTTTCTTTGTGTCCATGACAGTCATGACCTCCATGTTGCTGCTAGCTGAAGTGATAGGAGTTGCATTGGTGGCATTAAACAAAGCATGACATGTGCAGAGAGGAAACATATGGATCGCCTCCATGTGTTGGATGCAGCCAAGGTGAGAGGAAACTCTCTATCAATAGGGCATTGGCACGTATTGTATTAGTTTGTCGATCACCTAATTTTAGGGGGGTGGATCCTTGCCTAGTTCTTCCATAGGAAAAATGAGTGGTGAAGTCGAGTACTGTTGATTGTGGCACATTTGAGAAGGTGTCAGGGGCCATTGATGGCTTGGAGGGAATTTCTCTATCATGTTCTCTAGGCACCCACGACCAGTATGTGAAAACACTACGGTGTGGCTCCACTTGCAAATTGTGTGCTTGTGAGCAAGATTCACATTCAATTGGGGTGATATACAAGGTGAGGAGATGCGAGAGCATGTAGAAGAATCATCAATGTCAGAGATGGGATGCAAGAATGGTGGGCAGCAAGATGCTGTCTATGGAGGACTCGAGGATTGTTAGAGCACCAGGGAAACTCTTATTAATAGGAGAGATTTGTGGCCTCATGAGCACAAAGGTTTGGGAGAAGCACATATGTGGGCCACAGTGTGCTGAAAAGATGTGTGCAAGAAAATGAATTGATTCTGATACGCTATCAGGCAGACTATGGCATACCAAGACACAAGAGGTAGCCATGTACAACGAGTAGGCAAGAGCTTGTTGTGTGGTTAGCATGCCAAGATACATATTTATATATGCACATACGATTCCACATTAGTTACATCTATTTTCTAAATGCTACAAGCATGATGATAGTGGAAGAGAGATCATGTTGATTTAAGCTTTGGGTCGAAGGGCCAGATGGACGATGGGAATCCACTTATCTTGGGGTTAATGATGAACTAATGGGTTAAAATCACAAAGGTTGTACGAAGGTGGATGGGGTGAATAACAACTACATCATCATAATAATGCACTCACATCATCATAGTAATGCACTCCATGCCAAAGCGATTATCTTGAAACTTTAGCATTACCAATGGATGCAAGAATGAGAGGTCAAAATTAACCATTCCAGGATCATGGCCAGAAGGGATTGATATGTAGTTGTTGCCGAGATGAAACTTCTGCTATCGGTATGAATCTCGACAATTGAGGTGTAGAGCATATCATTGTCATGTTTTGTGCTTAGCAGCCAAAATTGTGTTTGAATGTTGTTGAAGGGGGCACGCCATGTTGTACATGGTCTTGAATAGGTGCTACATCTCAATGTCTTGTATCTCCATGCTTGAGAGGCAAGATGTCCTAGGGCTACTCTAGTTTGCTTCCATGCGAAGTATACTCATGAATCTCCATGTTCCATAGGAAAGAGGTCGTCGTAATGTGGAGGAGTTTGGCCTTTGCATTTTGTTTCCTTGTTGTAGAGAGTACAACAAGGAAACAAAATGAAATGAACAATGTACTCACAAATATGGAAAAGAGTGTGAGACTCAAAAGTGAGTACACCTTGAAATAGAAAAACTCACATGGATTAGAGTGAGCTTGCTAAGAGCATGAAGTAGGCTTTTCAATCTTTTAACCAAGTACGAAGTGGGGGAAAGACCCTCCTTATATACATTTGAGGAGGCTCTCAAAGTACATCATGTGGGATAATTTCCTTTGAAGGAGAATGAATAAAAAGTAGAAACAAATAGCAAGGTATCCAGATACAAATAAATAAATATGAAAAGGAGCATCTCCTAGATACAAAATGAAGATGCACTCAAACATATACATTAGGAAAAGGAAATAGACGAAATGATGTCTTCAACACTCCCTTTGCATCTCGATTTTGGAGATGCTCAATGTTGGAGAGGTCCACTAAGTACTCGAGCAAAACGGAAGGTAGAGCCTTCGTGAACATGTCCACCAAGTTCCCGATATGCTTGGTTCAAGCGTGCAAAACTAGATTCTTGGCAATAGTCAAGGCTGAATGACTGTGGGAGCGAATGCATATAGGAGGATTTTGCAAAATACCAATGTCAGATAATAAACGGTGAAGCTATATGACCTCACATGTTGCAAAACACGATGCTTGGTACTCAGCCTATGTGCACGAAAGAGCAAATGTAGGATGCTTCTTACTTTCCCCAGAGATAGGTCTTGAGCCAAGCAAGAATATATACCTAGAAGTTGAACGTCTAGAGTAAGTATCATCAACCCAATTTGGATAAGAATATCCAATGATATCAATGTTCCCTCTATACCAAAGACCATGGGGGCGTGTGAGGGAAGGATAGTGAAATAACCTCATAAGAGCTTGGCAGTGTGTCTAAGGAGATTGATGTGCAAACTAGCTATGAATACCAAGTGCATATGTAATGTAACTCGTATTAGTTAAGAATAACAAAGAGCCAACTAGCTATCGATAATCTTGCATGTCCACAAGTGGTGATTTGTCCTTTGATATAAGCTTGATGTTGGGATCATGAGGTGTAGAGTTTGAGAGACATTGGTCCAAGTTATATCTGGAAAAGTAGATAAGAGGAGTACTTCTTCTAAAATAGAAAGATGCCTTCCTTTAATTGCTAAATTTCTATGCCAAGGAAGTAGTGAAGCAAACCAAGTTCTGTCGTAGAGTAAAGGTAAATTTGTTGAATGATAAACTCGATGAGATCATCATCTAATCATGTTAAGCTCAAGTCATCAGCACAGAAAATGATGATGGCAACTAGAAAATCTTGTTGATAGATGTAGAGATTTGCATTAGCAAAGCTTCAATGGAATCCTTTGTCTTCAAAGAATTTCACAACAACATATCAAGGATATACTGAGGCTTCTACCGAGGCAAATGCACGGGCGCCATTTTGCCCCGACGTCGGTGTAAGCTTCGGCATAGGCGTCCGTACCAAAGTGTTGTTGTAGGCATCGGTATGGGTGTCAGTATAAGTATCGGTAATCCCTTGGGCATAAGCACAAGTATGAGCGTCCATATGCCCAAGTGCATAGTGACGCTCATATCGGAATCTATACTAGCAACCATATTTGCAAAAAAATTTTGCGCAGTGTGTTCTCTTACTGTGGCAATATTACCATGCTGTTGTGTAGCAAAAGACAATACACCCTACTAAAAAAAAAAACCGAGTACATGTGATATCTACTCTAATAGTTTCCGATCTAGTGTTTAGATTACCAGTAGCCAAAACATGATTTGATAAAGCAAAACATTGTCGAACACAAAAGACATGAGCAGAATGAACCATGAACCATGTACAAAAGAGAGATATATTCCATAAATGAACTATGTATCGGTAATCCCTTGGGCATAAGCACAAGTATGAGCGTCGATATGCCCAGGTGCATAGTGACGCTCATATCGGCATCTATACTAACAACCATATTTGCAAATTTTTTTTGCGCAGTGTGTTGTCTCTTGCTGCAGCAATATTACCATGCTGTTGTGTAGCAAAAGACAATACACTCTACTATAAAAAAAAACCGAGTACATGTGATATCTAATCTAATAGTTACCGATCTAGTGTTTAGATTACCAGTAGCCAAAACATGATTTGATAAAGCAAAACATTGTCGAACACAAAAGACATGAGCAGAATGAACCATGAACCATGTACAAAAGAGAGATATATTCCATAAATGAACTATGTACAAAAGTGTGGCAAACCACTGCCATATATGAGTCAAATATAAAATGTGGCAAAGAAGTGTCATATAGCAACCAAATACAAAATTTTGACGCACCAGTGCCATATATGAGCCAAATACAAAATTATGGCACACCACCACCATACACATGCCCAAAGGGATCAAAACATCTATATCTGCAGTCTTGGAATAAAGAACATTCATGAAATGAGACAAATTGACATTATATTTACAAGAAACAACTAGAAACACCAAACCAAGTTTATAAGCTCACCTAATCGTAGATGCTCCCATGAAACGACCGCACCGCGTTCCTCGAAGTCCTCAAACAGTGGAGCCAATCCATGAGGATATTCATAAGCCTCGTCGGCTCGTGTCGGAGAATGATCCACTGCGAACTCTTTCAACAAATATGCAAAACGTTAGATGAACATACATGACATGTTTAACATAAACAAATTCAATACTCAAAATGATACATACAAATGACGCATAGTGTCATATCCATCGCTACCCAAATGTGACGGTCCAACCGTAGACGTGTGGCGCATCTCGCTGTTGAGGATATCGATTAGGAGTCCACTGCTTCCCATCGCGAATCATATCTCACTCCTCAGCATCTAACCATGCAAACTTTGATAAGCCTGCTCTGAAAGCCGCACGAGCCTTGGATTGTCGATCGGACATACATGACATGACAAAACGTTAGATGAACATACATGACATGCTTAACACAAACAAATTCAATACTCAAAATGATATATACAAACTCATCACGCATAGTGTCATATCCACCGCTACCCAAATGTGACGGTCAAACCATATACGTGTGGCCGTTGCATCTTGCTGTTGAGGATATCGGTTAGGAGTACGTCATGTGTCGTGTGTTGAATCCACTCTAAACTAACAATAGGATGCCCATGTGCTCATAATAGGCTGTCCATGTGCTGGTCGGTACTCTTCATACATCATCTCTGTGAAATAATTTTTACGGTCTTTATCCTGTTCACTCCATTTCAATATGACAGAGTGTTCAAACTGTATGGAGCAAAGTTGTCATATGCACTAACGCATGGTCTTTCCGTCTGCATTCATCACTAGAGCTTCATCACGTATATTATACACCTTGGAGTCGTCATGGTCATGAGAATCCCAAGGTGTACGTGGTGTACCACGTGGCATACCACGTGACGTATCTACATCTCTAATACTCGCTATAAGAGTAGAAGTGTGAGACAGAATGTTCGTCGCACTGCCTCCACAACATCCTCCTTCTCTAGAGCCATTGTAGATCCACTTCAAATCTCCTCCTCTAAAATGTGACGTCGATTGACGAGACAGGCGTTGAATTGTATTGTGTTGAGGTATCGAACGCACTCGTCAACTACTGGATCCACTAGAGGATTGCTAAGAAGGTGGTTGTGACAGAGTCATAAAGCGAGGAGACGTACCTCCGGCAAGAGTAGTCCCACCTATGGGAGTGATGCCGACAGGAGTGACGCCAGTGGAAGTGACGATGGCAGGAGTGACACCGACAAGAGTGAGATCGAAAGGAGTCATGTCGGGGGGAGTGCTACCGTGAGCGATCCAGTACTGTGAAGCGGCGACCATATAAGCGGAAGGTACATGAGATATAAACTCTAAGAAGTGCTCCTCTGTCATGGAATGTGGAGTGACTGGAGGTCTATCTCCCATTGTACTCTACAACAAGAAAACTTAAATAATTAGCATACGATAATAATAGTAATATAATGAAATAGTAGTGTACAAAAGAACACAGTAAAAAAAAAAAAAAAAAAAAAAAAACACAAATTAGTACGTACAAGTGTTTGCTTTCGAAATTCCTCTATTCTAATATCTTCTTGGAGATATGATGCACAGAGGATATCTATCTCTATATTGGAGACTTTGGATCTGTTGCTATGATAGCTTCTTCTTGATCATCATTCTCATACAACATATTGTTTGTTACTTCATCTTGTATTTCGTCTTCTTCAAAGCCCTCTTCATCTCGGACAATGATCTCTTCCTCTTCCACTATCAAAGGAATCTCAGAGTCCACTACAGATGGAATTTCTTTTATGTCTATGTTCTCACAAATGTGTCTTCTACGTGGGGAGACTTGTAAAACAAACAGCCACTCCGGCTCTTTCGAATGTGGCATAAAAACAACTTACTCACAGTGTTTGGGAAGTACAAGTGTATCTCTTTCATTTGTCCATAGCTTTGTGGAGTCTACTTGAAGCAAACCACTCTTATCCCGCCTCACTGTTGCGTTTCTTCCATAGATAACTACTTTGAACCATTTCACATCAAACAGAGAGTAATCAAACCTCTTGAAGGATAGCTTCAAGATATCTTGGATCACTCCACAATAATCGAGCTTTTCTTTTTGAGTATTATCCTCTCTCACACTACCTCTATTTTTTTGGAAAAAGTTCACCATCATCCCACTATCAAAAGTAGATCTATTTTTGTTGATTCGTGCGATCCGAAAGTTTCGTCCATGAGACCATATATTTAGAATACTCTCAATCACACGTCTTAATTTCTCTTCTTCAGAGATATCTTCACCTGCTTCCTTTGCTTCTGAAATCTCTGTATCTAGCCATTTGCTCGTTAGAAAAGGTGGAAGAGGTCAAAGACTTTCCAGAGGAGGCAAAAAGCGAGTGGAAGGATTCTTTCGAAAGCTCTTTCCTTTACGTTTGTCTCCTTGAAAAGCTCATACCTCTCTAACCACTTCTGCTTAGGCTCAGAGTTAAGGATGCAAAACTTCATTGCCTTCTCTCTGAAACATCCATTTTTCTTTGCATCCCTTTACCTTGAGGTTTATCGCCTACGAGACGAGCATCTTCATCATCGCTCCATAAGGGAGGCATTTCTAGGTCTGACATGCATAGAAACTCTGTTATGAATACAAGAGAGTCTTGTACGAGCCATCCCTCTTCCTATGCTACCCTCTGGATGTGCTCTCGGACGAACAAATCTGTTTAATGACTTCATGAAGCACTCTAAGAAGAACATCCATCAACTATGAAGAGTTCCTGCTATTGCTATTTCATCTACCACATTAACCAGTAAATGAAGTTGAATTGTGAGAATACTTATGGGAAAGTGTTTCTCTACCATACAGACAACCTCCATAGCATTGAGTTTCGCACTCTCTATGCTATTTCTCTTTATCTTTTTAAAAGAGATCCACTATGCCAAAGAACTTATTTTATAAATGGTTGTTCGCACATCCTCCGAAAGGTAATCTTTTAGAGCTACACGGAGCACAAATTGTACAAACTTGTGCCAATTATGAGACTTTTGTCCTCCGAGATCGTCGTTTCGTATAAAGTCAGTCTTTAGACACCTCATGCACCCAATAGGTGTCCGAAACTTTGAAATCACTTTCTTCACTTGTTGCTCCTCCATCTTGCGAATCATCCAAGGAGCTCTTGATAGCGATACTGTTCCGTTGGGCTTAGTAATTTCCCACAACTCTTGCATATGACCTCGCTCTTCCAAGTCCTCCCTTTCTGCTTTGCTTGCTTTCTTTTCGATCAAAGTCTTCCAGAGAATCTCTCCCACATTCTTGAAAATATGCATCGGGTCTACCAACTGATTGATCAATAACTAACTCCAATAAGGAAGTTAGTGAAAGATAGACAACCGTTTCATGCTAGCGACTTGGTGTTTCTGAATGCCACATCTGCTTCTAATCTCTTGCTTTCATTTGGTGTTGTGCTTATCGGCCAATTTTCCCTTCACGTAAAACATGTCCATGAGGCAAATATCTATGATGTCCTTCATAGACAGTTTTTCGAAGTGCTTTGGAGTAGCATGCTTTGAGTTGTGGTCTGCATAGGGGACAAGCACCCGAAGTCGATAAATTTGAACATTCACCATAATCGGATAGTCATGCATCATCCACATAAGTATGCCGTGCACTCACACGTCTCCTCTTCTTATAGGTTGGACATGTCTCCCATGAAGTGCGCATCTCTCCACAAGTGCAAGGTATACATCCATGTTTTTTACTTTATAGAGCTAATAATAAATGGCTCTTTTTTGTGGCCAACCATGGTGGGATGTTATAGTTGACCAAACATAAAAGTCATGTACTCCATGAAGCAGTGCGTAAACAAAATGGATTTACTGCATCCATAGCTAGGCCTAGACGACAGTTTCGAGGCTCACTAGCGAACTCTCGCCACTTACTATCTATGTGTTTCCAAGGATCTTGCATTACACCATATGTACACATGCTCTTTACATGCCATGACATTAACTCAGCTATGGATTTTCATCTGAACATGCTCTTAATTCTTTGAATGATAGGAAAGTGGAAAAGAACCTTTGCAGGAACTCATTCTCCTACAAGGTCT
>CM035417.1:170704275-170721775 GCA_020310875.1 Ceratopteris richardii | reverse complement strand
AAAAGAAAAAAAGAGGAAATACATTAAATAGTATATGCAAGAACATTTGAGGCCCACAAGAAATAAAGGCCCAAAATAAATCAAAAAATTAGTTGTCTCTCTCAAGGAATTTAATTTATCACTTTGTCATCAAATATTTTCTTTGTGCTCACCAATTTTAAGACAAGAGGATTTGGCTCTCTTTTCTCCACATTCTTGTCTCCTTTCTTCTATTAGGAGATCAACATATGATACTTTATCATGCATCTTAAAACTTTATTTTGTATCTGAAAACTTTATTATGTATCTCAAAACTTTGTCAAGTCAAACTTGGTAAAAAATAAATCACATAGTTAATGATGTCTGATCAGATTGTACTTTTTCTTAATCTTCATATCTACCCATAATGATTTGCGCAATCTATCTTCATATCTCTTTGATGTGACACTTTCACTTGATGTTAAACTTCCACCATTTAAAAAGGTATCCCATCTTCATTTCTTTTTGAAGTAAGTGAAGATGAGCTCCATCTTTTCAATAGATGCTTGGGCATCAAGTTCCTCTAGTCACTTTGATAGAAGTCTGAATTCGTTGTTTTCAGTTGATCTTTTCCTCAGGAGTGATGTCCATGGCTTAGAATGTCATTCTATGTTTTCGATTGAGTCATTTAAGTTACATCCTCAATGCAATGTTGCTAAACTAAATGAACCTCTTGATCTATCTTCTGATCCACCCATTGATCTCTCTTCTGATTCAAGTGCATGTGGAGCAAAGGATGTTAGCAAAGAGAGAGAAAGACAAAGCACGCTCAATCTACATTTTAAAAGAAGGCCTCATGAAGAAAGTCAAAAAAGATTTCAATTTCTTACTTCAGATAGACAAATTGCATTGGATATTGTGAAGCATTGTTGTGGTTTGAAATGCTTGTATAACTTAGGAATGAAGAAACTAAAGCACCTAAGAGAGAAATTCCTCCACTTAGATACTGAAAGGAAGGATATATACCTTGTTTTTCACATGCAAATGATCGAGGCACACAAAACTTGCAAGGGGATAGATGGAGTTGACATGCAAGACTAGAGTTACAATAGTGATGGCTATTAGGGCCGATGGATGTTCCCAAAAGTGGAGGGTTCTTATGGAGAGAGAATCTACCTAATACAAGATGGATACAAGAGAATTGCCACAATAATAATGCCTTGATTGAGGATTACAATAGCGGAAACTTAATGCCAAAAGATGATGCTTCAAAAGTTATGGGTCTCAAAATATGAGTGGCACTCAAGGATGGTATGTTACAAGAATATTGAGCATGATCCATGAAGGTTGAGGTATTGTTGTGCTTAGAATAGCGATGAAGAGTAAGATTTACAAAACGTGAGGTGACATGAGAGTTTCTTTTTTTTTTTTCTTTTTTTTTGGGGGGGGGGGGGGGGAGAGTACAATGAATTAGAAATACATACTCACACACCCAACCTCGTAAGGTAGAGGCACTCATCATGAGAGGCTCATGGACATGTCTAGCCAAGACTTGAACTCAGGACTTCCTCCCATAGCTTCAAGGTGTTAGCCACTATGCTACGCATGCTCGGACAAGGTGATATGAGTTTCGAATGAGAAGGTGCGTTAAAATCGTGTGTGACTGATGAAGGCCTGCCCTAGCTGTGGCAATGGAAGGACAGTTCGTGTGCTGTTTCTGTGGTACAGAGGACTCGAGTTCGGTGACACAGGAGATCTTCTGGTGTTCTCTGTGTGGTATAGGAAGGAAGGAGGAGACCACAACAGCCTCGGCTCATGGTCAATGGTCTGCATGAATGCACCTTGTAAGGAGAAGCACATTTACAGATTTGTAGGAGCTGCCTCTCTTTTCTCATGAGAGAGAGAGAGAGAGGAGGTGAAGAAACCCATCACAGAGCTATAAAGTCTTGCTCTATTTCTGCCACAGAGAGGGGAGGTGAAGAAATGTAGTAGCTGTTGCACTTGCTTTGTTCTAGATTTCCCTGCCTAATTGTCTGAGTGCTGCAGTCTTCTTCTCTTAGACAATGCTGAAGGAAGAATGGTAGCGACAATGTTCTGCCCGGAGAAATGCACATAGGAGGGTTATGGTTTCGTCTACGACATAGCTTTGGCCTATGGCGATCAAGTGGATGGGAGAAGAGAGTCTCAAGTACTCGAAAGATGCAGAGAAATGGAATCCTTTGCTTTGCTATGGGGATCGATGGAGAAGATCCATCGGGGGTTAGACCTTGTAGCTATCATTTGGGGACTTTCCTCAACGGTTTGTCTACTTCAGACTGCTTCCACATCAACTTCTTGCTATTGCTCCACTGCGTTCATGTTTGTGCGATAGAGATATATTACTTTTTATTCCTTACAAGCATGCGCAGAGTTGCAGAGAGGATGCTCATCCAGTTTTGAACCGAAGGATGGATAGTTGTACAAAAATTAAAATTATAGTTGGTGAATAGTTGCGTTCCTCAATCCAACTCTTACACATGAAGACTCAGCTTTACTCAAAAGAAAACCCTTCAAATCATACACACTCCACAGAGTTGAAATGCGTCCATAATCCCTTGAAGACTTCCATCAAGGTGAAAACAAGTGTTTATGAACATTCCAATATGATGAGTTGCATCACTAAAATCAATAAAAATGCAACCCAAGAATTGTTAAAAGAGTGTTTATAGACACTATAAAATGAGGGATCCACTACCAACTCCACAAAAGGCCCATGCCAAATGGAAAATTTCATACGGTTGCCACAAAGAGGGTGGAAGGGTGGGGAAAAAAGATGGAAAGGGATGGGAAGGTGGGCAAATGGTCAGATTATTACCCAAAATGTGTTGGAAGTGTGGTAGGCCCAGATTATAAAAATCAGGTTATTCAAAATCTTTCCAACCTTAGAATTTTAGCACATAACGCACCTTGACTAAATAAAATGAGATGAATGACAATAGAATAGAGGAAAGGCACTTATAAAAGTGTAGCCACTGAATCCTAACTAAACACAATTTAAATGCAAAATGTGAATATACAATTTGTGTAATAATACAAAACTGAATATAGGCTGAATGAAACAGGTGCTGGGTACAAAATGTAGAGGAAGAGTGCCGAAGAGGTATTATGTGAGAGACCATGTGCAATAGGAAGTGTGTAAACTGTCAAAAACAGCTATTACAAAAAACCCTAATCTGAAATTATGTATTCTCTGACGTTGAGCAACAACTATGGAGCCTTCGCATTGAAGTGGTAGGTAAGGACCTGGTACAGCAGAAACTCTTGAAGAAACCCTAATATAAGAAGCTTGTGCTCACAAAATTAGCATGCACACATGAATTTGTGAAGAAGATGAAGGATAGGCTGCCAAAACTCCTCCAAGAGTCCTTCTAGCTCAAAAACCTTAGAGCTTGTATGAGAGTAGTTCTCAAAATTGATGATTCAATGAAGGCTATAAAGCCTTCTTTATACAGGCTTGAAGACTTCCGCGAAAAGCCATAAAAGCATTTGAAAAGCATAATAAAGCAAAAGGGATATCAATTTTTTTGCGCCTAAATTTTTCATGTGGCTTTTTTAAAGTTGAATCTACTTGTTTACGAGATTTTGGAGTCGTTGGATTATTAGCCATTGGATGGAATGCTTTTTGAGGGTCGAATTGTAGCCATTCATCATAATAAGCTGATAAGCATATGAAAAGCAAAATTTAGGGTTTCACTTTTGGCTGACTTTTTAGTTCTAGATGGTGCATTGTTGTATATCATTACAAAGGTCCCAAAGAGTACTATCCAATGAGCGAATAATATTTTTTGAACACCTTTGAATAAAATTTGGTTAAGCTCAAAAATTAGGGTTGCTGAAATTTTGGCAATTTTGGGACATTCTAACATTGTTTTTCAACAAAAGGCGTTATGAGCATGAGCTTGATGGCTAAAAGTTCCTCTCTATGAGAAGGAAGCACTACCATCAAAGTACAAGCACCACCACCACCACCAAATGAACCACCAAAAGAGCCGAGAGATTTGGTACCATGTAGAGAGTACACAAGCCGAAGCAAAATGAAATGAACAATGTACTCACAAAATGGAAAGGAGTGCGAAACTCAAAAGTGAGTAGAGGATGAAATGGGGGAGTGAGCTTACCAAGAGCATGAAGTAGGCTCTTCAAACTTGTAACCAAGTACGGTGCGAGAGAGGGCCTCCTTATACAATAGGAAATGGAAATAAATGAGATCATGTTCTCAACACTTGTCTATTGCATTCGGAAGACCACATTCACTGATGGCATCGCTTCATGCTTTTGAAACTTGCGAGTTCTTTCATTTACGTGTAGAAACAATACTTAAGTATATGTGCCTTCTTGTTGGAGAGGGTGGTCATCCTATGTTGGTATGGTGATAAAGAGAGTGGGAAGCAGCGAAAATGTACCCCCCCACACACAGAAATCGGATACCAAGTGGAAGTTGTTGAGAAACATCTTCATCATTAGCATCACATATACATTACATATACATAGGTGCATAGACATTTGCATAACTATTTGTCATCCATTGATCAACTGACGAGAGGTTGCAATTGTAAATGTGTAAATGTCGTTTGGATTATAGGTTACACCATTTAGTACTTGTAGACATGGACATATTTGTTTGTCTTTCAAATAGAATACACTTTTTATTTCATCATACAATTATATTGTCTTTCCCACCCACATTCTCATCATCTTATGGAAAGCACACCCTATAAAGCCTCTCAAACTTGTATTTCTCACTCCACTCGCCTTATCTCTATAGATAGTGTAGCTCCTACCATTTGGGCTCATTTACATTATTCTTTGCAGCTATGATAAAATCAATCGCACTTCCTCTTTTAGGGATTATGTTCCGTTGCAAGTATTTTTATAGTGGAAATGGACATCCAATCTTCTTGATGTATGATCAACCTAAGAGAACGAGTTTGCTCCAAGTCCTTATGTTGGTGAATAGAATCCATTCATGTATGAAATGGATGGTCAAAAGTCCTCCAATATTTCATGCTTTTAGAGGCTTTTTAGTTATCTTGGAAATCACAAAGGAAAGGATGACTTGGCAAGAATTACACCATCCACACAAGTATATAATATATCAAATACGAACCCAAGAGGAGGTTATATCAGCCAAGAAGCACAATGATCACGATTTGTTCCTTAGCAATCCCTTCTAGAGCACTTCATTAGGAAATTTTAAGAAAGGTGAACCATAAAAGATTTGTTATATCAAAGGTACATAGTTTTTAGTTATTAGATCTGCTAGCATCCTCATGGCTGGACAATTCAAGACTCAATTCATATTCACAAACAATAGAAGGGAAGAAATAACACTCACCTACCAATCGTAGAGCCAAATGGGTTGACCATGGAGCAAGGGAGCTTGTAGCCAAGCACATAGCCACCTCCACTCAGATCAGGTGATGGCTAGTTCACATTGGGCAATCAGTTCACACTTGGTAGGACACTTAACTACATGCACCTATTTAGCTTTTGTTTTTTTTTTTTTTTTTGGGGGGGGGGGGGGGGGGGATAACACTTTCCTCCTCATTATTTAATTGTTGTCCTCAACAATTTCCTCATATAAAAACCAAGAGTCCACTCCTTCAACAACCTAAACCTAGCTAACTCCCAAGCTAAGAAAAAATTAGGATGGTGCCTCCACTTATCACATACTCAAGATATGACATCCTCTAGGATTCGTTCTCCCTCTGGTCCACATCCATATCCCACTAGTGGAATAGATGGTGCAATATTATCAAATCTCAGATCTCCTTTCAAGGTATCACAAAGAATTGTCCTATTTGTTCTTTCAAGCAATTACCATGGAATTTGGACACCTACCCAAGTTGCGAAAGGGGAAACTATCATGTGACGAGGATACTTATCCAAGTCACCAAATGGAGAACAATGGTGGAAAAAGGAAATAGGATGATTCCTCAAGGTGGAACAACTTGTGATACACATGTTATCTTCTTTGGGATGAAATATTGCTCATGGTAGTTTGAATCATCTCAAAATCTCGGGTTACCTTAAGATACACCTACATGTGCCCACCAAGACCATGGGGGTCACATATTCGACGTACAATGTGAATAATATGGAGAACATTGCATTGCTAGGGAGACAACATGGTGCATCATGCGTTGCTCCTCCCTTTCTAACAATTTGTGATTCCATGTAGGAATGTCTACTACACATATTTGTTTCTTACATGTATCTTACTTTTATCTGTGTTTTGATGGGTAAGGTAAAACATTTTTGAAGGTATCTGATGCCACTTAATTATTTGTCAAAAACTTAAGAATATATATAGTATATACTATAGATATTTAGAATATCGTATTAATAACTAGAATGTATTATATCATAATATTAAATTTGAATACACAAATCTCACACCATAATTGTTTTTATAGTGGTGCAAGCCATTACATAATGTATATAGATGAAGCTTCAATAGATCTCTCTCAAACATAGCATGAAGTGTCTTAAGTCCTTGCATGTATACTTACCCACAATTCATGGCCAACATGAAGGCTGAAGGCTTCATCTGACACCTAGACATTAGTTCAATGCATATCTTCTTCCTAGATCTGTGAAGAAGATGTGTAGGTGATGGACCAACATTTGCAACATATTAGTTATCTATTCACATTCAAGTTTGACCTCAAGTTTAATTTCCAAGGTTCTATTATGTTATATTTGACATTGTTCTTTAATTTTTACAATGTGCTTAAAGTTGTACAATGTGCAATTTGGCATTGATCATATACATAATGGTGCCGATTTACTATACAATCTTTTGGTTGACTGCCATGAGCTTATAATTGCACTTTCATTTGACCGGTGGATTCGAGGTTTGCGTCGACTCATTCTGGTATATATACCTATAAATTGTAAGATAAAATCTCTCTTCCTCCATTCAAGATATTTGAGTATTCGCTGCATGTTGTTCACAGGCACGAAAAGAATTTACACATCAAAAGAAGATGAGAGGATGTGCACACTCAGCCTGAAGAACGTACTATCCAAAACAATATACACACTCTATAGACACTCTATACACACTGAAAGGGACCAGGGTCCATCTTTTGGCTGTCTAAAACATGCAGACGATTTGAAACCATAAAGAATCCATTTTACAGCTATCTAATGATTTATTATTCTATATTTGATGTTAGGAACTCCATCTTGCCGAGTCAAACATAATATTTGAAGCACTCCCATTGTGAAAGAGTTCATGGAAACAAAGCAAGATGTCTTGATCAACTCTTTGATGCATCTAGTGCGCTCGACTCTTAGAAACATGTTGAGACATCCAAATTTACCCATTTAGAATGTGTCAAGTTTGGAGGCTTGATTTGTTTTAATGCACCATCACAATCTTTCAAGAATGGAATATCTTGCATTTATCTTTCTATATATCACAGCCTTTTCTCAAAACTCTTTTATCTTAGAAAAAAAGGAACAGGAGACCATCTTATTACAAGAGGATTATGAACTTCAAGGAAAATTAATTTTCGAAGTTAATTTAAAAAATTAATAAGATCTGAATTTCTTTTCGAGGATTGCACAAAATTTGCAATTCAAGTATACCGTTATGTGGAACTCCTCTACAAGGCATAGAACCAAAGATGATACAAATATTCAAAGATAAGACACATCGATTTCTTAAACATTTCAGCAAACTATAAATGCCCAAGTCTCACACAAAATTGTGTTCTTGCATCAAATGTAATGCATTTTAAAATTAGCATATATTCGGAAGTATGAGGCATCAAAATCCTCTATTTGTGAAAGCCATGTAAACCTGAACTTCCTGCAACCATGTCAAAATTGACCTGCTGTAAAATGAGATTTTACCTTTGCCACCAATATTCAAGGATAACTGACAGTCATCTATTGGAAATCGGCATTTAGAGAGAGGTACTTTGAAGGTTACATAATTAAGCTGAAGAGTATCCATGGGGGGGAGAGGGTGGAGAGGAGGTGATTTTTGGCTTGGAGAGGACTTATGATGATGAAATTACGAGGAAGAATGTTTCTTGCTTCAAGAAGGTTGTGAGCTGATTCGGCAGATTGAAAACATGATGGTAATTGCAATGTGACTTGTCGGTGTAGTGATTGAATGGGGCCTATGTATGTTTTGGAAAATTCCTATCAGCTACCTCCAAGAACAATCGTCAGGAATGTCGAGGTCAAAAACGTCATAGAACCAAGGATAACAAGTACCATGAGGTCACACCTCCATAAATATATTGCTCAAAAGTTCAGCTTGGCATAAGTGTTGATGGAGGTTGGACCGACATAGGAATATTTATCAACCACTTTCCATACATGTGCACTCGCTAAAATCACCCAGAGTAGTGTGTTCAATGCACACACTTCTGTGGCCTAAGGCATCGATGCAATAGAAAACTCACCGCCATTGTAGAAAATAGCTCATATCCCATTTCAGTGTCAAAGAACAATGATGCAGACAAGACCCATATTTGCTATCCTTGTACACCTCCTTCAATAGACTCTAGGTGTTAATAGCCAAGCATAGTCTCCGATGGTCATCGTCATAAAGACGACTTACCTTAAAGGTGCCCATTATCACATGAATGATCAACTCATCCTATGACACTACTGTGCCTAATGAGTGTAACAACACATGGTTTATCACAAATAACTGTCTTGAGCCCACCTACTAGTCATTATCCACCAACCCCTTTGAAAGAGTGAATCCACATCATGCCAAAAACAAAGTCCAAGATATGGTCTCATAAATGACGATTAAAGAATGTAAAAATAAAATTAATGTAATAAAATCCATAAATGTCCAGCCAATCAAACAAAAATGATGTGCAAATGATCCATTGAATCAAATCATACACTCTGGATGTGCTACTCCTCAACAGCCTGTTGAGGAACTAAATTCCTCAACTTGTTGATAAATACCACCACATGAATCTTGAGGAGAACAAGAGAGGGGGTTGTCACCATGTTCGTGGTGGCCCAAGTAGGAGGGTGGTTGTCCATCTTGTTGGTGTAAAGACCAGGAGGGTGGTCACCAAGCTAAATGTGGTTTCATCTTGAAGGTGCTCCAACGAGAAGGGTAGTCACCTAGCTAAGGATGTGGTCTCCCTTCATGGGCGGTCCTCCCATCTTGGAGGTGGGCCAACCGATAGGGTGGTCGCCCCGTCATGGGTGGTTGCCCACCTTGCGGGTGGCCCAACCAAGACGGTGGTCGCCCATCTTGGGGTCGCTCAACCAAGAGGGTGGTTGTTGTGTGGAGGGGGGGTCCCCAAAGTAGTTTGCCCAAGACCGGATAGGCTTTCATGTGGAAGGGTGCCTAGGTGTACTCTCCCAAACATATGAAAGTCTCTTTAAAGGCTCATATCAGGTAGTATCCCTAGCACGGAAAACTCCTGGTTGGTTGCCCAACTGGCAAACATAGTAGTTGGTCGCAGAGGTGATGGTGCCAATAATCATGTGGTTGCCTAGATGATGGTTCCAACAAGAAAGTGGTCTCCTAGGTGATGGTGCTAGGAGCATGTGGTCGCCCAAGTAAGGATGCTAACCAAGTGATGGTCCCCCAAAGCCTTGTCCACATGATCGAGAGACATGAGTATGAGGTGAGCTGGTGGATAGGGTCCTAGGGGTTCGCCATACTCTTTCAAGGAAGTTGGACAATGTTGTGGTATGCAGACAAAAGGCAGTGGTTCTTTTTCTCTCCAATGTGTATGAACCTTGTCATGAAGAGCCTTTCATGCGGCCTCCCAAAATCTATATAAGTAGCAACTTGGATCTCCTTTGGGGTATGTTGTATATTTGTGTAGGAGCCCGTATGCTGTAGACACCTCTTGTGAGCATAAGTGTTGGTCAGTTCTTATTGTATTTTTGTTGTATGCTTGAGTCTCGGATAGTCCTTGTAGAGTGTTGGCTAGTCCTGTTGTCTACATGACACTCTTTGTATTTGTAGTGGGCAAGTTTTGTGACAAGTCCCTGTGACATTCCATATGGATTCTCCGTAGAGTTTTGGACTTATCCTTGAAGTGTGCTAGGACTGGTTATTCCTGTATGGTGGTAGTCTAAGTATCCAGTCAGCTGGTGTGCAACTTGTGCTACTTGTGGAAAGAGAGGTCTGATAGTGAAGGTGACTGAGGAGGCAACGTCGTGGTAGTAGGTAAGTGGCAGAAAATAGGCTGGTCTAAGGCTATTGGCATTGATTATTCTCTCGTTGTGCTACTCAACTTGGGAGTACCTCAAAATCAGTCTGGAGCCTCTTGGGACCCTTTTTGGGGCAAGATTTGGTCACACGAGTATTTTCCCTACTTCATAGTTCAAGAATACATGTTATTTTGGACTATTTCTGTTCTGTCAGAACCTCCTTGTGTATTATCTAGGACTACATCTTGTTGTTCGTGAAGGTTTAAGATTATTGCTATTTATGGTGTTGTCTTCTTGGACAGACATGTTATGGAGTATAATTCCCAAGGAGAGCCCATCACTAAAGTAGCCACATGGTGAGGGAAGCTACACAAGGTAAATGTCATTGCTAGCTCAACGTAAGGAATGAGTCTTGTGTCACATGGTAGACAACAAAAACATGTGCATAAGTCCCACTTGAGGTGGCCTCACAACAAATACAGCCTATGATCCACCCTTTGGTAATTCTCTTAGAAGCTAGTGCCTATGGATGTAGAGGCAGGTATCCATACTATATCCATACCAGCTAAGTAATCATCCACCAATCCCTCAACTTGTGTCCAAATCATGTATAATGATCTAGAAGAGAGAAACCTTTGACGCACGAGGATATGAAAACTGTGTGTGTCCGGAAGGATCTACACCCTCAACTTGTAATCAGGCGTCATGCAATATGCAAGGCCATATAGGCCAAATGTAGGCCTATCCATCTATCCAAGAGCTCTAAAAAGATCCCAAAAGAATCTCTCTCATGTTCTTGAGATACAAACGACTCATGTGACACCTAGTCACATAATGAGGCAGAGCCCAATGTCATGGAACTCGCCACTATATATCCCTGGAGGTACCAAGTTATCCCTGGTCCTCTTTCAACCACTAGCTCTCAAGTGTAAATCCCTTCCACGAAGGCTATAGACCATAGTAGGCATAGGTCTCACCATCTGTCTCCTTGACTATCTAGCTTTAGTCCAACCTTGATAGGCAAAGTCCTTACCAAGGGTTTTGTGGAATTGTCGATGCCGTGCTTTGACCAATTCAACTTATGTCTGTTGTTCCACCCACTAGGTTTGTAGAGCACCTCGAAGTACACCTTCAGACATCGAGACTCCATTTGAGCAGCTATAGGATCCAATAGATCCTTGAGGTCTAATCATGCCCCTCATCTCTAGAATACCGTAAGCATGCTCAAATCCGGGCAAATAGCTCCATCTTGCCATCGATAAGGCTTATGGAATTTGAACATGCCTACCTTCTAATCCATGCATTGAGGTAAAAAGTCTTGATGCCATGGAAGTGCAAGGGAAGAAGACCCCTTTAAGGATGTAGCCCATGCATGTGCATAGGGTATGAAAGTTGTAATACCTTTAATTGGCTGAATGGGACTGGCTAATACCGAGAGCTGAGAACTATGGGCCATGGAATGTTCTCCATGACACTAAGGGCTAAGAACTAATGCGCAGCGGAATCTTATCCATGACAAGGAGAAGTCGGGGTGGCGGAGAGAGCAAAGTAAGAGGCTAAGGTGCAGAGGAAAGGTTCCCCTTTCTGTGCAATTCTTAACAAAGAAGTGTCTTGCAAAGATGGAGAGAGGAAGTAACTTTTATTTCCTCTCATATGATCTTACTTGAAATCCTCTCACCTCTACTAATTTGCGGCCACTATTAGAAATGCATGTGCCCATGTTTATGGTTGTGGTGATGGCACATTGTTGCCACATCTTAAAATGAGTGGACCGTCCATTAAACTTACCTTGTGGCACAAGGAAACCCTTCCAGAAGAAATAGGGTTGGTAGCTATTGAGAAGAACCTGCCCAGCACCTCCTTGACTGCTTTTGCCCCGTTTCATCACCAAAGAGGGCTTAGAAAACCTGCGCCTAGCTGCTGATATGAATGAAGGAAACAAGGGCGACCGCCTTGCAGGAAACCCTTTCTTAGGGGTTGAAGCAGTGCTCCTTGTCCTCAAGGAATCCCCAAAAGTCTGCCTTCTCTTTGGCATTGCCCAGATTCTCCTCAATCCTCCATGTTAAGGGGCATCTAAGCCTTTTGGACCATCCTGTACCACCCCATTACTGCATGTGCAGCCCCCATATGGGGCGTCCAGCCATAAAGTTCTGCAACAGTCCATGAGCAACATAATTCTGCCATGCTCACATCAAATTCCACTTTCCAAGCCATGTTCCCCCCTGTCAATAAGAGGCGGCGGGGCTGTAAACAGCCACCACCCTTGTTTTGGAGGGCTCATACGGAGGAAACAACAGCCATGCTGCAATCGAGTCCGGGACACATGTGTCTTGCCACATAGCTATTAGAGGTGACTCCTTCACAGCCCCCCTCCAACCACACACAGGAGCAGCCCATCATGCCCTCTCCCCTTCCCCCCAATAGAAGGAAAGGCAATTATGGCTTCCAACAAGTGTGTGATCGGAGAGGAACAAACATCCAACCACCTACCTACATGGAAAACACACAAAGAATGCGACTACCATCGGCTTGCATGTGTTCTCCAACCATTAACTTGCCTTGCTTCTCCTTGCTCCTCCTCGCTCGAAGCATCCCATACCACCTCTTGCAAGAGGGTGAGAAGCATGTCAAGCTGAGCCATCCCAGCTCCATGGGCTCCAATGGTTTTTGTGCACATCCCCTTGTCTTCTTCATATGAGCAGAGACTGATACCAATGTTATATCCTCTAGGATCCTGCTGGCTGGATAAGTTAAGACATAAGACATATCACTAATAATACAAGGGCAGAGATCTGACGCGTCTCCCAGCCATAGAGCCAAGCGGACTACCCTCAATCTTGGGAGCATGCAGCCAAGTGGGCGGCCACCTTCAAGGAACTGTCTCATATAACACCAGCCCCCACCAGTACTGGTGATGTGGCTTTGCCAAAGGGCCAAGAGTCTGTCCCTCATGCGAGGAATGTCTCAGATTTGAGACATGCCCATGGGTTCTATTTATAGACGCAAATGAGGTGGCCAGTTCACATTGGGCGGTCAGCTCACACTTGGCCAGGCACTTAAAAGCAGGCCGCCATCTAGATATCCTTTTGTTTTGCAGACTTAATGGTAGCGGAGAACATCCCTAAATCAACTAGACTAGATCTAGGTTTCCCTTGCTTTCTCTTAATGGATTACAACAAGTGATCTAAAAATTGTAATTTGCTGTTAGAGAGTGCTTTTGCGGTTAAAAGATTTGTTGGAAACCCTTGATAGGCCTCAAAGACAAAAGGGATGTCGATAGTGCCATGGGAAGATCTCTCCTGTTGATAACACAAGGTACATCCATTTTCACACGAGAAACATAAAAGGATGGACTCAAACTCACCTCCCAACTACAACCGATAATATGGGCTTATCCGTGCACTTGGAGGCCTACAGCTATGTAAGTAACCATCATCTTAAGCCCCATTGTCTTATACCATAGCATCCGCTCCAAACAAGGGTGGGGGTGACTATTAATGGCCAAGAGTCCAAGTATGGCACGCACTAGAAATGAATAACAAAACGAGCCTCAAACTTTTACTTGTAGAACTCAGTTTTGAATATGGGCTAGTTCAAACCGTCCAATTTCGTTAGACTTCGTCGTCAACAATTTTTCCATGGTAAATAAATTTGGGAAACAATTGTGCACAATTAGATCAGTAATAATGGGCTTAAATCTCCTTTCATGCCAGTGCTGTAGGTGATAATCAATTTACGCCATCAGAAATTCCAGCTTGGTTGACATCATTGCGAAGTTTGACAGACTTGTGAGTTTCATTACTCGTCATAGAAGAATCTTACAAATTCAGACCATTCAACTTCAAAAGCTGTGAGATTTCATGTGTTTTAGTGATCATCTGCTGCAGGCAAATGCAGAAGACCAATCTCTTAGGATCAATCCCGGAATCATTGTTTGAGCTACCTACCATTACAGCAGTGTAAGTTTCGCTATTAATAAAATAGGGCAGTCTGCATGTTCAAATGTACACGTTTAAAAATCAGTTTCACTGCTTAATTGACGTTTCCCTTGCTGCAGGAACCTTGACAATAATATATTGAATGGAACACTTGATCTTAGTACGTCTGCGTCATCGTTGTTGACGCTGTCCCTGATAAATAACAGAATTGATTCTACATCCCTCGGCAAATTCAATCAGGAGCTCAAGTATGTGGTCTTACGCAACGTACTTAATTGTCAACTTCTTTATTTGTGCTTCGCGTGAGTTCCGGCTTTGCACCAGACCGTTAAAGTGGGGGATGTACTTGTATCTCTCTGTGGTGATGTGCGTATTCCATATGCAATTCTAAGAAAATTTCTTGAAGCAAGTTCTGTGATTGTTGCAGCATCTCAAAATTGCATGTAATATTCGACACCTCATATTGCGTACACTACTAGTGCCGTCTTGAATTAATTGAGAGAATGCGATCTTATGGATTTCCTTCTATTTGATGTACGTTCAGTTTTCACTTTTTGATGGTACAAAAACAAAGAGTCTCATGTACGCTGGTTCTCGTTACATTATAGCATAATATAACATGCTGTGCATGCAATACACTTCAATGTTTATTTTAATGCTAAGGTTTGCTGAAAATATGTAGGGGATCTGTTAAGAGCACACTCACCCGCACACTGCTCAAACGGATATGATTATCACTGCATGACATTGATAGATTTTAAGTCTGTTTACCTGGTTATTATGTAGTCTACGCTGGTTCTTGTTACATTATAGCATAATATAACATGCTATGCATGAAATACACTTCAATGTTTATTTTAATGCTAAGGTTTGCTGAAAATATGTAGGGGATCTGTTAAGAGCATAATCACCCGCACACTGCTCAAACGGATATGATTATCACTGCATGACATTGATAGATTTTAAGTCTGTTTACCTGGTTATTTTGTAGTTTACGCTGGTTCTTGTTACATTATAGCATAAAATGCTGTGCATGTAATACACTTCAATGTTTATTTTAATGCTAAGGTTTGCTGAAAATATGTAAGAGCACAGTTTTTAACACTGCATGACATTGATAGATTTTAAGTCTGTTTACCTGGTTATTATGCAGTCTGCAGGGTAATCCTGTTTGCAATACCTCTGCACTAGTCAACTCTCAAGTATGCAATCCAGATCGGATAGTTCCACCTATTTCATATCAAACTAATAACTCAAGATGCTCTAATCCGTGCACCGGAAACTTTGTACCGAGTCCTTTGGATTGCTCATGTGTTGTTCCATACAAGTGCCACTTTACATACAGAGCACCCTATTTCACTACGCTCAGTGACAGTAGGCATTTGAAGGTGTTCGTGGATGCATTAGCGAAGGGACTAAACATGTCTGACGGACAGATTATGATTCCTGAAGCATTTTTCAACAGTCGAAACCAACTCTTTATTACAGCCTGGCTATTCCCAAGTGAAAGTTCACATTGGAGTCCTGATGATATTGTCAGTATATCTGGTGAAGCCGGTAGCATATATCCTTCAATGTATGGACCTCCCATGTTTCAGGCAGACCCATACGATTTCCAGTGTAAGTAAATATATCTGTCTTGTTTGATGAAGCCTGGACCATGAATAATTTGGAGATTAAACGTAGTTAAATTGAACTCGGCCACGTTGAAAAACATTTCTTTTTAATCCTTCATCCTGGCAGGGTTAGCTAATGCACGAAGAGCTGGACTAAGTACTGGTGCAAAAGTTGGCATTGGATTGGGTGCAGCCATACTTGCGCTGATTATTTTTGGAGTTTGTGCTTTCGCTTTGATTCAAAAACGTCAAGCGGACCAAGCAAAAAGCTTGAGCGAACGTTAGTGGATGACAATCAATCCTGTATATCTTATCTTTCGCTGCATCCATTGCTGTCACAACATAATGACACGTCTATGTGCATGAATACAGCAGCCTCCGGGGGATCCCGTAAAAGTGACAGTGGTAACGCTCCGAAGTTGAAGGGAGCACGCTGGTTCAGCTTCATCGAGCTTAAAAAAGCTACCAACAACTTCAGTGACTCGAACGAGATAGGTGCCGGCGGGTACGGAAAGGTAATGCTTTTCATTTAGCATTTGCAGTATCTTCCGGGAAGAGTTGAGAATGAGAGAGAGAGAGAGAGAGAGAGAGAGAGAGAGAGAGAGAGAGAGAGAGAGAGAGAGAGAGAGAGAGAGAGGGAGAATACTTGAACATCATGCATTTGATCCGCAATAATCAGCATGAATGCATCCTGTCTAATTAGTAGATGAAGCGATGAGTATTCTTCTATTCCGTCTGCAGGTCTACAAAGGAGAGCTGCCGAACAAAGATAAGGTAGCCATCAAACGGTCCAACCGATTGTCCATGCAAGGTGCCATGGAATTCAAAAATGAAATCGAACTACTATCGCGAGTTCACCATAGGAACCTTGTGAGTCTTGTTGGTTTCTGTATAGACCAAGGAGAACAGATGTTGGTCTATGAGTTTATCGAAAATGGAAGTCTCAGGGATGCCCTAACTGGTAAAGATTAGATATTCCTTAACTCTGTACATTGAGACATGTTTGCATGCCGCTGAATCGAATGTGATGCAGGTGTTAATGGAATCAAACTTGATTGGCACCGGCGCTTGCTTATTGCTTTAGGAGCTGCTCGAGGCCTGGCTTATTTGCACGAATTAGCCAATCCACCGATCATTCATCGAGATGTTAAATCTAGTAATATACTTCTTGATGTGAATTTGGATGCTAAAGTAGCTGACTTCGGTCTTTCGAAATTAGCGCCTGATGCCGGGAAAACTCATGTCACTACCCAGGTCAAAGGGACAGTGGTAAGTTCACCATCACCGATATTTATTCATTTTTTGCATTAAGCCTTCAGTTATAACGAGATCCTGCTTTGTTTTTACTCCCGAAATGAACAGGGATATTTGGATCCCGAATACTATCTGACAGAACAGCTCACAGAGAAGAGCGATGTTTATAGCTATGGAGTCGTACTCCTTGAACTCCTAACTTCGAGGCAGCCAATAGAATTCGGAAAATACATAGTCAGAGAGGCTAAACACCTACTTGATAGGGGAGGAATGACTGCATTCAGAACCATTTTGGACACAAGGCTCCAATCTGAAAATACGATGGAGCTGCAGAGGCTTCTGCGGGTTGCAATTCAATGTGTCGAAGAATGTGCAGTGAACCGGCCAACAATGAGCGAGGTAGTTAAGGAGTTGGAGGAGTTCATTGCTCATGAATCGGGTGTAGGCAGCTTAGCTCTTTCGTCAAAAACGTACGAGAGAGAACTAAACAAAAACAAGCGTAGGTTCAGTGACTCGGATTGGGTATGCAGTTCGAAGGAC